>JAUIMM010000702.1:3305000-4517500 GCA_031769625.1 Taudactylus pleione | reverse complement strand
CCGGCCACAGACCACCACCGCTCAGGAGCCTGAACCCGGGCCAAGCAGGCCATGTAAGTACTGTACCCTACACAACTGTACATTGTTTTCTACTGTACTGTACCTCTCTCCTTTTTTTTGTTTCTCTTTCTCTCTCTCTTCTGTACTACAAAGATGCATCTCCAACCTCTTCTCCTTACACAGTTTGTGTTTTTATTTTTTAGAAAGGACATCACTCTAAAGGTGCTCATCCACTTAAAGATATGAAAACCACTGCACGATTATGACATTGTACTCGTGCAGTCATTTGTCAGTATGTGATGAGCCTACTCTGAACAAGCTGTAGGAAGGAGGTACACGTGCACTCCTTGGTGTGTGTGCGGGGGAGGGAGGGGAGAAAAAAGATCATAATGGGGGGGGAAGGATGGGAGGTGTGCTAATGGGGTGTCATGTGTCGGTGTGTAACTTGGTATAGGTAGATGGGTGATACACAAATGATGAGTCAGACACTGTAAGTGATTTGAATCCAACCTGTTTATTGGTGAGGCACAATGCTCCCCAGGTGGTTTCGTGGGATGGGTTGGGGATGAACAGGTAGTTCCTGTAGATCCTGGTCAGGGAGTTGGTGGGCCCTTTTAGGGGGCTCTTTGCCGTGCGGCCCTTACTACTGCACGTCCCCTTTGCTGGACCTATGGTCTCAGTCTTAGTGGACCAGGATGTGTGTGTTGTCAAGGAAGTCCCGTTCTGTGACAATGGTGGCATCACGCACTATTGAGTTATTACCTACCGGTAGGTTTGCTGTCCCAGGTTGGTGCACAGTAGGTGTGTTCTCCGGTGTGCTTCCAGTGGTTGGTGGCACCCTGTGAGCCCGCAGGGTGTTGTCTGGACAGGCGCTCGTCACTGTTCCGAGGGTCGGGGTGATGCGGCGGTCCACATAAAGTTCTGTCCCACCTTTGGTGGGGTGGTGATTACCACCAATCGTGTGGTAATGCAGCAGTGGTGTGTGGGGGGGTTGTTCTCCAATGCATTTCAGCCTGAAGCCTTTATCAAGGAGTTACTGAGTGGTGGACTGAAAGGTGCTATATATGTTTTTTAGGGTGGGTGTGTGGGCGTGTCCATTAAGTATTGTGACCTATCGGAGCCAATGGGGCTGTTCTGGGTAGGATGCGGTTGGTGGGAGGGGGGCAGTGTCAGTGATTGACATATGTGATGGCTAATCATTGAGTACTGTGCTTCTGCTGCGAGCGTGACCTCTTGGTGTGTAGGTGCGGAGTTACCTCCACGTGGTAATGGCCGGGCTTGCGGGGTGGTAAGCGTTGTCTTGGTAACGTCGGGTTCCCCGTGTGAGGGCCTGATAGGTCATGTGACCTGGGGATGTGTGACACGCCGTGTGGCTTGTATGTCCAGGTAAACCCCTGTGTCGTAGAGTCACGTGGTTTGGTGCGGCCTATCAGGGGGGGGATCCCGGTGTTGATGCTGGTTGCCATGGTATCGCCCTCTACAATGGGTATGGTGTTACTCCGGGTGCTACGTGTGAAGTGTATTGCGCGATTGATGCCTATATGCGGGGGTGTTCCCGTGTATTGCTTGTGCATGCATTAAACTAACTAAAAATTGTGTGGTTGGTGTGTCACATTTATGAACATGTGTAACGCGATATGTGCCTAAGTGGAGGGGAAGTCCCTGTGCGCGATCTCGTGAATCAAACTCTTCTAAGTGTTGTTTGGCCAGGCGCATTGTAAAGGGAGTGAAGTGGTTACCGTGATGAGCTCTTCTAAGAGTTGTTTAGGCAGGCGCATTGTAATGGAAGTGAAGTGGTAACCGTGATGAGAGTCAAAACAGCAGATGTAGGGTGATGTAACCATGAAGTGTGATTAACAGTCGTTATACTGGGTGTGTGTGTGGTGGGGTATGAAACTGGGGGAAGTGTTAGCACTGATGCCCGGTGTTGGCTCATATACTTATTTGTGGTGAGGGTTGGGGTGCGGGTATAAGGGGGGCTCAGTGCTCTGGTGTCCCATGAGTGTTGGTGTGGGGGTGGTTGTGTGTTGAGGTTTGTCATCTTGTGGGTGCCTATGTTGTATGCTTGCCAGCAGTTATGTGTGGTAGTGTGGTAATGTTGGGTGAACGCTGAAAAGGTTGGGTGGGATGTGGGGTCCGTATGTGGATCGCTGTTGGAGTGTCATGGTGCGAGTGCATTGGTATGTGTAAGTACTAGTGGGGTCACATTAATGGATTCCTTATGGGGTGGAGTGATTGGGTGTTCTTAGGTAAGTGGTAGTATGTGGGTGTGTTCCTGTTTAATGGGACCTGTCCTTACGGGTGTGAATCTAACGGGCTATGACTGATTTGATTTCATTATCAATATTCAGGCCGTGTGGTGCGAACGTTTGCATGGTGAAAATCCATTTTAATTCTTCTTTGTTGAGTCTTTTAAGTATGTCTCCTCCTCTCCAGTTTTTGTTCAGTGCTTTGATGCCTGTGAATGTCATGCCTTTCATGTTACTAGCGTGATTTTTTTGGAAGTGTAGAGGGACGTTGTGGGTATCAGTCTTGTTTTTTATGCCTCTTATGTGTTCTAAGATTCTCGTTTTGAGGGGTCTTATTGTGCATCCTATGTACTGACGGTTGCATGGACATTGTAGCATGTATATCACGTGACTGGTGTTGCATGTTATGTGTTCCTGGATATTGTAGGAGCAGTTGTTCAGTGCAGGGTCATCAATCATCTGCAAAAATGCTTTGCACATACAGTAATAGTCATTAAATTGTGGGAGGTTACCGTACTGTATCTACTCCGCACCTAAAGAATCCCTCTGTCTGCCAGCCTGAAGCTTCAGTCAGTATAATGTAGCAATGTTTAGACTGTACAGTACTTTTCCTGCATTGTACTGTATTTTCATGTACAGTACTGTAGCTATTTTTTTTGTACGTTTATGTACTGTACAGTATTTTGTTAGTAGCTAGCCAAACCATGTACAGTAGCACCATACCGAATAAAGGTAAATACAGCACTGTTAATGTGAATATATATTTTTTTCAATACAGTCTTCCGTCAGGGTCAGGGACCCAAAGGGAGGCAGGGACCACACCTGACTCGAGGTACAGTAGAGTACGGTATTTACAGTAGTGTCAAGATTGTACAATATTGTAGATTAGTGTTGTAATGTAATACCGTACCCTTTTTTTTCTCCCCACAGAATAAATAATATTTCTTATCGGTCTTTATAGGCAGATGGGCCACTTCATTTTAGATTTATTTTTAAAATTCTTGGTAACGTTATTTTTGTTTATTTTTGATTTTTATTAAAATTATTATTTATATACAGTACGTTTTTTGTCTTTTCTTGGTTCTGTAAATAAAGCACAGTATACTGTATTTAAATTTATTGATTCTGTAATAACAATACGGTAAGAAAATACAGTACAGTAAGTCACCCGCACAGTACTTTTATTACTTGCACACCACACTTATGGGGTGATTTAATAAAGCTTGGAGATATAAAATTGGAGAAACAGTAAATGCAGTACCACCAACCAATTAGCTACTACAGTAACTGTCATTTTTAAAACACAGCTTGTAACGTGACAGTTAGGATCTGATTGGTTGGTGCTATTTATCTACAATTTTATCTCTGTCTAAGCTTTATTAAATAACCCCCTTAAGCTTTAACTAAATAAATACACGACAACAGTGAAAATAGGAAAAAAGGGGCCACCGGCAAATTTATTAATAAAAATTTATACTGTACAGTACATTATACAGTACTGCAGGGTTTCCCAACCACAATCCTCAAGTCACACTAACAGTCCATGTTTAAGAATAGCCATACTTGAGCCCAGGTGACTTAATTAGTACCTCACTTACTTTGATTGAATCATCTGTGCTTAAGCGAGGATATCACTAATAACAGAACTGTTGGTGTGCCTTGAGGACCGTGATTGGGAATCAGTTAGTACTGTACATACATCACTCAGGGCCGCAACTAGGGGGGGGGCTATTGGTGCATTTGCAGTGGGTGCCGGAATTTAGGGGGTGAAAAAGGGATGACACGGTGACTTGGGGCCTGGAGAGTCAGAAAATGGCCATCCAAAAATAGCCACCGCCAAGGAGGAGACATGCTAGAGATCCTTACTGGACCTCTAGTGTCTGTTAGGCCAGCACATGTGCCGGGAGAAGATGCTGAAAGCTGGATCTTCTCCCTTGAAACCCCCTGGCAATGAGCATGAAATCCCCCTGGCAACGAGCATGAAATCCCCCTGGCAATGAGCATGAATCCCCCTGGCAATGAGCAGGTAATTTTAAAGTAATTAGAAGCCTTACTGTGGGGCATACAATGGTGTCGGGCAAATATGTACAGTAAGTGGCACTTTGGTAATAGGCATTACAGTGTGTGACATAATGTGTAATGGGCATTATTGTGTGTGGAATAATGTAAGTCACTATACCAGGGATGTTTGACTAGTGCATTGCTTTATGGAGGAGCAAGAACAAAATCCAGGTACAGGAAGGGAGGGGGCGCAAAACTGCTACCTTGCACTGGGTGACAGATATCCTAGTTTCGACCCTGCAATAATTTTTTTTTTTTTACAAAGTCTTTATTCAACAACTGTATTACACTATGACATTATTAGTGCATTTCTAAGAGGGGTGTGGTGCCTGCTGCCATGCAGGTGTACTTCCATAGCAAGTGTCTCACCATCAGCCCGTATGTTGCTCATATGGCCCTGTAATTCCAAGCTGGACATGGACATAACTACTGTACAGTACCTAGGAGGAAGGAGATGACGTGAGAACAGTCCTTCCTCAATGCTGACCGATACACCCTACCGGACCAAGGACTACACAAAAAATGATTAGGCTTTTAAGTTAAAATCATCACTGGCATTTTTGGCCTCAGATCCAGAGTTTCACCTATACCAGGTGCAGACTCTACCTCGCATCCAAGTGCAAGGTCCACTGTACGCCCTGAAAAAAGTAGGATAGGCAGAGATGAACAGACAGTAAAAGACAGACACACAGGTTCTCACCAGAGATGCTCTTATTCTTTATCCTGCTTGATCCCACACACCCAGTACTGTAGGAGAGAGAATACACTGTGCACCTTTCCTTCTCTAACAGAGTCACACTAATCCACTTCTCCACATTAATATATGCCCTAACTAACCAGACTAACAAATTTATTAATAATGAATTTGTATTATAATTAAGCCTGGTGGTGAAATAAGCAGTGCCCCTAGGCCCACAGCCCATATAACATTTAAAAAAAAAAATACTTGAAACAAGATGGGACTTGGGTGCCCCAGATGGAAGTGAACACCACCTGACATTTTGAGGTCAAAAGTGAAAATAACTCCAAAACCCCCCTACTGTAGCAGCGGGTGGCCCTAGGTTTCCCAAAGAACAAACTGGCAGGGAGCTAGAAGTATCAGAAGATTTGTCTGTATGTGATAACAGAGCACTAACACTAGCAAAAATGCTTTTCTCACCTGATCCTGATGTCGAAGGGACCGCCGCTCCAACCATAGATGTACAGTAAAAGCCTGTCTCTCAATGCATGGTGTACCCACTACTGTATAGTACTGTATGTCTGCAACTATGGATGTGGATGTTGAAGCAGCCACTACTAGGTGTACTGTAGGAGCCAGTGGATGGGGTGGTTGAACCATTAGCTGCATGCTTGCACACTGACTAGGCACATACTGTACAGTATTGAACCTGCTGTGCTTAAGGGTTAAACAGTGTAGGGGCAGTGACATAATGCTGTGAGATTTGTCCTGGGCCATGAGGAAGGAGGGGGTGCAAAACTGCTGATTAATCCCCACTAATTGTGGTTGCAATGACCGTTAGAGGTCTCACTTCTTTGACCAGATGGCGGGGAGGGGGAGCAGTGCGGTGGTGATGGGGCATGGCTGGGGAATAGGGTTAAATACTGTATGAACAGAGGTGTGGGACAGCAGAAATGCAAGGACAGGGGAGTGGAAGAGAGAAATTAATGAAATTAAAGAATTAAAGGAAAAGCATAAAGTACAGTAAATAAGGTACAGTAAGGGAAAGATATTGTAAATAAAGAGCTTATAAAAGAAATTAGGAGAATACTATATATACTGTAGGGACAGAAAGCACAACCACAATACTGTACATACAGTATGGACACAGTTTACAGTACTTAGCAGTCCGGATCACAAACTGAAAAGAGGAAGTTAAACCCCTCCTCTACATTACTAATTGTATACAGTACAGTATAAGCTACATAGCAGTTGCTTGACCGTTTCTTTTGATGACAACTGGTAAGACTCTATGGAGATGATCAATATAATTGTTACACTGGGCACATGTCAATACTGATCTCCAAAACTTCATTATCCCATCCAAAAGTTCCTGTTTAGTTCTTGCACCAGACCAATTCAATGGGTTCATGTCCGATGACCTACAGGAAAGTAAAAAAAAATATATTCAGTCACAGTACTGTACTTTAATAACAAGTGTACTAGAATAATTACTGCATAGTACTGTACATACTTTATTGTATAATAAACAGTTAATACAGCACTATAGGACAATACTCACTCTGGTGGTGTGCATTGCCAATTTATCACTCTCTCTTCCATTAATTTTGGTGAAGCCGAATGTTTTGGATCATTATCCTGGAATAATCGATGTCACAAATGGCACCATACAGCAATCTACTATTTTTTCTTGGAAGAAGGTCTTACGCATGATGCCGAAAGAGATGAGAAATTATTGTCAGTAACAAGCGTACACTGTACAGAACTGTAAATAATTTTTACAACAAACATTACTGTACTGTATTGTACCTTCAAAAATAAAGATCGGTCTTGCACCCCAAAGAGATATACCTCCCCATACATGGACCTTTAATGGATTCTTCGGACATGGTTTAAGAGATGTGCATGCTTCCGGAAGGACAGTCTTGAGAACCTCTCGAGAGAAACCGAAGTTTCATCTGTGAAAATTACGTCATTGAAATTCTCTCAACTCTCTATCCACCGTTGTGCTTGTTCAACTCTCTTTTCTTTATTAACATCCTTTATAATGGGACTTATCCTGTGGAATAAAAACAAGTTTTAGTTTACAGTCATGTAAAATCAGTGCATTATTAAGGACAGTGTACTGAATAAAATAGTGCACTGTAGAGTGCATTTGTGCGTTTTTGTACACTATAGAATTTTATGTACAGTACCTTGTAGGGCCAAAAGTCCATCCCAGTTCCTTACGCATCCATTTGATGCTGGAACAGGAGATGCCCAGGTCACATTCTGCTTTTAGAATACGTTTTATTTGTAAAGCTGTACGCTCATCATCCTCACAAGTTAATTTGTGCACAATCTTATTGACGCTCCTACGATAGAACACATACAGAGCATATAGCAATTATTGGACAGTTAGTGTTGAAATTGGAACACAATACAGTAGCAATCTAGCAACATACAGTATAATAAAAAAAGGTTGCTGTAAAGTACCTACCATGTTCATTTAGAAGGAAATCTATATCTGGTCCGCGTTCTCTCAAATGCATGATAGCACACAGTCTGTAAACTAACAAGAACACCACACTCTTTCAGCCAGGCCTAGATCTGTTGTGTTGTTTTGTGTTCTTTTTTCATGTTTGCAATTATCTTGCTGATGGCTTTGCTGATTGTTGCCATGTTTGATGACAAAACTGTGGAGAGAACAAGATAAATACAGTACTGTTACTGAGTATACAGACTAAATACAGTATACAGTACATAATTTAATGTTCAGTATCTTAAAAAATATATTATACTGTATAACACAGTACTGTATAGTATTTTAGAATACAGGGGGGTATTACATTCTTACATCAGCTGTAACATACTGTACTTTTTTAAACAAATATACTGTATACAGTAGTACTTTTTGTTGAGAAGTACAATGTACTGTACAGTGTACAGTAAACTGGATACACAAATATGCGTCTAGGGCTGGGGACATTGTAGCAGCACATACTGTGTTAATGAGTTAATGGGTCAGTATGAAACAGCAATATTGAGACTCACAAGATGGGCGCCAACCATATATAAGATGGTTGCAAGGCATTGGGGGGCTATGGAGTGTTCATCAGTATACAGGGTATGTGAAATGTGGCCTGCTACTGTAGATAGAAACTCAGGGGTCTATTTACTAAGCAATGTTAGGAGACATTGAAAAGTGATAAGGTACCAACCAATCAGCTCCCAACTGTCATTTTTCAAACACAACCTTGAAAAATTACAGTTGGAAGGTGATTATTTGGTACAGTACCTTCTCTATTCACTGTCTCCGAACACTGCTTAGTGTACAGTGTATATATATATATATATATATATATACATACACACACACTACTATAGATATACGTACAGTATATAAACCAGGCATTCTGTATGGACCAGGCTAAAAAGTATTACACATTAAATTTCCTCACATTTACAACAGCAGATACTGTAATGTGAAATGTGGCCTGCTCGATGGAAACTAAGGGGCATACAGTACAGTTCTGTATGTATCAAAGCTTGATGCGAGATAAAATAGTGAGATACAGTATATACAGTAGAACCAACTAGTAAATTTCATTTTGCAGGCTGTGTTTAATAAATGATACTTTTGAGCTAATTAGTGATATATATTTCCCAATTTTATCTCACATCAAGCTTTCATACAGTACATATGCCCCTTAATATGCAAAGATGCATCTATGAAGGAGACAAACAGGACAATAAACACAGCAATATTGTGACTGAAACTAAGATGGCCGCTGAGCAAAACAAGATGGCCACGGGGACAGGATGGTCACTCACGGGAGACTAAAAGGGGCAGCGGGCGGCTAGGAATCGATCTACGGTATACAGTGTGTTTGATAGAAACTCGATTCACAGTGTGAATAAGCTAAATATTATAATTTATTAAACACAGCCTGCGAAATATGCCCCTTAGTTTCCATCAGCAGGCCACATTTCATATTATAGTACTGTATCTGCCTGTGTAAATGTGAGGAAATTTAATGCGTAATACTTTTTAGCTGTTACTGTACAGTACTGTATGTTTAGCCCTGGTCATGACAGTACAGTATGCCTGATATACAGTACTGTACTGTATATATATTCGGAACTGATATAGAGCACCAAATGTGCTATTTGTATATCATAAATTTAAACTTAGTGTGTACTATACCATTAGAAGCATTAGTGTAAATGTTACAGTAAATGTGCAAAGAAGTGCTATAATGCAATGATAGGTACAGTATAATACTGTACTGTACTGTATGTGCATACAATTATACTGTATACAGTATGTACAGTAAATACAATGTAAGGTGCAGAATATTAAATAATATATCATTTTTTATTTGTCTTTTATGTACTGTCCTACACAGTACAGTATGTGTGAGGGTCAGGTCTACTGTACTGTATATTCTGAATTAAAAAAAAATTTATATTCATATATTATGGCATTTTTAGGCTGATATACTGTACACAGTACTGTAATATTCCGCACCTTAAATTGTATTTACTGTACATATGTAATTGTATGCACATATTATACCTACAGTACTGTATCATTGCATTATTGCACCACTTTGCACATTTAACTTTTGCACTAATGGTTCTAATGGTACTGTACACACTAAGTTTTGATTTATGTTAGAAAAATAGCACATTTGGCACTCTACTTTACAGTACTGTACTGTATATCAGTTCAGATATTCACACATTTTATTACTGACAAATCACAATTGTCATTTTATTACTGATGAGCTAACACCTACAGTACTGTACAGTACAGTACAGTATATCATTAGGGAGTGTTTTTTAGACACCTGTATTATTTATCATATTTATTATCTTGTGCCTCTATACAACACAACAATATTGGTTAGGGCTTTAACAACACTTGGCGCTGTAATCTCCTATATTTACAGTATATATCACACACACACACACACACACACACACACACACACACAGTGTTAGGAGACAGTGAAAAGAGATACTGTAAGGTACTTTACCAACCAATCAGCTCCCAAATGTAATTTTTCAAATGCAACGTTGAAAAATTACAGTTGGGAACTCATTGGTTGGTACAGTACTGTACCTTACAGTATATCTTTTCACTGTCTCCAAGCACTGCTTAGTACTGTGTACAGTACAGTACTGTATGTACTGTATTTGATTGAATCTATATTTACAGTTGAAAAAAAACACTCAAAACAACTTTTAAACTAAAACTGAAAGTACAGTACAGTACTGTCTTTATCCGGCATTTGAAGCACAGGTTTTTTTGATGGTCCTGCTTTGTACCCCTTTTGGCACAGACAAACAAATTACTGGGCATACAGTACAGTAGCACTTTTAGCCATTGATTTGCAGATGGACACGAGCATTTATTCTGTGTGAAAGGGTCAACATACTGAACAGTACTGTACGTGGAAATTACCAGGTCTCCGACCCAGGTTAAATATAATGTCAAAGTGACCCTTTCACACAGTAAATATCTGTTCATCAGCAAATTACTGCACCAAGTACAGTAAAGTGCTTTACTGTAAGTGCTACAGTACTGTAATTTACTTTTCTGTGTGATAGGGTTATTACTGGAGTTGTATAGAGTACAGTAGCAGCACATTCTTGAAAGTACAGTATGAGTACTGTAATTGTTTACAGTGTTGTAATGTGAAACATTTACTGTATACAGTACATGTATTTCCACTATTTTACTTAACATTGTATTTAGTGTCTTTATACTTGTGTATTTCAGAGTGCACCGAACTGTGAAAATGGTGAAGAGCAAAGGTTTTTACAACGGAAACTCATCTTGCCCACTTCCAATGACCAAAAGGCTGAGGGCCTGATTCAGAGCTGGATGCTCTGACAAGAGCGCTCGCTCTGAATCAGTGCCCTCCTACATAAAATTGGAGCGGCCTCCTGGCCGCTTGCATAGCTGTGGATGACCACTCACAGCTTATGCAAGCGGCCAAAAAGATGGTCACGATGTTCAAGACCATCGGGCTTGTGACGAGACCCTGCTGTAGGGTCTCGCTGCCACAAGCCCAGGAGTGCTTTTGGCTCTATCAGAGCCAAAAGCACTACCACTGACATCACTAGTGATGTCAGTGGGGCCGGCCCCAGATGGTAGGCATTCCCATGGGAATGCCTCTGTCTGGGCAGCAACACCCCCGGCACGCCCCCCAAAGGGGGCGTTCTGTCCTCACCATCGACAGCACGCCCCCTTTGGTGCGAGACCCATAATGATGGCTTGGCCATCGCTATGCGGGTCTCAAGCATGCACACAACAGAGCTCCCTCCATCGTGCGCATGCACACTAGGGCACCATTGACCCACTCGCGAGTGCACAGCACTCGCGAGTGGGTCTGAATCAGGCCCTGAGTGCACTAGTCCCACAACTGTCTACAAGCAAACCTTCCAAGAAGAAAGCAGGGAAGGAAAATGTACCTGTTCTTGTCAAGGCAAAGAAGAATGCAAAGCCCAAGAACAACGCTTTGCAACTGGACATAGGAGAAAATGGACCAGGGAAAGTTGAGCAACCCATGAACACCAGAACCAGGAGGAAACACCAGTGATTTGTGAACCCGAAGAACTGGACACCTTGGAGCCTCTGGTTTGTACACCTTTGGAAGATGTATACCACTCACCAACTCGTCGAAAACTGTCCTTCCAAGAAAATAATGCATGCACATGTAGCTGTGCCTGGATGGTGAGAGACCTCGTGGGAAAAATTTAGTCATCTGGAGGCAAAAATTGACAACTTGAAAGAAGAGATGAATGAAGGGCTGAAGGACACCATTGCAGAAGCAATGAAAGAAGCAATCTGGCAAAGTAAAGAAGAATGGCAAGAGGCCACTGCCCAGAGTACCAGGAAGAGACATGACCAGGCAATTCAGTATGAAATGGTCATACCGGATGAATTTGAGCCTGAGGATAATGACGACGATTTCAACTTGGAGACTGACCCATCATTCCACTTGCTAGATATGGACACTACAGTGGCATAAGAGAACTTGGACATGACACCAGTGCCATCATGCAGCCTGCCTCAGTGGCAGAGTACACCAGTGGCATCATATTGCCTGCCTGAATGGTCAGTTAAAGAATCGAGGATCAACAAAGCAAGCATGCCTGTACTTTCACCAGGAATGCCTGTCATGTCGAGCACCCCAGCACCACTGACTGTATTTGGAACACCCTTACCGGATATACCACTGGCTGTAATAAATGTTGACAAGGACAATGAAATTTACAGAGCTGCCAATTGTGAGACGCATCGATATGCACAAGCAATATTTCAAGAACACGTGCCCTATGACCTCTAGTGCAATTGGTCCAAGTGGGTGAACTTTGATGGCAGTCGGAAAAAAGTGCCAATCCCCAACAATTTAAGAGAAGATATCCTCTCAAGATGTTGGACAAGATTCAGGATTGGAAACGAAGAACTTACCTGGATAAAGGACACGCTGAATGGGGTGCTGCGCATGCCAAGGAAACATGCATGGAGGACAGTCACACATACAAGTACAGATCTTCAATCAACAAACACGACTTGAAGGTACTTGTCAGAAGACAGGAAGACCCAGCGCTGCCGCTGGCCAGGACGTGCCAGCGGCAGAAGAAAGAAGTGGAGGACAGGAGAGGACTAAAGGGGTGGAAAGCAAAAGAGCTAAAGATGTTCCCCCCAAAAGCCTCTTCCACCATAACAGATAGGCCCTCTGTGAGGCCAACGGAACATTAAACCCAACCTACAGTAGACCAACAGGTCTGGAGAGGATGACCCGCGTGAAGAAAGAAGCGCAGGAAAGGAGAGGATTACAGGGGTGGAAAGCAAAAGAGCTAATGTGTTCTTTTTTCATGTTTGCAATTATCTTGCTGATGACTTTGCTGATTTTTGCCATGTTTGATGACAAAACTGTGGAGAGAACAAGATAAATACAGTACTGTTACAGAGTATACAGACTAAGTACAGTATACAGTACATAATTTAATGTTCAGTATCTTAAAAAATATATTATACTGTATAACACAGTACTGTATAGTATTTTAGAATACAGGGGGGTATTACATTCTTACATCAGCTGTAACATACTGTACTTTTTTAAACAAATATACTGTATACAGTAGTACTTTTTGTTGAGAAGTACAATGTACTGTACAGTGTACAGTAAACTGGATACACAAATATGCGTCTAGGGCCGGGGACATTGTAGCAGCACATACTGTGTTAATGAGTTAATGGGTCAGTATGAAACAGCAATATTGAGACTCACAAGATGGGCGCCAACCATACACAAGATGGTTGCAAGGCAGTGGGGGGCTATGGAGTGTTCATCGGTATACAGGGTATGTGAAATGTGGCCTGCTACTGTAGATAGAAACTCAGGGGTCTATTTACTAAGCAATGTTAGGAGACATTGAAAAGTGATAAGGTACCAACCAATCAGCTCCCAACTGTCATTTTTCAAACACAACCTTGAAAAATTACAGTTGGAAGGGGATTATTTGGTACAGTACCTTCTCTATTCACTGTCTCCGAACACTGCTTAGTGTACAGTGTATATATATATATATATATATATATATACATACACACACACTACTATAGATATACGTACAGTATATAAACCAGGCATTCTGTATGGACCAGGCTAAAAAGTATTACACATTAAATTTCCTCACATTTACAACAGCAGATACTGTAATGTGAAATGTGGCCTGCTCGATGGAAACTAAGGGGCATACAGTACAGTTCTGTATGTATCAAAGCTTGATGCGAGATAAAATAGTGAGATACAGTATATACAGTAGAACCAACTAGTAAATTTCATTTTGCAGGCTGTGTTTAATAAATGATACTTTTGAGCTAATTAGTGATATATATTTCCCAATTTTATCTCACATCAAGCTTTCATACAGTACATATGCCCCTTAATATGCAAAGATGCATCTATGAAGGAGACAAACAGGACAATAAACACAGCAATATTGTGACTGAAACTAAGATGGCCGCTGAGCAAAACAAGATGGCCACGGGGACAGGATGGTCACTCACGGGAGACTAAAAGGGGCAGCGGGCGGCTAGGAATCGATCAGCGGTATACGGTGTGTTTGATAGAAACTCGATTCACAGTGTGAATAAGCTAAAAATTATAATTTATTAAACACAGCCTGCGAAATATGCCCCTTAGTTTCCATCAGCAGGCCACATTTCATATTATAGTACTGTATCTGCCTGTGTAAATGTGAGGAAATTTAATGCGTAATACTTTTTAGCTGTTACTGTACAGTACTGTATGTTTAGCCCTGGTCATGACAGTACAGTATGCCTGATATACAGTACTGTACTGTATATATATTCGGAACTGATATAGAGCACCAAATGTGCTATTTGTATATCATAAATTTAAACTTAGTGTGTACTATACCATTAGAAGCATTAGTGTAAAAGTTACAGTAAATGTGCAAAGAAGTGCTATAATGCAATGATAGGTACAGTATAATACTGTACTGTACTGTATGTGCATACAATTATACTGTATACAGTATGTACAGTAAATACAATGTAAGGTGCAGAATATTAAATAATATATCATTTTTTATTTGTCTTTTATGTACTGTCCTACACAGTACAGTATGTGTGAGGGTCAGGTCTACTGTACTGTATATTCTGAATTAAAAAAAAATTTTATATTCATATATTATGGCATTTTTAGGCTGATATACTGTACACAGTACTGTAATATTCCGCACCTTAAATTGTATTTACTGTACATATGTAATTGTATGCACATATTATACCTACAGTACTGTATCATTGCATTATTGCACCACTTTGCACATTTAACTTTTGCACTAATGGTTCTAATGGTACTGTACACACTAAGTTTTGATTTATGTTAGAAAAATAGCACATTTGGCACTCTACTTTACAGTACTGTACTGTATATCAGTTCAGATATTCACACATTTTATTACTGACAAATCACAATTGTCATTTTATTACTGATGAGCTGACACCTACAGTACTGTACAGTACAGTACAGTATATCATTAGGGAGTGTTTTTTAGACACCTGTATTATTTATCATATTTATTATTTTGTGCCTCTATACAACACAACAATATTGGTTAGGGCTTTAACAACGCTTGGCACTGTAATCTCCTATATTTACAGTATATATCACACACACACACACAGTGTTAGGAGACAGTGAAAAGAGATACTGTAAGGTACTTTACCAACCAATCAGCTCCCAAATGTAATTTTTCAAATGCAACGTTGAAAAATTACAGTTGGGAACTCATTGGTTGGTACAGTACTGTACCTTACAGTATATCTTTTCACTGTCTCCAAGCACTGCTTAGTACTGTGTACAGTACAGTACTGTATGTACTGTATTTGATTGAATCTATATTTACAGTTGAAAAAAAACACTCAAAACAACTTTTAAACTAAAACTGAAAGTACAGTACAGTACTGTCTTTATCCGGCATTTGAAGCACAGGTTTTTTTGATGGTCCTGCTTTGTACCCCTTTTGGCACAGACAAACAAATTACTGGGCATACAGTACGGTAGCACTTTTAGCCATTGATTTGCAGATGGACACGAGCATTTATTCTGTGTGAAAGGGTCAACATACTGAACAGTACTGTACGTTGAAATTACCAGGTCTCCGACCCAGGTTAAATATAATGTCAAAGTGGCCCTTTCACACAGTAAATATCTGTTCATCAGCAAATTACTGCACCAAGTACAGTAAAGTGCTTTACTGTAAATGCTACAGTACTGTAATTTACTTTTCTGTGTGATAGGGTTATTACTGGAGTTGTATAGAGTACAGTAGCAGCACATTCTTGAAAGTACAGTACAGTATGAGTACTGTAATTGTTTACAGTGTTGTAATGTGAAACATTTACTGTATACAGTACATGTATTTCCACTATTTTACTTAACATTGTATTTAGTGTCTTTATACTTGTGTATTTCAGAGTGCACCGAACTGTGAAAATGGTGAAGAGCAAAGGTTTTTACAACGGAAACTCATCTTGCCCACTTCCAATGACTAAAAGGCTGAGGGCCTGATTCAGAGCTGGATGCTCTGACAAGAGCGCTCGCTCTGAATCAGTGCCCTCCTACATAAAATTGGAGCGGCCTCCTGGCCGCTTGCATAGCTGTGGATGACCACTCACAGCTTATGCAAGCGGCCAAAAAGATGGTCACGATGTTCAAGACCATCGGGCTTGTGACGAGACCCTGCTGTAGGGTCTCGCTGCCACAAGCCCAGGAGTGCTTTTGGCTCTATCAGAGCCAAAAGCACTACCACTGACATCACTAGTGATGTCAGTGGGGCCGGCCCCAGATGGTAGGCATTCCCATGGGTATGCCTCTGTCTGGGCAGCAACACCCCCGGCACGCCCCCCAAAGGGGGCGTTCTGTCCTCACCATCGACAGCACGCCCCCTTTGGTGCGAGACCCATAATGATGGCTTGGCCATCGCTATGCGGGTCTCACGCATGCACACAACAGAGCTCTCTCCATCGTGCGCATGCACACTAGGGCACTATTGACCCACTCGCGAGTGCTCAGCACTCGCGAGTGGGTCTGAATCAGGCCCTGAGTGCACTAGTCCCACAACTGTCTACAAGCAAACCTTCCAAGAAGAAAGCAGGGAAGGAAAATGTACCTGTTCTTGTCAAGGCAAAGAAGAATGCAAAGCCCAAGAACAACGCTTTGCAACTGGACATAGGAGAAAATGGACCAGGGAAAGTGGAGCAACCCATGAACACCAGAACCAGGAGGAAACACCAGTGATTTATGGACCCGAAGAACTGGACACCTTGGAGCCTCTGGTTTGTACACCTTTGGAAGATGTATACCACTCACCAACTCATCGAAAACTGTCCTTCCAAGAAAATAATGCATGCACATGTAGCTGTGCTTGCATGGTGAGAGACCTCGTGGGAAAATTTAGTCATCTGGAGGCAAAAATTGACAACTTGAAAGAAGAGATGAACGAAGGGCTGAAGGACACCATTGCAGAAGCAATGAAAGAAGCAATCTGGCAAAGTAAAGAAGAATGGCAAGAGGCCACTGCCCAGAGTACCAGGAAGAGACATGACCAGGCAATTCAGTATGAAATGGTCTTACCGGATGAATTTGAGCCTGAGGATAATGACGACGATTTCAACTTGGAGACTGACCCATCATTCCACTTGCTAGATATGGACACTACAGTGGCATAAGAGAACTTGGACATGACACCAGTGCCATCATGCAGCCTGCCTCAGTGGCAGAGTACACCAGTGGCATCATATTGCCTGCCTGAATGGTCAGTTAAAGAATCGAGGATCAACAAAGCAAGCATGCCTGTACTTTCACCAGGAATGCCTGTCATGTCGAGCACCCCAGCACCACTGACTGTATTTGGAACAACCTTACCGGATATACCACTGGCTGTAATAAATGTTGACAAGGACAATGAAATTTACAGAGCTGCCAATTGTGAGATGCATCGATATGCACAAGCAATATTTCAAGAACACGTGCCCTATGACCTCTAGTGCAATTGGTCCAAGTGGGTGAACTTTGATGGCAGTCGGAAAAAAGTGCCAATCCCCAACAATTTAAGAGAAGATATCCTCTCAAGATGTTGGACAAGATTCAGGATTGGAAACGAAGAACTTACCTGGATAAAGGACACGCTGAATGGGGTGCTGCGCATGCCAAGGAAACATGCATGGAGGACAGTCACACATACAAGTACAGATCTTCAATCAACAAACACGACTTGAAGGTACTTGTCAGAAGACAGGAAGACCCAGCGCTGCCGCAGGCCAGGACGTGCCAGCGGCAGAAGAAAGAAGTGGAGGACAGGAGAGGACTAAAGGGGTGGAAAGCAAAAGAGCTAAAGATGTTCCCCCCAAAAGCCTCTTCCACCATAACAGATAGGCCCTCTGTGAGGCCAACGGAACATTAAACCCAACCTACAGTAGACCAACAGGTCTGGAGAGGATGACCCGTGTGAAGAAAGAAGCGCAGGAAAGGAGAGGATTACAGGGGTGGAAAGCAAAAGAGCTAATGTGTTCTTTTTTCATGTTTGCAATTATCTTGCTGATGACTTTGCTGATTTTTGCCATGTTTGATGACAAAACTGTGGAGAGAACAAGATAAATACAGTACTGTTACAGAGTATACAGACTAAGTACAGTATACAGTACATAATTTAATGTTCAGTATCTTAAAAAATATATTATACTGTATAACACAGTACTGTATAGTATTTTAGAATACAGGGGGGTATTACATTCTTACATCAGCTGTAACATACTGTACTTTTTTAAACAAATATACTGTATACAGTAGTACTTTTTGTTGAGAAGTACAATGTACTGTACAGTGTACAGTAAACTGGATACACAAATATGCGTCTAGGGCGGGGACATTGTAGCAGCACATACTGTGTTAATGAGTTAATGGGTCAGTATGAAACAGCAATATTGAGATTCACAAGATGGGCGCCAACCATACACAAGATGGTTGCAAGGCAGTGGGGGGCTATGGAGTGTTCATCGGTATACAGGGTATGTGAAATGTGGCCTGCTACTGTAGATAGAAACTCAGGGGTCTATTTACTAAGCAATGTTAGGAGACATTGAAAAGTGATAAGGTACCAACCAATCAGCTCCCAACTGTCATTTTTCAAACACAACCTTGAAAAATTACAGTTGGAAGGTGATTATTTGGTACAGTACCTTCTCTATTCACTGTCTCCGAACACTGCTTAGTGTACAGTGTATATATATATATACATACACACACACTACTATAGATATACGTACAGTATATAAACCAGGCATTCTGTATGGACCAGGCTAAAAAGTATTACACATTAAATTTCCTCACATTTACAACAGCAGATACTGTAATGTGAAATGTGGCCTGCTCGATGGAAACTAAGGGGCATACAGTACAGTTCTGTATGTATCAAATCTTGATGCGAGATAAAATAGTGAGATACAGTATATACAGTAGAACCAACTAGTAAATTTCATTTTGCAGGCTGTGTTTAATAAATGATACTTTTGAGCTAATTAGTGATATATATTTCCCAATTTTATCTCACATCAAGCTTTCATACAGTACATATGCCCCTTAATATGCAAAGATGCATCTATGAAGGAGACAAACAGGACAATAAACACAGCAATATTGTGACTGAAACTAAGATGGCCGCTGAGCAAAACAAGATGGCCACGGGGACAGGATGGTCACTCACGGGAGACTAAAAGGGGCAGCGGGCGGCTAGGAATCGATCAGCGGTATACGGTGTGTTTGATAGAAACTCGATTCACAGTGTGAATAAGCTAAAAATTATAATTTATTAAACACAGCCTGCGAAATATGCCCCTTAGTTTCCATCAGCAGGCCACATTTCATATTATAGTACTGTATCTGCCTGTGTAAATGTGAGGAAATTTAATGCGTAATACTTTTTAGCTGTTACTGTACAGTACTGTATGTTTAGCCCTGGTCATGACAGTACAGTATGCCTGATATACAGTACTGTACTGTATATATATTCGGAACTGATATAGAGCACCAAATGTGCTATTTGTATATCATAAATTTAAACTTAGGCCCTCATTCAGAGCCGCACGTTAACAACAGTACGCTCGTTGCGTTCCGATGTTGACTAACCGCGCATGCGTCGGTGTTACACCGCGCATGTGCGTACGGCAGATTGCGAGCTTTTTTTCTCTCGTTCCTAAAATAGCGTACAGGAAGTGACATGTCAAATGTGATTGACAGAACAGGGCATTTTTGGGTGTTGACGGGGGTGGAGATGACAAAACGCAGGCGTGGCGAAGCGTTTTTGGGGCGTACATACATTAGCAGATGCGAACGTCAAATATGTTCGGACCGTCTCATACGTCACTGAAACATCCGCTTTCCCTTCAAAATGCTCGCACAGCTTAGGGTCAGGATTACTCGACCACATTGGCGATGGCCTTCTCCTCCGTCCCGGGACTCCACGATGGTGCTGCGATTAATCGTGGCTGGTCAGTAAAGTAATTAGTGTTGGATTGAAATCCGGCTTGGTATGTGTTTGGAAAGCAGTTTATTGGGATAGCACAAAAGCGTACGCAGGTGGAAATCAGAGCTGCTAATGTCATGATTACATAATCAATTAGCGTACATTTTTGGGCTTTTATTTTGGCCACAATTTGGTGGTTATGGCCTATTGTAAAAATAATGTCATCATCTTTTAATTAGCTCCCCTTTTTTTTGGTTTACTGTGGAATTTGCATCGCTATGTGTTTTTTTAAACGTTCCTTAAAGAGGCCTTTTTTTTAAGAAAAGAGGGTCAGTTTTTGCGTTTAAGGCCAGGATTAAATGTAACCCATTTGTACAATAATGTCACAATACAATGTCAGTGTTTTTTTTAAAATTTATTGTTTACACACAAACAAATTGGCATAATATTGTATTGCCTTTTTTTGTGGCCAAGATATTTTATAAAAAAAAAAACAAAACATAACTACTAACATAATCGTAAATACAAAATTTAAAAACATTTCACAAGAAAGGAGAGGGAAGTTTTGACCAGAAAGGAATATGAGCCAAGCACAGAAGGAAAGTGGGAAAAGTCGCCATTGCTGTCACCGTTTTCTCGCCCGTTTGGCTGGGTGAGGGTGGGCGCCAGACCGGGTCCGGGATGCCATCGGGCTGGCCTGTCCAGAGGCAGATGTTGTGGCCTCTGGACTAGGCACAGGGCTAGGCACATTTGGAGGATTGCCTGATGTTGTGCCAGAGGTAGAGGATCTGGATGTTCCGGCAGGAAGGGAGGTCGGCTCCACCATGTGCTGGCGAACGAGCTGCTCCAGGGCATCGGCGATGCGGATGTTGGCCCTGGTATTTTCCGCCAGGGCCTGAGCAATGGTCACGTTGGCCGCAGCATTTTGCTCCAGGGCCTCAGCCACCCGTATCAGACTGGCGTCCATCCTCTGCAGAATCTCCGTATGGCAATCCGATTTAAAATTGAGTTCTGTGAGGAGGCCCACTGCCTGCGAGGGGGCACGCCCTGGACTGGCTTCTGCAGGGTCCTCAGCCGGATGTACTGGTTCCTCCCCTGCAGAGTCAGCAGAAATTCTGCGGCCAAGGCTCCCCTCTGGAGCAGACTCATCTGCCTCTGTCTCTGTTAGGAAATTGGAGAAAAGACTCACATTAGAATCTACATATTGGCACAATAGCATTTCTGAGTTGGTGACATCACAAGACTTACCTTGGCCAACATGAGGAGCCGCAAAGTCTGGCATGTCCGTATCCATGTTGGACACGCCAAACACCTCCACAGCCTGCACACACCCCTGTGCCATCTCTTCTAAGTCTGTCAACTCCAATGACACAGGGGTGGGACCCCCACCTGTCCCCCTTGCATGCCTAGCCCTGTCGGCAAGTTTTTGTTTTAGACGATATTTGAAGTCTGCCCATCTGTGGAATGAATTTGGAACCATTATCCTTTTTTTTACAATGGGGTTTGTTTATAGGATGGGAAAGTGTTTACTTACCGCCGTTTGACATCCCGGGCTAGACGGACATTATCACCCACCCTATTGACAGCAACGGCGACCTCCTCCCACATTCTCCACTTCTGGCTTTGGCTCATATTCCTGGCTGCCTGGGGCAGGATGTCAACGCACTTCTGGATCAAAACCTCCATCTCCTTGCTTGTGAAATGTGGCTGCCTTTTTTTTTTTGCAGCTTTGGCGGGTTGACTGGGGCCAGCAGTCTCTTCCATGTCATCCTCCTCACCTATTTGGGTAAATATGCAGATTTAGCCACTTCACAACTTGCACAATATTATGTTTTAAAATACTCATTGACACAAAATGCATGAAGGCCTTACCGCCGCAATTTAGACCATTGTTTCCCTGGTTTGAAGCCATGTCTCTGCTTCCAGCATGAAATCATCCAGAAATTCTATGTGATTTCGTGACGTATTTATACATGCGTCGTTAGTTTGCGGCCGCATCATTGATTGTGCGTCCCTATGATTCATCCTTAATTTGTGCGGGAAAATAAACACTATTTATGGCTTGGTGTGTGTGGATTCGAGGTGGGGTTGTTGGAGTGTTGTTGGTTAAGTGGTTTGGATTTGGTTGGTTGGTTGCGTTTGGAGGATTTTGGAGAGTTGTTTTTTTGTTTGTTTTTGCTACATTTCTTTGGTTTTTCCGTTCGCATTTTTTTCATTTTTTCAACATCCTTTCCTGATTTGGTAAGTTTTGTGCATTCAAATTTGTGGCCAATTGGTGTATTCTTCTGTTTTGTGGTTAGTTAATTTGTTTAACACTCATTTCATCTTTTTTAGTTTTTTTTTGTTTTCGGACCCAAAGAAGTTTTTTGAGGACATCTTATATATTCGAGTTGGGTAAGTCCATTTTTTGTCTTGCATTTGCGAATGAATTACGGCATTTTTGACTGTTGGTGTAGCGCCTTGCATTTGCGAATGAATTACTGCATTTTTGACTGTTGGTGTAGTGACTTGCATTTGCGAATAATTTACCGCATTTTTGACTGTTGGTGTAGTGACTTGCATTTGCGAATAATTTACCGCATTTTTGACTGTTGGTGTAGTGACTTGCATTTGCGAATAATTTACCGCATTTTTGACTGTTGGTGTAGTGACTTGCATTTGCGAATAATTTACCGCATTTTTGACTGTTGGTGTAGTGACTTGCATTTGCGAATAATTTACCGCATTTTTGACTGTTGGTGTAGTGACTTGCATTTGCGAATAATTTACCGCATTTTTGACTGTTGGTGTAGTGACTTGCATTTGCGAATAATTTACCGCATTTTTGACTGTTGGTGTAGTGACTTGCATTTGCGAATAATTTACCGCATTTTTGACTGTTGGTGTAGTGACTTGCATTTGCGAATAATTTACCGCATTTTTGACTGTTGGTGTAGTGACTTGCATTTGCGAATAATTTACCGCATTTTGGACGGCTTATTCATCATATAATCCAGTTTTGCTTTTCCCTTTTCCATTTTTTGGGTCCATTTGAACCCTATTTGACGTACGGTGTGCAATGTAGTTTTCATCGATGGCCAAATGTGTTTTTCCGTTATTTTCTGTGTTGGCTTGCAACAATTTTTAACCAAAAAAAAAACCCTTTAAATTTTTGACGTCTCATTGTTGCCTTTTTTACAGTTTATACGTATCATGACAATACCCCGGCATGTAAGCAGCTATGGATGGTATCAGAAAGCTAAGTTGTTTTTTCTTACTTTTGGGGTGGGTCAAAAGCCTTACATTGTAAACTTTGAATTTCAGGTAGATCTGGGGCGAATTGTTCTGGCCCTGCTCCCGGAAGACGACCAACCTCAAACTCGTCCCAGGCGTAGGCATCGTAGGCATGCAAGGCCCCAGATATTTCGAACACGTGTCACCCTTTTTGGAATGCCCGATGATGAGGTTTTAAGACGCTACCGTCTACCTCCCAAAATCATCATAGACACTCTCTCATTAATAGAAAGTGATCTTGAGCGGCAAATTGACAGTCCAACAGCAATACCACCACTGACGCAATTTATGGCGGTGTTACATTTCTGTGCCTCAGGATCGTTTCAAACAACGGTCGGAATAGTGGCGGGCATCTCCCAATCCTCCTTTTCCCGGATCCTGAGGGCAGTGATGGAGGCACTTTTCAAGCACCTCCATCATTTTATTAAAATGCCTTTGGATATGGGTGCCCTTAGTGTGGCCAAGGCCAATTTTTACCAAATAGCTGGCTTCCCACACATCATAGGGGTTGTGGATGGTACTCACATACCACTTCAGCCTCCAGCACGGCTGGAGGCCATATTTAGAAACAGGAAACACTATCACTCCCTGAATGTAATGGTGGTATGTGATGCCTCCCTCCAGATCCTGTCCCTGAATGCTAAATTACCCGGAAGTGCTCATGACTCCTTCGTCATCCGGCAATCAGGGATATGGCAGAAATTAACCAACCTACAAGCTGGTGATGCGTGGCTTCTGGGTAAGTGGAGACCTTTAGTACATAACAATGTTAAGCTTGATACACAGTGTTCCTGATGTGGTCTATTTTTGTTCACAGGAGACAGTGGATACCCTTGCATGTCCTGGCTGCTCACTCCTTATTTGGCTCCCACACCAGGGCCACAAAGTGCATATAATTCCGCACTTACAGCCACCAGGCAAGTGGTGGAGCGCTGTATCGGCCTTTTAAAAGGCCGATTCAGATGCCTCCACCGCTCTGGTGGCGAGCTCATGTATGTGCCGGATATGGTGTCTAAAATTGTGGTCCTGTGTGGGATATTTCACAACATTGCCATAAGGAGTGGTGTCCCAATGCAGCCAGAGGATGCCTTACCTGAGGATGGCCCCCCCGAGGTTGGTCGAAGGTCAGTATGTGGGGGGGGCCATACGCGATGATGTGGTGGCCAGATTTTTTAGGTAAGTTTGTTCAAAACTCCAGTGTTTATACCTAATGTGTTTGTTTTTTTTGGCAAACATCTAATTTATTTTTAATTTGCTCACCATCTTCTGTTTGTTCACATAATCTTTGGCACTCCAACGCTCACTACTTCCTGCTACCCTTACCAAACCTGGATCTGGTCCTTTTGGGCATATATTCTGGAACCCATATCGCAACGCCATGTTTGTGGAATCATGTTGGCATGGTCCTTCGTCAACCAGTTCTTGATTTTGTGTTTTTATTTATTTTTTTCTTGGTATGTGTTGTATTTGAATTTATCACTGTGTATTTTTTTTGGGAGTGACCACTTTGTTTTCTCTGTTATGTGGTGAATAAATGTTTGAAGAGTGAAATGGTCTTCCTTTTTTGGGACGTTAACAGCAAGTGTAACCAGGTTAACACAAGTTACATTTGACTAAGGGGTAAACCAGTACTGACGCCAGATGAGCAAAACTGAAATATGTTTTCAGCTTTCCAATCCACACCAAAAGGAAGCCTGGCCCAACCTTGGGATTTGTAAGATTGGCCTAAGCAGCTTGCGCACCAAGTAGGAACCTGGAAAATGTAGAAATCTGAAATTGACACTACACCCAAAAAGGGAAATTACATTGTTACTGTTATGTGTTTCTGGTGTCTGTTTGACATACAAAGACAAAACACAATCTAACTTTTAAAAAAGGGAAATCCTTGCAGGAACTTATGTCAGGCTAAACTATCTTGGTTTTGGTTTTTAAAAATGAGCCACAACGTATATTTGTCTTTAAAATTTTATTGGGAAAATACAACAAAAAAAAAAAAACTAATGCCGAAGGAGGCCAGACAGCCGGTCGAGGGCCACCAGAAGGCCGATTACATGGTGGCGCATCTGCCCCACAACATCCGCCACCTCTTGCCGACGCCTCTGTTCCTCTGTGGGTGAGAAAAGTGTGTGGGTTAATACAACAATAGGGACTCCACAGAAAAACATTAATTAAAAAACAAATCACTCCTAAACCCAAAAACATAAATAAAAAGGGTGGGCTGGCAAAAATACAAGGCCTAGGTACAAATTCCCACAGGTATGATATGTGTATGCTTAAATCACCAGGAAGAGGTAAAGGCAAACCTTCACAATCAACAAAAGTCAAGCCACAAAAACACGAAGAAAGGCACGACACATGATTACATACAAACAGTTTGTGCTTTAAAAAAAAAAAAAACATACCGGGAAACAAATCGGGAGCTCCGGCAAAACCTCCATGATCCTCCTCGGAGGATCCGTCATTCCCCAAAGAATGGGGCGGAGTTATGCTGGACTCCGGGGAGGGGGTAATTGGAAGAGGGGTGGGTGGAGGAGAGGGGGAAGTGGGACGGAGGGGAAGGAGTCCTGACATTTCCGGGAGAGGGTCTGGGAAGGATGGGGAGGAGTGGGGAATAGGCGAAAGATTTGGGGTGGAGTGTTGGCTGGGGGTTGGGGAGAGTGGGCGGGAACGCCGACGTTGACGGCGGAGTCTTGGCTGTCCCCCTAAAATATGTCAAATAAATTGCGTTTAGTTTATGGACAAATCCGGCCAAACAAACAAACAAAAAAAAAAAACAAACAAACAAAAAAAAATAGCAGTAGAATTAAAAATTCATAAAAAGAGGGAAAACATGCAGACGCAGATATGAGTACAAATAATAAATAGAACAGACAGGAAAACATCCAGACGCAGATATGAGTACAAATAATAAATAGAACAGACATGAAAACATGCAGACGCAGATATGAGTACAAATAATAAATAGAACAGACAGGAAAACATGCAGACGCAGATATGAGTACAAATAATAAATAGAACAGACATGAAAACATGCACACGCAGATATGAGTACAAATAATAAATAGAACAGACAGGAAAACATGCACACGCAGATATGAGTACAAATAATAAATAGAACAGACAGGAAAACATGCAGACGCAGATATGAGTACAAATAATAAATAGAACAGACAGGAAAACATGCACACGCAGATATGAGTACAAATAATAAATAGAACAGACAGGAAAACATGCACATGCAGATATGAGTACAAATAATAAATAGAACAGACAGGAAAACATGCAGACGCAGATATGAGTACAAATAATAAATAGAACAGACAGGAAAACATGCACACGCAGTTTGCCCCACAAACACAAACATTAAAACCACAATACATAACACTTACTTGCCAGGATCTGCATGCGAAAGCATGCCAGCAAGCGGGGCGTTCGCCGTTGCAGGTCGGACCACCTGCGCTCCAGCTGCCCGATGTTGCGGCGTGATCCAAAGGACCGCAGGCGGGACCGTACCTCCGCATATGCGGAGCGCTTCTGCCGGTTGGTCATGGGTTCTGGCTGGCTGGTGATCCGGCGATCCATGACCTCCGTAAGCACCAGCAGCTCACGCCTGGTGAATGCGGAGGCTCTCATGATGGCAATGGTGTTTTTCTTAAAAATCATTTTTGATAAAGTGTGTAAAAATTTTCTGATTGGCTAATGTATTTTGGAAATTAACAGGAGCAATTTTATTGGTTAGTGTATGAGTCATGTGTTCGACAGGGCCAGAAATCTATGGAGAGTTAGGATAGGCTTGATGCAGTGACATGCGTAAGCAAATTTAAATAAAGAAATGAACCCAGGGAAATATGCGGGGATACACAGCAATAGTACAATTGTTTAATTGTGGTTCACATGTTTTTTAAACAATACAAGCGAATGTTTCATCCGTACGTATTCTGCGGGTAAACACAAACACAGACAAGAGTAAAGTTTCTTGCATTGTGTTGAAAAAAAACAAACAATTAAGCTAATTGATACATTGATTGGCATGATACGATTGATGGAGGTAGGCAGAATAAAGGAGCAGGTAATCGACATCTGACAAGGCCACTTCCTGTTTATACTTGTGCGTGCGTTCCTTTCAAGCCATTTCGGGGATGTACGCTCGCTATTTCGTACGCTCGTTAGTTAGAGGAGGGGTCGTCAGAGTTTAGGGAGGAATTTTAGATGCGAACGAAAATACGAGCGAGCCATTGAATTTAAATATTTTTGTACGTACGCCTAACGTACGTGCGCCCGCTTGCGTGCGGCTCTGAATGAGGGCCTTAGTGTGTACTATATCATTAGAAGCATTAGTGTAAAAGTTACAGTAAATGTGCAAAGAAGTGCTATAATGCAATGATAGGTACAGTATAATACTGTACTGTACTGTATGTGCATACAATTATACTGTATACAGTATGTACAGTAAATACAATGTAAGGTGCAAAATATTAAATAATATATCATTTTTTATTTGTCTTTTATGTACTGTCCTACACAGTACAGTATGTGTGAGGGTCAGGTCTACTGTACTGTATATTCTGAATTAAAAAAAAATGTTATATTCATATATTATGGCATTTTTAGGCTGATATACTGTACACAGTACTGTAATATTCCGCACCTTAAATTGTATTTACTGTACATATGTAATTGTATGCACATATTATACCTACAGTACTGTATCATTGCATTATTGCACCACTTTGCACATTTAACTTTTGCACTAATGGTTCTAATGGTACTGTACACACTAAGTTTTGATTTATGTTAGAAAAATAGCACATTTGGCACTCTACTTTACAGTACTGTACTGTATATCAGTTCAGATATTCACACATTTTATTACTGACAAATCACAATTGTCATTTTATTACTGATGAGCTGACACCTACAGTACTGTACAGTACAGTATATCATTAGGGAGTGTTTTTTAGACACCTGTATTATTTATCATATTTATTATTTTGTGCCTCTATACAACACAACAATATTGGTTAGGGCTTTAACAACACTTGGCGCTGTAATCTCCCATATTTACAGTATATATCACACACACACACACACACACAGTGTTAGGAGACAGTGAAAAGAGATACTGTAAGGTACTTTACCAACCAATCAGCTCCCAAATGTAATTTTTCAAATGCAACGTTGAAAAATTACAGTTGGGAACTCATTGGTTGGTACAGTACTGTACCTTACAGTATATCTTTTCACTGTCTCCAAGCACTGCTTAGTACTGTGTACAGTACAGTACTGTATGTACTGTATTTGATTGAATCTATATTTACAGTTGAAAAAAACACTCAAAACAACTTTTAAACTAAAACTGAAAGTACAGTACAGTACTGTCTTTATCCGGCATTTGAAGCACAGGTTTTATTGATGGTCCTGCTTTGTACCCCTTTTGGCACAGACAAACAAATTACTGGGCATACAGTACAGTAGCACTTTTAGCCATTGATTTGCAGATGGACACGAGCATTTATTCTGTGTGAAAGGGTCAACATACTGAACAGTACTGTACGTGGAAATTACCAGGTCTCCGACCCAGGTTAAATATAAGGTCAAAGTGGCCCTTTCATACAGTAAATATCTGTTCATCAGCAAATTACTGCACCAAGTACAGTAAAGTGCTTTACTGTAAATGCTACAGTACTGTAATTTACTTTTCTGTGTGATAGGGTTATTACTGGAGTTGTATAGAGTACAGTAGCAGCACATTCTTGAAAGTACAGTACAGTATGAGTACTGTAATTGTTTACAGTGTTGTAATGTGAAACATTTACTGTATACAGTACATGTATTTCCACTATTTTACTTAACATTGTATTTAGTGTCTTTATACTTGTGTATTTCAGAGTGCACCGAACTGTGAAAATGGTGAAGAGCAAAGGTTTTTACAACGGAAACTCATCTTGCCCACTTCCAATGACCAAAAGGCTGAGGGCCTGATTCAGAGCTGGATGCTCTGACAAGAGCGCTCGCTCTGAATCAGTGCCCTCCTACATAAAATTGGAGCGGCCTCCTGGCCGCTTGCATAGCTGTGGATGACCACTCACAGCTTATGCAAGCGGCCAAAAAGATGGTCACGATGTTCAAGACCATCGGGCTTGTGACGAGACCCTGCTGTAGGGTCTCGCTGCCACAAGCCCAGGAGTGCTTTTGGCTCTATCAGAGCCAAAAGCACTACCACTGACATCACTAGTGATGTCAGTGGGGCCGGCCCCAGATGGTAGGCGTTCCCATGGGAATGCCTCTGTCTGGGCAGCAACACCCCCGGCACGCCCCCCAAAGGGGGCGTTCTGTCCTCACCATCGACAGCACGCCCCCTTTGGTGCGAGACCCATAATGATGGCTTGGCCATCGCTATGCGGGTCTCACGCATGCACACAACAGAGCTCCCTCCATCGTGCACATGCACACTAGGGCACCATTGACCCACTCGCGAGTGCTCAGCACTCGCGAGTGGGTCTGAATCAGGCCCTGAGTGCACTAGTCCCACAACTGTCTACAAGCAAACCTTCCAAGAAGAAAGCAGGGAAGGAAAATGTACCTGTTCTTGTCAAGGCAAAGAAGAATGCAAAGCCCAAGAACAACGCTTTGCAACTGGACATAGGAGAAAATGGACCAGGGAAAGTGGAGCAACCCATGAACACCAGAACCAGGAGGAAACACCAGTGATTTATGGACCCGAAGAACTGGACACCTTGGAGCCTCTGGTTTGTACACCTTTGGAAGATGTATACCACTCACCAACTCGTCGAAAACTGTCCTTCCAAGAAAATAATGCATGCACATGTAGCTGTGCTTGGATGGTGAGAGACCTCGTGGGAAAATTTAGTCATCTGGAGGCAAAAATTGACAACTTGAAAGAAGAGATGAATGAAGGGCTGAAGGACACCATTGCAGAAGCAATGAAAGAAGCAATCTGGCAAAGTAAAGAAGAATGGCAAGAGGCCACTGCCCAGAGTACCAGGAAGAGACATGACCAGGCAATTCAGTATGAAATGGTCATACCGGATGAATTTGAGTCTGAGGATAATGACGATGATTTCAACTTGGAGACTGACCCATCATTCCACTTGCTAGATATGGACACTACAGTGGCATAAGAGAACTTGGACATGACACCAGTGCCATCATGCAGCCTGCCTCAGTGGCAGAGTACACCAGTGGCATCATATTGCCTGCCTGAATGGTCAGTTAAAGAATCGAGGATCAACAAAGCAAGCATGCCTGTACTTTCACCAGGAATGCCTGTCATGTCGAGCACCCCAGCACCACTGACTGTATTTGGAACACCCTTACCGGATATACCACTGGCTGTAATAAATGTTGACAAGGACAATGAAATTTACAGAGCTGCCAATTGTGAGACGCATCGATATGCACAAGCAATATTTCAAGAACACGTGCCCTATGACCTCTAGTGCAATTGGTCCAAGTGGGTGAACTTTGATGGCAGTCGGAAAAAAGTGCCAATCCCCAACAATTTAAGAGAAGATATCCTCTCAAGATGTTGGACAAGATTCAGGATTGGAAACGAAGAACTTACCAGGATAAAGGACACGCTGAATGGGGTGCTGCGCATGCCAAGGAAACATGCATGGAGGACAGTCACACATACAAGTACAGATCTTCAATCAACAAACACGACTTGAAGGTACTTGTCAGAAGAGAGGAAGACCCAGCGCTGCCGCTGGCCAGGACGTGCCAGAGGCAGAAGAAAGAAGTGGAGGACTAAAGGGGTGGAAAGCAAAAGAGCTAAAGATGTTCCCCCCAAAAGCCTCTTCCACCATAACAGATAGGCCCTCTGTGAGGCCAACGGAACATTAAACCCAACCTACAGTAGACCAACAGGTCTGGAGAGGATGACCCGCGTGAAGAAAGAAGCGCAGGAAAGGAGAGGATTACAGGGGTGGAAAGCAAAAGAGCTACAGAAGTGTCCCCCCTCAAAGTCTTTTCCACCATAAAAGGTAGGACCTCTGTGAGGCCAAATGTACTGTACATTAATACTGTAGTTTGTTAGGCAGGTGAGATACAGTAAGGCTAATATTAATGTTACAGGAGATTAGTGTGACACACTATTAGAGCAGGAAAGGGCCTTGCATGGCATATTCTCTCTCCTACAGGGACCTCTGTGTGGGATTGAGTGGGATGAAGAACAAGAGTATCTCTGGTGAGTACTGTACCTGTGTGTCTGTCTTTTACTGTCTGTTCATCTCTGCCTATCCTCCTTTCTTCAGGGCGTACAGTGGACCTTGCACTCCGATGCAAGGTAGAGTATGCACCTGGTATAGGTGAAACTCTGGATCTGGGGCCAAAAGTGCCAGTGATGATTTTAACTTAAAAGCCTAATCTTTTTGTGTAGTCCTCAGTCTGGTAGGGCATATCGGTTGGCATTGAGGAAGGACTGAGCAATGTTGAGCAATGTTAGCAGATGATTGATGAGTCTATACTGAATGACTGCTTGTTCAGTGCAGGCTCATCACAGACTGACAAACGACTGCATGATTGCAATGTCGTAATTGGGCACTTTTCCGCATGTCTAGTGGATGGGCAGCATACAGTAACTGTAAGAAAACTGCAGTAATGTATATAAAATGCAGTACTGTAGTACTGTAGATTCATACTGTATACTGTTAATCTAATGTATAGTACTGTGTAACAGAATATATTTTTAATTTACTGTACACTACTGTGTTTGACCGTACAGTATAATTTTTGTTTACTTTTTCTAGTTGGCATCATGCAGTGACCATTAGCAAATCAATTTTGTTTTCATCTTATCTAAAAGCATGTACAGTATTAAAAAGGTGTGATTAACTGCATACAGTACAGTATATTACAGTACAGTACTGTACAGTACTGTATGTTAGGTTAAATAAAAATTATCATTAATTTATAACATTGGTGTTTGTACTGTATGTAATTCAGTCTTTAAGTGCCTCTGAGACCCAACACATGCATCTGTCATTAAAAAGGTACAAAAAGTCAATAACACAGAGATGCAGGATCATATCTTCCTATTGGCCAGGATTTCACTCACCAGGGTTGCCGCCCACAGTCATATACTGTACAGTATCCCTGTTGCCAGTCCCAGTGATTTCACAGCTGCCCGGCACTTACAGTAGTATACAGTACAGTAGACATACAATACTGTACACACTGAGGGCCGCATTCAATTTAGGGGTCTATTTACATTTTTTAGCCAATCTCGTCTTTTCACTCCAAGGGGTCTATTTACTGTACTAAGCAGTGTTAGGAGACAGAGTGAAAAGTGGTAAAAAAGTGATAAGGTGCAAGCCAATCAGCTCCCAACTGTAATTTTTCAAACACAGCCTGTGAGATGACAGTTGGGAGCAGATTGGTTGGCACCTTTTCACTTTCGTATCACTTTTCACTCTGTCTCTTAACACTGCTTAGTACAGTAACTAGACCCCTTAGAGCGAAAAGACGAGATCGGCAAAAAAAATGGTTTGCCGATTACGTAATTTCGCCAGGCGGAAATTTATTGCCGTATTCAATTTTAAATACTTTCCGCCTAGGCGGGAAGTCAATGCAATGTACAGTAAGACAGTATGCGAAAAAGTTTTGCCTACTGTATGAATAGCAGGCGGAAAAAAGTGGTGAATTGGGGTGCAACATTGCGGGAAGCCTTCAACGTGCAGCCTTTAGACAGTCCCCTAAAGGTACTGTAAACTGCGTAATTTTTAAAAAAAAAAAACACTGACAGTCAGAACACCCCAAAAATTAACTTTAATTTTGGGGGCGGAAGAAAAAAATTTTTAGGGACAATGTTAAACATGTAGGGGTAAATTTACTAAGATGGGAGTTCTATCTAAGAAGTTACTGTACTGTATGTTGCCCATAGCAACCAATCAGATTCTACGTCTCATTTACAGTATCTACAGTAGCACCTTCTAGAAGATTATACCTGGAATCTTATTGGTTGCTATGGGCAACATCACTTCTTAATAGAACTCCCATCTTAGTAAATTTACCCCCTAATATTGTATATAAAATGTACTGAGTTTAGTAAGGGTTGGATACAATACTGAACAAAAGTAGCGAAGAATTAAAAAAAAAATGTTATTAAGGTCTAGAACAGGCGGGACAGGCAGATAGAGAGACGGAACATGTAACCACTCATCCACAAGCCTGTCATAGCAAGACATCCCACTTTAGCTGCATTTGACTCGTGACCCACTGGGCAAGCACAGTGCTGTGATCTTCCATACGCCATGGCATAGCGCTACATGGGTATGGATCTGGGCATGCGCCTGAGATACAATGACATACAATAATGTAGGACACACTCAAGCCAGGTGCAACCTTCGTATTGTAGGCGGCTGTAGTGTAATGGTAAATAATCAAACCAATACATTACAGGCGCTTGTACAACCCTTTTGCAGGTTCGAAACTTGGAAGGTTACACTTTTTAGTTTTTATTATTTTTTGTCATAAATTACCGTGGCATAGAAATACCAGAATTTCTGGATAATGTATTAGTGAAGATTTCAAACAAAATAAAATTATACAGGTCTCGAACCAGCGGGACAAGAATATAGTAGATGCAGTAGGGCTAGGCATTAGCCCCCTAGACTACTGCATCTACTGTAGTTCCTAGAGTCATGGAATCACTACACTAACTCCGAGACAGTGCCGACAGTATTGTACTGTACTTACAATAATACAGACAACTGGGCATACGCAGTGCTATGAGACTCAATACGTCACAGTGTAGCGTGCGACTAGCAATGTGCTATACAGTATGGCATATGGAGCAACAAACTACAGTACTGTAGCTGGGCACATCTACAGTACATACAGTATAATGTATTGAGTTTTGTAAGGGTTGGATAACAATACTGAACTACAGTACTATAGTGAACATTTAAAAAAAAAAAAAAATTATCAAGGTCACGAACAGAAGGAGAGAAGTGTAAGCAAGGCGGATCACCTAACCCCTTGCCCACAAGTCTCTCCTAGTAAGAATTGCATCTGTCCTGTACAGTACAGTACTTTATGTGACATCTACAGTACGATGAAGTAATCAGGCGGCTGTAGTGTAGAGGTAAGAAATCGAACTTCTACATTGCAGATGTCTGTACAACCCGGTTCCGGGTTCAAAACCTGGAAGGTTAAACTTTTTTATTTTATTTTATTATTATTATTATTATTACACAGTCAAGGTTAAACTTTTTATTTTTTAATATTATTATTACACAGTCAGTGTGTAATACGGAGATCCCACTTTCACTGTGTGTGAATCATGACCCGCTACTGTATGATCTTCCATACTGTATGCCATGGCATAGCGCTACAAGGGTATGGCTATGGCGCTGTGCCACTGGTAATGCATTGCAACCCCTCCACTGGGCATGCGCCAGAGATCCCATTTGTACTGTAACCCCTCGGAGCTGGCTAACAGCCACCACAGCGCCAACTGTGCTGACATTGATGCAATTTTGCGGTTTAAACGCACAGTCAGTTTTTAATGCAGAGACCTCTCTCAAACAGAGCCAACTACCACTTACTGAACTCATAAAATCACTAAAGTGTTCAAGTCTAGGACAGCATCGACATTGACGCAAGTTTGCGCTCTAATGCACAGTCAGTTTGTAATACAGAGACTTCCCTCCCAAACAAAGCCCACTACTGTAGCACTTTCTGAAGGTATGAAATGACTATTGTGTACAAGTACTGTAAGTCTGGGACAGTGCAGAATGTCACAAGTGTGAAAATTCAACAGCATACAGTACTGTACTATACTGTAGGAATGCAGACAACTGGGAATGCGCAGTGATGATCTACCATACGCCATAGCATAGCACTACTTGGTTTATGGCTTGGCTCCACTGGGCATGTGGTAAACATTCCATTGTCATTGCAACCCCTCCAGTGGGCATGCGCCAACCATGCTGACATTGACACAATTTTGCAGTTTAAATGCACATTACAGTTTGTAATGCAGAGCCCTCTCTCTTAAAAAGAGCCAACTGCCAGTTGCTGGTCATACAAAATCACTATAGTGTCCAAGTCTGGGACATTGATGCAAGTTTGCATTCTAAGGTTCAGTACAGTATGTACAGTAATAAACAAATCCAACTTTCACTGTTTGACTCCCGAAGCACTGGGCATGCGCTCCACATGTACTGTATTGAATACTGAATATTTTAAGTAAAGATTTTAATAATAATAATAAAAATATATATATTTTCAAGGTCTCGAACCCACGGACAAGAAGAAGAAGGGAGAAGTGGTGAGACTAGGCATTAGACTGCTAGGCTAAACGCTTCACCCATTACTACAGTTCTGTAGTTTGTAAAGTAATGAAACCACTACAATGTCTAAGTCTGGGACAGTGCCGACTTTATTTACATTGGCGCAAGTGTGATTTCAACCGCACAGTCAGTGTGTAATACAGAGCTTAATGATTTCTAACTTTTAAATTAGACATTCTTCTACCACTTTATTATACATTCCTGATTCCATGTGGAAAACGCTGTAATACTGTATAGTGTACCGAATCACCGCTTCTGTCAGCCAATCTTCGGGCGGTGAAACAGAACATACAGTGGAAATCAGATGCATGCGCTATGTAGTTTAGGAAAAGTGACACCTGGAGTGCAAAAAGTTGTATTACACGTAATTACTTTTTTCCAGTGTTACACTATGCTACATTACTAAACTTTCTGTGTGGCGTGACTCATGGCGTGGTGTGTGGCGTGCCATGCGTGGCGTGAGAGATAAGCCTATGGTGTTACAAAATAGCTGGGCACTTCTGTACATCAAGCCATGCACCAAACCCACAGAGACTATCGCGGAAACACATTGTGTTTCTATGTTCACCTCTGCAGTAACATAATAGCGAGTATCCGCATGTATGCAGGTCACACCAACAGTTTTTCCCTTGCGCTTCAAGGGGTTCACCAGTTCAGCTTTCACAAGTGTAACCAGGCTACCAAAATCTAACAGAGCCTCTACTCGGTTGCCTTCTACAGTAACTATACAGTAACTATACACATTTTCTTAGCTGTGCAAAGAAAGACATTCTGCGATTGATGTAAGCAGTATCACATTGCATAGGTTCAGAGGTGAGTGAACAATTGGTAGCAATATGGCACAAACCACCACATTGGAAACATTGAATCATACTATTATCAAGTCTATTACGGGATAGGAACCTTCCTGGCCTGGCTGGCCTATCTCCAGGTTTCAAACCCACAGTCTTAAGTACATTCCATCGCCCAGCACCCTTCTCCCCTGGAACAATCTTACCAGTGATCATGGGAGATCACTGTTGCGAAATCGGGGCTCAGTAAGGCACACTCAACAGTTCCTCAGCCGCCACACACGTTCAACCAATTGGTCTGCTGTTTTAAGGCCTGCATGGCTCACCCACTTGCGCAGAGTTGCAGGTAGAGACTGCAGATATCGATTCATAACAACCCTTTCCATGATCTGTGGCTGCAGCCATTTTGTGGTAAGATGGATGAGGTCATGCATTTGCGAGCGTGGAGGCTTTTCTGTTTGGAACTCCAGTGGACTCGTTGGGCGTGAACAAATACTGTGACTCCCAATCAAGTTAAGATTTCCTGTTTCAAGTCTTTCGCAACAGCCAGGTACAAGGGTAAAACAAGACTTGCCCACTGCTTTTTAGGCCAATTCTCTCTTTCCATGGTTCAAAAGCTGTAAGATACTCTTATCATCATTCTGGGTCATCTTTTGCAGAAAGTGACTGACCCGTATGGTGTGAGTGTTAGTTTTAAGAGCAGGGGAAACATCTCCAGACCTGACTACTAGCTGTTGTACCAACTCTCTTAAGGCCTGGTGGGATTCCTCTATGGCGACTTGTTGTTGCCTCTGGGTGGTCTCTAAGGCCAATAATTGCACATTGGTGGATTCCTGCTGAGCTCTGGTAGCTTCTTGCAAGGCCTTAACAATGTCCTCCATGTTGTCTTAAGGTGTAGGTTGGAAGTGGAATCTTGCTTCTCTAAGAATCTACCAATGCCACCTTCGTGGATTCCACAAAACACAGGTTAACATTCAAAAAACAAATTGGTGTCTGTCTCTTTAAATTTTCAATGCAAAACTTTTCCTCTTGCTGCAGTTTTTTGTGCGTTTGCCCGCATTCTCCACCACTTGTTATATAGTCGGGGTAGGGGGTCCCTCTCCTGGGGTAGATGGACATCTCCTTACACACAGCAGCCAGGAAACAACACACCAGTCCAGGGTTTTCGTGCAAGCTGGTCTGAACCAGTTTTATTGTGCAATATGAACAACAAAATAAACAAAACACAAAAATAAATCCTAGCCCGTCTGAGCACTAACTGGACAGGTTATTCCATCTCTACAAGTGGCAGGGCCTACTGCCTTACCACAAACACAGCACTTTCAAATAACACAGTGTCTCTGAACAAACCTCAGTGTCTGTTCTCCCAGGGTATGTGAGATATTCAACCAAAACCTTAACACAGCTAAATGAACCACTTTCAGGTGCAACTACAAATCAGCCTGCTCTCAGACTAAAAGGCCCAACACCTGAAATGGTCTGTGGATGGAGCCCTCACTCTCTTCTCACATTCACACCCCCAGGACCCCTTATCCAGCTTTTACCAAAAGCCGACACTTCTGTTTGTAATAACAGACTTTTCCTGTTTTTTTTTTTAAAACACAAATTAAAGGAATCTGGGACACACATATATGCCATCCCAGACTTCTCTAGTGCTTCAATCACAATATATATATATATATATATATATATATATATATATACAGTCAGGTGCATAAATATTGGGACATTGACAGAATTTTCATATTTTGGCCTCTATTCACCACCACAATGGCTTTGAAATGAAACAAACAAGATGTGCTTTAACTGCAAACTTTCAGATTTCATTTGAGGGTACTTATATCCAAATCAGGTGAACGGTGCAAGAATTACAATGGTTTCTATATTTGCCTCCCACTTTTTAAGGGGCCAAAAGTAATGGGACACACTAAACAATCCTAAATCTAACTTTCACTTTTTAATACTTTGTTGCAAATCCTTTTGCAGGCAATTACAGCCTGAAGTATGGAATGCATAGACATCACCAGATGCTGAGTTTCATCCATGGTGATGCTCTGCCAGGCCGCTACTGCAAATGCCTTCAGTTCCTGCTTGTTCTTGGGGCATTTTCCCTTCAGTTTTGGCTTCATCAAGTGAAATGCATGCTCAATCGGATTCAGGTCAGGGGATTGACTTGGCCATTGCATAACAGTCCACTTTTTAGCCTTAAAAAACTCTTTGGTTGCTTTTGCAGTATGCTTTGGGTCATTGTCCATCTGCACTGTGAAGCGCTGTCCAATAAGTTCTGAAGCATTTGACTGAATATGAGCATATAATATTGCCCGAAACACTTCAGAATTCATTCTGCTGCTTTTGTCAGCAGTCACATCATCAATAAATACAAGGGAACCAGTTCCATTGGCAGCCATACATGCCCACGCCATGACACTACCACCACCATGCTTCACTGATGAGGTGTTATGTTTTGGATCATGAGCAGTTCCTTTCCTTCTCCATACTCTTCTCTTCCCATCACTCTGGTACAAGTTGATCTTTGTCTCATCTGTCCATAGGATGTTGTTCCAGAACTGTAATGGCTTTTTTAGATGTTGTTTGGCAAACTCTAATCTGTTTTTGAGGCTCACCAATGGTTTACATCTCGTGGTGAACCCTCTATATTCAGTCTTGTGAAGTCTTCTCTTGATTGTTGACTTTTACACATATACACCTTCCTCCTGGAGAGTGTTCTTGATTTGGCCAACTGTTGTGAAGGGGGTTTTCTTCACCAGGGAAATAATTCTTCTGTCAAACACCACAGTTGTTTTCCATGGTCTTCCAGGTCTTTTGGTGTTGCTGAGCTCTCCGGTGCATTCTTTCTTTTAAGACTGTTCCAAACAGTTGATTTGGCCACACCTAATATTTTTGCTATCTCTTTGATGGGGTTGTTTTGATTTTTCAGCCTAATGATGGCTTGCTTCACTGATAGTGACAGCTCTTTGGATCTCATATTGAGAGTCGACAGCAACTGATTCCAAATGCAAATGTCACACATTGAATCAACTCCAGACCTTTTACCTGCTTAATTGATAATGAAATAATGAGGGAATAGCCCACACCTGTCCATGAAATAGCTTTTGAGTTGACAGTCCCATTACTTTTGGCCCCTTAAAAAGTGGGAGGCACATATAGAAACCATAGTAATTCCTACACCGTTCACCTGATTTGGATGTTATTACCCTCAAATTAAACCTGAAAGTCTGCAATTAAAGCACATCTTGTTTGTTTCATTTCAAAGCCATTGTGGTGGTGAACAGAGGCCAAAATATGAAAATTCTGTCAATGTCCCAATATTTATGCACCTGACTGTATATATATATATATATATATATATATATATATATATGTATATATATATCTATATATATATAAATAAACAAGCAGTTGTCCCTCACACTCATCCCATAATAGCAACAGCAGGGTGCAGCCTCTAAGAACACCATGGGTGATCATTATACAACCAAGAAGAAGCTCCTTATATTTTAAGGAAACAAAAGAGGGCACTCACCAAGCAGCAGTATGCTTATTTCATTTATTGCAGACAGTAAGTTGCAGACAGGTTGTAGTCATGCTTGGTGAGTGCCCTCTTTTGTTTCCTTAAAATACAAGGAGCTTCTTCTTGGATATATATATATATATATATATATATATATACACATAGTGTATATATATATATATATATATTATAATATAAAGGTGAGATGGGAGAAAAGGAGGTCGAATGAACAAAGATTTACAGGAGGAAAGGGGGGAAAAATAGGGGGAGACGGAAGGAAAGGGGGATGGACAGGGGTGGACTAGAGGAGTGTGGAAAGGACAGGGGGAGATGAAAAAAAAGTGGGGGAACAGTAAAGAAAAAAAACACCTAAACAATAGGTAGTAACTCATCAATGATAGATAGATAGATAGATATAGAGAAAGCAGTGTTATTTGATAGTATAATAAATGTTTTAAAGTTAAACTTACCCAGCCTGGGTAGTGGAAGTCTCCTGTGGTTCCAACAGCAAAGGAGAGGTAGATGCCACAGTGCTACACTGCAGAGGTGGAGGGGAGGCTGGTTACACTATGTGGGGGAGGGGGGTGGGCATCACTCATGCTGACTGTGGAGTGGGTGCTGGCTACAGCACCACAGGCTGCTGGGGTGGGGGATTGGTTTGAGTAGGCTGCCGCCAGATCAGCGCATGCTGCAGGTGTGGGGAGAGGGCTGGCTTCAATGGAGGAGGCAGGCAACTTGTACTTTGACTGCAGGGGCTGACTAGTACAGCAGTGGAGGCTGCGGGGGGTTTCGAGTGGGCTGACATCAGGGCATGCTGCGAAGGGGAGGGTTGGATACAATGCGGGTGGGGTGTCAGCAGAGTAGACTGGCTGAACTCAGTGTCCCCAGGCTGGCAGCTGTAGTACTATAACTCCGCCTCTGAGTCCCCTGCTGACGTGCTGCTACTGATAGACCATGTAAGATCTCTCCCTGGCCGCAGCAGCACTTCAAACAGAGAGCAGCAGTCTATTCCACAGGGCCGTAACAAACCACAGACTTACGGCGCTAAATATGACCAATAGCTTCAAATAAATGATATATTAAAATACTGTAGATATTAGTGTGGACTGCAGCTACCTACTGTGAGGTGCTAAACCCCACCAACAGATAAACTGAACAAGAATAAGAAGAAATATAGGAGCGCTGACCATAAATAATATTCACGGTTTTATTAAATAGTGTGGGTAGACATGATATAAAAAAAACCCACATACATTCACATATACCTGTAAAAACACGTATTTCAATGGGGGGCGGCCACAGGTCCTTTAGGACTAGATGGGCCCTAGGCGGGCGCCTAGGTTGCCTAATAGTAAATCCGCCCCTGAATAGTGGAGATTGATACCAGGAACAGCACCAACGGAGCAGGAACCAGCAGAAAAACACTGTGCAGCATGTTGGGCCGCCATCAAGGGGGGACTGCCAGGCCTCAAGTCCTGGGCCTGGAGGGAAGGGAGAGAGAGGGGGGCCCGGGCTGCAGCATTGCTACACCATGCCAGCAGACATAGATGCAGGGAGAATTCATGCAATCCACACCTGTGGCCACAAGCCAGCCTGAGATAGCGGAACGGCAGCCAATCAGGAGCAGCCACTGATTGGCTGCCGGTCCGCGAGCTGTAATTGGCTTGCAGACACGTTTTGAAATGCTGTCAGAGCTGCTGTATGAATGCTCCAGGCTTGCCGTTCCTGGTTGTCAGTGCAGCACCGCTGCCACCTGGGGCCCCATATCTGACAAGGAGTCAGAGCTAATGCTACCTGGCTGGCTGCACCAGAAAAGCCAGCTGAAAAGACAGGTACTCCCTGACTTTGCCCTGTGCTCTCTCCCATGTTTCAGCCAGTCTTCCCTGCAGTGCCTCCCCCTGTTACAGTCTCTTCTGCCCTGTGCATACCCCCAAGTCAAGCCATCTGAGCCTTCCCTGTACCCCCCTAGTTAGCCAGCCTTCCTTGTCCTGTGCCTGCCCCTAAATCAGCCAACCTTCCTTGTCCCCCCCACTCAGACTGACACTGAGTTGTACTGACACTGAGCCTTCCCTGCCCTGTGCCTCTCCCCTAGTCCAGCCAGCTTTCCCTGTCCCCACCAGTCAGCCAGCCTTCCCTGTGCCTACCCCCTAGTCCAGCCAGCCTTCCCTATCCCTCCCCCTAGTCAGCCAGCATTACCTGCCCAGTCCCCCTAGTCCAGTCAGCCTTCTCTGCCCTGTGCCTCCCCCGCTAGTCCAGACAGCCTTCCCTGCCTGGATTTTTCTGTGGATCCAGCTTTTTCAGTGTAATATAAATATATATATATATATATATAGAAAATCCATAATGATCTTATATATATATATATATATATATAGAAGATCCATAAGGTTGGCACTCCCTCCATTGTGCAACATGACAGAGGTGCCAGCAATAAAGTTCAACAATACAGATCCATTGGCAGCGGCACTCATCGGATTTCCAAGCAGAAATAAAGACACACACGGTGTAATCCTATGTCTCGGGTTTATTCCAACCCTTCGTCAGGAACAATAAACAACTTATCCATCTTACCTTAAATACCCCAAACTGCTGATGAGACGCTGGGATCACCATCAGCTCCGTCAGTCAGCGTCCACATGACTTCCTGTGTGCACCTGGAAATGTCATCCCCGGCACTCGATGGTCGCTTAGCTTCTAGTGTGCATAGAAAATCCAGTGTGCACCTGGAATAGTCATCCCTGGCGTCCCCTCCATTGCCATGGCTACCACTCGGCGTCTCTTTACTCCCATAACCCTGTGCCTAAGTTTATTGGCTATTAGCCATTTGCCAACAATAAATATAAACACGAAAGTAAAGAACCTAAGCAAAGACCAGCAAACTATTTAAGTACTGTTTCATGATGTTATACAGTAATACCTTACACTTGAGTGGGTTATGTCCATGCAACAATGAGATAATATAGTGCATTTGACTCCTAATAAATTGGGTTGCCTAATATTACAAAGATTGGGAACAATCTATATGTAAATACATAATACCCTAATGAAAGGGTTCAACAATGCAACAATACACTATAAACTATAACCCCAAGCAGTAAATCACAGACAAAGACAGAAATCATATAGAGAGTCACTTCAGAAGAACACATTAAATATCAAATAATCATTTAAGCCTCTGGGCTTAACAGTGTCCAACATAAAAATCCATTTGGACTCTGCTTGTAAAAGTTTCTTATGTCTGTCCCCACCCCGTGGATTGTCAGGGATATGATCTATTATGGTTTGTCTAAAGCTAGATAGGCTATGTTTACATTCTGCAAAGTGTCTTGCTATAGGCTGCTCTGAGGGTTTGCCACTTAGGGCTGCCCTGATGGCTGACCTGTGCAAGGCCATATGCATTCTAAAGGTGCGTATGGTCTTGCCTATGTATCAGAGGCCGCATGGACATTTAACCATGTACTCTACATAACTGCTCGTCCATGTCAATGCACACCTGATGTTATAGCATCTTCCAGTATGTGGATGGTGGAAATATTTCCCTGCTGTCATATATCTACATGTCGTGCAACCTGTGCACTTGTAACATCCACCTGCTTTGATCATACCTGGTGCTCCAAACTGCATAAGGTTGGTAATATCAGCTTTAACCAGCCAGTCTCTTATATTTTTGCCACTTTTCAAACAGGACATAACCGCCATTCAGTGGCGGAACTAGAGAGAGGTGGGCCCAGGTGCAAGTATATGCTTTGCCCCCCCCTTTCTTGGCACCATGCACCCCAACATTTTTTCACCACCCCTCACTCCACCCCAGTAATTAAATCCAGTGTCTGTCCTGCTACCCAGCCTTGTTTTTTCACCACCCTTCACTGCGCCCCCAGTCAGTAAATCCAGTCTGTCCAGCCCCAGTGTGTCAGCCTCATTCTCCCCCCCAGCCCGTCAGCCTCATTCTCACTCCATCCCCAGCATGTCTCTGCCCCATTCTTCCCCCCAGTGTGTCTCCCAACCCCAGTGTGTCAGCCTCTTTCCCCCTCAGCCCCGGCGTGTCAGCCTCATTCTCTCACCCAGCATGTGTGTCAGCCTCATTCTCCCTCCATCCCCAGCATGTCTCTGCCTCGTTCTTCCCCCCAGTGTGTGTCCCAGCCCCAGCATGTCAGCCTCTTTCCCCCCCAGCCCCAGTGTGTCAGCCTCATTCTCTCACCCAGTGTGTGTGTCAGCCTCATTCTCCCTCCATCCCCAGTGTGTCAGCCTCTTTCCTCCCAGCCCCAGTGTCTCAGCCTCATTCTCCCTCCATCCCCAGTGTTTCTCTGCCTTGTTCTTCCCCCAAGCGTGTCCCAGCCCCAGCGTGTCAGTCTCTTTCCCCTCCAGCCCCAGTGTGTGTGTCAGACTCTTTCCACCCCCAGCATGTGTGTCAGCCTCTTCCCTCCCAGCATGTGTGTCAGCCTCTTCCTCCCAGCATGTGTCTCAGCCTCTTTCCACCCCAGCGTGTGTCAGCTTCTCCCCCCCAGCATGTGTCTCAGCTTGTTTCTCCACCACCACCACTTACTTACCTTATTTCCTTCTTCCTCTTCTGCTCCTCTCGATCCATGGCTCCTCTCGATCCCTTCCAGCAGCCCAACCTCTTGTTATGACACAGCACACATGACATCATGATGTCACACACACTGTGTCATAATAAGGGGCTAGGCCACGGCGGGTGTCTGTCTTGTTGGAGCCGGAGTGGCCAAAGCACACCCGCTCTGGCTCCAACCATTTAATTAATGGGGACCAGGTTGGTGGGCAGCGGTGCTGTCGGATGCAGGAGGACATGGGCTCCTGCACCACAGCGGGCCCCGGTGTAAGGCACCGGCTGCACCGCCTGTAGTTCTGCCCCTGCCTCCATTTGTTTAAGGTCACATAAGTCCCTATCTCTCTGAATAATAGGTCAGAGTGAGAGTGTTGTTTTTTATATAGATCGATGGGAAGTATTATATTTCCTTGCCCAGTGTAACTTATTTGTCTTATCTTTGGATATAATTTTATTCAGCAATTCTTGTCTTGTTACTTTTTGTACTCTCTCCATTGATTGGTCCAGAATCTTATCAGAATAGCCCTTCTCTTTGAATTTATTAACCATCTCTTTCAAACCCACAGCTATTTTATCCTCATCGCTTGTGATTCTTTTAACCCTTAATAGTTGGAAATACAGGAGGCTTCTTTTCATAGCTTCTGGGTGGTGACTATATGATAACAGTAGGGTATTTCGATCTGTTGGTTTAGTGTATATTTCTGTGCAGAATTCATTATTGAGCACAGAGATACTAACATCCAAATATACAATCCTCTCTAAACTTAGAACATATGTAAATTTAATGGGGCATTCCATGTTATTAATCAATTCCATCATTGTTACAAATTCCTCAAAGTTACCCAACCAAAAGAGAATGACATCATCTATATTTCTGGAAAAAAATAGGACTTTGGGCCTGATTCAGAGCCGTACGCAATTAGCGTTCGCTCGTCCAGAAAATAGGGGTGGCTATTCAAATGAACCGTTCGCTCTTTGCGGTCTGTTCACACCTCTATGTCTGAATGAGCGAACAAGACTTGCGGTCGTTTTTTGAAAAAATACGCCCCCTGGCCGCTCGCATCATACGTCATGTCCGCTATTTATTAGATTAATCGAGTACATCAACCAGCGTATGAACTGCTCGCTATTCTTGGGGTTGGTTTTTGCTACCACAATTTTGCGAGCAGTTCTGGCTATAAAATAACCCAGTGACGTGGTCAATGACGCTCCTGTATTAATTATGCACACCCATAAAACGCCTGTTTTGACCTTTAAGCACGCCTGCGTTCGGATCTCAACTCCCCGTTTTCAAGCACCTTCCCCTGTTACCACCCACATACTCCTCCTCATGTCACTCAAAATAGCAGGCATTCGCTATTTTGTGAACAAATGATTTTCGACCGCACTGACTGCTTCGTGCATGCGTATTATGATCCGTACGCATGCGCAGTTGGGCAAACATCGCTCGGAGCGAAGGAGCGGCCGCTTACGAGTGGCTCTGAATCAGGCCCTTTGTCCCTAACGTTCCTATTAAAAAAGAATTCCTGCTCAATATTGAACATGTATGAGTTTGCATAGGCAGATGTGACCCCATTGCACAACCCGTTAGTTGTACATAGTACTCCCCATTGTAGTAGAAATAATTCTTAAACAGAATAAACTCCAATAACAATAAGAAAAATTCTAGATCAGGTCCTTTATATAATGGGTTCTTCTGCAAAAGATCTCGCATGGCCTGTATCTCCTGCTGGTGAGGTATGTTCATATAGAGACTAGTTATGTCCATCGTGCACATCCATGTGTTTGTTGGAATTGGTCCCAAATCGTTAAGTTTCTTCAAAAGCGTCATTGTGTCTTTAAGATACGTACTCCTTGCTTGGACACAAGGTTGAACATAAAAATCCAAATATTCAGATATCTCACAGGATAAAGACCCTATGGCTGATATTATGGGCCATCCTAGAGATGTATGGAGATGTTTATGAATCTTCGGTATACAATATAGCAATGGTACTACTGGGAAATCTGTCTTTGAATACATGCTTGTTTCTGAATCAAGAATACCTTCACAGACTGCTTTCTCCAACAGTGTGTCCAGTTCTTTCTTAAACCTCACAGTAGGGTCTTTGGGCAGTTTCAGGTATGTCTCTGTATCAGCCAATTGTCTACTGACTTCTTCGTGGTACTGTGTAATATCCTGTACCACGATGCCTCCACCCTTGTCTGCCGGTCGATATACCACATCTTTGTATGTACACAAATCCATGAGAGCCTTAAATTCTTCACGTGACAAGTTATAATTGAGAGGCTCTTCTTTTTTGGTGGCTTCAGTCACCTGTATGTCTAGTGCCTTCATAAATGCTGCACTGGATGTATTGTTGGATATCGGGTCAAACATCGATTTTCTTTTAAATTCTTTTTCCATTGCTGGGGATGCCAATGTGTTCTCTTTTTTATTATTACCAAAATATTCTCGTAATTTCAATTGGCAATGTAACCCACATTGGTCAATTTTCCAATCCAGCTCCTTAAAAGTTGTAGTAGGAACAACACTAAGGCCCTCATTCAGAGCAGTTCGCTATTTGCGGTCGTTCATTCAAAAACAAGGGGTGGCTATTCAAATGATCCGTTCGCACATTGCAGTCTGTTCACACATCTAAGTCTGAACGAGCGAGCAAAACATACGCTCGTTTATTTGATAAAAACGCCCCCTGGCCGCTCGCACCATACGTCATGTCCGCTATTTATTAGATTAATCGAGTACATCATACAGTGTATGAACTGCTCGTTATTCTTGTGGTTGGTTTTTTCAACCGCTATTTTGCGAGCAGTTCTGAGTTAAAAAAAAACAAGTGACGTGGTCAATGACGCTGCTGGATTAATTATGCACTCCCTTAAAACGCCTGTTTTGACCTTTAAGCATGCCTGCATTCGAATTCCACTCCCACATTTTCAAGCACCTTCCCCTGTTACCACCCACATACGCCTCATTCTGTCACTCAAAATAGCAGGCACTCACTATATTGCGTACAAACGATTTTCGGCCGCACTGACTGGTTCGCGCATGCGTACTAAAAACCGTACGCATGCGCAGATGTGCGAACATCGCTCGGAACGAGCGTACTGCCGCTAGCGAGTGGCTCTGACTGAGGGCCTAAGTCCTTTATTGAGGATGGCAATTTCAGTAGAGGACAACTGGCTAGATGACAGATTAAAGACAAGGTCTACTTCTTGCACCAAGTGGTAGCCATGGCAACGGAGGGGACGCCGGGGATTGCTATTCCGGGTGCACATTGCATTTCCTGCGCACACTGGAAGCTAAGTGACCATCGAGTGCCGGGGATGACATTTCCAGGTGCACAGAGGAAGTCCTGCGGGCGCTGACCAACGGAGCTGACGGTGATCCCGGCGTCTCATCAGCAGTTTGGGGTATTTAAGGTAAGATGGATATGTTGTTTATTATTCCTGACGAAGGGTTGGAATAAACCTGAAACGTAGAATTACACCGTGTGTGTCTATTTCTGCTTGGAAATCCGATGAGTGCTGCTGCCAATGGATCTGTATTGTTGAACTTTATTGATGGCACTTCGGTCATGTTGCACAATGGAGGGAGTGCCAACCTTAGGATCTTCTATAAATGTGAGTGAACAGCCTGTTTTGCTGCTTGCTGCTGTGGTAGAAGCACCCCTAACTTTTCATCACCTCAAATGAACTGGTAATTAAGGAATCCTGTAACCTGCCATCTGGATAACATCTTGTCTGTGTATTCTAAACACAGTATCTTAGGTGTGCGCATTGTTCTTTATTCTTACATTATTTGAATTCAGACATATTCATTATATTTATTTTTCTTCTTGGTTTTCTAGCACATAGCACTTTTCTTGCATTAAGACTGCATTTTACTATTTAATGCTGCACCATTTCGCATATCAATATGGATAACTATTACCTTTAAAGATACAGTCAGGTGCATAAATATTGGGACATTTACAGAATTTTCATATTTTGGCCTCTATTCACCACCACAATGGCTTTGAAATGAAACAAACAAGATGTGCTTTAACTGCAGACTTTCAGATTTAATCTGAGGGTAATTACATCCAAATCAGGTGAACAGTATAGGAATTACAATGGTTTCTATATGTGTCTCCCACTTTTTAAGGGGCCAAAAGTAATGGGACAAACTAAACAATCCTAAATCTAACTTTTACTTTTTAATACTTTGTTGCAAATCCTTTGCAGGCAATTACAGCCTGAAGTCTGGAACGCATAGACATCACCAGACGCTGAGTTTTATCACCGGTGATGCTCTGCCAGGCCTCTACTGCAAATGTCTTCAGTTCCTGCTTGTCTTGGGGCATTTTCCCTTCGGTTTTGTCTTCATCAAGTGAAATGCATGCTCAATCTGATTCAGGTCAGGGGATTGACTTGGCCATTGCATAACATTCCACTTTTTAGCCTTAAAAAACTCTTTGGTTGCTTTTGCAGTATGCTTCGGGTCATTGTCCATCTGCACTGTGGAGCGCCGTCCAATGAGTTCTGAAGCATTTGACTGAATATGAGCATTTAATATTGCCCGAAACACTTCAGAATTCATTCTGCTGCTTTTGTCAGCAGTCACATCATCAATAAATACAAGGGAACCAGTTACATTGGCAGCCATACATGCCCACGCCATGACACTACCACCACCATGCTTCACTGATGAGGTGGTATGTTTTGAATCATGAGCAGTTCCTTTCCTTCTCCATACTCTTCTCTTCCCATCACTCTGGTACAAGTTGATCTTTCTCTCATCTGTCCATAGGATGTTGTTCCAGAAGATGTTATTTGGCAAACTCTAATCTTGTCTTCCGGTTTTTGAGGCTCATCAATGGTTTACATCTTGTGGTGAACCCTCTATATTCAGTCTTGTGAAGTCTTCTCTTGATTGTTGACTTTTACACATATGCACCTACCTCCTGGAGAGTGTTCTTGATTTGGAAAACTGTTGTGAAGGGATTTTTCTTCACCAGGGAAATAATTCTTCTGTCATCCACCACAGTTGTTTTCCATGGTCTTCCGGGTCTTTTGGTGTTGCTGAGCTCTCCGGTGCATTCTTTCTTTTTAAGAATGTTCCAGACAGTTGATTTGGCCACACCTAATGTTTTTGCTATCTCTCTGATGGGTTTGTATTGATTTTTCAGCCTAATGATGGCTTGCTTCACTCATATTGAGAGTCGACAGCAACTGATTCCAAATACAAATGTCACACCTAGAATCAACTCCAGACCTTTTACCTGCTTAATTGATAATGCAATAACGAGGGAATAGCCCACACCTGTCAATGAAATAGCTTTTGAGTTGATAGTCCCATTACTTTTGGCCCCTTAAAAAGTGGGAATCACATATAGAAACCATTGTATTTCCTACACCGTTCACCTGATTTGGATGTAATTGCACTCAAATTAAATCTGAAAGTCTGCAGTTAAAGCACATCTTGTTTGTTTCATTTCAAAGCCATTGTGGTGGTGAATAGAGGCCAAAATATGAAAATTCTGTCAGTGTCCCAATATTAATGCAGATGACTGTATGTCTCAATTATCGGTAGATGAACCTGGAGGTTTCAACAGGGTTAATTTACCATTAGGAGAGACAGTTAGTTTCTCAGAAAGTGAAACTGAGGCATTATGGTTCAAGGAGAGACTTGAAGACACTGAGGGCTTTATTCAGAGGCGGCCATATGGTCTACGACTGCACGGCCACCTCGATGTTTGTCTAGTGCGCATGCACATGAGGGAGCCGGCTCCTTTGTGCTCATGCATGAGACCCGCTACGACCGACAGCGCCGGTCGTAGCAGGTCTCTTTCCAAAGGGGGCGAGTTGTCAATGTCTGAGCAGAGCGCACGCTCTGAATGAGGGCCGCCCTCCATAATTCTGGAGCATTCTCCTGGATGCTCGTATAGCTGTGGGTCACCACCCACAGCCTATACGAGCGTGCAGTTTGATGGCCGCGATGGTCGTGACCATCGCGACCATCGAAACTGCGAGCCGGAGCCTGCGGTTGAGGTTTTCAACCGCAAGGCCCGGAGTGATTTTGGCTCTGTCAGAGCCAAAATCACTCCCACTGACGTCACTTGGGAACGCCCCCGTCAGGGAGGCACACCCCCAGCACGCCCACCAAAGGGGGCGTGCTGTCAATCAACATCGACAGCACACCCCCTTTGATCAGACTCAACGAGCGAAGGACTTTCCTTCGCTCGTCACGTCTGGCGCATGCGCACGACGGAGCTCCCGCCATCGTGCACATGCGCAGTGCACAACATTGACCCACTTGCAAGTGGACAGCTGCTTGCGAGTGGGTCTGAATCAGGCCCTTAGTTTTGTTCCTACTACAACTTTTAAGGAGCTGGATTGGAAAATTTACCAATGTGGGTTACATCGCCAATTGAAGTTATGAGAATATTTTGGTAATAATAAAAAAAAGAACACATTGGCATCCCCAGCAATGGAAAAAGAATTGAAAAGAAAATCGATGTTTGACCCGATATCCAACAATACATCCATTGCTGCATTTATGAAGGCACTAGACATACAGGTGACTGAAGCCGCCAAAAAAGAAGGGCCTATCAATTATAACTTGTCACGTGAAGAATTTAAGGCTCTCAAGGATTTGAGTACATACAAAGATGTGGTATATCGACCAGCAGACAAGGGTGGAGGCATCGTGGTACAGGATATTACACAGTACCACAAAGAAGTCAGTAGACAATTGGCTGATACAGAGACATACCTGAAACTGCCCAATGACCCTACTGTGAGGTTTAAGAAAGAACTGGACAAACTGTTGGAGAAAGCAGTCTGTGAAGGTATTCTTGATTCAGAAACAAGCATGTATTCAAAGACAGATTTCCCAGTAGTACCATTGCTATATTGTGTACCAAAGATCCATAAAAATCTCCATACGCCTCCAAGACGGCTCATAATATTGGCCAGAGGGTCTTTATCCTGTGTGATATCTGAATCTTTGGATTTTTATGTTCAACCTTGTGTCCAAGCAAGGAGTATGTATCTTAAAGACACAAAGACGCTTTTGAAGAAACAATGATTTGGGACCAATTCCAACAAACACATGGATGTGCATGATGGACATAACTAGTCTCTATATGAACATACCTCACCAGCAGGAGATACAGGCCATGCGAGATCTTTTGCAGAAGAACCCATTATATAAAGGACCTTATCTAGAATTTTTCTTATTGTTATTGGAGTTTATTCTGTATAAGAATTATTTCTACTACAATGGGGAGTACTATGTACAACTAACGGGTTGTGCAATGGGGTCACATGTGGCCCTGCCTATGCAAACTCATACATGTTCAACATTGAGCAGGAATTCTTTTTTAATAGGGACGTTAGGGACAAAGTCCTATTTTTTTCCAGATATATAGATGATGTTATTCTCTTTTGGTTGGGTAACTATGAAGAATTTGTAACAATGATGGAATAGATTAATAACATGGAATGCCCCATTAAATTTACATATGATCTAAGTTTAGAGAGGATTGTATATTTGGATGTTAGTATCTCTGTGCTCAATAATGTACACTAAACCAACAGATCGAAATACCCTAGTGTTATCAAATAGTCACCACCCAGAAGCTATGAAAAGAAGCCTCCCCTATTTCCAACTATTAAGGGTTAAAAGAATCACAAGCGATGTGGATAAAATACCTGTGGGTTTGAAAGAGATGGTTAATAAATTCAAAGAGAGGGGCTATTCTGATAAGATTTTGGACCAATCAGTGGAGAGAGTACAAAAAGTAACAAGACAAGAATTGCTGAATAAAATTATATCCAAAGATGAGACAAATAAGTTACACTGGGCAAGGAAATATAATACTTCCCATCGATCTATAGAAAAAACAACACTCTCACTCTGGCCTATTATTCAGAGAGATACGGACTTACATGACCTTAAACAAATGGAGGTTATATCCTGTTTGAAAAGAGGCAAAAATATAAGAGACTGGCTGGTTAAAGCTGATATTAACAAGCTTATGCAGTTTGGAGCACCGGGTATGATCAAAGGTGGATGTTACAAGTGCACAGGTTGCACGACATGTAGATATATGACAGCAGGGGATATTTCCACCATCCACATACTGGAAGACGCTATAACATCAGGTGTGCATTGCCATGGACGAGCAGTTATGTAGTGTACATGGTTAAAAGTCAATGCGGCCTCTGTTACATAGGCAAGACCATACGCACCTTTAGAGAGCCTATGGCCATGCACAGGTCAGCCATCAGGGCATCCCTAAGTGGCAAACCCTCAGAGCAGCCTATAGCAAGACACTTTGCAGAATGTAAACATAGCCTATCTAGCTTTAGACATACCATAATAGATCATATCCCTGACAATCCATGGGGTGTTGACAGACATAAGAAACTTTTACAAGCAGAGTCCAAATGGATTTTTATGTTGGAAACTGTTAAGCCCAGAGGCTTGAATTATTATTTGACATTTAATGTGTTCTTGTGAAGTAACTCTCTATATGATTTCGGTCTTTGTCTGTGGTTTACTGCTTGGGGTTATAGTTTATAGTTTATTGTTACATTGTTGAACCCTTTCATTTGGGTCCTATGTATTTACATATATATTGTTCCCAATCTTTGTAATATTAGGCAACCCAACTTATTAGGAGTCAAATGCACTATATTATCTCATTGCAGCATGGACATAACCCACTCAAGTGTAAGGTATTACTGTATAACATCATGAAACAGTACTTAAATAGTTTGCTGGTCTTTGCTTATGTTCTTTACTTTGGTGTTTATATTTATTGTTGGCAATGGCTAATAGCCAATAAACTTAGGCATGGGGTTATAGGAGTAAAGAAACGCCGAGTGGTAGCCATGGCAACGGAGGGGACACCAGGGATGACTATTCCAGGTGCACACTGGATTTCCTATGCACACTAGAAGCTAAGTGACCACCGAGTGCTGCGGATGACATTTCCAGGTGCACACAGGAAGTCATGCGGGTGCTGATCGACGGAGCTGACGGTGATCCCAGCGTCTCATCAGCAGTTTGGGGTATTTAAGGTAAGATGGATATGTTGTTTATTGTTCCTGACGAAGGGTTGGAATAAACCCAAAAGGTAGAATTACACCGTGTGTGTCTTTATTTCTGCTTGGAAATCCGATGAGTGCCACTGCCAAAGGATCTGACAAAAGCAGCAGAATGATTTCTGAAGTGTTTCGGGCAATATTATATGCTCATATTCAGTCAAATGCTTCAGAACTCATTGGACGGCGCTTCACAGTGCAGATGGACAATGACCCGAAGCATACTGCAAAAGCAACCAAAGAGTTTTTTAAGGCTAAAAAGATGAATGTTATGCAATGGCCAAGCCAATCCCCTGACCTGAATCCGGATACATTTCACTTGATGAAGACAAAACTGAAGGGAAAATGCCCCAAGAACAAGCAGGAACTGATGACAGTTGTAGAGGTCTGGCAGAGCATCAACAGGGATGAAATCCAGCGTCTGATGATGTCTATGCGTTCCAGACTTCAGGATGTAATTGCCTGCAAAGGATTTGCAACAAAGTCTTAAAAAGTGAAAGTTAGATTTAGGATTGTTTAGTTTGTCCCATTACTTTTGGCCCCTTAAAAAGTGGGAGGCACATATAGAAACCGTTGTAATTCCTACACCACTCATCTGATTTGGATGTAATTACCCTCAAATTAAATCTGAAAGTCTGCAGTTAAAGCACATCTTGTTTGTTTCATTTCAAAGCCATTGTGGTGGTGAATAGAGGCCAAAATATGAAAATTCTGTCAATGTCCCAATATTTACGCACCTGACTGTGTATTTATATATATATATATATATATATATATTTGATCCAGCATGTCAATCGAACAACAACCACAGCGCAAGGTTTGAGAATTTTTAAAGGTACCAATTGATGTCCCACACCTCCAGTGCAGCTCCACCCACCTCTGGCCCCTCTGGGGGATGGGGGGGGGGCTGCTATCTTGTCAGTACAGGCCCCACAATTTATGATGGCAGCCCTGGCAGCATGGATGGTACAGTATATACACAGGCATGGTACTGGTTCAGGTCACTGAAACTGGCTGAGAATACCTGTGCAGCCAGTGGAATAGCTTCCACATGTGTAGAACAGTTGCAGGAGTCTGTGCAGCAAACAGTAACAAAACTGCGGGGGGGCCTGATGACGCAATTCGCACTAAATCGCATCATCGTGGTTCCGTCCCCTGCTTCACAATGCCTTTTTCAGCAGTGTGAAGAGGGGGCAGGTCCACAATGCAGAGTCAGTGCCCGGCCATGCCCCCTGCTGTATGCAGGCATTCAGCTTCCTCCCGGAAGGAGGGAGCTGAATGTCGACAACTATGGGTTAGGGTAGGGAGAGGGTTAGCATACTAACGAACCAGTGTCAGTTTGCATCGGGATTCTGACTGCCGGGATCTAGAGCGCCGGCATCCCGTACCCAACCCTGGACCTAAAGGTCTGAATTATCAACTTTCCTTCAATATATTTATTTAAAGGGTGACCGGCTGCTGCAGTTGCTGTGTACTGGACATTACATAGACACAGGGGCTGGCTGGAAACTTTTAGCCTAGGTGGCAAATGCATGCAGGCGGCCCTGGCAGAGGAGTAGCGTGTAGCCAGGATGCCCGAAAGAACGTGCGTGCTATGGTGCCCCCCCCTCAAGTGTTCTCAGGAGGAGTCGGGTCCATATGGGATTCATGTAAGGTAAAAATAAAGATTAGGGGCAGCTCCCTGTCGTAGTGCCCATATGCAGTACCCCCCTGTGAAACAGGAGGACACTCTTATGCAGGCCTTGAGTAGTGCCCCCAGTAGTGATCCCCCCTATGCAGTGCCCCTTGTGCCCCCAGTAGTAAACCCCTTATATAGTGCCCCCAGTAGTGGTAACCCTTATGCAGTGCCCCTTAAATAGTGGCCCCAGTTGTAGTCTTCCCCCTATGCAGTACCCCCACTATTGCCCTTTATATAGAGCCCCCAGCAGTGGTCCCTCGATGCAGTGCCCCTCCCCCCTATGTAGTGCCCCTAGTAGTAGTCCCCTCCCCCTTATGCTTTGCCCCTAGTAGTAGTCCCCTCCCCTTGTAGTGCACCTAGTAGTAGTCCCCCCCTTGTAGTGCCCCCAGTAGTAGTCCCCCCCTTGTAGTGCCCCCAGTAGTAGTATTCCCCCCTTGTAGTGCCCCCAGTAGTATTCCCCCCTGTAGTGCTCCCAGTAGTCCCCCCCTTGTAGTGCTCCCAGGAGTCCCCCCCTTGTAGTGCCCCCAGTAGTATTCCCCCCCTGTAGTGCTCCCAGTAGTCCCCCCCTTGTAGTGCTCCCAGGAGTCCCCCCTTGTAGTGTTCCCAGGAGTCCCCCCCTTGTAGTGTCCCCAGTAGTATTCCCTCCTGTAGTGCTCCCAGTAGTCCCCCCTTGTAGTGCCCCCAGTAGTATTCCCCCCCTGTAGTGCTCTCAATAGTCCCCCCACTTGTAGTGCCCCCAGTAGTCCCCCCTTTGTAGTGCCCCCAGTAGTATTCCCCCCCTGTAGTGCTCCCAGTAGTCCCCCCCCTTGTAGTGCTCACAGGAGTCCCCCCCTTGTAATGCCCCCAGTAGTATTCCCCCCCTGTTGTGCTCCCAGGAGTCCCCCCCTTGTAGTGCTCCCAGGAATCCCCTGTTGTAATGCCCCCAGTAGTATTCCCCCCCTGTAGTGCTCCCAGTAGTCCCCCCCTTGTAGTGCCCCCAGGAGTCCCCCCTTGTAGTGCTCCCAGTAGTCCCCCCCTTGTAGTGCCCCCAGGAGTCCCCCCCTGTAGTGCTCCCAGTAGTCCCCCCCTTGTAGTGCTCCCAGTAGTCCCCCCCTTTTTGTACTCCCAGTAGTCCCAGTCCCCCCTTCCCCCCGCAGCAGAGACATAATAAAATTTTTAAAAAACAAACACTTACCTGACACCTGCTCCTGCTCCTGGCCCCGACGCCGAGATCAGCTCCTCCGTCCGCCGCTTTGCATTATGGGAGTGACGCGTCATGTGACGCGTCACTCCCATTACCCACTGCGGGAGCCGGAAGATGTCCGGCTCTGGCAGTGGGAGCAGCAGCCGATGAGAGTCTGTCTGACTCTCATTGGCTGCCACCCACTGCCCAGGGGTGGCAGGGATAGCCCCAGGCTATCAGCCTAGGCTTGCTGTACCCTAGAGAGGGAGACCCCTTTATTGGAGAGATCTCCAACTCCCCAGGGATCCCTGGCCTGGGCTGACTAGCGGTCAGGGCTGATTCTGCGGCTCTGGGGGCCCGGTGATAGGGCTCCCCTGGCTGTGGCATCACTCCCCCATTACAAAGGGTCGGGTGCTGGTTCTGTGAATTATTGGAGACCCTACGCAAAGTTTTCCCTGTAAATCCAGAACCAGCCCTGCTTCCCATAGCCCAGTGCTGGTTGTAGTGAGTACAGGGAAACCCTACATATTTTTTTCCCTGTACTTAGTCAGCCAGACCTGGGTTTGAACAGTCTGGGGCTGGTTCTGTTTTGGGGGGGGGGACCTCACATCATTTGTTTTTAAGTTTTAACTGTTTATTTACTTTTTACAGTCAGATACATGCAGGCATCTCACTGATGTCTGCATGTATCTGTGTGAGAACGAACTGCTCATGCTGAAAGTGAAAGCATGAAGCAGTTCTATGCTGTCGGGGATTTGCAGTTCGGTTTGATTTGCCGTTCAATTTGAACATGAACATGCCTAATCAAAAAACAAATCACTGTTCAAAGCCAACTCAAATCGAATTTGTTTTGCAAATCGCAAAACAAATTGAATAATAGTAAATGCAGTGAAAAAACGGGTTTGACTCAATTCGATTTGAGTCGATTTGAGAAGAGCTAAATCACTCCTCAAATCGACCTTTGATAAATTTACCCCCCGGTCTGACTTTACTCAGAATTTGTTAACTATCCACTTCAAAATTATGAGTCTCAAATGGGCGTCTGTAGAATACGGACAAATATTGTTAATAATTCTAGAGTATTCAGTGCCTCTATCAATAGGGGTTTAATAGATAACTTACTCGCTGTCCCAATCTAGAAAATCAACTGGATGAGGGAATATTTTAATCCACCAACCTCTTACTCACATCTACGTAACTGACATATGCAAGTGGTAGTATAATAACTTGAAGTCATTATTAGAATATCTCATAAACCTTAGTATGCTCTACAGTATCACAGTTGATAATAGTATTGTATTAAATACCTAGCACATAATGTGTTTATTATGGACTGCCGTCATCAGCTCTTGGGGAATGATTACAGTTCCACACATAATGGCAAACACTAGTGGTATTGATCGTGTGGTGTATCCCCCTGTAAATAGTACCACGATTGACCACTGTTATATAATAATGTACCACAATGAATAGAATCAGTGTTGGAGATATAATATATCCAGTTGTTAGGAGCAGTACACTGTTATTAAACAATGTTGCTTTTCTCACTTCTCACAATATGTAACTCAACTGAATAACTGCTCTCTCCTGATACATATGATCACATAACGTACCACACTAAATAAGATATTAACTCCTATAGTGTTGGATAAACCGTCAGCAGTTGATAGTTCACTAATTTCGGGTGAATACGGTTAGTAAATTAAATAGTGGATATTGAATATCTGTCTGTCAAATGTAGACCCTTTTATTTGCCCAGAGAAGTTTCGGTGGCAATTATCATTGCCGTTTATATTCCCCCTCAGGCTAATGTGACAATTGCCCTGGGAATTCTTTACGAGGAAATTGCGAAATTACAATCTGTGTATGTTGAGGCAGTTTTTATTATAGCAGGTGATTTCAATCAAGCTGACCTGAGGAAAGTATTGCCTAAGTTATATAAAAATGTATCGGCTCCAACTAGGGGCATGCGTACCTTGGACCAGGTGTATACAAACCTCAAGTCAGCTTATGAAACTGTTGTTTGCCCCCATATTGGCAGATCCGATCATATGTCCCTGTTTCTCATACCTGTTTACAGGTCATTAGTTAGGAGAGTGCGACCGGTCAGACGTATGGTAACTATATGGCCGGAGGACGCACTGACTAGATTACAGGATATGTTGGAATTCACAAACTGGGATTTGTTTATTGATGAGAGTAGGGTAAATGGCGATATAGATATTGACTCTCTAGCATCATTGATATTAGGTTACATCGGTTGCTGTACGGATAGTGTTACAGTAACAAAGAGTATTAAAATATTTCCCAACGTGAAGCCTTGGTTGAACGGGGAAGTTCGATCTCTACTCAAGGCTCGTGATAGAGCGTTTAAATCTGGTGATTTAGAAATGTTGAAATCTTCCAGGTGTGAATTGCAGAAAGGTATTAGGAGGGCTAAAATTAGTTACTCCGCAAAGATTGAAGCTAGAAGTCATGATAACAGGAATCCGAGAAGCCTGTGGCAGATGATCCAGGATATTACTGGTTGTAAAATAAAAAAGGAGGTGATTAGCAATGACAATAATCTATTAGCTGAAGATTTGAACCTGTTCTACTCTAGGTTTGATCAAGAGAATAGTTTTTCTGTTACGCCCCAAATTCCCCGGGTGGGGGAGTCTCCTCTTATGTTGGAGGAGTATGATGTGATTAAATGTCTACGTCGGGTTGATTTGTGTAAATCAGCCGGCCCGGATGGGATTAGCGGTAAAGTCCTCAAGGGGTGTGCAGACCAGTTAAGTTGGATATTAACGGTCTTATTTAATTTGTCCCTTTTTAATTGTGTAGTGCCGAGATGTTTTAAGAAGGCAAATATTGTTCCAGTTCCAAAAAAGGGGGTAGTAAAATGCCTTAATGATTATCGCCCAATTGCACTAACTTCATTGATAATGAAATGCTTTGAAAGGCTGGTATTAGGACATATTCAATCTTTTTTCCCAGTAGATTTTGATCCTTTTCAGTTTGCATATAGGAAAAATCATTGCACTGATGATGCGGTACTTACAGCACTTCACTCTATTTTAGCTCATTTGGAAGTGAGGGATTCTTATGTTCGGATACTCTTTGTTGATTTTAGTTCTGCTTTTAATACGGTTATTCCCGTCTCACTAACATCTAAGTTGTTTGACTTGGGGTTAAGTGGGTCTATTTGTAACTGGGTTTTAAACTTTTTAACTGATAGACCACAAGTAGTTAGAATTGGAGGTGCTGTGTCGGGGGAAGTGTTGATTAAGACTGGTGTTCCCCAGGGTTGTGTTCTCAGCCCCCTATTATACTCGCTATTTACCCACGACTGCGTGTCGATTTCTGATTCTGTGAAAATCATCAAATTTGCTGATGATATTGCAGTCGTTGGGTTAATTAGCAGGAATGATGAGTCCCATTATAGGAAAGAGATCAAAAATTTGGTTTCTTGGAGTGGTGATAATCACTTGCTCCTAAATGGTGACAAGACAAAAGAACTGGTAATTGATTTTCGTAGGAGATGTTTAGAGCAGAAATTGCCAGTGTCTATTAACAACCAGGATGTTGATATAGTTGAGTCTTTTAAATTTCTGGGTATCCAGGTTGCGGCAGATTTGACATGGTCTTTAAATACACTGTCCCTAATTAAAAAGGCGCAACAGCGTTTGTTTTTCCTAAGACGTTTGAGGGCCTCGGGAGTTAGCAAAGTAACTATGCTAAACTTTTACAGATGCTCAATTGAGAGCATTCTGACGTTTGGTATCATTATCTGGTATGGCAACTGCACAGCGAGTGAAAGAAGTGCACTGGAACGGGTTGTTAGGACCGCCAGCAAAATCATTGGCGTGCAGTTGCCAACTATTCATGATGTTTATGGGCTTAGGGTTCTAAAGAGAACCAAAGGTATCATATCGGATCCAAGCCATCCATTTCATGAATTTTTTGATAAGCTCCCATCTTTAAAGCGGTTTAGAGTACTTCGGGCACGTACGAGTCGCTTGAGGGTTAGTTTTCTTCCATCTGCTGTGCGCATGTTGAATGCTATGATTGTATCTCTTTAGTTAATTTTAATTTTATTATTTTTGTGAAATTGTTTGTGATAACCTTTACCATGGATTGCTATTCACTGTTTTAAAAAAGTGCAATGTAATTTCGTCTGTCAAACTTGTTTTGCTGATGACAACAATAAATACAATACAATACAATACAATAGCCTCTATAAGTTAAATATTGTGTATCAATTCCATAGTATGCAGTTGAACTGGTGCTAGTGTACAATATTATAATCTGAAATTTCGGTTCACAGATATCAAAAGGGATACTGCACCTACAGATCGGGCACTCATGTTGTCCCTATGTAACTGATACGGTTAACGCTAGTGATTAAGCATTATAATCAACTCTCTTTAACATTTGTATATCTGCATAAATGCCTAAAATAATAGTAAAATTATTCCTGGGTCACACACTTATTCCTATCCTAATGTCTAACAGACACTCATTATTGGTATGACAATAAATGTATGAATGGTGGTAAACACTTTAAAATTTACACTATACATGCCAAACAGCGTGCATCACGTGTCTCCTGACACACGTTTTGATGTGTATGGCTTCGGGTTGAAAGAACCTATATCCTCGGTTGTCATCAATCATCTTCCTGCTTTGTGATTATTGAGACTCCTGGCCAATCCACTTCGCCTGTCAGCATTTCTATTGGTTGGTGTCCAGTAGCAGAGATTTCTTGCAGAGAGCCGGAGTGTGTTTAATTACAGACAGAATCCATGGGCAATCAGCTGAGCCTGTCAGCATTTTCACTGCTCAGCATATATTCTTAGTGAATTAATTTAAATACCAGAGTCTGTTAGTATTATAATATTATCCATTCATATTGATTACTAAAGAAATTAGCTATGGGATATATCCAATATCATGGGTATAGTTATATATATTATCATATTTTATCCATACTCATGTAATGCTATGACATGTTCTCATAAGGTATATGTTGCATTATATTAATTAGTATAGCTCAATAATTTTACCATGAAACACACATATCAAATGTGCTCTTATCATATTATCTCACCTTTCACAATTAAATATATAAACAAATTATTGCATCATGTTCCTTATACATATCAAAAGTGATCTACTCAAAAATAATACAAATTAGTGTGCATGTGATATCAAACTAACAATGTGCTAAAAAAGGTTATCCACTTTAATTTTGGTGTAATCTCAAAATAAAACACATTTAAGGTAGTGTCAATAGATTATATACTATTAAAGTGTAGTCATATAGAGTGGTATTCAATATGAAATGTTAACCTCGCCAGCGAGGTTTTCGCCGCACATTGGAGGTTTTGCCAGCGAAAAAGTATCGCACGCGCTCCCGCTTATCCCCGTATTCAATTTGAAATCGTTGAAAACGGGACCTGGAGATACTTGGATCGGCAAAAAAAACCTTGAATTTTCAGGAATTAATTGTAGGAGCCCCCTAAAGATGTTCAGACCTCGGGGATCACTATGGCTACCCCCATTTTTGCCTGCAGAAGAAAGTCGGGGTTTTTAAATAGTCGTGCTAGTGTTTTTTTTCCCAACATTGAAGAAGTGATGCAGAAGAGCACTTAGGGTTTTTTTTAATTTTTTTAAGTGGTCTCATCAAATTTGGGGTACATGAAAATGGGTACTAACATATTTTTAAGTCCCTAAAGGTAATTTTTTAAAATTCTACAAAAATGCACCTGCCGCTACTTTGCACAATGAAAAAAACACCTGCCCCATACTTGGAGACCCCACCACAAATACATTTTTTTGCTTTTTTTTTTACCTAATTTTTTTTTATTAGGTTGGGTTTTTAAATAGCTTTGCAAGGTGTTTTTTCCTGCCGCGGCTATTAGAAACCCAGACTTCTTTCAGTAGTTAAAAATGGGGAGTTGCTAAAAAGAGTTGAAAAAATCATGAAAAACCCTCCTGCCGCAAGGAGCTGCAATGAAAAAAACACCTGGGGCATACTTGGGGACCCCCCCAGAGTCACAGTTTGAATAGTTTATATATTCTGTAAATGTAATATAGTGCTCCTAGATTGTGACATATATTATGATCAATAGATCAAAAGTGATCTAAAGTGACAAACCATATATAAATATATGAGTATATGCCACACCAATATATGTGAAGAGGCAATAATCATATGTTAGGGAACTTGTTATGTTATGAGGTCATGTGCCTCAAAGTCAATCGATTACAGATAACAGAAGGATAACAGAAATGATAATACAAGGTAATAAATTATCTCGTAAAACCCCAAAGTTGATCTGTTCATTCATTCCTACTGGTTGTAAGCCACCAAGTAGAAAGGTCTAGTGGCTCTCCCTCTTTAGTAATTCCTGGATGATGTCTCCACCCCAATCCCTAAATTCACTTTTTCTATGCCAAATACAGAACACCTAGCCTCCCTGCACGTTAAACAGCCCTTGTAGATGCATTACACCGTGGCACGAATCGGTACCGATGAGCATCTTTTTATAATTCGTTTTCCTTTAAACTGCATTTTATTTGCAAAGTGATGCAAATAGGATGGACAAGCAGCTTATGCTGATTAAAATTATATGTGGCATGCCTATGTTCTGTGTGCGACTGCGGCTATATCTGCATGCAAAATGCTACATTACAGTGTCAGCGGCTGTGACACTGTAAAGTTGCATATCACATGCAGATACAGCTCAGTCACACACAGATTACACAGTAGGCATGCCGTATATCATTTTAATCAGTATAAGCTGCATTTGCATCCTATTCGCATCACATTGCAAATAAGACACATTTTAATGGAAAAAGTCACTTGGAAAGATGCTCTGTGCTACAGAGTCACATTGTAATCACCCATTATTTGTAACACATCTCAAAGCACATGGAGGATTGATGTATGTGGACGCATCTGTATCTAAATATTTATTATTATTACCAGTTTGTTATATAGTGCACATATATTCCGCAACACTTTACAAAACAAGAGACATGGTAAGAACTTACCTTTGTTATCTCTGTTTCTACGAAGTTCATAGGGTCCACAGGGTTGACCTTGGGGTATAGCTTGATCTGGATGCATGGGCACCATGCAGTTAAAGCTTTTGCTGCTCCCAGGATGCACTTGGGTCCATCCTCCTCTATACCCCGCCCCCAAGCCACAGGCACCTCAGTTGGTAAGCAGCCAAGGCTGGAGGAGGAGACTAAACAGAGAGAAGGAAGACTGGAACACACAAGAAACCATACTCACAGAAATGGGAGGCGGAAAACCGGTGACCAGCCACACAGCCCATATGAAGCCAGGTGCGTCAGGATGGGTGCCCTGTGGACCCTATGGACTTTGTAGAAACAGAGATAACAAAGGTAAGTTCTTACCATATCTCTTGTTTTCTACTTCAGGATCCATAAGGGGTACACAGGGTTGACCTTGGTGATGTCCCAAAGCAGTTCAACTAAGGATGGGGACACTCCTGTGCAGAAAGGAGAACCTGGCACCTGAAGGATGCATCCTGAGAGGCAAAAGTGTCAAATGCATAGAACCTCAAAAATGTCTGAATGGAAGACCAGGTGGCCGCCTTATATAGCTGAACAGCAGAGGTGCCACGTCTAGCAGCCCAATAAGGACCCACAGAACGAGTGGAATGAGCCTTAACAGAGGCTGGTACAGTTAAACCTTCCTGTGCATAAGCCTCACAAATAACAGAACAAAGCCAACGGGCTAACGTTTGTTGGCAGGCCAACCCCTCCTGTGAAAACCAAAGAGGACAAACAATGAATCAGACTTAATAACGGAAGCAGTCCGATCCACATAAATTCTGAGAGCATGGACTACATCCAAGAAAGCCTCACCAGCTGAAAGATCAGGTGACTGAAAAGCTGGCACAACAAGTTCCTGATTGATGTGAAACTTCGAAACCACTTTAGGCAAAAACTCAAAATGAGCGCGAAGCACCGCTCTGTCCTGGTGAAAAATAAGAAAAGGGGGATGACATGAAAGCGCCCCCAATTCTTACACCCCCCTGGCAGAAGCGATTTCCAGGAGAAAAACAGTCTTAAACGTTAACCACTTGAGTTCCACCGACTCAAGAGGCTCAAAAAGAGGACCCTGCAGGTCCAAAGAACCACTGCCAAGTTCCAAGGAGCCACAGGATGCACGAAGGGGGGCTGGATCCAGAGAACAACAGGTTTTCAAACAATGAACCATGAAACCTGCGCTCCTTCCGTCGCAAGAATCCAAACTCAGGTTCACCACACCATATGATATCCGATACAAAAATGAGTAAGGCCATCAAGCGCTGGATTCTATTTATGTACTCAAGAAAAAGATAAAAAAAAAAAGGAAAAGGTTCTTGGTTGATAAATGCTGAAAAGTCTTTTAGACCTCTAATACAATTCTCACCTTAAATAGGTGAAAGGCGTTCCTTGAAAGGTATCTTTATCGACATATGTCCTCGATCCTGATTTTATAATCATGGATGGCAGATCCCAATATTCACATGCATAAAAAAGGGAAATCTCTCATAGTGTTTAAAAGTTTAAACAAACAATATTTATTAACATTTAACATGAATACACAAGACAAGATTGCTTCGTACCATATAAAGCCTTCTGAGAAAGGCACATATGTAAAGAGTTTGTGGTGACTGAAAAGCACCCGGGTTTACCACTCATCTCCTCCACGTGAACCTCCACAGGAACTTCTATGGTCTCAAACTGAGCGCACACTTCCTCCACCAACACGTTTCAGACCCAAGTCCTTTGTCAAGGTGTGTAGGAAGTGTGTGCTGGTGGCTATATTTAAACCCCTGCAAGATCATGTGACTGTCCAATTAGGTAAACACGTTTATTGATCCCAAGTACTTAATAATACCCAGAATCACGATTTAACATAAACATTCAAGTTTATCCTTCATCCCTGTATCCCTCCTCTATTATTCCCGTATTTCATACTTTTTAAAAATGTTGTATATCCTTAATAGGTCACTTAATGGAAAACATATGTGTATCTAAAAAACCCGGACAGATGAGCCGGTATCCATACTGAAACATCCATATTAAACTGCAAGTTATACTTCTAATCTATAACGGGGTTTATAATCAACAATGGCCACGTCTCCGTCTTCTAATCCAAGATGAGGTTTGAAACGCTGGAAGTATATCCATCCTTTCCGGCTACCTGACAACCGGAAGTTGAGTAGTGCGTCATATCCTCCTTGTTCAAAACGAGGCTTGAAACGATACAACAGTGTGTGGAACTTCCAGTCCGGATGTTTTATCCTGAACTTTGCTAGCGGTCAATAGAACATCTTTAATTTGTTCAGTCTGAACCGCAGAGACCCCGGAAGTCCGCCATCTTTAATTCGGGAATTTCTTCCATATATTTATATTATGGTTTTCGTTTTAACCCCATCCGAGATGCATAAAAAATAAATCAATATATAAAACAATTAGTAACAAATTAATAAATAGCAATGCCAATGATTTTAAAATATTATGTCATACATTTATGAGGTAAATACTTATATACATAAATCACTATGTGGAATCCACAAGTTCCAGAACATTATACCATGTATCAACAAAAAACAACTTTGCTGCTGCCCTATTTTCTAGTAAGGTTATAAAGAGTATATGGCAAATGTACACCCTGTATAAATCACATAAATCTGCAAAATCCCTTTAAATATTACTTAAAAATGTTTTTCTACATAAAGGAATAATCCTATAGTTCAAAGAAACCACTTTGTCTCAAAGTCTACTTTGAGGTCTAATGGGACCAGCGTACGTAATTCAAAAATGGTTTTCATCTCCAATTGTGCTAATTCCCCTTCCACGTCATTTTTCCTCCAATTGGGGGTAAGCACCTTAATACCGTAAAAAGATTTTAAGTTACCAATATCACACTCATGTTCTTGTTTAAAATGTTTTGAGACATTGTGTGTTTCTAAACCTCTCTTTATGTTTCTGCAGTGTTCACCTAATCTGGTTTTGAGCATTCTGCCCGTTCTCCCAACATATTGTTTATTACATGAGCACTCTAGTAAATATATACAATTTTTGCTGTGACATGTAATGAAATCTTTTATGATGTAATTTATGTTGGTGGTGGTCGACTTATATTCAGTAATTTTACTAGAAGAGCTTTTACATTGTTTGCACATTATACATGAACCGCACCGAAAGAAATCTTTTGAATGTATCTGTTTTTTAACTACACTCCTAACCAACTGATCTTTTAAATTTTGGGCTTTACGATATATAAATTGTGGCCTTTCTCCTATGAAACTATGTAAAACAGGGTCATGATTTAGAATTTCCCAGTGTTTGGGGATAATGTTTTCCACCTTCTTATGTTGTCCATGGTATCATGTAATAAATGCTAATTTTCTATCTGAGTTTTCTAATGTGCATTTTGTTCTTTCTTTTAAAATATTATCTCGGTCCAAAGCTCCCACCAAGGATTTAACTTCTTCAACCTCAATCTCCCTATACCCTTTCGAAATAAATTGAGACTTCAAAAGGTTTGATTGAATGTGGTAGTCTTCTATTTTTGTACAATTTCTTCTCACATTGATGAAATTGACCCTTTGGTATACCACCCAACCAATTCTTATGATGATTACTGGCATGGTCAATGAAGGAATTACAGTCGGTAGGTTTCATGTAATTCTTCGTTTCGATGGTATTATTTTCTATAAAAACTGTAAGATCTAAAAAGTGAACTTCTTGTTCGCTTATATTAAATGTAAAATGAATGCCTTTAGAATTCTTATTGAGATGTTCACAGAACATGTCTAAAGATGCTCTATCGCCTCTCCACACAAATAAAACATCATCGATGAAACGGATCCAGGACACCAAGCTGTCCCCAAAGTTATGCCCGCTCCAAACCGCCAAATCCTCCCAATGTGCCATAAACAGATTGGCATGACTTGGGGACAGCCTGGTGCCCATCGCAGTCCCCATAATTTGCAAATAAAATGTATCCAAAAACCAGAAAAAATTATTTAGTAAAATAAATAAAACTCCATCTACAATAAAAATCTTGAGGTCACCGGACATTTCCTCTTTGTCTAAGAAATACTTTATACCACTGATACCTTCTGAATGTTGAATGATGGTGTATAAAGATGTTACGTCTGCCTTAACTAACCAGTTGCCTGGTTCCCATTTTAATGAAGAAAGATGTTGCAGAGCGGAAATGGTATCCTTTAAAAATGATCTTGTTTTACTAACCATCGGTTGTAATAAATGGTCCAAAAAGTGTGAAAGATTTGAAGTAATGGAATTTGTACCGGCTACGATAGGACGTCCCGGTGGATTTGTTGCATTTTTATGTATTTTTGGTAAACTATATAAGACAGGAATAGTCAGCTTCTCTATCTTCATATATCATTTTTCTTTCTCAATAAAGATCCCTTTGTTAGTATACAATGTTAATAGTTTATCAAAATCCTTTTCTATCCTAATTGAAGGGTTTCCCTTTAATTTTTTATATGTGGTTATATCGCTGAGTTGTCTTATAATTTCAGCATTATAATCATTTAAATCCAGAATTACCACACCACCCCCTTTGTCTGCCGGCTTTAGTACTATTTCTTTATTGTCTTTTAAGGATTTTATCGCTAAGCATTGTTCTTTCGTTAAATTAGTTTTCTTATCATTTCTAATCTCCAAATGATCCAGATCATCTCATACCAACCTTTCAAAGGTGTCAATAAAACATCCTTTTTTGTGAATTGGATTGAATGTAGATTTCCTTTTAAAAACCGATACAGATTCTACTGAGGATATTGTATTATCATCCTTAATATCTTCCTTCTCCAGATCAGCAAAGAACTTTTTAAGTGTTAATTTGCGGATGAATCTTTGTAAATCTAAAAAGATTTCAAATTGATCAGCCCAACTACTTGGAGCGAATTTTAGCCCTTTTACCAACACTTCTTGTTCATAAATACTCAATTTGTATTTACTCAAATTATACATTTTCGTTTTCCCTTCCTCTTTAAAGGGTTCACCATAGTTTGTTATCTCTTCTATGTTAGTTGGACTTTTTTGAGTTTGATTTTTCTGAGCTTTTCTTCTTTTACTATTATACTGTTTCAAAGTCCCTCCCCTCTTGCCCCTCTTTTTTTGTTGTTGTTTCTTAGGTCGGGGGGTCTCATTTTGTTTGGGACTTTCCCTAAAAAACGTTCCTCTATTTTAGGGGATTGTGGATTCATTCTAGCCAGGGAATCCTCAGGGGCCTGAAGTTCTTACCTACGTTGAAAATATCCCTTTTCCTCTTTTTCTCTATCTCTCCATCCATAGTCTCTATCCAACCTTTTTTGACCTCTTTGATGGATATCTGATCGTGTTTTATCCATTCTTTTCCATGTAAACCGATTTTCTACATTTTGTACTGAAAATTCTCCTAGAGACTTGTGTTTTGAATTTTTATATGCATATTGCCTAGGAGTATTTTGATAGTTTGAGGGTGGAACATTGTTATAGAGATTGGTATTAGATCTATATGGTTTATTAAAATGTCAATAATCATATTGATCCTTCCTCAGTAATTGGTCCCTTTGCTGGAATCTTTGCTCCTTTCTGGTTATATAATGTTGCATACCTTCTTTATAATCTTTTTTATCCCTAGCATATTTCCTCTGTTTTTTACTTCTAATCTCTTTCTCATTTTTTTCTACTTTACGACTAATTTCTGATTCTAACTCCTTAAAATCTTTTGAGTCTACATAAGGTTTAATTAGGGTAGGTATGTTTCAATTTCTTCTTCTAATTTTTCCAGATCTTTCTTTTTTCTTTTATAATCAACTCCATTAATGAACTGGAACAAATATCTAGAATTTTAAGCCATGCATTTTTAAATTCCTGTGTTCCTGTATCAAATGAGGGTAGTTTATTTAATCTAAGTCCCCTTGGGATCATCCCTTCAGTGAAATATTTTTCAAGGGATACCATTTCCCACCAAGTTTTACTCACTTTCAGAAACAGTTTCTCCAAAGTATACATAGCATTTTCTACATTTACATCCCCAATAGAATCCTCATTAGTATTCATATTAAACACATCCTCCATATATAGTTGCCTTCTTTTTCTATGGTTAAACATGTTTGTTTCTCAAAAGGATCAGTATTGATGTAAAATGCTCTATTTCAATCCCAAATAATCACAGTGCATTAAAAGAATAAGAGCAGCGGGTCTAGGAAAATCAGTGAATAGCAATAGGTTTTCAAACAATGAACCATGAAACCTGCGCTCCTTCCGTCTCAAGAGTCCGAACTCAGGTTCACCACCCCATATGATATCTGATACAAATAATAAGTAAGGCCATCAAGCGCTGGATTCTATTTATGTACTCAAGAAAAAGAAAAAAAAAAAAAAGGTTCTTTGTTGATAAATTCGGAAAAAATGATTCAATGTCTTTTAGACCTCTAATACAATTCTCACCTTAAATAGGTGAAAGGCGTTCCTTGAAAGGTATCTCTATCGACATATGTCCTCGATCCTGATTTTATAATCATGGATGGCAGATCCCAATATTCACATGCATAAAAAAGGGAAATCTCGCATAGTGTTTAAAAGTTTAAACAAACAATATTTATTAACATTTAACATGAATACACAAGACAAGATTGCTTCGTACCATATAAAGCCTTCCGGGAAAGGCACACATGTAAAGAGTTTGTGGTGACTGAAAAGCACCCAGGTTTACCACTCATCTCCTCCACGTGAACCTCCACAGGAACTTCTATGGTCTCAAACTGAGCGCACACTTCCTCCACCAACACGTTTCGGACCCAAGTCCTTTGTCAAGGTGTGTAGGAAGTGTGTGCTGGTGGCTATATTTAAACCCCTGCAAGATCATGTGACTGTCCAATTAGGTAAACATGTTTATTATTCCCAAGTACTTAATAATACCCAGAATCACGATTTAACATAAATATTCAAGTTTATCCTTCATCCCTGTATCCCTCCTCTATTATTCCCGTATTTCATACTTTTTAAAAATGTTGTATATCCTTAATAGGTCACTTAATGGAAAACATATGTGTATCTAAAAAACCCGGACAGATGAGCCGGTATCCATACTGAAATGTCCATATTAAACTGCAAGTTATACTTCTAATCCATAACAGGGTTTATAATCAACAATGGCCGCGTCTCCGTCTTCTAATCCAAGACGAGGTTTGAAACGCTGGAAGTATATCCATCCTCTCCGGCTATCTGACAACCGGAAGTTGAGTAGTGCGTCATATCCTCCTTGTTCAAAACGAGGCTTGAAATGCTACAACAGTGTGTGGAACTTCCGGTCCGGATGTTTTATCCTGAACTTCGCTAGCGGTCAATAGAACATCTTTAATTTGTTCAGTCTGAACCGCAGAGACCCCGGAAGTCCGCCATCTTTAATTCGGGAATTTCTTCCATATATTTATATTATGGTTTTCGTTTTAACCCCATCCGAGATGCATAAAAAATAAATCAATATATAAAACAATTAGTAACAAATTAATAAATAGCAATGCCAATGGTTTTAAAATATTATGTCATACATTTATGAGGTAAATACTTATATACATAGATCACTATGTGGAATCCACAAGTTCCAGAACATTATACCGTGTATCAACACAAAACAACTTTGCTGCTGCCCTATTTTCTAGTAAGGTTATAAAGAGTATATGGCAAATGTACACCCTGTATAAATCACATAAATCTGCAAAATTCCTTTAAATATTACTTAAAAATGTTTTTCTACATAAAGGAATAATCCTATAGTTCAAAGAAACCACTTTGTCTCAAAGTCTACTTTGAGGTCTAATGGGACCAGCGTACGTAATTCAAAAATGGTTTTCATCTCCAATTGTGCTAATTCCCCTTCCACGTCATTTTTCCTCCAATTGGGGGTAAGCACCTTAATACCGTAAAAAGATTTTAAGTTACCAATATCACACTCATGTTCTTGTTTAAAATGTTTTGAGACATTGTGTGTTTCTAAACCTCTCTTTATGTTTCTGCAGTGTTCACCTAATCTGGTTTTGAGCATTCTGCCCGTTCTCACAAAACATATTGTTTATTACATGAGCACTCTAGTAAATATATACAATTTTTGCTGTGACATGTAATGAAATCTTTTATGATGTAATTTGTGTTGGTGGTGGTCAACTTATATTCTGTAATTTTACTAGAAGAGCTTTTACATTGTTTGCACATTATACATGAACCGCACCGAAAGAAACCTTTTGAATGTATCTGTTTTTTACCCTCCGGTTTGGTTACTACACTCCTAACCAACTGATCTTTTAAATTTTGGGCTTTACGATATATAATTTGTGGCCTTTCTCCTATGAAACTATGTAAAACAGGGTCATGATTTAGAATTTCCCAGTGTTAGCAGATTATGTTTTCCACCTTCTTATGTTGTCCATGGTATCGTGTAATAAATGCTAATTTTCTATCTGAGTTTTCTAATGTGCATTTTGTTCTTTCTTTTAAAATATTATTTGCATTTATTACACGATACCATGGACAACATAAGAAGGTGGAAAACATTATCCACAAACACTGGGAAATTCTAAATCATGACCCTGTTTTACATAGTTTCATAGGAGAAAGGCCACAATTTATATATCGTAAAGCCCAAAATTGAAAAGATCAGTTGGTTAGGAGTGTAGTAACCAAACCGGAGGGTAAAAAATAGATACATTCAAAAGGTTTCTTTCGGTGCGGTTCGTGTATAATGTGCAAACAATGTAAAAGCTCTTCTAGTAAAATTACTGAATATAAGTCGACCACCACCAACACAAATTACATCATAAAAGATTTCATTACATGTCACAGCAAAAATTGTATATATTCACTAGAGTGCTCATGTAATAAACAATATGTTGGGAGAATGGGCAGAATGCTCAAAACCAGATTAGGTGAACACTGCAGAAACATAAAGAGAGGTTTAGAAACACACAATGTCTCAAAACATTTTAAACAAGAACATGAGTGTGATATTGGCAACTTAAAATCTTTTTACGGTATTAAGGTGCTTACCCCCAATTGGAGGAATAATGACGTGGAAGGGGAATTAGCACAATTGGAGATGAAAACCATTTTTGAATTACGTACGCTGGTCCCATTAGGCCTCAACGTAGACTTTGAGACAAAGTGGTTTCTTTGAGCTATAGGATTATTCCTTTATGTAGAAAAACATTTTTAAGTTATATTTAAAGGGATTTTGAAGATTTATGTGGTTTATACAGGGTGTACATTTGCCATATACTCTTTATAACCTTACTAGAAAATAGGGCAGCAGCAAAGTTGTTTTTTGTTGATACATGGTATAATGTTCTGGAACTTGTGGATTCCACATAGTGATCTATGTATATAAGTATTTTTTCATAAATGTATGACATAATATTTTAAAATCATTGGCATTGCTATTTATTAATTTGTTACTAATTGCTTTATACATTGATTTATTTTTTATGCATCTCGGATGGGGTTAAAACGAAAACCATAATATAAATATATGGAAGAAATTCCTGAATTAAAGATGGCGGACTTCCGGGGTCTCTGCGGTTCAGACTGAACAAATTAAAGATGTTCTATTGACCGCTAGCGAAGTTCAGGATAAAACATCCGGACCGGAAGTTCCACACACTGTTGTAGCGTTTCAAGCCTCGTGTTGAACAAGGAGGATATGACGCACTACTCAACTTCCGGTTGTCAGATAGCTGGAAAGGATGGATATACTTCCAGCGTTTCAAACCTCATCTTGGATTAGAAGACGGAGACGCGGCCATTGTTGATTATAAACCCCGTTATGGATTAGAAGTATAACTTGCAGTTTAATATGGACGTTTCAGTATGGATACCGGCTCATCTGTCCGGGTTTTTTAGATACACATATGTTTTCCATTAAGTGACCTATTAAGGATATACAACATTTTTAAAAAGTATGAAATACGGGAATAATAGAGGAGGGATACAGGGATGAAGGATAAACTTGAATGTTTATGTTAAATCGTGATTCTGGGTATTATTAAGTACTTGGGAACAATAAACGTGTTTACTTAATTGGACAGTCACATGATCTTGCAGGGGTTGAAATTTGGCCACCAGCACACACTTCCTACACACCTTGACAAAAGACTTGGGTCCGAAATGTGTTGGTGGAGGAAGTGTGCACTCAGTTTGAGACCATAGAAGTTCCGGTGGAGGTTCACGTGTAGGAGATGAGTGGTAAACTCGGGTGCTTTTCAGTCACCACAAACTCTTTACATGTGTGCCTTTCTCGGAAGGCTTTATATGGTACGAAGCAATCTTGTCTTGTGTATTCATGTTAAATGTTAATAAATATTGTTTGTTTAAACTTTTAAACACTATGAGAGATTTCCCGTTTTTATGCATGTGAATATTGGGATCTGTCATCCATGATTATAAAATCAGGTTCGAGAACATATGTCGATAAAGATACCTTTCAAGGAACGCCTTTCACCTATTTAAGGTGAGAATTGTATTAGAGGTCTAAAAGACTTTGAATCATTTTTTCAGCATATATCAACCAAGAACCTTTTTCTTTTTTTTTTCTTTTTCTTGAGTACATAAATAGAATCCAGCGCTTGATGGCCTTACTCATTTTTTGTATTGGATCCGGAGAACACCTTGGAGAAAAGTCTGAACATCCAGCAGTGTAACGATCCTTCGTTGGAACCACACGGACAGCGCAGACACATGAACCTTCAGGTAGGCAAGGTGTAAGCCTAGGTCCAAACCTGATTGAAGAAATTCCAAGATCCTAGAAACTCGGAACACCTTAGGATCATAGTTTCTGGACTCACACCACTGAAAGTAAGTGCGTCACACCCTGTGGTAAATCCGTGCGGAAGCAGGCTTGCATGCCCTGAGCATGGTACTAATAACCGAACCCAAGAAGCCCTGAGACCTTAAGACAGCTGTCTCAAGATCCACACCGTCAATGACAGCCAACCCAGATCTGGGTAAAGGCAGGGCCCTTTAGACAATAGGTCCTGACGCTGAGGAAGAAGGTACAGAGCGTCGATGGAGAGGCTCCTCAGATCGGAGTACCCTGGATGTCTGGGCCACGCCGGAGCCACCAGCACAAGCTTGCTGCTGTCCTGCTTGAATTTCCACAGGACCCGAGGTAGCAGGGATATCGGAGGAAACAGATACGCCAGTTGAAACGTCCATTTCACCGACAGCGTGTCTACCAGACATGCGCCTGCATCTCTTGTCCTTGACCCGTACACAGGCAACTTGTGATTGTGATGGGAGGCCATCAAGTTCAGCTCCGGCAGCCCCCATCTGTCCACGAGTAGCTGAAACACCTCTGGGAAAAGTGACCATTCCCCTGGAGGAAGTCTGCCTCCCAATTGAGGACTCCTGGGATGAAGACCACTGAGATTGCTGGCACTCCACCCAAGCAAGGATGCGAGACACCTCTGACATCACAGTCCGACTGTGAGTTCCTCCCTGGTTCTTGATGTACGCCACCGTGGTGGCATTGTTGGATTGAACTTGAACTGCCCTTCCTTGAAGAGCGGTGCCGGATGACTGCAGGGCCCTATACACTGCCTGCAGTTCCAGATGTTGATGGGGAGAAGTGCTTCTTCTGCAGTCCAACGTCCTTGAAGTGACAACGAGCCGGTCACTGCCCCCCAACCCCGGAGACTGGCATCTGTTGTGAGCAGGACCCAGTCCGGGATCCAAAAGGGGCGCCCCCCCACCAGATGAGCTGTCTGAATCCACCAAGCCAAAGACTGCTGAACCTCCGGGGACAACACCGGCATCTGAGAGCGGATACAGTGAGGTAACCCATTCCATTCCGATAGAATCAGCCCCTGCAGGGGCCTGGAATGGAACTGGGCAAATTCCACCATGTCGAATGCCAACACCATGGACCCCAGAACTCTCATTGCCAAATGCACCGACATGCGGCAACTGCTCAGGCAACTGTGTATCCACAGCTGTAGGGAGGAGACCTTTTCCGGAGTCAGGAAGATCCTTTGCTGACTAGAATCTAGCAGGGCTCCCAAATGAACCATCCGCTGTGATGAAATCAGGGAGGACTTTCTCCAATTTATCAACCACGCATGCACTTGCAGACAAGCGATTGAGATGTTGAAGCAGTTCCTCCGGAGAGCTTGCCAGCAAAAGGAGGTTGTCTAGATACTGGAGTGGCCATACATTCTGGCTCTGAAGATGTGCAACCCTGTTCACCATCACTTTGGTGAATACCCTTGGTGCCGTGGAAAGGCCAAAGGGTAGCACCCAAAACTGATGGTGATGCTGTAGGATAGCGAACCTCAGTTACCGCTGGTGCGAAGGTGCTATCATAACATGGAGGTAGGCATCCTGGATATCCAGGGACACCATGTAATCCCCAGGTTCCATCGCCAGAATGATGGAACGGAACATTTCCATACTGAATTTGGGAACTCTGAGGAACTCTGAGGAATTTGTTCAGAGACTTCAAATTGAGGATAGGGCAATGAGAAGCATTTGGTTTCTGCACCAGAAACAGAGTACAGTAGTACTCCATCCCTCATTGTGATTGAGGAATGGGAACAATGACCCCTGCTTTCAGCAAGGACTCTATAGCTTCCTGAATCTGCAAAGCCTTGGTTTTGTCCTGAGAAGCACGCATGCAGAAAAACTGGTGGGGCAGTCTGTGCCAAAAAGACAGGGCATACCCTTGGGAGACCACTTCTCGAACTCAGGCATCCGTGGTGGTATTGTGCCAGCACTGGGCAAATTGAAGAAGTTGGCCTCCCCCTCTGGGGTTCCCCAGAGGGAGGCCTGTCCCATCAAGAGAAGGTTTATCTTCCTGCTTGGAAGAAGGGTGCCTGCACTCCAGACCTGCTTCTTGGGATTAGAGGCGGTCTTAGTCGCCGACTGCCTCAGGAAGGACTGATCTTTGGCCTTTCCCTGAACCCGAAATTACCAAAAAGCGGAGCTCCTCACCTTAGCAGGTGCTGAAGCCGAAGGAAGGAAGGCTGACTTGGATTTAGCTAGAGTATCCACTATTTTGTCCAAGTCTGGACCAAATAGCAACTCCACATTAAAAGGTAAGGCCTCCAGGCCCTTTTTAGAGTTTATGTCAGCTCTCCAGGACCGCAGCCACAACACCCACAAGCAGACACAGCTACAGCCGAAACCATAGAGGTCAGCAGGCTGGCATCTAACAATGCTTCCCCATAAAGCTGCATCTCTCATCTGTCCTATTAATGCTCTCTGGATATCTGGAGCATTATCTGGAAAAGTATCCTCTAAAGCATTGGCCCAGCTCTCAACGGCCTTAGCCACCCATGAGATGGCTATGGACAGATGGGCCACTGCCCCAGAGAGAGAATAGATAGACTTTAAACAAGTCTCCACTTTCCTGTCTGTGGGATCCTTCAGAGAAGAGATAGATGGCAATGGCAATGTAGCACTTTTAATTAAGCCGGTGACATAGAAATCCACTGCAGGCGGGGTTTCCCATTTCCTGCAATAAGCCTCAGGAAAAGGATAGTTGGATGCCAAACATTTCTGTGGTTGGAATTTCTTACTGGGCGACTGCCAGTTCACCGCCATATGATCCGCCAATTGGTCAGACAGGGGAAAAACATTTGAAGTTACCTTAGCCTTTTTAAAATTAGGATACTTCGACCTAGGAGCCAGTGCATCCTCCTCTATGTGAAGGATGGCCGCACTGCCCTAACCAATGCCAGCATATTAATGAAGGACTTAGTCTCCACTTCCTGGGCCATGACATCCGAGTCAGTGTCCTCATGTTCTTCTCCGTCATCTGAAGACACATCTGTGTCCGTTAACTGCGCAGCCAGTGAAGCCATAAGGGGGCCCTTGGATGCCTTTGGGGGCGTCACTTTGTAACATTGACTGAAAAGCCGAAGATGAGGTCACCAGACTCTGAACAGAGCTGGAGAGTACATCCACCAAGGGTGAAGGAACCGCCTGAGGATACCCCTGAAATGGCACCATGGACTGCTGTGTCACTAAGGGAGACTGTACGTACACAGGCAACCCCAAATAAGTACCCACAGCCTGAGACCCAGGGGGGAGACTGCAACAAATGCAGAACACCCGGGGAATGGGGATGGTAGGCTGGGGCAACGCCCTAGTAGGGACTGCAGTTGGGACTGCTAAACAGTCCACGATTGACACCAGCACCTGCAAAAACATCACCCAAGGAGGATCCTGCATCGTAGGGGGTTTAGAGGGGCCAGGCATTAGCTGGCACTGCCTGCACAGACCATCCTGTGATAAATCCTCCCTATCAACCCCTGCCAAACAGCGTCTGCAGGAAAACAACACAGTAGCCATGGAGAGATCATGCTCCTCATCAGACATGACACAATAAATTTGTAATAAATATGTATCACCGAGAAGAGGTGAGGCGTATAACACCTGCGCACTCTCAAGGATGCAACACAAACAGCCCACAAAATGGTACTGAGTAGCACACCACTGTGAGGAACACAGAAAAACGCCCTTCCCCCACACACCTGCGGGCCGTAGGAGAAGGAAAGGGATAGGTATAAGATGACAGTCAGCAGAAAATTATCACAGACAGGCAGTACTAGCAAAAGTCACATACCATGCAGGAAGATAATACTCACTGCACCTTTATCTACAATCAACCTCCCAGATTCAGTGTCTGGGAGGGCTATAGCACTGCAAACACAGGGCCTGATTCAGAGCCGGATGCTATTGGTGGACGGTCGTTCTAAAAATGGGGCTGGATATTTAAATTGTGCGCTAGCTCTTTGCGGTGTGTTGACGCCTCTATGTCTGAGCGAGAAAAATGTGCTCGTTATTTTGTAAAGACGCATCACACATCATCTCCGGTATTTAATAGATTAATCGGGAACATCAAAAGGCATCTGAACTGCTTGCAGTGGTTGTGGTAGGATTTTCTTACCACTATCACTGCGAGCAGTTTAGGCTAAAAGACAACCAAGTGACGTGGTCAATGACGCTCCTTTACTAAATATGCACTCCCATTAAACGCCCTTTTGACCGTTAGTCACGCCTGCATTCGGATCTCCACTCCCCCGTTTTCAAGCACTTTCCACTGTTACCACCCACAAACGGTACATTCTGTCAATCAAATTAGCAGCCCCTCGCTGTTTTACGAGTGCACAATTTCAGACAGCAATAACTGTTTTGCGCATGTGCATTACAACCCATATGCATGTACAGTTGTGCGAACATCGCTCAGGGCGAACGAGCACCCGCTTATGAGCAGCTCTGAATCAGGCCCACAGTCCTTTTGCAGGGGAGAGGTACGCAGGGGGACCAGTCCATGCACTGCCTGGGAGATCTGCATTTGCCACGAGAAGATGGCCGCCGGAGAGCTCTGAGGAGGAGTCGCCGCAGGAGGAGCAGCTCAGTGACGCCAGCATGCATGAGAGTAGGCACGCTGAGCTGAGGGGAGGAGCCGCTAAACCAGGGAAGGCTGCCTCCCCTGGCTAGTGATTAACCCCAGGGATGCTGGTTCCCGTCCAGCAATTATTCCCTGCTTGTCCGGCGGTCATGCGGAGTATTACTAATGAGGGGAAGCCCGCCGCCGCTACTAGCGCCGCAGGTCTGTCCCCAGAGACCGGCAGTGAGAGACTGCCTTTACCATGTGGGCAACGCAATGCACTGCCCATGGCTTACCTGTCCCTGTGACTCCAGCAGCAGTCTGTGGGAGGTCCCGGAGCCCTGCTAGTACTGACTCCGGGGTCCTGCTGCGATCCCCAGATCAGTACTGGCATCGCAGCACTAGCGGGTTTGTTGGAGCAGCAGCGTGGACATCCAAACAAACAGTCTGATGCTGCCGCTCTGAAGTAAAAATAAATAAATAACTTCTTTAAAAAAATAAAAATATGCTTAGGTGCTGCATATGCAGCCTCACCACACCAGGGTGACCCGACTCTGGTCGGGCACCAACTAAAACTGAGGTGCCTGTGGCTCGGGGGCAGGGTATAGAGGAGGATGGACCCAAGTGCATCCTGGGAGTAACAAAAGCTTTAACTTCATAGTGCCTACGGATCCAGATCCAGCTATACCCCAAGGTCAACCCTGTGGACCCCCTTTGGACCCTGAAGTAGAAAGAATATTTGGCCATTGACTTCAGTACCTGCCCCAGTGGAGCTTACAGACTATAGGCCTTATTCAGAGCCAGATGCTCTGACAGAGTGCTCGCTCTGAATCAGGGACGGCCTTCTGTTTTCTTAGAGCGGCCTCCTGGCCGTTCGCATAGCTTTGGGTGACCACCCACTGCTATAGCGAGCAGCCAAGAAGATGGTCACGATGGTCAAGAACATCACAACCATCGGGCTTGCGACGAGACCCTTTTGGTAGAGCCCGAGAGTGCTTTCGGCTCTAACACAGCCGAAAGCACTCCAACTGACATCAATTGTGATGTCAGTGGGGCCGGCCCCAGATGTAGGCGTTCCCATGGTAACGCCTCCATATGGGAAGCCACGCCCCTGGCCCGCCCACCAAAGGGGGCATGCTGTCTCTCAACATAGACAGCAGGCCCCCTTTGGTATGAGACCCAAAGCAACACTTTACCCGTAGCAATCCGGGTCTCGCGCATGTGCATGACAGAGCCGGCTCCATCATACGCATGCACACTGGCCACCATCGACGCACTTGCAAGCACATAGCACTCGTGAGCGGATATGAATCAGGCCCTATATTCCATACCACATGCTCACACAACTAGCAACACATATAAAGCGAGACATGATAACTAGCAAGCAAGCAAAAGACAAGTCATTAGTGCCAAAGAATTAGTGTCTGCCAAATGTCTGTCTGTCTGTCTATCTATCTATCTATCTATCTCTGTATCTATCTCTCTATCTACAGTATATCTACATATCTATCTATCTATATATGGGCAACCAACAGATGTGTTCACATACACCTAGTCTCCCCTCGCATTAAACAGCCCTTCTAGTAGTGTTATACTGTGGCACGACACAATAGAACTGAGCATCTTTTCGCGTAACTTTTCCCCTTAAAATATGTCTTAATTGCAAAGCGATGCAAAATAGAATGGACAAGCAGCTTAAGCTGATTAAAATGATCTGTGGTATGCCTATGTTCTGTGTGCGACTGCGGATATATCTGCATGCAAAATGCTACATTACAGTGTCAGCGGCTGTGACACTGTAAAATTGCATATCGCATGCAGATACAGCTCAGTTGCACACAGATTATACAGTAGGCATGCCATATATCATTTTAATCAGTAGAAGCTGCTTTTGCATCCTATTCACATCGCTTTGCAAATAAGACACATATTAATGAAGAAAGTCACCTGGAAAGATGCTCTGTGCTACAGAGTCACATTGTACTCACCCATTATTTGAAACACATCTCAAAGCACATGGAGGATTGATGTATGTGGATGCATCTGTATCTAATTATTTATTATTAGCTATTACCAGTTTGTTATATAGCGCACATACATTTCGCAGCGCTTTACAAAAAATGTTTGGCCATTCATTTCAGTCCCTGCCCCAGTGGAGCTTACAGTCTATATCCCCTAACACATGCTCCCACAACTAGCAACACATAGAAAGCGAGACATGATAATTAGCATCACAGTGAAAGATGAGTTATAAGGGCCAAAGAACTCGTGCCTGCCTATCTGTCTGTCTGTCTATCTATCTATCAATCTATCTATCTCTATATCTATCAATCTGTCTATCTATCTCTATATCTATCTATCTATCTATCTATCTATATCTATCTATCTATCTATCTAACTATCTATCTTTCTATCTATCTATCTAACTATCTATCTATATATCTATCTATCTATCTATCTATCTTTATATTTATCTATATATGGGATATCTACAGATGTGTTCACATACACCTAGTCTCCCTGCTCGTTAAACAGCCCTTCCAGAAGTGTTATACCATGGCACGACACAATAGAACTGAGCGTCTTTTCGTGTAACTTTTCCCCTTAAAATGTATCTTCATTGCAAAGCGATGCAAAATATGATGGACAAGCAGCTTATGCTGATTAAAATGATATGTGGCATGCCTATGTTCTGTGTTTGACTGCGGATATATCTGCATGCAAAATGATACGTTACAGTGTCAGTGGCTGTGACACTGTAAAGTTGCATTTTGCATGCAGATACAGCAGCAGTCACACACACAGAATATAGGCATGCCTAAAATCTTTTTAATCAGTATAAGCTGCTTTTGCGTCCTATTCACATAACTTTGCAAATAAAGACACATTTTAAGGGCAAAAGTCGTGTGGAAAGATGCTCTGTAATGCCGAGTCACATGGCGCTCACACGTTATTTGTAACACATCTTATAGCACATGGAGGATAGATGTATGCAGACACATCTGTATCTAACTAGTGTCCATTTATCAATGTTCGAGCTACCTATCTATCTATGATCTATCTTTAAATATTAGACATCGGAGGCAAATCTTCTAATCAAAAGATTCACATTTTCCCAACATTAAGCCCAGGTGTTTGAAAAACCACCCTCAAGATTCTTGGTTGGGAAAGGTGAGTGTAATGCTGTTGGGGATTTTGACTAAAAAGCATGATTTATGGAGTAAAACAGGGAGAGTGAAGAGCTGAGATATACTGTACCCTGAGATAAACAAAATTACTGTATATCTGACACTACCAAATCACAGTGTCGCATAAGTAGAAGAGTTCATAGCAAATAGACATTTTTTGAAGTATCAATGTATAGCAGAAACATATCATCATGCCTCTGCAGGACTAGAACTAGTCTAGCCTGAGAATTACCGGTAATTAATAAACATTAATTACCTGTTCTGGGTCTCCTCTTCCATTGGTTCCTCTTTGATCGTTGCCTTGAGTAGAAGTCTGGATTCAAGGAGACCTCACAAAAATCCAGCGATGTAGTTTGCTTAGATGCTGACCTCACATTTTGATTCATGGAAAAGTCCCACCTGGGAAAAAAGATTGAGAGGCGCGATAACATGTTCTTGCTATACACTATACATGCAAATATATCTCAGTTGGGCCTGTCCTTGTTGGCAGGGTGAATTTGGACTATATCTATCTGTCTATGTCTATATCTATCTATACAGTATATGGACGATCTACAGATGTGCTCATGTACAACTAGCCTCACTGCGCATTAAACAGCCATTGTAGAAAAGTTATACCATGGCACGAATTGGTACCACTCCATCTCACTCTGTATCTATCTATCTATCTATCTCTATATCTTTCTATGTTTCTATCTATCTATATATGGGCAACCAACAGATGTGTCCACATACACCTAGACTCCTCTTGCATTAAACAGGCCATCTAGTAATGTTATACTGTGGCACTACACAATAGATCTGAGTGTTATTTCGTGTATCATTTCCCCTTAAAATGTGTATTAATTGCAAAGCGATGCAAAATAGAATGGACAAGCAGCTTAAGCTGATTAAAATGATCTGTGGTATGCCTATGTTCTGTGTGCGACTGCGGATATATCTGCATGCAAAATGCTACATTACAGTGTCAGCGGCTGTGACACTGTAAAATTGCATATCGCATGCAGATACAGCTCAGTTGCACACAGATTATACAGTAGGCATGCCATATATCATTTTAATCAGTAGAAGCTGCTTTTGCATCCTATTCACATCGCTTTGCAAATAAGACACATATTAATGAAGAAAGTCACCTGGAAAGATGCTCTGTGCTACAGAGTCACATTGTACTCACCCATTATTTGAAACACATCTCAAAGCACATGGAGGATTGATGTATGTGGATGCATCTGTATCTAATTATTTATTATTAGCTATTACCAGTTTGTTATATAGCGCACATACATTTTGCAGCGCTTTACAAAAAATGTTTGGCCATTCATTTCAGTCCCTGCCCCAGTGGAGCTTACAGTCTATATCCCCTAACACATGCTCCCACAACTAGCAACACATAGAAAGCGAGACATGATAATTAGCATCACAGCGAAAGATGAGTTATAAGGGCCAAAGAACTCGTGTCTGCCTATCTGTCTGTCTGTCTATCTATCTATCAATCTATCTATCTCTATATCTATCAATCTGTCTATCTATCTCTATATCTATCTATCTATCTATCTATCTATATCTATCTATCTATCTATCTATCTATCTATCTATCTATCTATCTATCTATCTATCTATCTATCTATCTATCTATCTAACTATCTATCTCTCTATCTATCTAACTATCTATCTATATATCTATCTATCTATCTATCTATCTAACTATCTATCTATATATCTATCTATCTATCTTTATATCTATCTATATATGGGCAATCTACAGATGTGTTCACATACACCTAGTCTCCCTGCGCGTTAAACAGCCCTTCCGGAAGTGTTATACCATGGAACGACACAATAGAACTGAGCATCTTTTCGTGTAACTTTTCCCCTTAAAATGTATCTTCATTGCAAAGCGATGCAAAATATGATGGACAAGCAGCTTATGCTGATTAAAATGATATGTGGCATGCCTATGTTCTGTGTTCGAGTGCGGATATATCTGCATGCAAAATGATACGTTACAGTGTCAGTGGCTGTGACACTGTAAAGTTGCATTTTGCATGCAGATACAGCAGCAGTCACACACACAGAATATAGGCATGCCTAAAATCTTTTTAATCAGTATAAGCTGCTTTTGCGTCCTATTCACATAACTTTGCAAATAAAGACACATTTTAAGGGCAAAAGTCGTGTGGAAAGATGCTCTGTATTGCCGAGTCACATGGCGCTCACACGTTATTTGTAACACGTCTTATAGCACATGGAGGATAGATGTATGCAGACACATCTGTATCTAACTAGTGTCCATTTATCAATGTTCGAGCTACCTATCTATCTATGATCTATCTTTAAATATTAGACATCGGAGGCAAATCTTCTAATCAAAAGATTCACATTTTCCCAACATTAAGCCCAGGTGTTTGAAAAACCACCCTCAAGATTCTTGGTTGGGAAAGGTGAGTGTAATGATGTTGGGGATTTTGACTAAAAAGCATGATTTATGGAGTAAAACAGGGAGAGTGAAGAGCTGAGATATACTGTACCCTGAGATAAACAGAATTACTGTATATCTGACACTACCAAATCACAGTGTCGCATAAGTAGAAGAGTCCATAGCAAATAGACATTTTTTGAAGTATCAATATATAGCAGAAACATATCATCGTGCCTCTGCAGGACTAGAACTAGTCTAGCCTGAGAATTACCGGTAATTAATAAACATTAATTACCTGTTCTGGGTCTCCTCTTCCATTGGTTCCTCTTTGATCGTTGCCTTGAGTAGAAGTCTGGATTCAAGGAGACCTCACAAAAATCCAGCGATGTAGTTTGCTTAGATGCTGACCTCACATTTTGATTCATGGAAAAGTCCCACCTGGGAAAAAAGATTGAGAGGCACGATAACATGTTCTTGCTATACACTATACATGCAAATATATCTCAGTTGGGCCTGTCCTTGTTGGCAGGGTGAATTTGGACTATATCTATCTATCTATCTATGTCTATATCTATCTATACAGTATATGGACGATCTACAGATGTGCTCATGTACAACTAGCCTCACTGCGCGTTAAACAGCCATTGTAGAAAAGTTATACCATGGCACGAATTGGTACCACTCCATCTCACTCTGTATCTATCTATCTATCTCTATATCTTTCTATGTTTCTATCTATCTATATATGGGCAACCAACAGATGTGTTCACATACACCTAGACTCCTCTTGCATTAAACAGGCCATCTAGTAATGTTATACTGTGGCACGACACAATAGATCTGAGTGTCTTTTCGTGTATCATTTCCCCTTAAAATGTGTATTAATTGCAAAGCGATGCAAAATAGAATGGACAAGCAGCTTAAGCTGATTAAAATGATCTGTGGTATGCCTATGTTCTGTGTGCGACTGCGGATATATCTGCATGCAAAATGCTACATTACAGTGTCAGCGGCTGTGACACTGTAAAATTGCATATCGCATGCAGATACAGCTCAGTTGCACACAGATTATACAGTAGGCATGCCATATATCATTTTAATCAGTAGAAGCTGCTTTTGCATCCTATTCACATCGCTTTGCAAATAAGACACATATTAATGAAGAAAGTCACCTGGAAAGATGCTCTGTGCTACAGAGTCACATTGTACTCACCCATTATTTGAAACACATCTCAAAGCACATGGAGGATTGATGTATGTGGATGCATCTGTATCTAATTATTTATTATTAGCTATTACCAGTTTGTTATATAGCGCACATACATTTCGCAGCGCTTTACAAAAAATGTTTGGCCATTCATTTCAGTCCCTGCCCCAGTGGAGCTTACAGTCTATATCCCCTAACACATGCTCCCACAACTAGCAACACATAGAAAGCGAGACATGATAATTAGCATCACAGCGAAAGATGAGTTATAAGGGCCAAAGAACTCGTGTCTGCCTATCTGTCTGTCTGTCTATCTATCTATCAATCTATCTATCTCTATATCTATCAATCTGTCTATCTATCTCTATATCTATCTATCTATCTATCTATATCTATCTATCTATCTAACTATCTATCTCTCTATCTATCTATCTATCTATCTATCTATCTAACTATCTATCTATATATCTATCTATCTATCTATCTATCTTTATATCTATCTATATATGGGCAATCTACAGATGTGTTCACATACACCTAGTCTCCCTGTGCATTAAACAGCCCTTCCGGAAGTGTTATACCATGGCACGACACAATAGAACTGAGCGTCTTTTCGTGTAACTTTTCCCCTTAAAATGTATCTTCATTGCAAAGCGATGCAAAATATGATGGACAAGCAGCTTATGCTGATTAAAATGATATGTGGCATGCCTATGTTCTGTGTTCGACTGCGGATATATCTGCATGCAAAATGATACGTTACAGTGTCAGTGGCTGTGACACTGTAAAGTTGCATTTTGCATGCAGATACAGCAGCAGTCACACACACAGAATATAGGCATGCCGAATATCATTTTAATCAGTATAAGCTGCTTTTGTGTCCTATTCACATCGCTTTGCAAATAAAGACACATTTTAAGGTCAAAAGTCGCATAGAAAGATGCTCTGTAATGCAAAGTCACATGGCGCTCACACGTTATTTGTAACACGTCTTATAGCGCATGGAGCATAGATGTATGCAGACACATCTGTACCTAACTAACGTCTATTTATCAATGATCGAGCTACCTATCTATCTATGAGCTATCTTTAAATACTAGACATCGGAGGCAAATCTTCTAATCAAAAGATTCACATTTTCTGAACATTAAGCCCAGCTGTTTGAAAAAACACCCTCAAGATTCTTGGTTGAGAAAGGTGAGTGTAATGCTGTTGGGGATTTTGACTAAAGAGCGTGATTTATGGAGTAAAACAAGGAGAGTGAAGAGCTGAGATATACTGTACCCTGAGATAAACAGAATTACTGTATATCTGACACTACCAAATCACAGTGTCGCATAAGTAGAAGAGTCCATAGCAAATAGACATTTTTGGAAGTATCAATGTATAGCAAGAACATATCATCATGCCTCTGCAGGACTAGAACTAGTCTAGCCTGAGAATTACCGGTAATTAATAAACATTAATTACCTGTTCTGGGTCTCCGCTTCCGTTGGTTCCTCTTTGATCATTGCCTTGAGTAGAAGTCTGGATTCAAGGAGACCTCACAAAAGTCCAGCGATGTAGTTTGCTTAGATGTTGACCTCACATTTTGATTCATGGAAAAGGCCCACCAGGAAAAAAAGATTGAGAGGCGCGATAACATGTTCTTGCTATACACTATACATGCAAATATATCTCATTTGGGTCTGTCCTTGTTGGCAGGGTGAATTTGGATTATATCTATCTATCTGTCTATGTCTATATCTATCTATACAGTATATGGATGATCTACAGATGTGTTCACATACACCTAGCCTCACTGCGCGTTAAACAGCCCTTGTAGATAAGTTATACCATGGCACGAATCGGTACTGATCCATCTCTCTATCTATCTATCTATCTATTTATATATATATGGGCAACTAACAGATGTGTTCACATACACCTAGTCTCCTCTCGCATTAAACAGTCCTTCTAGAAGTGTTATACTGTGGCACGACACAATAGAAGTATGCCTCTTTTCGTGTAACTTTTCCCCTTAAAATCTGTCTTAATTGCAAAGCAATTCAAAATAGAATGGACAAGCAGCTTATGCTGATTAAAATGATCTGTGGCATGCCTATGTTCTGTGTGCGACTGCGGATATATCTGCATGCAAAATGCTACATTACAGTGTCAGCGGCTGTGACACTGTAAAATTGCATATCGCATGCAGATACAGCTCAGTCGCACACAGATTATACAGTAGGCATGCCGTATATCATTTTAATCAGAAGAAGCTGCTTTTGCATCCTATTCGCATCGCTTTGCAAATCAGACACATATTAATGGAAAAGGTCACCTGGAAAGATGCTCTGTGCTACAGAGTCACATTGTTCTCACCCATTATTCGTAAAAAATCTCAAAGCACATGGAGGATTGATGTATGTGGACGCATCTGTATCTAATTATTTATTATTATTTATTACCAGCTTGTTATATAGTGCACATACATTCCGCAGCGCTTTACAAAAAAAAGTTTGCCCATTCATTTCAGTCCTTGCCCCAGTGGAGCTTACAGTCTATATCCCCTACCAAATGCTCACACAACTAGCAACACACAGAAAGCGACACATTATAACTAGCAACACAGCAAAAGACGAGTTATCAGGGCCAAAGCACTAGTGTCTGCCTATCTGTCTATCTATCTATCTATCTATCTATCAATCTATCTATCTATCTTTATATCTATCTATCAATCTCTCGCTCTATCTATCTATCTCTTTATCTATCTATCTCTATATCTATCTCTCTATCTAGCTATCTATGTCTTTATCTATCTATCTATCTATTAATCTTTATATCTATCTATATATGGGCAATCTACAGATGTGTTTACATACACCTAATCTCCCTGTGCGTTAAACAGCCCTTCTGGAAGTTTTATACCATGGCACGACACAAAATAACTGAGTTTCTTTTCATGTAACTTTTCCCCTTAAAATGTGTCTTCATTGCAAAGCGATGCAAAATATGATGGACAAGGAGCTTATGCTGATTAAAATGATATGTGGCATGCCTATGTTCTGTGTGCGACTGCGGATATATCTGCATGCAAAATGATACGTTACAGTGTCAGTGGCTGTGACACTGTAAAGTTGCATTTTGCATGCAGATACAGCAGCAGTCACACATACAGAATATAGGCATGCCGAATATCTTTTTAATCAGTTTAAGCTGCTTTTGCATCCTTATCACATCACTTTGCAAATAAAGACACATTTTAAGGGCAAAAGTCGCATTGAAAGATGCTCTGTAATGCCGAGTCACATGGCGCTCGCACGTTACTTGTAACACGACTTATAGTGCATGGAGGATAGATGTATGCAGACACATCTGTATCTAACTAGTGTCTATTTATCAATGATTGAGCTACTTATCTATCTATAATCTATCTTTAAATATTAGACATTGGAGGCAAATCTTCTAATCAAAAGATTCACATTTTCCCAACATTAAGCCCAGGTGTTTGAAAAACCACCCTCAAGATTCTTGGTTGGGAAAGGTGAGTGTAATGATGTTGGGGATTTTGACTAAAAAGCATGATTTATGGAGTAAAACAGGGAGAGTGAAGAGCTGAGATATACTGTACCCTGAGATAAACAGAATTACTGTATATCTGACACTACCAAATCACAGTGTCGCATAAGTAGAAGAGTCCATAGCAAATAGACATTTTTTGAAGTATCAATGTATAGCAGAAACATATCATCGTGCCTCTGCAGGACTAGAACTAGTCTAGCCTGAGAATTACCGGTAATTAATAAACATTAATTACCTGTTCTGGGTCTCCTCTTCCATTGGTTCCTCTTTGATCGTTGCCTTGAGTAGAAGTCTGGATTCAAGGAGACCTCACAAAAATCCAGCGATGTAGTTTGCTTAGATGCTGACCTCACATTTTGATTCATGGAAAAGTCCCACCTGGGAAAAAAGATTGAGAGGCACGATAACATGTTCTTGCTATACACTATACATGCAAATATATCTCAGTTGGGCCTGTCCTTGTTGGCAGGGTGAATTTGGACTATATCTATCTATCTATGTCTATATCTATCTATACAGTATATGGATGATCTACAGATGTGCTCATGTACAACTAGCCTCACTGCGCGTTAAACAGCCATTGTAGAAAAGTTATACCATGGCACGAATTGGTACCACTCCATCTCACTCTGTATCTATCTATCTATCTCTATATCTTTCTATGTTTCTATCTATCTATATATGGGCAACCAACAGATGTGTTCACATACACCTAGACTACTCTTGCATTAAACAGGCCATCTAGTAATGTTATACTGTGGCACGACACAATAGATCTGAGTGTCTTTTCATGTATCATTTCCCCTTAAAATGTGTATTAATTGCAAAGCGATGCAAAATAGAATGGACAAGCAGCTTAAGCTGATTAAAATGATCTGTGGTATGCCTATGTTCTGTGTGCGACTGCGGATATATCTGCATGCAAAATGCTACATTACAGTGTCAGCGGCTGTGACACTGTAAAATTGCATATCGCATGCAGATACAGCTCAGTTGCACACAGATTATACAGTAGGCATGCCATAGATCATTTTAATCAGTAGAAGCTGCTTTTGCATCCTATTCACATCGCTTTGCAAATAAGACACATATTAATGAAGAAAGTCACCTGGAAAGATGCTCTGTGCTACAGAGTCACATTGTACTCACCCATTATTTGAAACACATCTCAAAGCACATGGAGGATTGATGTATGTGGATGCATCTGTATCTAATTATTTATTATTAGCTATTACCAGTTTGTTATATAGCGCACATACATTTTGCAGCGCTTTACAAAAAATGTTTGGCCATTCATTTCAGTCCCTGCCCCAGTGGAGCTTACAGTCTATATCCCCTAACACATGCTCCCACAACTAGCAACACATAGAAAGCGAGACATGATAATTAGCATCACAGCAAAAGATGAGTTATAAGGGCCAAAGAACTCGTGTCTGCCTATCTGTCTGTCTGTCTATCTATCTATCAATCTATCTATCTCTATATCTATCAATCTGTCTATCTATCTCTATATCTATCTATCTATCTATCTATATCTATCTATCTATCTATCTATCTATCTATATATCTATCTATCTATCTAACTATCTATCTCTCTATCTATCTATCTAACTATCTATCTATATATCTATCTATCTATCTAACTATCTATCTATATATCTATCTATCTATCTTTATATCTATCTATATATGGGCAATCTACAGATGTGTTCACATACACCTAGTCTCCCTGCGCGTTAAACAGCCCTTCCGGAAGTGTTATACCATGGCACGACACAATAGAACTGAGCATCTTTTCGTGTAACTTTTCCCCTTAAAATGTATCTTCATTGCAAAGCGATGCAAAATATGATGGACAAGCAGCTTATGCTGATTAAAATGATATGTGGCATGCCTATGTTCTGTGTTCGAGTGCGGATATATCTGCATGCAAAATGATACGTTACAGTGTCAGTGGCTGTGACACTGTAAAGTTGCATTTTGCATGCAGATACAGCAGCAGTCACACACACAGAATATAGGCATGCCTAAAATCTTTTTAATCAGTATAAGCTGCTTTTGCGTCCTATTCACATAACTTTGCAAATAAAGACACATTTTAAGGGCAAAAGTCGTGTGGAAAGATGCTCTGTATTGCCGAGTCACATGGCGCTCACACGTTATTTGTAACACGTCTTATAGCACATGGAGGATAGATGTATGCAGACACATCTGTATCTAACTAGTGTCCATTTATCAATGTTCGAGCTACCTATCTATCTATGATCTATCTTTAAATATTAGACATCGGAGGCAAATCTTCTAATCAAAAGATTCACATTTTCCCAACATTAAGCCCAGGTGTTTGAAAAACCACCCTCAAGATTCTTGGTTGGGAAAGGTGAGTGTAATGATGTTGGGGATTTTGACTAAAAAGCATGATTTATGGAGTAAAACAGGGAGAGTGAAGAGCTGAGATATACTGTACCCTGAGATAAACAGAATTACTGTATATCTGACACTACCAAATCACAGTGTCGCATAAGTAGAAGAGTCCATAGCAAATAGACATTTTTTGAAGTATCAATATATAGCAGAAACATATCATCGTGCCTCTGCAGGACTAGAACTAGTCTAGCCTGAGAATTACCGGTAATTAATAAACATTAATTACCTGTTCTGGGTCTCCTCTTCCATTGGTTCCTCTTTGATCGTTGCCTTGAGTAGAAGTCTGGATTCAAGGAGACCTCACAAAAATCCAGCGATGTAGTTTGCTTAGATGCTGACCTCACATTTTGATTCATGGAAAAGTCCCACCTGGGAAAAAAGATTGAGAGGCACGATAACATGTTCTTGCTATACACTATACATGCAAATATATCTCAGTTGGGCCTGTCCTTGTTGGCAGGGTGAATTTGGACTATATCTATCTATCTATCTATGTCTATATCTATCTATACAGTATATGGACGATCTACAGATGTGCTCATGTACAACTAGCCTCACTGCGCGTTAAACAGCCATTGTAGAAAAGTTATACCATGGCACGAATTGGTACCACTCCATCTCACTCTGTATCTATCTATCTATCTCTATATCTTTCTATGTTTCTATCTATCTATATATGGGCAACCAACAGATGTGTTCACATACACCTAGACTCCTCTTGCATTAAACAGGCCATCTAGTAATGTTATACTGTGGCACGACACAATAGATCTGAGTGTCTTTTCGTGTATCATTTCCCCTTAAAATGTGTATTAATTGCAAAGCGATGCAAAATAGAATGGACAAGCAGCTTAAGCTGATTAAAATGATCTGTGGTATGCCTATGTTCTGTGTGCGACTGCGGATATATCTGCATGCAAAATGCTACATTACAGTGTCAGCGGCTGTGACACTGTAAAATTGCATATCGCATGCAGATACAGCTCAGTTGCACACAGATTATACAGTAGGCATGCCATATATCATTTTAATCAGTAGAAGCTGCTTTTGCATCCTATTCACATCGCTTTGCAAATAAGACACATATTAATGAAGAAAGTCACCTGGAAAGATGCTCTGTGCTACAGAGTCACATTGTACTCACCCATTATTTGAAACACATCTCAAAGCACATGGAGGATTGATGTATGTGGATGCATCTGTATCTAATTATTTATTATTAGCTATTACCAGTTTGTTATATAGCGCACATACATTTCGCAGCGCTTTACAAAAAATGTTTGGCCATTCATTTCAGTCCCTGCCCCAGTGGAGCTTACAGTCTATATCCCCTAACACATGCTCCCACAACTAGCAACACATAGAAAGCGAGACATGATAATTAGCATCACAGCGAAAGATGAGTTATAAGGGCCAAAGAACTCGTGTCTGCCTATCTGTCTGTCTGTCTATCTATCTATCAATCTATCTATCTCTATATCTATCAATCTGTCTATCTATCTCTATATCTATCTATCTATCTATCTATATCTATCTATCTATCTAACTATCTATCTCTCTATCTATCTATCTATCTATCTATCTAACTATCTATCTATATATCTATCTATCTATCTATCTATCTATCTTTATATCTATCTATATATGGGCAATCTACAGATGTGTTCACATACACCTAGTCTCCCTGTGCATTAAACAGCCCTTCCGGAAGTGTTATACCATGGCACGACACAATAGAACTGAGCGTCTTTTCGTGTAACTTTTCCCCTTAAAATGTATCTTCATTGCAAAGCGATGCAAAATATGATGGACAAGCAGCTTATGCTGATTAAAATGATATGTGGCATGCCTATGTTCTGTGTTCGACTGCGGATATATCTGCATGCAAAATGATACGTTACAGTGTCAGTGGCTGTGACACTGTAAAGTTGCATTTTGCATGCAGATACAGCAGCAGTCACACACACAGAATATAGGCATGCCGAATATCATTTTAATCAGTATAAGCTGCTTTTGTGTCCTATTCACATCGCTTTGCAAATAAAGACACATTTTAAGGTCAAAAGTCGCATAGAAAGATGCTCTGTAATGCAAAGTCACATGGCGCTCACACGTTATTTGTAACACGTCTTATAGCGCATGGAGCATAGATGTATGCAGACACATCTGTACCTAACTAACGTCTATTTATCAATGATCGAGCTACCTATCTATCTATGAGCTATCTTTAAATACTAGACATCGGAGGCAAATCTTCTAATCAAAAGATTCACATTTTCTGAACATTAAGCCCAGCTGTTTGAAAAAACACCCTCAAGATTCTTGGTTGAGAAAGGTGAGTGTAATGCTGTTGGGGATTTTGACTAAAGAGCGTGATTTATGGAGTAAAACAAGGAGAGTGAAGAGCTGAGATATACTGTACCCTGAGATAAACAGAATTACTGTATATCTGACACTACCAAATCACAGTGTCGCATAAGTAGAAGAGTCCATAGCAAATAGACATTTTTGGAAGTATCAATGTATAGCAAGAACATATCATCATGCCTCTGCAGGACTAGAACTAGTCTAGCCTGAGAATTACCGGTAATTAATAAACATTAATTACCTGTTCTGGGTCTCCGCTTCCGTTGGTTCCTCTTTGATCATTGCCTTGAGTAGAAGTCTGGATTCAAGGAGACCTCACAAAAGTCCAGCGATGTAGTTTGCTTAGATGTTGACCTCACATTTTGATTCATGGAAAAGGCCCACCAGGAAAAAAAGATTGAGAGGCGCGATAACATGTTCTTGCTATACACTATACATGCAAATATATCTCATTTGGGTCTGTCCTTGTTGGCAGGGTGAATTTGGATTATATCTATCTATCTGTCTATGTCTATATCTATCTATACAGTATATGGATGATCTACAGATGTGTTCACATACACCTAGCCTCACTGCGCGTTAAACAGCCCTTGTAGATAAGTTATACCATGGCACGAATCGGTACTGATCCATCTCTCTATCTATCTATCTATCTATTTATATATATATGGGCAACTAACAGATGTGTTCACATACACCTAGTCTCCTCTCGCATTAAACAGTCCTTCTAGAAGTGTTATACTGTGGCACGACACAATAGAAGTATGCCTCTTTTCGTGTAACTTTTCCCCTTAAAATCTGTCTTAATTGCAAAGCAATTCAAAATAGAATGGACAAGCAGCTTATGCTGATTAAAATGATCTGTGGCATGCCTATGTTCTGTGTGCGACTGCGGATATATCTGCATGCAAAATGCTACATTACAGTGTCAGCGGCTGTGACACTGTAAAATTGCATATCGCATGCAGATACAGCTCAGTCGCACACAGATTATACAGTAGGCATGCCGTATATCATTTTAATCAGAAGAAGCTGCTTTTGCATCCTATTCGCATCGCTTTGCAAATCAGACACATATTAATGGAAAAGGTCACCTGGAAAGATGCTCTGTGCTACAGAGTCACATTGTTCTCACCCATTATTCGTAAAAAATCTCAAAGCACATGGAGGATTGATGTATGTGGACGCATCTGTATCTAATTATTTATTATTATTTATTACCAGCTTGTTATATAGTGCACATACATTCCGCAGCGCTTTACAAAAAAAAGTTTGCCCATTCATTTCAGTCCTTGCCCCAGTGGAGCTTACAGTCTATATCCCCTACCAAATGCTCACACAACTAGCAACACACAGAAAGCGACACATTATAACTAGCAACACAGCAAAAGACGAGTTATCAGGGCCAAAGCACTAGTGTCTGCCTATCTGTCTATCTATCTATCTATCTATCTATCAATCTATCTATCTATCTTTATATCTATCTATCAATCTCTCGCTCTATCTATCTATCTCTTTATCTATCTATCTCTATATCTATCTCTCTATCTAGCTATCTATGTCTTTATCTATCTATCTATCTATTAATCTTTATATCTATCTATATATGGGCAATCTACAGATGTGTTTACATACACCTAATCTCCCTGTGCGTTAAACAGCCCTTCTGGAAGTTTTATACCATGGCACGACACAAAATAACTGAGTTTCTTTTCATGTAACTTTTCCCCTTAAAATGTGTCTTCATTGCAAAGCGATGCAAAATATGATGGACAAGGAGCTTATGCTGATTAAAATGATATGTGGCATGCCTATGTTCTGTGTGCGACTGCGGATATATCTGCATGCAAAATGATACGTTACAGTGTCAGTGGCTGTGACACTGTAAAGTTGCATTTTGCATGCAGATACAGCAGCAGTCACACATACAGAATATAGGCATGCCGAATATCTTTTTAATCAGTTTAAGCTGCTTTTGCATCCTTATCACATCACTTTGCAAATAAAGACACATTTTAAGGGCAAAAGTCGCATTGAAAGATGCTCTGTAATGCCGAGTCACATGGCGCTCGCACGTTACTTGTAACACGACTTATAGTGCATGGAGGATAGATGTATGCAGACACATCTGTATCTAACTAGTGTCTATTTATCAATGATTGAGCTACTTATCTATCTATAATCTATCTTTAAATATTAGACATTGGAGGCAAATCTTCTAATCAAAAGATTCACATTTTCCCAACATTAAGCCCAGGTGTTTGAAAAACCACCCTCAAGATTCTTGGTTGGGAAAGGTGAGTGTAATGATGTTGGGGATTTTGACTAAAAAGCATGATTTATGGAGTAAAACAGGGAGAGTGAAGAGCTGAGATATACTGTACCCTGAGATAAACAGAATTACTGTATATCTGACACTACCAAATCACAGTGTCGCATAAGTAGAAGAGTCCATAGCAAATAGACATTTTTTGAAGTATCAATGTATAGCAGAAACATATCATCGTGCCTCTGCAGGACTAGAACTAGTCTAGCCTGAGAATTACCGGTAATTAATAAACATTAATTACCTGTTCTGGGTCTCCTCTTCCATTGGTTCCTCTTTGATCGTTGCCTTGAGTAGAAGTCTGGATTCAAGGAGACCTCACAAAAATCCAGCGATGTAGTTTGCTTAGATGCTGACCTCACATTTTGATTCATGGAAAAGTCCCACCTGGGAAAAAAGATTGAGAGGCACGATAACATGTTCTTGCTATACACTATACATGCAAATATATCTCAGTTGGGCCTGTCCTTGTTGGCAGGGTGAATTTGGACTATATCTATCTATCTATGTCTATATCTATCTATACAGTATATGGATGATCTACAGATGTGCTCATGTACAACTAGCCTCACTGCGCGTTAAACAGCCATTGTAGAAAAGTTATACCATGGCACGAATTGGTACCACTCCATCTCACTCTGTATCTATCTATCTATCTCTATATCTTTCTATGTTTCTATCTATCTATATATGGGCAACCAACAGATGTGTTCACATACACCTAGACTACTCTTGCATTAAACAGGCCATCTAGTAATGTTATACTGTGGCACGACACAATAGATCTGAGTGTCTTTTCATGTATCATTTCCCCTTAAAATGTGTATTAATTGCAAAGCGATGCAAAATAGAATGGACAAGCAGCTTAAGCTGATTAAAATGATCTGTGGTATGCCTATGTTCTGTGTGCGACTGCGGATATATCTGCATGCAAAATGCTACATTACAGTGTCAGCGGCTGTGACACTGTAAAATTGCATATCGCATGCAGATACAGCTCAGTTGCACACAGATTATACAGTAGGCATGCCATAGATCATTTTAATCAGTAGAAGCTGCTTTTGCATCCTATTCACATCGCTTTGCAAATAAGACACATATTAATGAAGAAAGTCACCTGGAAAGATGCTCTGTGCTACAGAGTCACATTGTACTCACCCATTATTTGAAACACATCTCAAAGCACATGGAGGATTGATGTATGTGGATGCATCTGTATCTAATTATTTATTATTAGCTATTACCAGTTTGTTATATAGCGCACATACATTTTGCAGCGCTTTACAAAAAATGTTTGGCCATTCATTTCAGTCCCTGCCCCAGTGGAGCTTACAGTCTATATCCCCTAACACATGCTCCCACAACTAGCAACACATAGAAAGCGAGACATGATAATTAGCATCACAGCAAAAGATGAGTTATAAGGGCCAAAGAACTCGTGTCTGCCTATCTGTCTGTCTGTCTATCTATCTATCAATCTATCTATCTCTATATCTATCAATCTGTCTATCTATCTCTATATCTATCTATCTATCTATCTATATCTATCTATCTATCTATCTATCTATCTATCTATCTATCTATCTATCTATCTATCTATCTATCTATCTAACTATCTATCTCTCTATCTATCTATCTAACTATCTATCTATATATCTATCTATCTATCTAACTATCTATCTATATATCTATCTATCTATCTTTATATCTATCTATATATGGGCAATCTACAGATGTGTTCACATACACCTAGTCTCCCTGCGCGTTAAACAGCCCTTCCGGAAGTGTTATACCATGGCACGACACAATAGAACTGAGCATCTTTTCGTGTAACTTTTCCCCTTAAAATGTATCTTCATTGCAAAGCGATGCAAAATATGATGGACAAGCAGCTTATGCTGATTAAAATGATATGTGGCATGCCTATGTTCTGTGTTCGAGTGCGGATATATCTGCATGCAAAATGATACGTTACAGTGTCAGTGGCTGTGACACTGTAAAGTTGCATTTTGCATGCAGATACAGCAGCAGTCACACACACAGAATATAGGCATGCCTAAAATCTTTTTAATCAGTATAAGCTGCTTTTGCATCCTATTCACATAACTTTGCAAATAAAGACACATTTTAAGGGCAAAAGTCGTGTGGAAAGATGCTCTGTATTGCCGAGTCACATGGCGCTCACACGTTATTTGTAACACGTCTTATAGCACATGGATCATAGATGTATGCAGACACATCTGTATCTAACTAGTGTCCATTTATCAATGTTCGAGCTACCTATCTATCTATGATCTATCTTTAAATATTAGACATCGGAGGCAAATCTTCTAATCAAAAGATTCAAATTTTCCCAACATTAAGCCCAGGTGTTTGAAAAACCACCCTCAAGATTCTTGGTTGGGAAAGGTGAGTGTAATGATGTTGGGGATTTTGACTAAAAAGCATGATTTATGGAGTAAAACAGGGAGAGTGAAGAGCTGAGATATACTGTACCCTGAGATAAACAGAATTACTGTATATCTGACACTACCAAATCACAGTGTCGCATAAGTAGAAGAGTCCATAGCAAATAGACATTTTTTGAAGTATCAATATATAGCAGAAACATATCATCGTGCCTCTGCAGGACTAGAACTAGTCTAGCCTGAGAATTACCGGTAATTAATAAACATTAATTACCTGTTCTGGGTCTCCTCTTCCATTGGTTCCTCTTTGATCGTTGCCTTGAGTAGAAGTCTGGATTCAAGGAGACCTCACAAAAATCCAGCGATGTAGTTTGCTTAGATGCTGACCTCACATTTTGATTCATGGAAAAGTCCCACCTGGGAAAAAAGATTGAGAGGCACGATAACATGTTCTTGCTATACACTATACATGCAAATATATCTCAGTTGGGCCTGTCCTTGTTGGCAGGGTGAATTTGGACTATATCTATCTATCTATCTATGTCTATATCTATCTATACAGTATATGGACGATCTACAGATGTGCTCATGTACAACTAGCCTCACTGCGCGTTAAACAGCCATTGTAGAAAAGTTATACCATGGCACGAATTGGTACCACTCCATCTCACTCTGTATCTATCTATCTATCTCTATATCTTTCTATGTTTCTATCTATCTATATATGGGCAACCAACAGATGTGTTCACATACACCTAGACTCCTCTTGCATTAAACAGGCCATCTAGTAATGTTATACTGTGGCACGACACAATAGATCTGAGTGTCTTTTCGTGTATCATTTCCCCTTAAAATGTGTATTAATTGCAAAGCGATGCAAAATAGAATGGACAAGCAGCTTAAGCTGATTAAAATGATCTGTGGTATGCCTATGTTCTGTGTGCGACTGCGGATATATCTGCATGCAAAATGCTACATTACAGTGTCAGCGGCTGTGACACTGTAAAATTGCATATCGCATGCAGATACAGCTCAGTTGCACACAGATTATACAGTAGGCATGCCATATATCATTTTAATCAGTAGAAGCTGCTTTTGCATCCTATTCACATCACTTTGCAAATAAGACACATATTAATGAAGAAAGTCACCTGGAAAGATGCTCTGTGCTACAGAGTCACATTGTACTCACCCATTATTTGAAACACATCTCAAAGCACATGGAGGATTGATGTATGTGGATGCATCTGTATCTAATTATTTATTATTAGCTATTACCAGTTTGTTATATAGCGCACATACATTTCGCAGCGCTTTACAAAAAATGTTTGGCCATTCATTTCAGTCCCTGCCCCAGTGGAGCTTACAGTCTATATCCCCTAACACATGCTCCCACAACTAGCAACACATAGAAAGCGAGACATGATAATTAGCATCACAGCGAAAGATGAGTTATAAGGGCCAAAGAACTCGTGTCTGCCTATCTGTCTGTCTGTCTATCTATCTATCAATCTATCTATCTCTATATCTATCAATCTGTCTATCTATCTCTATATCTATCTATCTATCTATCTATATCTATCTATCTATCTATCTATCTATCTAACTATCTATCTCTCTATCTATCTATCTAACTATCTATCTATATATCTATCTATCTATCTATCTTTATATCTATCTATATATGGGCAATCTACAGATGTGTTCACATACACCTAGTCTCCCTGCGCGTTAAACAGCCCTTCCGGAAGTGTTATACCATGGCACGACACAATAGAACTGAGCGTCTTTTCGTGTAACTTTTCCCCTTAAAATGTATCTTCATTGCAAAGCGATGCAAAATATGATGTACAAGCAGCTTATGCTGATTAAAATGATATGTGGCATGCCTATGTTCTGTGTTCGACTGCGGATATATCTGCATGCAAAATGATACGTTACAGTGTCAGTGGCTGTGACACTGTAAAGTTGCATTTTGCATGCAGATACAGCAGCAGTCACACACACAGAATATAGGCATGCCGAATATCATTTTAATCAGTATAAGCTGCTTTTGTGTCCTATTCACATCGCTTTGCAAATAAAGACACATTTTAAGGTCAAAAGTCGCATAGAAAGATGCTCTGTAATGCAAAGTCACATGGCGCTCACACGTTATTTGTAACACGTCTTATAGCGCATGGAGCATAGATGTATGCAGACACATCTGTACCTAACTAACGTCTATTTATCAATGATCGAGCTACCTATCTATCTATGAGCTATCTTTAAATACTAGACATCGGAGGCAAATCTTCTAATCAAAAGATTCACATTTTCTGAACATTAAGCCCAGCTGTTTGAAAAAACACCCTCAAGATTCTTGGTTGAGAAAGGTGAGTGTAATGCTGTTGGGGATTTTGACTAAAGAGCGTGATTTATGGAGTAAAACAAGGAGAGTGAAGAGCTGAGATATACTGTACCCTGAGATAAACAGAATTACTGTATATCTGACACTACCAAATCACAGTGTCGCATAAGTAGAAGAGTCCATAGCAAATAGACATTTTTGGAAGTATCAATGTATAGCAAGAACATATCATCATGCCTCTGCAGGACTAGAACTAGTCTAGCCTGAGAATTACCGGTAATTAATAAACATTAATTACCTGTTCTGGGTCTCCGCTTCCGTTGGTTCCTCTTTGATCGTTGCCTTGAGTAGAAGTCTGGATTCAAGGAGACCTCACAAAAGTCCAGCGATGTAGTTTGCTTAGATGTTGACCTCACATTTTGATTCATGGAAAAGGCCCACCAGGAAAAAAAGATTGAGAGGCGCGATAACATGTTCTTGCTATACACTATACATGCAAATATATCTCATTTGGGTCTGTCCTTGTTGGCAGGGTGAATTTGGATTATATCTATCTATCTGTCTATGTCTATATCTATCTATACAGTATATGGACGATCTACAGATGTGTTCACATACACCTAGCCTCACTGCGCGTTAAACAGCCCTTGTAGATAAGTTATACCATGGCACGAATCGGTACTGATCCATCTCTCTATCTATCTATCTATCTATTTATATATATATGGGCAACTAACAGAAGTGTTCACATACACCTAGTCTCCTCTCGCATTAAACAGTCCTTCTAGAAGTGTTATACTGTGGCACGACACAATAGAAGTATGCCTCTTTTCGTGTAACTTTTCCCCTTAAAATCTGTCTTAATTGCAAAGCAATTCAAAATAGAATGGACAAGCAGCTTATGCTGATTAAAATGATCTGTGGCATGCCTATGTTCTGTGTGCGACTGCGGATATATCTGCATGCAAAATGCTACATTACAGTGTCAGCGGCTGTGACACTGTAAAATTGCATATCGCATGCAGATACAGCTCAGTCGCACACAGATTATACAGTAGGCATGCCGTATATCATTTTAATCAGAAGAAGCTGCTTTTGCATCCTATTCGCATCGCTTTGCAAATCAGACACATATTAATGGAAAAGGTCACCTGGAAAGATGCTCTGTGCTACAGAGTCACATTGTTCTCACCCATTATTCGTAAAAAATCTCAAAGCACATGGAGGATTGATGTATGTGGACGCATCTGTATCTAATTATTTATTATTATTTATTACCAGCTTGTTATATAGTGCACATACATTCCGCAGCGCTTTACAAAAAAAAGTTTGCCCATTCATTTCAGTCCTTGCCCCAGTGGAGCTTACAGTCTATATCCCCTACCAAATGCTCACACAACTAGCAACACACAGAAAGCGACACATTATAACTAGCAACACAGCAAAAGACGAGTTATCAGGGCCAAAGCACTAGTGTCTGCCTATCTGTCTATCTATCTATCTATCTATCTATCTATCAATCTATCTATCTATCTTTATATCTATCTATCAATCTCTCGCTCTATCTATCTATCTCTTTATCTATCTATCTCTATATCTATCTCTCTATCTAGCTATCTATGTCTTTATCTATCTATCTATCTATTTATCTTTATATCTATCTATATATGGGCAATCTACAGATGTGTTTACATACACCTAATCTCCCTGTGCGTTAAACAGCCCTTCTGGAAGTTTTATGCCATGGCACGACACAAAATAACTGAGTTTCTTTTCATGTAACTTTTCCCCTTAAAATGTGTCTTCATTGCAAAGCGATGCAAAATATGATGGACAAGGAGCTTATGCTGATTAAAATGATATGTGGCATGCCTATGTTCTGTGTGCGACTGCGGATATATCTGCATGCAAAATGATACGTTACAGTGTCAGTGGCTGTGACACTGTAAAGTTGCATTTTGCATGCAGATACAGCAGCAGTCACACATACAGAATATAGGCATGCCGAATATCTTTTTAATCAGTTTAAGCTGCTTTTGCATCCTTATCACATCACTTTGCAAATAAAGACACATTTTAAGGGCAAAAGTCGCATTGAAAGATGCTCTGTAATGCCGAGTCACATGGCGCTCGCACGTTACTTGTAACACGACTTATAGTGCATGGAGGATAGATGTATGCAGACACATCTGTATCTAACTAGTGTCTATTTATCAATGATTGAGCTACTTATCTATCTATAATCTATCTTTAAATATTAGACATTGGAGGCAAATCTTCTAATCAAAAGATTCACATTTTCCCAACATTAAGCCCAGGTGTTTGAAAAACCACCCTCAAGATTCTTGGTTGGGAAAGGTGAGTGTAATGATGTTGGGGATTTTGACTAAAAAGCATGATTTATGGAGTAAAACAGGGAGAGTGAAGAGCTGAGATATACTGTACCCTGAGATAAACAGAATTACTGTATATCTGACACTACCAAATCACAGTGTCGCATAAGTAGAAGAGTCCATAGCAAATAGACATTTTTTGAAGTATCAATGTATAGCAGAAACATATCATCGTGCCTCTGCAGGACTAGAACTAGTCTAGCCTGAGAATTACCGGTAATTAATAAACATTAATTACCTGTTCTGGGTCTCCTCTTCCATTGGTTCCTCTTTGATCGTTGCCTTGAGTAGAAGTCTGGATTCAAGGAGACCTCACAAAAATCCAGCGATGTAGTTTGCTTAGATGCTGACCTCACATTTTGATTCATGGAAAAGTCCCACCTGGGAAAAAAGATTGAGAGGCACGATAACATGTTCTTGCTATACACTATACATGCAAATATATCTCAGTTGGGCCTGTCCTTGTTGGCAGGGTGAATTTGGACTATATCTATCGATCTATGTCTATATCTATCTATACAGTATATGGATGATCTACAGATGTGCTCATGTACAACTAGCCTCACTGCGCGTTAAACAGCCATTGTAGAAAAGTTATACCATGGCACGAATTGGTACCACTCCATCTCACTCTGTATCTATCTATCTATCTCTATATCTTTCTATGTTTCTATCTATCTATATATGGGCAACCAACAGATGTGTTCACATACACCTAGACTCCTCTTGCATTAAACAGGCCATCTAGTAATGTTATACTGTGGCACGACACAATAGATCTGAGTGTCTTTTCATGTATCATTTCCCCTTAAAATGTGTATTAATTGCAAAGCGATGCAAAATAGAATGGACAAGCAGCTTAAGCTGATTAAAATGATCTGTGGTATGCCTATGTTCTGTGTGCGACTGCGGATATATCTGCATGCAAAATGCTACATTACATTGTCAGCGGCTGTGACACTGTAAAATTGCATATCGCATGCAGATACAGCTCAGTTGCACACAGATTATACAGTAGGCATGCCATATATCATTTTAATCAGTAGAAGCTGCTTTTGCATCCTATTCACATCGCTTTGCAAATAAGACACATATTAATGAAGAAAGTCACCTGGAAAGATGCTCTGTGCTACAGAGTCACATTGTACTCACCCATTATTTGAAACACATCTCAAAGCACATGGAGGATTGATGTATGTGGATGCATCTGTATCTAATTATTTATTATTAGCTATTACCAGTTTGTTATATAGCGCACATACATTTCGCAGCGCTTTACAAAAAATGTTTGGCCATTCATTTCAGTCCCTGCCCCAGTGGAGCTTACAGTCTATATCCCCTAACACATGCTCCCACAACTAGCAACACATAGAAAGCGAGACATGATAATTAGCATCACAGCGAAAGATGAGTTATAAGGGCCAAAGAACTCGTGTCTGCCTATCTGTCTGTCTGTCTATCTATCTATCAATCTATCTATCTCTATATCTATCAATCTGTCTATCTATCTCTATATCTATCTATCTATATCTATCTATCTATCTATCTATCTAACTATCTATCTCTCTATCTATCTATCTATCTATCTATCTAACTATCTATCTATATATCTATCTATCTATCTATCTATCTATCTTTATATCTATCTATATATGGGCAATCTACAGATGTGTTCACATACACCTAGTCTCCCTGCGCGTTAAACAGCCCTTCCGGAAGTGTTATACCATGGCACGACACAATAGAACTGAGCGTCTTTTCGTGTAACTTTTCCCCTTAAAATGTGTCTTCTTTGCAAAGCGATGCAAAATATGATGGACAAGGAGCTTATGCTGATTAAAATGACATGTGGCATGCCTATGTTCTGTGTGCGACTGCGGATATATCTGCATGCAAAATGATACGTTACAGTGTCAGTGGCTGTGACACTGTAAAGTTGCATTTTGCATGCAGATACAGCAGCAGTCACACACAGAATATAGGCATGTCGAATATAATTTTAATCAGTATAAGCTGCTTTTGTGTCCTATTCACATCGCTTTGCAAATAAAGACACATTTTAAGGTCAAAAGTCGCATAGAAAGATGCTCTGTAATGCAAAGTCACATGGCGCTCACACGTTATTTGTAACACGTCTTATAGCGCATGGAGCATAGATGTATGCAGACACATCTGTATCTAACTAGTGTCTATTTATCAATGATTGAGCTACCTATATATCTATGAGCTATCTTTAAATACTAGACATCGGAGGCAAATCTTCTAATCAAAAGATTCACATTTTCTGAACATTAAGCCCAGCTGTTTGAAAAACCACCCTCAAGATTCTTGGTTGAGAAAGGTGAGTGTAATGCTGTTGGGGATTTTGACTAAAGAGCGTGATTTATGGAGTAAAACAAGGAGAGTGAAGAGCTGAGATATACTGTACCCTGAGATAAACAGAATTACTGTATATCTGACACTACCAAATCACAGTGTCGCATAAGTAGAAGAGTCCATAGCAAATAGACATTTTTGGAAGTATCAATGTATAGCAAGAACATATCATCATGCCTCTGCAGGACTAGAACTAGTCTAGCCTGAGAATTACCGGTAATTAATAAACATTAATTACCTGTTCTGGGTCTCCGCTTCCGTTGCTTCCTCTTTGATCGTTGCCTTGAGTAGAAGTCTGGATTCAAGGAGACCTCACAAAAGTCCAGCGATGTAGTTTGCTTAGATGTTGACCTCACATTTTGATTCATGGAAAAGGCCCACCAGGAAAAAAAGATTGAGAGGCACGATAACATGTTCTTGCTATACACTATACATGCAAATATATCTCATTTGGGTCTGTCCTTGTTGGCAGGGTGAATTTGGATTATATCTATCTATCTGTCTATGTCTATATCTATCTATACAGTATATGGACGATCTACAGATGTGTTCACATACACCTAGCCTCACTGCGCGTTAAACAGCCCTTGTAGATAAGTTATACCATGGCACGAATCGGTACTGATCCATCTCTCTATCTATCTATCTATTTATATATATATGGGCAACTAACAGATGTGTTCACATACACCTAGTCTCCTCTCGCATTAAACAGTCCTTCTAGAAGTGTTATACTGTGGCACGACACAATAGAAGTATGCCTCTTTTCGTGTAACTTTTCCCCTTAAAATCTGTCTTAATTGCAAAGCAATTCAAAATAGAATGGACAAGCAGCTTATGCTGATTAAAATGATCTGTGGCATGCCTATGTTCTGTGTGCGACTGCGGATATATCTGCATGCAAAATGCTACATTACAGTGTCAGCGGCTGTGACACTGTAAAATTGCATATCGCATGCAGATACAGCTCAGTCGCACACAGATTATACAGTAGGCATGCCGTATATCATTTTAATCAGAAGAAGCTGCTTTTGCATCCTATTCGCATCGCTTTGCAAATCAGACACATATTAATGGAAAAGGTCACCTGGAAAGATGCTCTGTGCTACAGAGTCACATTGTTCTCACCCATTATTCGTAAAAAATCTCAAAGCACATGGAGGATTGATGTATGTGGACGCATCTGTATCTAATTATTTATTATTATTTATTACCAGCTTGTTATATAGTGCACATACATTCCGCAGCGCTTTACAAAAAAAAGTTTGCCCATTCATTTCAGTCCTTGCCCCAGTGGAGCTTACAGTCTATATCCCCTACCAAATGCTCACACAACTAGCAACACACAGAAAGCGACACATTATAACTAGCAACACAGCAAAAGACGAGTTATCAGGGCCAAAGCACTAGTGTCTGCCTATCTGTCTATCTATTTATCTATCTATCTATCAATCTATCTATCTATCTTTATATCTATCTATCAATCTATCTATCTATCTCTTTATCTATCTATCTCTATATCTATCTCTCTATCTAGCTATCTATGTCTTTATCTATCTATCTATCTATCTATCTATTTATCTTTTTATCTATCTATATATGGGCAATCTACAGATGTGTTTACATACACCTAATCTCCCTGTGCGTTAAACAGCCCTTCTGGAAGTTTTATACCATGGCACGACACAAAATAACTGAGTTTCTTTTCATGTAACTTTTCCCCTTAAAATGTGTCTTCATTGCAAAGCGATGCAAAATATGATGGACAAGGAGCTTATGCTGATTAAAATGATATGTGGCATGCCTATGTTCTGTGTGCGACTGCGGATATATCTGCATGCAAAATGATACGTTACAGTGTCAGTGGCTGTGACACTGTAAAGTTGCATTTTGCATGCAGATACAGCAGCAGTCACACATACAGAATATAGGCATGCCGAATATCTTTTTAATCAGTTTAAGCTGCTTTTGCATCCTTATCACATCACTTTGCAAATAAAGACACATTTTAAGGGCAAAAGTCGCATTGAAAGATGCTCTGTAATGCCGAGTCACATGGCGCTCGCACGTTACTTGTAACACGACTTATAGTGCATGGAGGATAGATGTATGCAGACACATCTGTATCTAACTAGTGTCTATTTATCAATGATTGAGCTACTTATCTATCTATAATCTATCTTTAAATATTAGACATTGGAGGCAAATCTTCTAATCAAAAGATTCAAATTTTCCCAACATTAAGCCCAGGTGTTTGAAAAACCACCCTCAAGATTCTTGGTTGGGAAAGGTGAGTGTAATGCTGTTGGGGATTTTGACTATAAAGTGTGATTTATGGAGTAAACAGGGAGAGTGAAGAGCTGAGATTTACTGTACCCTGAGATAAACAGAATTACTGTATATCTGACACTACCAAATCACAGTGTCGCATAAGTAGAAGAGTCCATAGCAAATAGACATTTTTGGAAGTACCAATGTATAGCAAGAACATATCATCGTGCCTCTGCAGTACTAGAACTAGTCTAGCCTGAGAATTACCAGTAATTAATAAACATAAAATAACTGTTCTGGGTCTCCTCTTCCGTTGGTTCCTCTTTGATTGTTGCCATGAGTAGAAGTCTGGATTCATGGAGACCTCACAAAAGTCCAGCGTTGTAGTTTGCTTAGATGCTGACCTCACATTTTGATTCATGGAAAAGGCCCACCTGGAAAAAAAGATTGAGAGGCGCGATAACATGTTCTTGCTATACACTATACATGCAAATATATCTCAGTTGGGTCTGTCACTGTTGGCAGGGTGAATTTGAACTATATCTATCCTTCTATCTATGTCTATATCTATCTATACAGTATATGGACGATCTACAGATGTGTTCACATACACCTAGCCTCACTGCGCATTAAACAGCCCTTGTAGATAAGTTATACCATGGCACGAATCTGTACCGATCCATCTCTCTATCTATCTATCTATTTATATAAATATGGGCAACCAACAGATGTGTTCACATACACCTAGTCTCCTCTTGCGTTAAACTATCCTTCTTGTTGTGTTATACTGTGGCACAACACAATAGAAGTATGCATCTTTTCGTGTAACTTTTCCCCTTAAAATGTATCTTAATTGCAAAGCGATGCAAAATATGATGGACAAGCAGCATATGTTGATAAAAATGATCTGTGGCATGCCTATGTTCTGTGTGCGACTGCGGATATATCTGCATGCAAAATGCTACATTACAGTGTCAGCGGCTGTGACACTGTAAAGTTGCATATTGCATGCAGATACAGCTCAGTCGCATACAGATTATACAGTAGGCATGCCGTATATCATTTTAAACAGTAGAAGCTGCTTTTGCGTCCTATTCGCATCGCTTTGCAAATAAGACTCATATTAATGGAAAAGGTCACCTGGAAAGATGCTCTGTGCTACAGAGTCACATTGTACTCACCCATTATTCGTAACACATCTCAAAGCACATGGAGGATTGATGTATGTGGATGCATCTGTATCTAATTATTTATTATTATTTATTACCAGCTTGTTATATAGCGCACATACATTCTGCAGCGCTTTACAAAAAACATTTGGCCATTCATTTCAGTCCTTGCCCCAGTGGAGCTTACAGTCTATATCCCCTACCAAATGCTCCCACAACTAGCAACACACAGAAAGCGAGACATGATAACTAGCAACACAGCGAAAGATGAGTTATAAGGGCCAAAGAACTAGTGTCTGCCTATCAGTCTATCTATCTCTATATCTATCAATCTATCTATCTTTATATCTATATCTATCTCTCGCTCTATCTATCTATCTCTTTATCTATCTATCTCTATATCTATCAATCAATCTATCTATCTATCTATCTCTATCTCTCTATCTAACTATCTATCTTTATATCTATCTATATATGGGCAATCTGCAGATGTGTTCACATACACCTAGTCTCCCTGTGCATTAAACAGCCCTTCTGGAAGTGTTATACCATGGAATGACACAATAGAACTGAGTGTCTTTTCGTGTAACTTTTCCCCTAAAAATGTGTCTTCATTGCAAAGCAATGCAAAATATGATGGACAAGGAGCTTATGCTGATTAAAATGATATGTGGCATTCCTATGTTCTGTGTGCGACTGCGGATATATCTGCATGCAAAATGATACGTTACAGTGTCAGTGGCTGTGACACTGTAAAGTTGCATTTTGCATGCAGACACAGCAGCAGTCACACACACAGAATATAGGCATGCCGAATATAATTTTAATCAGTATAAGCTGCTTTTGCATCCTATTCACATCACTTTGCAAATAAAGACACATTTTAAGGGCAAAAGTCGCATGGAAAGATGCTCTGTAATGCCGAGTCACATGGCGCTCACACATTATTTGTAACACGTCTTATATCGCATGGAGGATAGATGTATGCAGACACATCTGTATCTAACTAGTGTCTATTTATCAATGATTGAGCTACCTATCTATCTATAATCTATCTTTAAATATTAGACATCGGAGGCAAATCTTCTAATCAAAAGATTCAAATTTTCCCAACATTAAGCCCAGGTGTTTGAAAAACCACCCTCAAGATTCTTGGTTGGGAAAGGTGAGTGTAATGCTGTTGGGGATTTTGACTAAAAAGCGTGATTTATGGAGTAAACAGGGAGAGTGAAGAGCTGAGATATACTGTACCCTGAGATAAACAGAATTACTGTATATCTGACACTACCAAATCACAGTGTCGCATAAGTAGAAGAGTCCATAGCAAATAGACATTTTTGGAAGTACCAATGTATAGCAAGAACATATCATAATGCCTCTGCAGTACTAGAACTAGTCTAGCCTGAATATTACCGGTAATTAATAAACATTAAATAACTGTTCTGGGTCTCCTCTTCCGTTGGTTCCTCTTTGATCGTTGCCATGAGTAGAAGTCTGGATTCATAGAGACCTCACAAAAGTCCAGCGATGTAGTTTGCTTAGATGCTGACCTCACATTTTGATTCATGGAAAAGGCCCACCTGGAAAAAAAGATTGAGAGGCGCGATAACATGTTCTTGCTATACACTATACATGCAAATATATCTCAGTTGGGTCTGTCATTGTTGGCAGGGTGAATTTGAACTATATCTATCCTTCTATCTATGTCTATATCTATCTATACAGTATATGGACGATCTACATATGTGTTCACATACACCTAGCCTCACTGCGCATTAAACAGCCCTTGTAGATAAGTTATACCATGGCACGAATCGGTACCGATCCATCTCTCTATCTATCTATCTATTTTTATAAATATGGGCAACCAACAGATGTGTTCACATACACCTAGTCTCCTCTTGCGTTAAACTATCCTTCTTGTAGTGTTATACTGTTGCACAACACAATAGAAGTATGCATCTTTTCGTGTAACTTTTCCCCTTAAAATGTGTCTTAATTGCAAAGCGATGCAAAATATGATGGACAAGCAGCATATGTTGATAAAAATGATCTGTGGCATGCCTATGTTCTGTGTGCGACTGCGGATATATTTGCATGCAAAATGCTACATTACAGTGTCAGCGGCTGTGACACTGTAAAGTTGCATATTGCATGCAGATACAGCTCAGTCGCATACAGATTATACAGTAGGCATGCCGTATATCATTTTAATCAGTAGAAGCTGCTTTTGCGTCCTATTCGCATCGCTTTGAAAATAAGATACATATTAATGGAAAAGGTCACCTGGGAAGATGCTCTGTGCTACAGAGTCACATTGTACTCACCCATTATTCATAACACATCTCAAAGCACATGGAGGATTGATGTATGTGGATGCATCTGTATCTAATTATTTATTATTATTTATTACCAGCTTGTTATATAGCGCACATACATTCTGCAGTGCTTTACAAAAAATAGTTGGCCATTCATTTCAGTCCTTGCCCCAGTGGAGCTTACAGTCTATATCCCCTACCAAATGCTCCCACAACTAGCAACACACAGAAAGCGAGACATGATAACTAGCAACACAGCGAAAGATGAGTTATAAGGGCCAAAGAACTAGAGTCTGCCTATCAGTCTATCTATCTCTATATCTATCAATCTATCTATCTTTATATCTATCTATCTATCTCTCGCTCTATCTATCTATCAACTCTTTATCTATCTATCTCTATATCTATCAATCTATCTATCTATCTCTATCTCTCTATCTCTCTATCTAACTATCTATCTCTTTATCTATCTTTCTATCTATCTTTATATCTATCTATATATGGGCAATCTGCAGATGTGTTCACATACACCTAGTCTCCCTGTGCGTTAAACAGCCCTTCTGGAAGTGTTATACCATGGAATGACACAATAGAACTGAGTGTCTTTTCGTGTAACTTTTCCCCTTAAAATGTGTCTTCATTGCAAAGCGATGCAAAGTATGATGGACAAGGAGCTTATGCTGATTAAAATGATATGTGGCATTCCTATGTTCTGTGTGTGACTGCGGATATATCTGCATGCAAAATGATACGTTACAGTGTCAGTGGCTGTGACACTGTAAAGTTGCATTTTGCATGCAGATACAGCAGCAGTTACACACACAGAATATAGGCATGCCGAATATAATTTTAATCAGTATAAGCTGCTTTTGCGTCCTATTCACATCACTTTGCAAATAAAGACACATTTTAAGGGCAAAAGTCGCATGGAAAGATGCTCTGTAATGCCGAGTCACAAGGCGCTCACACATTATTTGTAACACGTCTTATAGCGCATGGAGGATAGATGTATGCAGACACATCTGTATCTAACTAGTGTCTATTTATCAATGATTGAGCTACCTATCTATCTATAATCTATCTTTAAATATTAGACATCGGAGGCAAATCTTCTAATGAAAAGATTCAAATTTTCCCAACATTAAGCCCAGGTGTTTGAAAAACCACCCTCAAGATTCTTGGTTGGGAAAGGTGAGTGTAATGCTGTTGGGGATTTTGACTATAAAGTGTGATTTATGGAGTAAACAGGGAGAGTGAAGAGCTGAGATATACTGTACCCTGAGATAAACAGAATTACTGTATATCTGACACTACCAAATCACAGTGTCGCATAAGTAGAAGAGTCCATAGCAAATAGACATTTTTGGAAGTACCAATGTATAGCAAGAACATATCATCGTGCCTCTGCAGTACTAGAACTAGTCTAGCCTGAGAATTACCAGTAATTAATAAACATTAATTACCTGTTCTGGGTCTCCTCTTCCGTTGGTTCCTCTTTGATTGTTGCCATGAGTAGAAGTCTGGATTCATGGAGACCTCACAAAAGTCCAGCGATGTAGTTTGCTTAGATGCTGACCTCACATTTTGATTCATGGAAAAGGCCAACCTGGAAAAAAAGATTGAGAGGCGCGATAACATGTTCTTGCTATACACTATACATGCAAATATATCTCAGTTGGGTCTGTCATTGTTGGCAGGGTGAATTTGAACTATATCTATCCTTCTATCTATGTCTATATCTATCTATACAGTATATGGACGATCTACAGATGTGTTCACATACACCTAGCCTCACTGCGCATTAAACAGCCCTTGTAGATAAGTTATACCATGGCACGAATCGGTACCGATCCATCTCTCTATCTATCTATCTATTTATATAAATATGGGCAACCAACAGATGTGTTCACATACACCTAGTCTCCTCTTGTGTTAAACTATCCTTCTTGTAGTGTTATACAGTGGCACAACACAATAGAAGTATGCGTCTTTTCGTGTAACTTTTTCCCTTAAAATGTGTCTTAATTGCAAAGCGATGCAAAATATGATGGACAAGCAGCATATGTTGATAAAAATGATCTGTGGCATGCCTATGTTCTGTGTACGACTGCGGATATATCTGCATGCAAAATGCTACATTACAGTGTCAGCAGCTGTGACACTGTAAAGTTGCATATTGCATGCAGATACAGCTCAGTCGCATACAGATTATACAGTAGGCATGCCGTATGTCATTTTAATCAGTAGAAGCTGCTTTTGCTTCCTATTCGCATCGCTTTGCAAATAAGACACATATTAATGGAAAAGGTCACCTGGAAAGATGCTCTGTGCTACAGAGTCACATTGTACTCACCCATTATTCGTAACACATCTCAAAGCACATGGAGGATTGATGTATGTGGATGCATCTGTATCTAATTATTTATTATTATTTATCACCAGCTTGTTATATAGCGCACATACATTCTGCAGTGCTTTACAAAAAGTATTTGGCCATTAATTTCAGTCCTTGCCCCAGTGGAGCTTACAGTCTATATCCCCTACCAAATGCTCCCACAACTAGCAACACACAGAAAGCGAGACATGATAACTAGCAACACAGCGAAAGACGAGTTATAAGGGCCAAAGAACTAGTGTCTGCCTATCAGTCTATCTATCTCTATATCTATCAATCTATCTATCTTTATATCTATCTATCTATCTCTCGCTCTATCTATCTATCTATCTATCTATCTATCTATCTATCTCTTTATCTATCTATCTCTATATCTATCAATCAATCGCTCTATCTATCTATCTATCTATCTCTCTATCTAACTATCTATCTCTTTATCTATCTTTCTATCTATCTTTATATCTATCTATATATGGGCAATCTGCAGATGTGTTCACATACACCTAGTCTCCCTGTGCATTAAACAGCCCTTCTGGAAGTGTTATACCATGGAATGATACAATAGAACTTAGTGTCTTTTCGTGTAACTTTTCCCCTTAAAATGTGTCTTCATTGCAAAGCGATGCAAAATATGATGGACAAGGAGCTTATGCTGATTAAAATGATATGTGGCATTCCTATGTTCTGTGTGCGACTGCGGATATATCTGCATGCAAAATGATACGTTACAGTGTCAGTGGCTGTGACACTGTAAAGTTGCATTTTGCATGCAGATACAGCAGCAGTCACACACACAGAATATAGGCATGCCGAATATAATTTTAATCAGTATAAGCTGCTTTTGCGTCCTATTCACATCACTTTGCAAATAAAGACACATTTTAAGGGCAAAAGTCGCATGGATAGATGCTCTGTAATGCCGAGTCACATGGCGCTCACACATTATTTGTAACACGTCTTATAGCGCATGGAGGATAGATGTATGCAGACACATCTGTATCTAACTAGTGTCTATTTATCAATGATTGAGCTACCTATCTATCTATAATCTATCTTTAAATATTAGACATCGGAGGCAAATCTTCTAATCAAAAGATTCAAATTTTCCCAACATTAAGCCCAGGTGTTTGAAAAACCACCCTCAAGATTCTTGGTTGGGAAAGGTGAGGGTAATGCTGTTGGGGATTTTGACTATAAAGTGTGATTTATGGAGTAAACAGGGAGAGTGAAGAGCTGAGATATACTGTACCCTGAGATAAACAGAATTACTGTATATCTGACACTACCAAATCACAGTGTCGCATAAGTAGAAGAGTCCATAGCAAATAGACATTTTTGGAAGTACCAATGTATAGCAAGAACATATCATCGTGCCTCTGCAGTACTAGAACTAGTCTAGCCTGAGAATTACCAGTAATTAATAAACATTAAATAACTGTTCTGGGTCTCCTCTTCCGTTGGTTCCTCTTTGATCGTTGCCATGAGTAGAAGTCTGGATTCATGGAGACCTCACAAAAGTCCAGTGATGTAGTTTGCTTAGATGCTGACCTCACATTTTGATTCATGGAAAAGGCCCACCTGGAAAAAAAGATTGAGAGGTGCGATAACATGTTCTTGCTATACACTATACATGCAAATATATCTCAGTTGGGTCTGTCATTGTTGGCAGGGTGAATTTGAACTATATCTATCCTTCTATCTATGTCTATATCTATCTATACAGTATATGGATGATCTACAGATGTGTTCACATACACCTAGCCTCACTGCGCATTAAACAGCCCTTGTAGATAAGTTATACCATGGCACGAATCGGTACCGATCCATCTCTCTATCTATCTATCTATTTATATAAATATGGGCAACCAACAGATGTGTTCACATACACCTAGTCTCCTCTTGCGTTAAACTATCCTTCTTGTAGTGTTATACTGTGGCACAACACAATAGAAGTATGCGTCTTTTCGTGTAACTTTTCCCCTTAAAATGTGTCTTAATTGCAAAGCGATGCAAAATATGATGGACAAGCAGCATATGTTGATAAAAATGATCTGTGGCATGCCTATGTTCTGTGTGCGACTGCGGATATATCTGCATGCAAAATGCTACATTACAGTGTTAGCGGCTGTGACACTGTAAAGTTGCATATTGCATGCAGATACAGCTCAGTCGCATACAGATTATACAGTAGGCATGCCGTATATCATTTTAATCAGTAGAAGCTGCTTTTGCGTCCTATTCGCATCGCTTTGCAAATAAGACACATATTAATGGAAAAGGTCACCTGGAAAGATGCTCTGTGCTACAGAGTCACATTGTACTCACCCATTATTCGTAACACATCTCAAAGCACATGGAGGATTGATGTATGTGGATGCATCTGTATCTAATTATTTATTATTATTTATTGCCAGCTTGTTATATAGCGCACATACATTCTGCAGCGCTTTACAAAAAACATTTGGCCATTCATTTCAGTCCTTGCCCCAGTGGAGCTTACAGTCTATATCCCCTACCAAATGCTCCCACAACTAGCAACACACAGAAAGCGAGACATGATAACTAGCAACACAGCGAAAGATGAGTTATAAGGGCCAAAGAACTATTGTCTGCCTATCAGTCTATCTATCTCTATATCTATCAATCTATCTATCTTTATATCTATCTATCTCTCGCTCTATCTATCTATCTATCTCTTTATCTATCTATCTCTATATCTATCAATCAATCTCTCTATCTATCTATCTATCTATCTATCTCTCGCTCTATCTATCTATCTCTTTATCTATCTATCTCTATATCTATCAATCAATCTCTCTATCTATCTATCTATCTATCTATCTCTCTCTCTCTCTATCTAACTATCTATCTCTTTATCTATCTTTCTATCTATCTTTATATCTATCTATATATGGGCAATCTGCAGATGTGTTCACATACACCTAGTCTCCCTGTGCATTAAACAGCCCTTCTGGAAGTGTTATACCATGGAATGACACAATAGAACTGAGTGTCTTTTCGTGTAACTTTTCCCCTTAAAATGTGTCTTCATTGCAAAGCGATGCAAAATATGATGGACAAGGAGCTTATGCTGATTAAAATGATATGTGGCATTCCTATGTTCTGTGTGCGACTGCGGATATATCTGCATGCAAAATGATACGTTACAGTGTCAGTGGCTGTGACACTGTAAAGTTGCATTTTGCATGCAGATACAGCAGCAGTCACACACACAGAATATAGGCATGCCGAATATAATTTTAATCAGTATAAGCTGCTTTTGCGTCCTATTCACATCACTTTGCAAATAAAGACACATTTTAAGGGCAAAAGTCGCATGGAAAGATGCTCTGTAATGCCGAGTCACATGGCGCTCACACATTATTTGTAACACGTCTTATAGCGCATGGAGGATAGATGTATGCAGACACATCTGTATCTAACTAGTGTCTATTTATCAATGATTGAGCTACCTATCTATCTATAATCTATCTTTAAATATTAGACATCGGAGGCAAATCTTCTAATGAAAAGATTCAAATTTTCCCAACATTAAGCCCAGGTGTTTGAAAAACCACCCTCAAGATTCTTGGTTGGGAAAGGTGAGGGTAATGCTGTTGGGGATTTTGACTATAAAGTGTGATTTATGGAGTAAACAGGGAGAGTGAAGAGCTGAGATATACTGTACCCTGAGATAAACAGAATTACTGTATATCTGACACTACCAAATCACAGTGTCGCATAAGTAGAAGAGTCCATAGCAAATAGACATTTTTGGAAGTACCAATGTATAGCAAGAACATATCATCGTGCCTCTGCAGTACTAGAACTAGTCTAGCCTGAGAATTACCAGTAATTAATAAACATTAAATAACTGTTCTGGGTCTCCTCTTCCGTTGGTTCCTCTTTGATTGTTGCCATGAGTAGAAGTCTGGATTCATGGAGACCTCACAAAAGTCCAGCGATGTAGTTTGCTTAGATGCTGACCTCACATTTTGATTCATGGAAAAGGCCCACCTGGAAAAAAGATTGAGAGGCGCGATAACATGTTCTTGCTATACACTATACATGCAAATATATCTCAGTTGGGTCTGTCATTGTTGGCAGGGTGAATTTGAACTATATCTATCCTTCTATCTATGTCTATATCTATCTATACAGTATATGGATGATCTACAGATGTGTTCACATACACCTAGCCTCACTGCGCATTAAACAGCCCTTGTAGATAAGTTATACCATGGCACGAATCGGTACCGATCCATCTCTCTATCTATCTATCTATTTATATAAATATGGGCAACCAACAGATGTGTTCACATACACCTAGTCTCCTCTTGTGTTAAACTATCCTTCTTGTAGTGTTATACAGTGGCACAACACAATAGAAGTATGCGTCTTTTCATGTAACTTTTTCCCTTAAAATGTGTCTTAATTGCAAAGCGATGCAAAATATGATGGACAAGCAGCATATGTTGATAAAAATGATCTGTGGCATGCCTATGTTCTGTATACGACTGCGGATATATCTGCATGCAAAATGCTACATTACAGTGTCAGCGGCTGTGACACTGTAAAGTTGCATATTGCATGCAGATACAGCTCAGTCGCATACAGATTATACAGTAGGCATGCCGTATGTCATTTTAATCAGTAGAAGCTGCTTTTGCTTCCTATTCGCATCGCTTTGCAAATAAGACACATATTAATGGAAAAGGTCACCTGGAAAGATGCTCTGTGCTACAGAGTCACATTGTACTCACCCATTATTCGTAACACATCTCAAAGCACATGGAGGATTGATGTATGTGGATGCATCTGTATCTAATTATTTATTATTATTTATCACCAGCTTGTTATATAGCGCACATACATTCTGCAGTGCTTTACAAAAAGTATTTGGCCATTCATTTCAGTCCTTGCCCCAGTGGAGCTTACAGTCTATATCCCCTACCAAATGCTCCCACAACTAGCAACACACAGAAAGCGAGACATGATAACTAGCAACACAGCGAAAGACGAGTTATAAGGGCCAAAGAACTAGTGTCTGCCTATCAGTCTATCTATCTCTATATCTATCAATCTATCTATCTTTATATCTATCTATCTATCTCTCGCTCTATCTATCTATCTCTTTATCTATCTATCTCTATATCTATCTATCAATCAATCGCTCTATCTATCTATCTATCTATCTATCTATCTATCTCTCTCTCTATCTAACTATCTATCTCTTTATCTATCTTTCTATCTATCTTTATATCTATCTATATATGGGCAATCTGCAGATGTGTTCACATACACCTAGTCTCCCTGTGCATTAAACAGCCCTTCTGGAAGTGTTATACCATGGAATGACACAATAGAACTTAGTGTCTTTTCGTGTAACTTTTCCCCTTAAAATGTGTCTTCATTGCAAAGCGATGCAAAATATGATGGACAAGGAGCTTATGCTGATTAAAATGATATGTGGCATTCCTATGTTCTGTGTGCGACTGCGGATATATCTGCATGCAAAATGATACGTTACAGTGTCAGTGGCTGTGACACTGTAAAGTTGCATTTTGCATGCAGATACAGCAGCAGTCACACACACAGAATATAGGCATGCCGAATATAATTTTAATCAGTATAAGCTGCTTTTGCGTCCTATTCACATCACTTTGCAAATAAAGACACATTTTAAGGGCAAAAGTCGCATGGAAAGATGCTCTGTAATGCCGAGTCACATGGCGCTCACACATTATTTGTAACACGTCTTATAGCGCATGGAGGATAGATGTATGCAGACACATCTGTATCTAACTAGTGTCTATTTATCAATGATTGAGCTACCTATCTATCTATAATCTATCTTTAAATATTAGACATCGGAGGCAAATCTTCTAATCAAAAGATTCAAATTTTCCCAACATTAAGCCCAGGTGTTTGAAAAACCACCCTCAAGATTCTTGGTTGGGAAAGGTGAGGGTAATGCTGTTGGGGATTTTGACTATAAAGTGTGATTTATGGAGTAAACAGGGAGAGTGAAGAGCTGAGATATACTGTACCCTGAGATAAACAGAATTACTGTATATCTGACACTACCAAATCACAGTGTCGCATAAGTAGAAGAGTCCATAGCAAATAGACATTTTTGGAAGTACCAATGTATAGCAAGAACATATCATCGTGCCTCTGCAGTACTAGAACTAGTCTAGCCTGAGAATTACCAGTAATTAATAAACATTAAATAACTGTTCTGGGTCTCCTCTTCCGTTGGTTCCTCTTTGATCGTTGCCATGAGTAGAAGTCTGGATTCATGGAGACCTCACAAAAGTCCAGTGATGTAGTTTGCTTAGATGCTGACCTCACATTTTGATTCATGGAAAAGGCCCACCTGGAAAAAAAGATTGAGAGGTGCGATAACATGTTCTTGCTATACACTATACATGCAAATATATCTCAGTTGGGTCTGTCATTGTTGGCAGGGTGAATTTGAACTATATCTATCCTTCTATCTATGTCTATATCTATCTATACAGTATATGGACGATCTACAGATGTGTTCACATACACCTAGCCTCACTGCGCATTAAACAGCCCTTGTAGATAAGTTATACCATGGCACGAATCGGTACCGATCCATCTCTCTATCTATCTATCTATTTATATAAATATGGGCAACCAACAGATGTGTTCACATACACCTAGTCTCCTCTTGTGTTAAACTATCCTTCTTGTAGTGTTATACAGTGGCACAACACAATAGAAGTATGCGTCTTTTCATGTAACTTTTTCCCTTAAAATGTGTCTTAATTGCAAAGCGATGCAAAATATGATGGACAAGCAGCATATGTTGATAAAAATGATCTGTGGCATGCCTATGTTCTGTATACGACTGCGGATATATCTGCATGCAAAATGCTACATTACAGTGTCAGCGGCTGTGACACTGTAAAGTTGCATATTGCATGCAGATACAGCTCAGTCGCATACAGATTATACAGTAGGCATGCCGTATGTCATTTTAATCAGTAGAAGCTGCTTTTGCGTCCTATTCGCATCGCTTTGCAAATAAGACACATATTAATGGAAAAGGTCACCTGGAAAGATGCTCTGTGCTACAGAGTCACATTGTACTCACCCATTATTCGTAACACATCTCAAAGCACATGGAGGATTGATGTATGTGGATGCATCTGTATCTAATTATTTATTATTATTTATCACCAGCTTGTTATATAGCGCACATACATTCTGCAGTGCTTTACAAAAAGTATTTGGCCATTCATTTCAGTCCTTGCCCCAGTGGAGCTTACAGTCTATATCCCCTACCAAATGCTCCCACAACTAGCAACACACAGAAAGCGAGACATGATAACTAGCAACACAGCGAAAGACGAGTTATAAGGGCCAAAGAACTAGTGTCTGCCTATCAGTCTATCTATCTCTATATCTATCAATCTATCTATCTTTATATCTATCTATCTATCTCTCGCTCTATCTATCTATCTATCTCTTTATCTATCTATCTCTATATCTATCTATCAATCAATCGCTCTATCTATCTATCTATCTATCTATCTCTCTCTCTATCTAACTATCTATCTCTTTATCTATCTTTCTATCTATCTTTATATCTATCTATATATGGGCAATCTGCAGATGTGTTCACATACACCTAGTCTCCCTGTGCATTAAACAGCCCTTCTGGAAGTGTTATACCATGGAATGACACAATAGAACTTAGTGTCTTTTCGTGTAACTTTTCCCCTTAAAATGTGTCTTCATTGCAAAGCGATGCAAAATATGATGGACAAGGAGCTTATGCTGATTAAAATGATATGTGGCATTCCTATGTTCTGTGTGCGACTGCGGATATATCTGCATGCAAAATGATACGTTACAGTGTCAGTGGCTGTGACACTGTAAAGTTGCATTTTGCATGCAGATACAGCAGCAGTCACACACACAGAATATAGGCATGCCGAATATAATTTTAATCAGTATAAGCTGCTTTTGCGTCCTATTCACATCACTTTGCAAATAAAGACACATTTTAAGGGCAAAAGTCGCATGGAAAGATGCTCTGTAATGCCGAGTCACATGGCGCTCACACATTATTTGTAACACGTCTTATAGCGCATGGAGGATAGATGTATGCAGACACATCTGTATCTAACTAGTGTCTATTTATCAATGATTGAGCTACCTATCTATCTATAATCTATCTTTAAATATTAGACATCGGAGGCAAATCTTCTAATCAAAAGATTCAAATTTTCCCAACATTAAGCCCAGGTGTTTGAAAAACCACCCTCAAGATTCTTGGTTGGGAAAGGTGAGGGTAATGCTGTTGGGGATTTTGACTATAAAGTGTGATTTATGGAGTAAACAGGGAGAGTGAAGAGCTGAGATATACTGTACCCTGAGATAAACAGAATTACTGTATATCTGACACTACCAAATCACAGTGTCGCATAAGTAGAAGAGTCCATAGCAAATAGACATTTTTGGAAGTACCAATGTATAGCAAGAACATATCATCGTGCCTCTGCAGTACTAGAACTAGTCTAGCCTGAGAATTACCAGTAATTAATAAACATTAAATAACTGTTCTGGGTCTCCTCTTCCGTTGGTTCCTCTTTGATCGTTGCCATGAGTAGAAGTCTGGATTCATGGAGACCTCACAAAAGTCCAGTGATGTAGTTTGCTTAGATGCTGACCTCACATTTTGATTCATGGAAAAGGCCCACCTGGAAAAAAAGATTGAGAGGTGCGATAACATGTTCTTGCTATACACTATACATGCAAATATATCTCAGTTGGGTCTGTCATTGTTGGCAGGGTGAATTTGAACTATATCTATCCTTCTATCTATGTCTATATCTATCTATACAGTATATGGATGATCTACAGATGTGTTCACATACACCTAGCCTCACTGCGCATTAAACAGCCCTTGTAGATAAGTTATACCATGGCACGAATCGGTACTGATCCATCTCTCTATCTATCTATTTATATAAATATGGGCAACCAACAGATGTGTTCACATACACCTAGTCTCCTCTTGCGTTAAACTATCCTTCTTGTAGTGTTATACTGTGGCACAACACAATAGAAGTATGCGTCTTTTCGTGTAACTTTTCCCCTTAAAATGTGTCTTAATTGCAAAGCGATGCAAAATATGATGGACAAGCAGCTTATGTTGATAAAAATGATCTGTGGCATGCCTATGTTCTGTGTGCGACTGCGGATATATCTGCATGCAAAATGCTACATTACAGTGTTAGCGGCTGTGACACTGTAAAGTTGCATATTGCATGCAGATACAGCTCAGTCGCATACAGATTATACAGTAGGCATGCCGTATATCATTTTAATCAGTAGAAGCTGCTTTTGCGTCCTATTCGCATCGCTTTGGAAATAAGACACATATTAATGGAAAAGGTCACCTGGAAAGATACTCTGTGCAACAGAGTCACATTGTACTCACCCATTATTCGTAACACATCTCAAAGCTCATGGAGGATTGATGTATGTGGATGCATCTGTATCTAATTATTTATTATTATTTATTGCCAGCTTGTTATATAGCGCACATACATTCTGCAGCGCTTTACAAAAAACATTTGGCCATTCATTTCAGTCCTTGCCCCAGTGGAGCTTACAGTCTATATCCCCTACCAAATGCTCCCACAACTAGCAACACACAGAAAGCGAGACATGATAACTAGCAACACAGTGAAAGATGAGTTATAAGGGCCAAAGAACTATTGTCTGCCTATCAGTCTATCTATCTCTATATCTATCAATCTATCTATCTTTATATCTATCTATCTCTCGCTCTATCTATCTATCTATCTATCTCTTTATCTATCTATCTATCTCTATATCTATCAATCAATCTCTCTATCTATCTATCTATCTATCTATCTCTCTATCTAACTATCTATCTCTTTATCTATCTTTCTATCTATCTTTATATCTATCTATATATGGGCAATCTGCAGATGTGTTCACATACACCTAGTCTCCCTGTGCATTAAACAGCCCTTCTGGAAGTGTTATACCATGGAATGACACAATAGAACTGAGTGTCTTTTCGTGTAACTTTTCCCCTTAAAATGTGTCTTCATTGCAAAGCGATGCAAAATATGATGGACAAGGAGCTTATGCTGATTAAAATGATATGTGGCATTCCTATGTTCTGTGTGCGACTGCGGATATATCTGCATGCAAAATGATACGTTACAGTGTCAGTGGCTGTGACACTGTAAAGTTGCATTTTGCATGCAGATACAGCAGCAGTCACACACACAGAATATAGGCATGCCGAATATAATTTTAATCAGTATAAGCTGCTTTTGCATCCTATTCACATCACTTTGCAAATAAAGACACATTTTAAGGGCAAAAGTCGCATGGAAAGATGCTCTGTAATGCCGAGTCACATGGCGCTCACACATTATTTGTAACACGTCTTATAGCGCATGGAGGATAGATGTATGCAGACACATCTGTATCTAACTAGTGTCTATTTATCAATGATTGAGCTACCTATCTATCTATAATCTATCTTTAAATATTAGACATCGGAGGCAAATCTTCTAATGAAAAGATTCAAATTTTCCCAACATTAAGCCCAGGTGTTTGAAAAACCACCCTCAAGATTCTTGGTTGGGAAAGGTGAGGGTAATGCTGTTGGGGATTTTGACTATAAAGTGTGATTTATGGAGTAAACAGGGAGAGTGAAGAGCTGAGATATACTGTACCCTGAGATAAACAGAATTACTGTATATCTGACACTACCAAATCACAGTGTCGCATAAGTAGAAGAGTCCATAGCAAATAGACATTTTTGGAAGTACCAATGTATAGCAAGAACATATCATCGTGCCTATGCAGTACTAGAACTAGTCTAGCCTGAGAATTACCAGTAATTAATAAACATTAAATAACTGTTCTGGGTCTCCTCTTCCGTTGGTTCCTCTTTGATTGTTGCCATGAGTAGAAGTCTGGATTCATGGAGACCTCACAAAAGTCCAGCGATGTAGTTTGCTTAGATGCTGACCTCACATTTTGATTCATGGAAAAGGCCCACCTGGAAAAAAAGATTGAGAGGCGCGATAACATGTTCTTGCTATACACTATACATGCAAATATATCTCAGTTGGGTCTGTCATTGTTGGCAGGGTGAATTTGAACTATATCTATCCTTCTATCTATGTCTATATCTATCTATACAGTATATGGACGATCTACAGATGTGTTCACATACACCTAGCCTCACTGCGCATTAAACAGCCCTTGTAGATAAGTTATACCATGGCACGAATCGGTACCGATCCATCTCTCTATCTACCTATCTATTTATATAAATATGGGCAACCAACAGATGTGTTCACATACACCTAGTCTCCTCTTGTGTTAAACTATCCTTCTTGTAGTGTTATACAGTGGCACAACACAATAGAAGTATGCGTCTTTTCGTGTAACTTTTTCCCTTAAAATGTGTCTTAATTGCAAAGCGATGCAAAATATGATGGACAAGCAGCATATGTTGATAAAAATGATCTGTGGCATGCCTATGTTCTGTGTACGACTGCGGATATATCTGCATGCAAAATGCTACATTACAGTGTCAGCGGCTGTGACACTGTAAAGTTGCATATTGCATGCAGATACAGCTCAGTCGCATACAGATTATACAGTAGGCATGCCGTATGTCATTTTAATCAGTAGAAGCTGCTTTTGCGTCCTATTCGCATCGCTTTGCAAATAAGACACATATTAATGGAAAAGGTCACCTGGAAAGATGCTCTGTGCTACAGAGTCACATTGTACTCACCCATTATTCGTAACACATCTCAAAGCACATGGAGGATTGATGTATGTGGATGCATCTGTATCTAATTATTTATTATTATTTATCACCAGCTTGTTATATAGCGCACATACATTCTGCAGTGCTTTACAAAAAGTATTTGGCCATTCATTTCAGTCCTTGCCCCAGTGGAGCTTACAGTCTATATCCCCTACCAAATGCTCCCACAACTAGCAACACACAGAAAGCGAGACATGATAACTAGCAACACAGCGAAAGACGAGTTATAAGGGCCAAAGAACTAGTGTCTGCCTATCAGTCTATCTATCTCTATATCTATCAATCTATCTATCTTTATATCTATCTATCTATCTCTCGCTCTATCTATCTATCTATCTATCTCTTTATCTATCTATCTCTATATCTATCAATCAATCGCTCTATCTATCTATCTATCTATCTATCTATCTATCTATCTATCTATCTATCTCTCTCTCTATCTAACTATCTATCTCTTTATCTATCTTTCTATCTATCTTTATATCTATCTATATATGGGCAATCTGCAGATGTGTTCACATACACCTAGTCTCCCTGTGCATTAAACAGCCCTTCTGGAAGTGTTATACCATGGAATGACACAATAGAACTTAGTGTCTTTTCATGTAACTTTTCCCCTTAAAATGTGTCTTCATTGCAAAGCGATGCAAAATATGATGGACAAGGAGCTTATGCTGATTAAAATGATATGTGGCATTCCTATGTTCTGTGTGCGACTGCGGATATATCTGCATGCAAAATGATACGTTACAGTGTCAGTGGCTGTGACACTGTAAAGTTGCATTTTGCATGCAGATACAGCAGCAGTCACACACACAGAATATAGGCATGCCGAATATAATTTTAATCAGTATAAGCTGCTTTTGCGTCCTATTCACATCACTTTGCAAATAAAGACACATTTTAAGGGCAAAAGTCGCATGGAAAGATGCTCTGTAATGCCGAGTCACATGGCGCTCACACATTATTTGTAACACGTCTTATAGCGCATGGAGGATAGATGTATGCAGACACATCTGTATCTAACTAGTGTCTATTTATCAATGATTGAGCTACCTATCTATCTATAATCTATCTTTAAATATTAGACATCGGAGGCAAATCTTCTCATCAAAAGATTCAAATTTTCCCAACATTAAGCCCAGGTGTTTGAAAAACCACCCTCAAGATTCTTGGTTGGGAAAGGTGAGGGTAATGCTGTTGGGGATTTTGACTATAAAGTGTGATTTATGGAGTAAACAGGGAGAGTGAAGAGCTGAGATATACTGTACCCTGAGATAAACAGAATTACTGTATATCTGACACTACCAAATCACAGTGTCGCATAAGTAGAAGAGTCCATAGCAAATAGACATTTTTGGAAGTACCAATGTATAGCAAGAACATATCATCGTGCCTCTGCAGTACTAGAACTAGTCTAGCCTGAGAATTACCAGTAATTAATAAACATTAAATAACTGTTCTGGGTCTCCTCTTCCGTTGGTTCCTCTTTGATCGTTGCCATGAGTAGAAGTCTGGATTCATGGAGACCTCACAAAAGTCCAGTGATGTAGTTTGCTTAGATGCTGACCTCACATTTTGATTCATGGAAAAGGCCCACCTGGAAAAAAAGATTGAGAGGTGCGATAACATGTTCTTGCTATACACTATACATGCAAATATATCTCAGTTGGGTCTGTCATTGTTGGCAGGGTGAATTTGAACTATATCTATCCTTCTATCTATGTCTATATCTATCTATACAGTATATGGATGATCTACAGATGTGTTCACATACACCTAGCCTCACTGCGCATTAAACAGCCCTTGTAGATAAGTTATACCATGGCACGAATCGGTACCGATCCATCTCTCTATCTATCTATCTATTTATATAAATATGGGCAACCAACAGATGTGTTCACATACACCTAGTCTCCTCTTGCGTTAAACTATCCTTCTTGTAGTGTTATACTGTGGCACAACACAATAGAAGTATGCATCTTTTCGTGTAACTTTTCCCCTTAAAATGTGTCTTAATTGCAAAGCGATGCAAAATATGATGGACAAGCAGCATATGTTGATAAAAATGATCTGTGGCATGCCTATGTTCTGTGTGCGACTGCGGATATATCTGCATGCAAAATGCTACATTACAGTGTTAGCGGCTGTGACACTGTAAAGTTGCATATTGCATGCAGATACAGCTCAGTCGCATACAGATTATACAGTAGGCATGCCGTATATCATTTTAATCAGTAGAAGCTGCTTTTGCATCCTATTCGCATCGCTTTGCAAATAAGACACATATTAATGGAAAAGGTCACCTGGAAAGATGCTCTGTGCTACAGAGTCACATTGTACTCACCCATTATTCGTAACACATCTCAAAGCTCATGGAGGATTGATGTATGTGGATACATCTGTATCTAATTATTTATTATTGTTTTTTGCCAGCTTGTTATATAGCGCACATACATTCTGCAGCGCTTTACAAAAAACATTTGGCCATTCATTTCAGTCCTTGCCCCAGTGGAGCTTACAGTCTATATCCCCTACCAAATGCTCCCACAACTAGCAACACACAGAAAGCGAGACATGATAACTAGCAACACAGCGAAAGATGAGTTATAAGGGCCAAAGAACTATTGTCTGCCTATCAGTCTATCTATCTCTATATCTATCAATCTATCTATCTTTATATCTATCTATCTATCTCTCGCTCTATCTATCTATCTATCTATCTCTTTATCTATCTATCTCTATATCTATCAATCAATCGCTCTATCTATCTATCTATCTCTCTCTATCTAACTATCTATCTCTTTATCTATCTTTCTATCTATCTTTATATCTATCTATATATGGGCAATCTGCAGATGTGTTCACATACACCTAGTCTCCCTGTGCATTAAACAGCCCTTCTGGAAGTGTTATACCATGGAATGACACAATAGAACTTAGTGTCTTTTCGTGTAACTTTTCCCCTTAAAATGTGTCTTCATTGCAAAGCGATGCAAAATATGATGGACAAGGAGCTTATGCTGATTAAAATGATATGTGGCATTCCTATGTTCTGTGTGCGACTGCGGATATATCTGCATGCAAAATGATACGTTACAGTGTCAGTGGCTGTGACACTGTAAAGTTGCATTTTGCATGCAGATACAGCAGCAGTCACACACACAGAATATAGGCATGCCGAATATAATTTTAATCAGTATAAGCTGCTTTTGCGTCCTATTCACATCACTTTGCAAATAAAGACACATTTTAAGGGCAAAAGTCGCATGGAAAGATGCTCTGTAATGCCGAGTCACATGGCGCTCACACATTATTTGTAACACGTCTTATAGCGCATGGAGGATAGATGTATGCAGACACATCTGTATCTAACTAGTGTCTATTTATCAATGATTGAGCTACCTATCTATCTATAATCTATCTTTAAATATTAGACATCGGAGGCAAATCTTCTAATCAAAAGATTCAAATTTTCCCAACATTAAGCCCAGGTGTTTGAAAAACCAACCTCAAGATTCTTGGTTGGGAAAGGTGAGGGTATTGCTGTTGGGGATTTTGACTATAAAGTGTGATTTATGGAGTACACAGGGAGAGTGAAGAGATGAGATATACTGTACCCTGAGATAAACAGAATTATTGTATATCTGACACTACCAAATCACAGTGTCGCATAAGTAGAAGAGTCCATAGCAAATAGACATTTTTGGAAGTACCAATGTATAGCAAGAACATATCATCGTGCCTCTGCAGTACTAGAACTAGTCTAGCCTGAGAATTACCAGTAATTAATAAACATTAAATAACTGTTCTGGGTCTCCTCTTCCGTTGGTTCCTCTTTGATCGTTGCCATGAGTAGAAGTCTGGATTCATGGAGACCTCACAAAAGTCCAGCGATGTAGTTTGCTTAGATGCTGACCTCACATTTTGATTCATGGAAAAGGCCCACCTGGAAAAAAAGATTGAGAGGCGCGATAACATGTTCTTGCTATACACTATACATGCAAATATATCTCAGTTGGGTCTGTCATTGTTGGCAGGGTGAATTTGAACTATATCTATCCTTCTATCTATGTCTATATCTATCTATACAGTATATGGACGATCTACAGATGTGTTCACATACACCTAGCCTCACTGCGCATTAAACAGCCCTTGTAGATAAGTTATACCATGGCACGAATCGGTACCGATCCATCTCTCTATCTACCTATCTATTTATATAAATATGGGCAACCAACAGATGTGTTCACATACACCTAGTCTCCTCTTGTGTTAAACTATCCTTCTTGTAGTGTTATACAGTGGCACAACACAATAGAAGTATGCGTCTTTTCGTGTAACTTTTTCCCTTAAAATGTGTCTTAATTGCAAAGCGATGCAAAATATGATGGACAAGCAGCATATGTTGATAAAAATGATCTGTGGCATGCCTATGTTCTGTGTACGACTGCGGATATATCTGCATGCAAAATGCTACATTACAGTGTCAGCGGCTGTGACACTGTAAAGTTGCATATTGCATGCAGATACAGCTCAGTCGCATACAGATTATACAGTAGGCATGCCGTATGTCATTTTAATCAGTAGAAGCTGCTTTTGCGTCCTATTCGCATCGCTTTGCAAATAAGACACATATTAATGGAAAAGGTCACCTGGAAAGATGCTCTGTGCTACAGAGTCACATTGTACTCACCCATTATTCGTAACACATCTCAAAGCACATGGAGGATTGATGTATGTGGATGCATCTGTATCTAATTATTTATTATTATTTATCACCAGCTTGTTATATAGCGCACATACATTCTGCAGTGCTTTACAAAAAGTATTTGGCCATTCATTTCAGTCCTTGCCCCAGTGGAGCTTACAGTCTATATCCCCTACCAAATGCTACCACAACTAGCAACACACAGAAAGCGAGACATGATAACTAGCAACACAGCGAAAGACGAGTTATAAGGGCCAAAGAACTAGTGTCTGCCTATCAGTCTATCTATCTCTATATCTATCAATCTATCTATCTTTATATCTATCTATCTATCTCTCGCTCTATCTATCTATCTATCTCTTTATCTATCTATCTCTATATCTATCAATCAATCGCTCTATCTATCTATCTATCTATCTATCTATCTATCTATCTATCTATCTCTATCTCTCTATCTAACTATCTATCTCTTTATCTATCTTTCTATCTATCTTTATATCTATCTATATATGGGCAATCTGCAGATGTGTTCACATACACCTAGTCTCCCTGTGCATTAAACAGCCCTTCTGGAAGTGTTATACCATGGAATGACACAATAGAACTGAGTGTCTTTTCGTGTAACTTTTCCCCTTAAAATGTGTCTTCATTGCAAAGCGATGCAAAATATGATGGACAAGGAGCTTATGCTGATTAAAATGATATGTGGCATTCCTATGTTCTGTGTGCGACTGCGGATATATCTGCATGCAAAATGATACGTTACAGTGTCAGTGGCTGTGACACTGTAAAGTTGCATTTTGCATGCAGATACAGCAGCAGTCACACACACAGAATATAGGCATGCCGAATATAATTTTAATCAGTATAAGCTGCTTTTGCGTCCTATTCACATCACTTTGCAAATAAAGACACATTTTAAGGGCAAAAGTCGCATGGAAAGATGCTCTGTAATGCCGAGTCACATGGCGCTCACACATTATTTGTAACACGTCTTATAGCGCATGGAGGATAGATGTATGCAGACACATCTGTATCTAACTAGTGTCTATTTATCAATGATTGAGCTACCTATCTATCTATAATCTATCTTTAAATATTAGACATCGGAGGCAAATCTTCTAATCAAAAGATTCAAATTTTCCCAACATTAAGCCCAGGTGTTTGAAAAACCACCCTCAAGATTCTTGGTTGGGAAAGGTGAGGGTAATGCTGTTGGGGATTTTGACTATAAAGTGTGATTTATGGAGTAAACAGGGAGAGTGAAGAGCTGAGATATACTGTACCCTGAGATAAACAGAATTACTGTATATCTGACACTACCAAATCACAGTGTCGCATAAGTAGAAGAGTCCATAGCAAATAGACATTTTTGGAAGTACCAATGTATAGCAAGAACATATCATCGTGCCTCTGCAGTACTAGAACTAGTCTAGCCTGAGAATTACCAGTAATTAATAAACATTAAATAACTGTTCTGGGTCTCCTCTTCCGTTGGTTCCTCTTTGATCGTTGCCATGAGTAGAAGTCTGGATTCATGGAGACCTCACAAAAGTCCAGTGATGTAGTTTGCTTAGATGCTGACCTCACATTTTGATTCATGGAAAAGGCCCACCTGGAAAAAAAGATTGAGAGGTGCGATAACATGTTCTTGCTATACACTATACATGCAAATATATCTCAGTTGGGTCTGTCATTGTTGGCAGGGTGAATTTGAACTATATCTATCCTTCTATCTATGTCTATATCTATCTATACAGTATATGGATGATCTACAGATGTGTTCACATACACCTAGCCTCACTGCGCATTAAACAGCCCTTGTAGATAAGTTATACCATGGCACGAATCGGTACCGATCCATCTCTCTATCTATCTATCTATTTATATAAATATGGGCAACCAACAGATGTGTTCACATACACCTAGTCTCCTCTTGCGTTAAACTATCCTTCTTGTAGTGTTATACTGTGGCACAACACAATAGAAGTATGCGTCTTTTCGTGTAACTTTTCCCCTTAAAATGTGTCTTAATTGCAAAGCGATGCAAAATATGATGGACAAGCAGCATATGTTGATAAAAATGATCTGTGGCATGCCTATGTTCTGTGTGCGACTGCGGATATATCTGCATGCAAAATGCTACATTACAGTGTTAGCGGCTGTGACACTGTAAAGTTGCATATTGCATGCAGATACAGCTCAGTCGCATACAGATTATACAGTAGGCATGCCATATATCATTTTAATCAGTAGAAGCTGCTTTTGCGTCCTATTCGCATCGCTTTGCAAATAAGACACATATTAATGGAAAAGGTCACCTGGAAAGATGCTCTGTGCTACAGAGTCACATTGTACTCACCCATTATTCGTAACACATCTCAAAGCTCATGGAGGATTGATGTATGTGGATGCATCTGTATCTAATTATTTATTATTGTTTTTTGCCAGCTTGTTATATAGCGCACATACATTCTGCAGCACTTTACAAAAAACATTTGGCCATTCATTTCAGTCCTTGCCCCAGTGGAGCTTACAGTCTATATCCCCTACCAAATGCTCCCACAACTAGCAACACACAGAAAGCGAGACATGATAACTAGCAACACAGCGAAAGATGAGTTATAAGGGCCAAAGAACTATTGTCTGCCTATCAGTCTATCTATCTCTATATCTATCAATCTATCTATCTTTATATCTATCTATCTATCTCTCGCTCTATCTATCTATCTATCTATCTCTTTATCTATCTATCTCTATATCTATCAATCAATCGCTCTATCTATCTATCTATCTCTCTCTATCTAACTATCTATCTCTTTATCTATCTTTCTATCTATCTTTATATCTATCTATATATGGGCAATCTGCAGATGTGTTCACATACACCTAGTCTCCCTGTGCATTAAACAGCCCTTCTGGAAGTGTTATACCATGGAATGACACAATAGAACTTAGTGTCTTTTCGTGTAACTTTTCCCCTTAAAATGTGTCTTCATTGCAAAGCGATGCAAAATATGATGGACAAGGAGCTTATGCTGATTAAAATGATATGTGGCATTCCTATGTTCTGTGTGCGACTGCGGATATATCTGCATGCAAAATGATACGTTACAGTGTCAGTGGCTGTGACACTGTAAAATTGCATTTTGCATGCAGATACAGCAGCAGTCACACACACAGAATATAGGCATGCCGAATATAATTTTAATCAGTATAAGCTGCTTTTGCGTCCTATTCACATCACTTTGCAAATAAAGACACATTTTAAGGGCAAAAGTCGCATGGAAAGATGCTCTGTAATGCCGAGTCACATGGCGCTCACACATTATTTGTAACACGTCTTATAGCGCATGGAGGATAGATGTATGCAGACACATCTGTATCTAACTAGTGTCTATTTATCAATGATTGAGCTACCTATCTATCTATAATCTATCTTTAAATATTAGACATCGGAGGCAAATCTTCTAATCAAAAGATTCAAATTTTCCCAACATTAAGCCCAGGTGTTTGAAAAACCAACCTCAAGATTCTTGGTTGGGAAAGGTGAGGGTATTGCTGTTGGGGATTTTGACTATAAAGTGTGATTTATGGAGTACACAGGGAGAGTGAAGAGCTGAGATATACTGTACCCTGAGATAAACAGAATTATTGTATATCTGACACTACCAAATCACAGTGTCGCATAAGTAGAAGAGTCCATAGCAAATAGACATTTTTGGAAGTACCAATGTATAGCAAGAACATATCATCGTGCCTCTGCAGTACTAGAACTAGTCTAGCCTGAGAATTACCAGTAATTAATAAACATTAAATAACTGTTCTGGGTCTCCTCTTCCGTTGGTTCCTCTTTGATCGTTGCCATGAGTAGAAGTCTGGATTCATGGAGACCTCACAAAAGTCCAGCGATGTAGTTTGCTTAGATGCTGACCTCACATTTTGATTCATGGAAAAGGCCCACCTGGAAAAAAAGATTGAGAGGCGCGATAACATGTTCTTGCTATACACTATACATGCAAATATATCTCAGTTGGGTCTGTCATTGTTGGCAGGGTGAATTTGAACTATATCTATCCTTCTATCTATGTCTATATCTATCTATACAGTATATGGACGATCTACAGATGTGTTCACATACACCTAGCCTCACTGCGCATTAAACAGCCCTTGTAGATAAGTTATACCATGGCACGAATCGGTACCGATCCATCTCTCTATCTACCTATCTATTTATATAAATATGGGCAACCAACAGATGTGTTCACATACACCTAGTCTCCTCTTGTGTTAAACTATCCTTCTTGTAGTGTTATACAGTGGCACAACACAATAGAAGTATGCGTCTTTTCGTGTAACTTTTTCCCTTAAAATGTGTCTTAATTGCAAAGCGATGCAAAATATGATGGACAAGCAGCATATGTTGATAAAAATGATCTGTGGCATGCCTATGTTCTGTGTACGACTGCGGATATATCTGCATGCAAAATGCTACATTACAGTGTCAGCGGCTGTGACACTGTAAAGTTGCATATTGCATGCAGATACAGCTCAGTCGCATACAGATTATACAGTAGGCATGCCGTATGTCATTTTAATCAGTAGAAGCTGCTTTTGCGTCCTATTCGCATCGCTTTGCAAATAAGACACATATTAATGGAAAAGGTCACCTGGAAAGATGCTCTGTGCTACAGAGTCACATTGTACTCACCCATTATTCGTAACACATCTCAAAGCACATGGAGGATTGATGTATGTGGATGCATCTGTATCTAATTATTTATTATTATTTATCACCAGCTTGTTATATAGCGCACATACATTCTGCAGTGCTTTACAAAAAGTATTTGGCCATTCATTTCAGTCCTTGCCCCAGTGGAGCTTACAGTCTATATCCCCTACCAAATGCTCCCACAACTAGCAACACACAGAAAGCGAGACATGATAACTAGCAACACAGCGAAAGACGAGTTATAAGGGCCAAAGAACTAGTGTCTGCCTATCAGTCTATCTATCTCTATATCTATCAATCTATCTATCTTTATATCTATCTATCTATCTCTCGCTCTATCTATCTATCTATCTCTTTATCTATCTATCTCTATATCTATCAATCAATCGCTCTATCTATCTATCTATCTATCTATCTATCTCTCTCTCTATCTAACTATCTATCTCTTTATCTATCTTTCTATCTATCTTTATATCTATCTATATATGGGCAATCTGCAGATGTGTTCACATACACCTAGTCTCCCTGTGCATTAAACAGCCCTTCCGGAAGTGTTATACCATGGAATGACACAATAGAACTTAGTGTCTTTTCGTGTAACTTTTCCCCTTAAAATGTGTCTTCATTGCAAAGCGATGCAAAATATGATGGACAAGGAGCTTATGCTGATTAAAATGATATGTGGCATTCCTATGTTCTGTGTGCGACTGCGGATATATCTGCATGCAAAATGATATGTTACAGTGTCAGTGGCTGTGACACTGTAAAGTTGCATTTTGCATGCAGATACAGCAGCAGTCACACACACAGAATATAGGCATGCCGAATATAATTTTAATCAGTATAAGCTGCTTTTGCGTCCTATTCACATCACTTTGCAAATAAAGACACATTTTAAGGGCAAATGTCGCATGGAAAGATGCTCTGTAATGCCGAGTCACATGGCGCTCACACATTATTTGTAACACGTCTTATAGCGCATGGAGGATAGATGTATGCAGACACATCTGTATCTAACTAGTGTCTATTTATCAATGATTGAGCTACCTATCTATCTATAATCTATCTTTAAATATTAGACATCGGAGGCAAATCTTCTAATCAAAAGATTCAAATTTTCCCAACATTAAGCCCAGGTGTTTGAAAAACCACCCTCAAGATTCTTGGTTGGGAAAGGTGAGGGTAATGCTGTTGGGGATTTTGACTATAAAGTGTGATTTATGGAGTAAACAGGGAGAGTGAAGAGCTGAGATATACTGTACCCTGAGATAAACAGAATTACTGTATATCTGACACTACCAAATCACAGTGTCGCATAAGTAGAAGAGTCCATAGCAAATAGACATTTTTGGAAGTATCAATGTATAGCAAGAACATATCATCGTGCCTCTGCAGTACTAGAACTAGTCTAGCCTGAGAATTACCTGTAATTAGTAAACATTAAATAACTGTTCTGGGTCTCCTCTTCCGTTGGTTCCTCTTTGATCGTTGCCATGAGTAGAAGTCTGGATTCATGGAGACCTCACAAAAGTCCAGCAATGTAGTTTGCTTAGATGCTGACCTCACATTTTGATTCATGGAAAAGGCCCACCTGGAAAAAAAGATTGAGAGGCGCGATAACATGTTCTTGCTATACACTATACATGCAAATATATCTCAGTTGGGTCTGTCATTGTTGGCAGGGTGAATTTGAACTATATCTATCCTTCTATCTATGTCTATATCTATCTATACAGTATATGGACGATCTACAGATGTGTTCACATACACCTAGCCTCACTGCGCATTAAACAGCCCTTGTAGATAAGTTATACCATGGCACGAATCGGTACCGATCCATCTCTCTATCTATCTATCTATTTATATAAATATGGGCAACCAACAGATGTGTTCACATACACCTAGTCTCCTCTTGCGTTAAACTATCCTTCTTGTAGTGTTATACTGTGGAACAACACAATAGAAGTATGCGTCTTTTCGTGTAACTTTTCCCCTTAAAATGTGTCTTAATTGCAAAGCAATGCAAAATATGATGGACAAGCAGCATATGTTGATAAAAATGATCTGTGGCATGCCTATGTTCTGTGTGCGACTGCGGATATATCTGCATGCAAAATGCTACATTACAGTGTCAGCGGCTGTGACACTGTAAAGTTGCATATTGCATGCAGATACAGCTCAGTCGCATACAGATTATACAGTAGGCATGCCGTATATCATTTTAATCAGTAGAAGCTGCTTTTGCATCCTATTCGCATTGCTTTGAAAATAAGACACATATTAATGGAAAAGGTCACCTGGAAAGATGCTCTGTGCTACAGAGTCACATTGTACTCACCCATTATTCGTAACACATCTCAAAGCACATGGAGGATTGATGTATGTGGATGCATCTGTATCTAATTATTTATTATTATTTATTACCAGCTTGTTATATAGCGCACATGCATTCTGCAGCGCTTTACAATAAATATTTGGCCATTCATATCAGTCCTTGCCCCAGTGGAGCTTACAGTCTATATCCCCTACCAAATGCTCCCACAATTAGCAACACGCAGAAAGCGAGACATGATAACTAGCAACACAGCGAAAGACGAGTTATAAGGGCCAAAGAACTAGAGTCTGCCTATCAGTCTATCTATCTCTATATCTATCAATCTATCTATCTTTATATCTATCTATCTATCTCTCGCTCTATCTATCTATCTATCTATCTCTTTATCTATCTATCTCTATATCTATCAATCAATCGCTCTATCTATCTATCTCTCTCTATCTAACTATCTATCTCTTTATCTATCTTTCTATCTATCTTTATATCTATCTATATATGGGCAATCTGCAGATGTGTTCACATACACCTAGTCTCCCTGTGCATTAAACAGCCCTTCTGGAAGTGTTATACCATGGAATGACACAATAGAACTTAGTGTCTTTTCGTGTAACTTTTCCCCTTAAAATGTGTCTTCATTGCAAAGCGATGCAAAATATGATGGACAAGGAGCTTATGCTGATTAAAATGATATGTGGCATTCCTATGTTCTGTGTGCGACTGCGGATATATCTGCATGCAAAATGATACGTTACAGTGTCAGTGGCTGTGACACTGTAAAGTTGCATTTTGCATGCAGATACAGCAGCAGTCACACACACAGAATATAGGCATGCCGAATATAATTTTAATCAGTATAAGCTGCTTTTGCGTCCTATTCACATCACTTTGCAAATAAAGACACATTTTAAGGGCAAAAGTCGCATGGAAAGATGCTCTGTAATGCCGAGTCACATGGCGCTCACACATTATTTGTAACACGTCTTATAGCGCATGGAGGATAGATGTATGCAGACACATCTGTATCTAACTAGTGTCTATTTATCAATGATTGAGCTACCTATCTATCTATAATCTATCTTTAAATATTAGACATCGGAGACAAATCTTCTAATCAAAAGATTCAAATTTTCCCAACATTAAGCCCAGGTGTTTGAAAAACCAACCTCAAGATTCTTGGTTGGGAAAGGTGAGGGTATTGCTGTTGGGGATTTTGACTATAAAGTGTGATTTATGGAGTACACAGGGAGAGTGAAGAGCTGAGATATACTGTACCCTGAGATAAACAGAATTATTGTATATCTGACACTACCAAATCACAGTGTCGCATAAGTAGAAGAGTCCATAGCAAATAGACATTTTTGGAAGTACCAATGTATAGCAAGAACATATCATCGTGCCTCTGCAGTACTAGAACTAGTCTAGCCTGAGAATTACCAGTAATTAATAAACATTAAATAACTGTTCTGGGTCTCCTCTTCCGTTGGTTCCTCTTTGATCGTTGCCATGAGTAGAAGTCTGGATTCATGGAGACCTCACAAAAGTCCAGCGATGTAGTTTGCTTAGATGCTGACCTCACATTTTGATTCATGGAAAAGGCCCACCTGGAAAAAAAGATTGAGAGGCGCGATAACATGTTCTTGCTATACACTATACATGCAAATATATCTCAGTTGGGTCTGTCATTGTTGGCAGGGTGAATTTGAACTATATCTATCCTTCTATCTATGTCTATATCTATCTATACAGTATATGGACGATCTACAGATGTGTTCACATACACCTAGCCTCACTGCGCATTAAACAGCCCTTGTAGATAAGTTATACCATGGCACGAATCGGTACCGATCCATCTCTCTATCTATCTATCTATTTATATAAATATGGGCAACCAACAGATGTGTTCACATACACCTAGTCTCCTCTTGCGTTAAACTATCCTTCTTGTAGTGTTATACTGTGGAACAACACAATAGAAGTATGCGTCTTTTCGTGTAACTTTTCCCCTTAAAATGTGTCTTAATTGCAAAGCAATGCAAAATATGATGGACAAGCAGCATATGTTGATAAAAATGATCTGTGGCATGCCTATGTTCTGTGTGCGACTGCGGATATATCTGCATGCAAAATGCTACATTACAGTGTCAGCGGCTGTGACACTGTAAAGTTGCATATTGCATGCAGATACAGCTCAGTCGCATACAGATTATACAGTAGGCATGCCGTATATCATTTTAATCAGTAGAAGCTGCTTTTGCGTCCTATTCGCATTGCTTTGAAAATAAGACACATATTAATGGAAAAGGTCACCTGGAAAGATGCTCTGTGCTACAGAGTCACATTGTACTCACCCATTATTCGTAACACATCTCAAAGCACATGGAGGATTGATGTATGTGGATGCATCTGTATCTAATTATTTATTATTATTTATTACCAGCTTGTTATATAGCGCACATGCATTCTGCAGCGCTTTACAAAAAATATTTGGCCATTCATTTCAGTCCTTGCCCCAGTGGAGCTTACAGTCTATATCCCCTACCAAATGCTCCCACAACTAGCAACACGCAGAAAGCGAGACATGATAACTAGCAACACAGCGAAAGACGAGTTATAAGGGCCAAAGAACTAGAGTCTGCCTATCAGTCTATCTATCTCTATATCTATCAATCTATCTATCTTTATATCTATCTATCTATCTCTCGCTCTATCTATCTATCTATCTCTTTATCTATCTATCTCTATATCTATCAATCAATCGCTCTATCTATCTATCTCTCTCTATCTAACTATCTATCTCTTTATCTATCTTTCTATCTATCTTTATATCTATCTATATATGGGCAATCTGCAGATGTGTTCACATACACCTAGTCTCCCTGTGCATTAAACAGCCCTTCTGGAAGTGTTATACCCTGGAATGACACAATAGAACTTAGTGTCTTTTCGTGTAACTTTTCCCCTTAAAATGTGTCTTCATTGCAAAGCGATGCAAAATATGATGGACAAGGAGCTTATGCTGATTAAAATGATATGTGGCATTCCTATGTTCTGTGTGCGACTGCGGATATATCTGCATGCAAAATGATACGTTACAGTGTCAGTGGCTGTGACACTGTAAAGTTGCATTTTGCATGCAGATACAGCAGCAGTCACACACACAGAATATAGGCATGCCGAATATAATTTTAATCAGTATAAGCTGCTTTTGCGTCCTATTCACATCACTTTGCAAATAAAGACACATTTTAAGGGCAAAAGTCGCATGGAAAGATGCTCTGTAATGCCGAGTCACATGGCGCTCACACATTATTTGTAACACGTCTTATAGCGCATGGAGGATAGATGTATGCAGACACATCTGTATCTAACTAGTGTCTATTTATCAATGATTGAGCTACCTATCTATCTATAATCTATCTTTAAATATTAGACATCGGAGGCAAATCTTCTAATCAAAAGATTGAAATTTTCCCAACATTAAGCCCAGGTGTTTGAAAAACCAACCTCAAGATTCTTGGTTGGGAAAGGTGAGGGTATTGCTGTTGGGGATTTTGACTATAAAGTGTGATTTATGGAGTACACAGGGAGAGTGAAGAGCTGAGATATACTGTACCCTGAGATAAACAGAATTATTGTATATCTGACACTACCAAATCACAGTGTCGCATAAGTAGAAGAGTCCATAGCAAATAGACATTTTTGGAAGTACCAATGTATAGCAAGAACATATCATCGTGCCTCTGCAGTACTAGAACTAGTCTAGCCTGAGAATTACCAGTAATTAATAAACATTAAATAACTGTTCTGGGTCTCCTCTTCCGTTGGTTCCTCTTTGATCGTTGCCATGAGTAGAAGTCTGGATTCATGGAGACCTCACAAAAGTCCAGCGATGTAGTTTGCTTAGATGCTGACCTCACATTTTGATTCATGGAAAAGGCCCACCTGGAAAAAAAGATTGAGAGGCGCGATAACATGTTCTTGCTATACACTATACATGCAAATATATCTCAGTTGGGTCTGTCATTGTTGGCAGGGTGAATTTGAACTATATCTATCCTTCTATCTATGTCTATATCTATCTATACAGTATATGGACGATCTACAGATGTGTTCACATACACCTAGCCTCACTGCGCATTAAACAGCCCTTGTAGATAAGTTATACCATGGCACGAATCGGTACCGATCCATCTCTCTATCTATCTATTTATATAAATATGGGCAACCAACAGATGTGTTCACATACACCTAGTCTCCTCTTGCGTTAAACTATCCTTCTTGTAGTGTTATACTGTGGCACAACACAATAGAAGTATGCGTCTTTTCGTGTAACTTTTCCCCTTAAAATGTGTCTTCATTGCAAAGCGATGCAAAATATGATGGACAAGCAGCATATGTTGATAAAAATGATCTGTGGCATGCCTATGTTCTGTGTGCGACTGCGGATATATCTGCATGCAAAATGCTACATTACAGTGTTAGCGGCTGTAACACTGTAAAGTTGCATATTGCATGCAGATACAGCTCAGTCGCATACAGATTATACAGTAGGCATGCCGTATATCATTTTAATCAGTTGAAGCTGCTTTTGCATCCTATTCGCATCGCTTTGCAAATAAGACACATATTAATGGAAAAGGTCACCTGGAAAGATGCTCTGTGCTACAGAGTCACATTGTACTCACCCATTATTCGTAACACATCTCAAAGCACATGGAGGATTGATGTATGTGGATGCATCTGTATCTAATTATTTATTATTATTTATTACCAGCTTGTTATATAGCGCACATACATTCTGCAGCGCTTTACAAAAAACATTTGGCCATTCATTTCAGTCCTTGCCCCAGTGGAGCTTACAGTCTATATCCCCTACCAAATGCTCCCACAACTAGCAACACACAGAAAGCGAGACATGATAACTAGCAACACAGTGAAAGATGAGTTATAAGGGCCAAAGAACTAGTGTCTGCCTATCAGTCTATCTATCTCTATATCTATCAATCTATCTATCTTTATATCTATCTATCTATCTCTCGCTCTATCTATCTATCTATCTCTTTATCTATCTATCTCTATATCTATCAATCTATCTATCTATCTATCTATCTATCTATCTATCTCTCTATCTAACTATCTATCTCTTTATCTATCTTTCTATCTATCTATCTTTATATCTATCTATATATGGGCAATCTGCAGATGTGTTCACATACACCTAGTCTCCCTGTGCATTAAACAGCCCTTCTGGAAGTGTTATACCATGGACACAATAGAACTGAGTGTCTTTTCGTGTAACTTTTCCCCTTAAAATGTGTCTTCATTGCAAAGCGATGCAAAATATGATGGACAAGGAGCTTATGCTGATTAAAATGATATGTGGCATTCCTATGTTCTGTGTGCGACTGCGGATATATCTGCATGCAAAATGATATGTTACAGTGTCAGCGGCTGTGACACTGTAAAGTTGCATATTGCATGCAGATACAGCTCAATCGCATACAGATTATACAGTAGGCATGCCGTATATCATTTTAATCAGTAGAAGCTGCTTTTGCGTCCTATTCGCATCGCTTTGAAAATAAGACACATATTAATGGAAAAGGTCACCTGGAAAGATGCTCTGTGCTACAGAGTCACATTGTACTCACCCATTATTCGTAACACATCTCAAAGCACATGGAGGATTGATGTATGTGGATGCATCTGTATCTAATTATTTATTATTATTTATTACCAGCTTGTTATATAGCGCACATACATTCTGCAGCGCTTTACAAAAAATATTTGGCCATTCATTTCAGTCCTTGCCCCAGTGGAGCTTACAGTCTATATCCCCTACCAAATGCTCCCACAACTAGCAACACGCAGAAAGCGAGACATGATAACTAGCAACACAGTGAAAGACGAGTTATAAGGGCCAAAGAACTAGAGTCTGCCTATCAGTCTATCTATCTCTATATCTATCAATCTATCTTTATATCTATCTATCTATCTATCTCTCGCTCTATCTATCTATCTATCTATCTCTTTATCTATCTATATCTATAAATCTATCTATCTATCTATCTCTATCTCTCTATCTCTCTATCTAACTATCTATCTCTTTATCTATCTTTCTATCTATCTTTATATCTATCTATATATGGGCAATCTGCAGATGTGTTCACATACACCTAGTCTCCCTGTGCATTAAACAGCCCTTCTGGAAGTGTTATACCATGGAATGACACAATAGAACTGAGTGTCTTTTCGTGTAACTTTTCCCCTTAAAATGTGTCTTCATTGCAAAGCGATGCAAAATATGATGGACAAGGAGCTTATGCTGATTAAAATGATATGTGGCATTCCTATGTTCTGTGTGCGACTGCGGATATATCTGCATGCAAAATGATACGTTACAGTGTCAGTGGCTGTGACACTGTAAAGTTGCATTTTGCATGCAGATACAGCAGCAGTCACACACACAGGATATAGGCATGCCGAATATAATTTTAATCAGTATAAGCTGCTTTTGCGTCCTATTCACATCACTTTGCAAATAAAGACACATTTTAAGGGCAAAAGTCGCATGGAAAGATGCTCTGTAATGCCGAGTCACATGGCGCTCACACATTATTTGTAACACGTCTTATAGCGCATGGAGGATAGATGTATGCAGACACATCTGTATCTAACTAGTGTCTATTTATCAATGATTGAGCTACCTATCTATCTATAATCTATCTGTAAATATTAGATATCGGAGGCAAATCTTCTAATGAAAAGATTCAAATTTTCCCAACATTAAGCCCAGGTGTTTGAAAAACCACCCTCAAGATTCTTGGTTGGGAAAGGTGAGTGTAATGCTGTTGGGGATTTTGACTATAAAGTGTGATTTATGGAGTAAACAGGGAGAGTGAAGAGCTGAGATATACTGTACCCTGAGATAAACAGAATTACTGTATATCTGACACTACCAAATCACAGTGTCGCATAAGTAGAAGAGTCCATAGCAAATAGACATTTTTGGAAGTATCAATGTATAGCAAGAATATATCATCGTGCCTATGCAGTACTAGAACTACTCTAGCCTGAGAATTACCGGTAATTAATAAACATTAAATAACTGTTCTGGGTCTCCTCTTCCGTTGGTTCCTCTTTGATCGTTGCCATGAGTAGAAGTCTGGATTCATGGAGACCTCACAAAAGTCCAGCAATGTAGTTTGCTTAGATGCTGACCTCACATTTTGATTCATGGAAAAGGCCCACCTGGAAAAAAAAATTGAGAGGCGCGATAACATGTTCTTGCTATACACTATACATGCAAATATATCTCAGTTGGGTCTGTCATTATTGGCAGGGTGAATTTGAACTATATCTATCCTTCTATCTATGTCTATATCTATCTATACAGTATATGGACGATCTACAGATGTGTTCACATACACCTAGCCTCACTGCGCATTAAACAGCCCTTGTAGATAAGTTATACAATGGCACGAATCGGTACCGATCCATCTCTCTATCTATCTATCTATTTATATAAATATGGGCAACCAACAGATGTGTTCACATACACCTAGTCTCCTCTTGCGTTAAACTATCCTTCTTGTAGTGTTATACTGTGGCACAACACAATAGAAGTATGCGTCTTTTCGTGTAACTTTTCCCCTTAAAATGTGTCTTAATTGGAAAGCGATGCAAAATATGATGGACAAGCAGCATATGTTGATAAAAATGATCTGTGGCATGCCTATGTTCTGTGTGCGACTGCGGATATATCTGCATGCAAAATGCTACATTACAGTGTCAGCAGCTGTGACACTGTAAAGTTGCATATTGCATGCAGATACAGCTCAGTCGCATACAGATTATACAGTAGGCATGCCGTATATCATTTTAATCAGTAGAAGCTGCTTTTGCGTCCTATTCGCATCGCTTTGAAAATAAGACACATATTAATGGAAAAGGTCACCTGGAAAGATGCTCTGTGCTACAGAGTCACATTGTACTCACCCATTATTCGTAACACATCTCAAAGCACATGGAGGATTGATGTATGTGGATGCATCTGTATCTAATTATTTATTATTATTTATTACCAGCTTGTTATATAGCGCACATGCATTCTGCAGCGCTTTACAAAAAATATTTGGCCATTCATTTCAGTCCTTGCCCCAGTGGAGCTTACAGTCTATATCCCCTACCAAATGCTCCCACAACTAGCAACACGCAGAAAGTGAGACATGATAACTAGCAACACAGCGAAAGACGAGTTATAAGGGCCAAAGAACTAGAGTCTGCCTATCAGTCTTTCTATCTCTATATCTATCAATCTATCTATCTTTATATCTATCTATCTATCTCTCGCTCTATCTATCTATCTATCTCTTTATCTATCTATCTCTATATCTATCAATCTATCTATCTATCTCTATCTCTCTATCTCTCTATCTAACTATCTATCTCTTTATCTATCTTTCTATCTATCTTTATATCTATCTATATATGGGCAATCTGCAGATGTGTTCACATACACCTAGTCTCCCTGTGCATTAAACAGCCCTTCTGGAAGTGTTATACCATGGAATGACACAATAGAACTGAGTGTCTTTTCGTGTAACTTTTCCCCTTAAAATGTGTCTTCATTGCAAAGCGATGCAAAATATGATGGACAAGGAGCTTATGCTGATTAAATTGATATGTGGCATTCCTATGTTCTGTGTGCGACTGCGGATATATCTGCATGCAAAATGATATGTTACAGTGTCAGTGGCTGTGACACTGTAAAGTTGCATTTTGCATGCAGATACAGCAGCAGTCACACACACAGAATATAGGCATGCCGAATATCATTTTAATCAGTAGAAGCTGCTTTTGCGTCCTATTCACATCACTTTGCAAATAAAGACACATTTTAAGGGCAAATGTCGCATGGAAAGATGCTCTGTAATGCCGAGTCACATGGCGCTCACACATTATTTGTAACACGTCTTATAGCGCATGGAGGATAGATGTATGCAGACACATCTGTATCTAACTAGTGTCTATTTATCAATGATTGAGCTACCTATCTATCTATAATCTATCTTTAAATATTAGACATCGGAGGCAAATCTTCTAATCAAAAGATTCAAATTTTCCCAACATTAAGCCCAGGTGTTTGAAAAACCACCCTCAAGATTCTTGGTTGGGAAAGGTGAGTGTAATGCTGTTGGGGATTTTGACTATAAAGTGTGATTTATGGAGTAAACAGGGAGAGTGAAGAGCTGAGATATACTGTACCCTGAGATAAACAGAATTACTGTATATCTGACACTACCAAATCACAGTGTCGCATAAGTAGAAGAGTCCATAGCAAATAGACATTTTTGGAAGTATCAATGTATAGCAAGAACATATCATCGTGCCTCTGCAGTACTAGAACTAGTCTAGCCTGAGAATTACCTGTAATTAGTAAACATTAAATAACTGTTCTGGGTCTCCTCTTCCGTTGGTTCCTCTTTGATCGTTGCCATGAGTAGAAGTCTGGATTCATGGAGACCTCACAAAAGTCCAGCAATGTAGTTTGCTTAGATGCTGACCTCACATTTTGATTCATGGAAAAGGCCCACCTGGAAAAAAAGATTGAGAGGCGCGATAACATGTTCTTGCTATACACTATACATGCAAATATATCTCAGTTGGGTCTGTCATTGTTGGCAGGGTGAATTTGAACTATATCTATCCTTCTATCTATGTCTATATCTATCTATACAGTATATGGACGATCTACAGATGTGTTCACATACACCTAGCCTCACTGCGCATTAAACAGCCCTTGTAGATAAGTTATACCATGGCACGAATCGGTACTGATCCATCTCTCTATCTATCTATCTATTTATATAAATATGGGCAACCAACAGATGTGTTCACATACACCTAGTCTCCTCTTGCGTTAAACTATCCTTCTTGTAGTGTTATACTGTGGCACAACACAATAGAAGTATGCGTCTTTTCGTGTAACTTTTCCCCTTAAAATGTGTCTTAATTGCAAAGCAATGCAAAATATGATGGACAAGCAGCATATGTTGATAAAAATGATCTGTGGCATGCCTATGTTCTGTGTGCGACTGCGGATATATCTGCATGCAAAATGCTACATTACAGTGTCAGCGGCTGTGACACTGTAAAGTTGCATATTGCATGCAGATACAGCTCAGTCGCATACAGATTATACAGTAGGCATGCCGTATATCATTTTAATCAGTAGAAGCTGCTTTTGCGTCCTATTCGCATTGCTTTGAAAATAAGACACATATTAATGGAAAAGGTCACCTGGAAAGATGCTCTGTGCTACAGAGTCACATTGTACTCACCCATTATTCGTAACACATCTCAAAGCACATGGAGGATTGATGTATGTGGATGCATCTGTATCTAATTATTTATTATTATTTATTACCAGCTTGTTATATAGCGCACATGCATTCTGCAGCGCTTTACAAAAAATATTTGGCCATTCATTTCAGTCCTTGCCCCAGTGGAGCTTACAGTCTATTTCCCCTACCAAATGCTCCCACAACTAGCAACACGCAGAAAGCGAGACATGATAACTAGCAACACAGCGAAAGACGAGTTATAAGGGCCAAAGAACTAGAGTCTGCCTATCAGTCTATCTATCTCTATATCTATCAATCTATCTATCTTTATATCTATCTATCTATCTCTCGCTCTATCTATCTATCTATCTATCTCTTTATCTATCTATCTCTATATCTATCAATCTATCTATCTATCTCTATCTCTCTATCTCTCTATCTAACTATCTATCTCTTTATCTATCTTTCTATCTATCTTTATATCTATCTATATATGGGCAATCTGCAGATGTGTTCACATACACCTAGTCTCCCTGTGCATTAAACAGCCCTTCTGGAAGTGTTATACCATGGAATGACACAATAGAACTGAGTGTCTTTTCGTGTAACTTTTCCCCTTAAAATGTGTCTTCATTGCAAAGCGATGCAAAATATGATGGACAAGGAGCTTATGCTGATTAAAATGATATGTGGCATTCCTATGTTCTGTGTGCGACTGCGGATATATCTGCATGCAAAATGATATGTTACAGTGTCAGTGGCTGTGACACTGTAAAGTTGCATTTTGCATGCAGATACAGCAGCAGTCACACACACAGAATATAGGCATGCCGAATATAATTTTAATCAGTATAAGCTGCTTTTGCGTCCTATTCACATCACTTTGCAAATAAAGACACATTTTAAGGGCAAAAGTCGCATGGAAAGATGCTCTGTAATGCCGAGTCACATGGCGCTCACACATTATTTGTAACACGTCTTATAGCGCATGGAGGATAGATGTATGCAGACACATCTGTATCTAACTAGTGTCTATTTATCAATGATTGAGCTACCTATCTATCTATAATCTATCTTTAAATATTAGACATCGGAGGCAAATCTTCTAATCAAAAGATTAAAATTTTCCCAACATTAAGCCCAGGTGTTTGAAAAACCACCCTCAAGATTCTTGGTTGGGAAAGGTGAGTGTAATGCTGTTGGGGATTTTGACTATAAAGTGTGATTTATGGAGTAAACAGGGAGAGTGAAGAGCTGAGATATACTGTACCCTGAGATAAACAGAATTACTGTATATCTGACACTACCAAATCACAGTGTCGCATAAGTAGAAGAGTCCATAGCAAATAGACATTTTTGGAAGTATCAATGTATAGCAAGAACATATCATCGTGCCTCTGCAGTACTAGAACTAGTCTAGCCTGAGAATTACCTGTAATTAGTAAACATTAAATAACTGTTCTGGGTCTCCTCTTCCGTTGGTTCCTCTTTGATCGTTGCCATGAGTAGAAGTCTGGATTCATGGAGACCTCACAAAAGTCCAGCAATGTAGTTTGCTTAGATGCTGACCTCACATTTTGATTCATGGAAAAGGCCCACCTGGAAAAAAAGATTGAGAGGCGCGATAACATGTTCTTGCTATACACTATACATGCAAATATATCTCAGTTGGGTCTGTCATTGTTGGCAGGGTGAATTTGAACTATATCTATCCTTCTATCTATGTCTATATCTATCTATACAGTATATGGACGATCTACAGATGTGTTCACATACACCTAGCCTCACTGCGCATTAAACAGCCCTTGTAGATAAGTTATACCATGGCACGAATCGGTACTGATCCATCTCTCTATCTATCTATCTATTTATATAAATATGGGCAACCAACAGATGTGTTCACATACACCTAGTCTCCTCTTGCGTTAAACTATCCTTCTTGTAGTGTTATACTGTGGCACAACACAATAGAAGTATGCGTCTTTTCGTGTAACTTTTCCCCTTAAAATGTGTCTTAATTGCAAAGCAATGCAAAATATGATGGACAAGCAGCATATGTTGATAAAAATGATCTGTGGCATGCCTATGTTCTGTGTGCGACTGCGGATATATCTGCATGCAAAATGCTACATTACAGTGTCAGCGGCTGTGACACTGTAAAGTTGCATATTGCATGCAGATACAGCTCAGTCGCATACAGATTATACAGTAGGCATGCCGTATATCATTTTAATCAGTAGAAGCTGCTTTTGCGTCCTATTCGCATTGCTTTGAAAATAAGACACATATTAATGGAAAAGGTCACCTGGAAAGATGCTCTGTGCTACAGAGTCACATTGTACTCACCCATTATTCGTAACACATCTCAAAGCACATGGAGGATTGATGTATGTGGATGCATCTGTATCTAATTATTTATTATTATTTATTACCAGCTTGTTATATAGCGCACATGCATTCTGCAGCACTTTACAAAAAATATTTGGCCATTCATTTCAGTCCTTGCCCCAGTGGAGCTTACAGTCTATATCCCCTACCAAATGCTCCCACAACTAGCAACACGCAGAAAGCGAGACATGATAACTAGCAACACAGCGAAAGACGAGTTATAAGGGCCAAAGAACTAGAGTCTGCCTATCAGTCTATCTATCTCTATATCTATCAATCTATCTATCTTTATATCTATCTATCTATCTCTCGCTCTATCTATCTATCTATCTCTTTATCTATCTATCTCTATATCTATCAATCTATCTATCTATCTCTATCTCTCTATCTCTCTATCTAACTATCTATCTCTTTATCTATCTTTCTATCTATCTTTATATCTATCTATATATGGGCAATCTGCAGATGTGTTCACATACACCTAGTCTCCCTGTGCATTAAACAGCCCTTCTGGAAGTGTTATACCATGGAATGACACAATAGAACTGAGTGTCTTTTCGTGTAACTTTTCCCCTTAAAATGTGTCTTCATTGCAAAGCGATGCAAAATATGATGGACAAGGAGCTTATGCTGATTAAAATGATATGTGGCATTCCTATGTTCTGTGTGCGACTGCGGATATATCTGCATGCAAAATGATATGTTACAGTGTCAGTGGCTGTGACACTGTAAAGTTGCATTTTGCATGCAGATACAGCAGCAGTCACACACACAGAATATAGGCATGCCGAATATAATTTTAATCAGTATAAGCTGCTTTTGCGTCCTATTCACATCACTTTGCAAATAAAGACACATTTTAAGGGCAAAAGTCGCATGGAAAGATGCTCTGTAATGCCGAGTCACATGGCGCTCACACATTATTTGTAACACGTCTTATAGCGCATGGAGGATAGATGTATGCAGACACATCTGTATCTAACTAGTGTCTATTTATCAATGATTGAGCTACCTATCTATCTATAATCTATCTTTAAATATTAGACATCGGAGGCAAATCTTCTAATCAAAAGATTAAAATTTTCCCAACATTAAGCCCAGGTGTTTGAAAAACCACCCTCAAGATTCTTGGTTGGGAAAGGTGAGTGTAATGCTGTTGGGGATTTTGACTATAAAGTGTGATTTATGGAGTAAACAGGGAGAGTGAAGAGCTGAGATATACTGTACCCTGAGATAAACAGAATTACTGTATATCTGACACTACCAAATCACAGTGTCGCATAAGTAGAAGAGTCCATAGCAAATAGACATTTTTGGAAGTATCAATGTATAGCAAGAACATATCATCGTGCCTCTGCAGTACTAGAACTAGTCTAGCCTGAGAATTACCTGTAATTAGTAAACATTAAATAACTGTTCTGGGTCTCCTCTTCCGTTGGTTCCTCTTTGATCGTTGCCATGAGTAGAAGTCTGGATTCATGGAGACCTCACAAAAGTCCAGCAATGTAGTTTGCTTAGATGCTGACCTCACATTTTGATTCATGGAAAAGGCCCACCTGGAAAAAAAGATTGAGAGGCGCGATAACATGTTCTTGCTATACACTATACATGCAAATATATCTCAGTTGGGTCTGTCATTGTTGGCAGGGTGAATTTGAACTATATCTATCCTTCTATCTATGTCTATATCTATCTATACAGTATATGGACGATCTACAGATGTGTTCACATACACCTAGCCTCACTGCGCATTAAACAGCCCTTGTAGATAAGTTATACCATGGCACGAATCGGTACTGATCCATCTCTCTATCTATCTATCTATTTATATAAATATGGGCAACCAACAGATGTGTTCACATACACCTAGTCTCCTCTTGCGTTAAACTATCCTTCTTGTAGTGTTATACTGTGGCACAACACAATAGAAGTATGCGTCTTTTCGTGTAACTTTTCCCCTTAAAATGTGTCTTAATTGCAAAGCAATGCAAAATATGATGGACAAGCAGCATATGTTGATAAAAATGATCTGTGGCATGCCTATGTTCTGTGTGCGACTGCGGATATATCTGCATGCAAAATGCTACATTACAGTGTCAGCGGCTGTGACACTGTAAAGTTGCATATTGCATGCAGATACAGCTCAGTTGCATACAGATTATACAGTAGGCATGCCGTATATCATTTTAATCAGTAGAAGCTGCTTTTGCGTCCTATTCGCATTGCTTTGAAAATAAGACACATATTAATGGAAAAGGTCACCTGGAAAGATGCTCTGTGCTACAGAGTCACATTGTACTCACCCATTATTCGTAACACATCTCAAAGCACATGGAGGATTGATGTATGTGGATGCATCTGTATCTAATTATTTATTATTATTTATTACCAGCTTGTTATATAGCGCACATGCATTCTGCAGCGCTTTACAAAAAATATTTGGCCATTCATTTCAGTCCTTGCCCCAGTGGAGCTTACAGTCTATATCCCCTACCAAATGCTCCCACAACTAGCAACACGCAGAAAGCGAGACATGATAACTAGCAACACAGCGAAAGACGAGTTATAAGGGCCAAAGAACTAGAGTCTGCCTATCAGTCTATCTATCTCTATATCTATCAATCTATCTATCTTTATATCTATCTATCTATCTCTCGCTCTATCTATCTATCTATCTATCTCTTTATCTATCTATCTCTATATCTATCAATCTATCTATCTATCTCTATCTCTCTATCTCTCTATCTAACTATCTATCTCTTTATCTATCTTTCTATCTATCTTTATATCTATCTATATATGGGCAATCTGCAGATGTGTTCACATACACCTAGTCTCCCTGTGCATTAAACAGCCCTTCTGGAAGTGTTATACCATGGAATGACACAATAGAACTGAGTGTCTTTTCGTGTAACTTTTCCCCTTAAAATGTGTCTTCATTGCAAAGCGATGCAAAATATGATGGACAAGGAGCTTATGCTGATTAAAATGATATGTGGCATTCCTATGTTCTGTGTGCGACTGCGGATATATCTGCATGCAAAATGATATGTTACAGTGTCAGTGGCTGTGACACTGTAAAGTTGCATTTTGCATGCAGATACAGCAGCAGTCACACACACAGAATATAGGCATGCCGAATATAATTTTAATCAGTATAAGCTGCTTTTGCGTCCTATTCACATCACTTTGCAAATAAAGACACATTTTAAGGGCAAAAGTCGCATGGAAAGATGCTCTGTAATGCCGAGTCACATGGCGCTCACACATTATTTGTAACACGTCTTATAGCGCATGGAGGATAGATGTATGCAGACACATCTGTATCTAACTAGTGTCTATTTATCAATGATTGAGCTACCTATCTATCTATAATCTATCTTTAAATATTAGACATCGGAGGCAAATCTTCTAATCAAAAGATTAAAATTTTCCCAACATTAAGCCCAGGTGTTTGAAAAACCACCCTCAAGATTCTTGGTTGGGAAAGGTGAGTGTAATGCTGTTGGGGATTTTGACTATAAAGTGTGATTTATGGAGTAAACAGGGAGAGTGAAGAGCTGAGATATACTGTACCCTGAGATAAACAGAATTACTGTATATCTGACACTACCAAATCACAGTGTCGCATAAGTAGAAGAGTCCATAGCAAATAGACATTTTTGGAAGTATCAATGTATAGCAAGAACATATCATCGTGCCTCTGCAGTACTAGAACTAGTCTAGCCTGAGAATTACCTGTAATTAGTAAACATTAAATAACTGTTCTGGGTCTCCTCTTCCGTTGGTTCCTCTTTGATCGTTGCCATGAGTAGAAGTCTGGATTCATGGAGACCTCACAAAAGTCCAGCAATGTAGTTTGCTTAGATGCTGACCTCACATTTTGATTCATGGAAAAGGCCCACCTGGAAAAAAAGATTGAGAGGCGCGATAACATGTTCTTGCTATACACTATACATGCAAATATATCTCAGTTGGGTCTGTCATTGTTGGCAGGGTGAATTTGAACTATATCTATCCTTCTATCTATGTCTATATCTATCTATACAGTATATGGACGATCTACAGATGTGTTCACATACACCTAGCCTCACTGCGCATTAAACAGCCCTTATAGATAAGTTATACCATGGCACGAATCGGTACCGATCCATCTCTCTATCTATCTATTTATATAAATATGGGCAACCAACAGATGTGTTCACATACACCTAGTCTCCTCTTGCGTTAAACTATCCTTCTTGTAGTGTTATACTGTGGCACAACACAATAGAAGTATGCGTCTTTTCGTGTAACTTTTCCCCTTAAAATGTGTCTTAATTGCAAAGCGATGCAAAATATGATGGACAAGCAGCATATGTTGATAAAAATGATCTGTGGCATGCCTATGTTCTGTGTGCGACTGTGGATATATCTGCATGCAAAATGCTACATTACAGTGGCAGCGGCTGTGACACTGTAAAGTTGCATATTGCATGCAGATACAGCTCAGTCGCATACAGATTATACAGTAGGCATGCCGTATATCATTTTAATCAGTAGAAGCTGCTTTTGCGTCCTATTCGCATCGCTTTGAAAATAAGACACATATTAATGGAAAAGGTCACCTGGAAAGATGCTCTGTGCTACAGAGTCACATTGTACTCACCCATTATTCGTAACACATCTCAAAGCACATGGAGGATTGATGTATGTGGATGCATCTGTATCTAATTATTTATTATTATTTATTACCAGCTTGTTATATAGCGCACATACATTCTGCAGCGCTTTACAAAAAATATTTGGCCATTCATTTCAGTCCTTGCCCCAGTGGAGCTTACAGTCTATATCCCCTACCAAATGCTCCCACAACTAGCAACACGCAGAAAGCGAGACATGATAACTAGCAACACAGCGAAAGACGAGTTATAAGGGCCAAAGAACTAGAGTCTGCCTATCAGTCTATCTATCTCTATATCTATCAATCTATCTATCTTTATATCTATCTATCTATCTCTCGCTCTATCTATCTATCTCTTTATCTATCTATCTCTATATCTATCAATCTATCTATCTATCTCTATCTCTCTATCTCTCTATCTAACTATCTATCTCTTTATCTATCTTTCTATCTATCTTTATATCTATCTATATATGGGCAATCTGCAGATGTGTTCACATACACCTAGTGTCCCTGTGCATTAAACAGCCCTTCTGGAAGTGTTATACCATGGAATGACACAATAGAACTGAGTGTCTTTTCGTGTAACTTTTCCCCTTAAAATGTGTCTTCATTGCAAAGCGATGCAAAATATGATGGACAAGGAGCTTATGCTGATTAAAATGATATGTGGCATTCCTATGTTCTGTGTGCGACTGCGGATATATCTGCATGCAAAATGATATGTTACAGTGTCAGTGGCTGTGACACTGTAAAGTTGCATTTTGCATGCAGATACAGCAGCAGTCACACACACAGAATATAGGCATGCCGAATATAATTCTAATCAGTATAAGCTGCTTTTGCGTCCTATTCACATCACTTTGCAAATAAAGACACATTTTAAGGGCAATAGTCGCATGGAAAGATGCTCTATAATGCCGAGTCACATGGCGCTCACACATTATTTGTAACACGTCTTATAGCGCATGGAGGATAGATGTATGCAGACACATCTGTATCTAACTAGTGTCTATTTATCAATGATTGAGCTACCTATCTATCTATAATCTATCTTTAAATATTAGACATCGGAGGCAAATCTTCTAATCAAAAGATTCAAATTTTCCCAACATTAAGCCCAGGTGTTTGAAAAACCACCCTCAAGATTGTTGGTTGGGAAAGGTGAGTGTAATGCTGTTGGGGATTTTGACTATAAAGTGTGATTTATGGAGTAAACAGGGAGAGTGAAGAGCTGAGATATACTGTACCCTGAGATAAACAGAATTACTGTATATCTGACACTACCAAATCACAGTGTCGCATAAGTAGAAGAGTCCATAGCAAATAGACATTTTTGGAAGTATCAATGTATAGCAAGAACATATCATCGTGCCTCTGCAGTACTAGAACTAGTCTAGCCTGAGAATTACCTGTAATTAGTAAACATTAAATAACTGTTCTGGGTCTCCTCTTCCGTTGGTTCCTCTTTGATCGTTGCCATGAGTAGAAGTCTGGATTCATGGAGACCTCACAAAAGTCCAGCAATGTAGTTTGCTTAGATGCTGACCTCACATTTTGATTCATGGAAAAGGCCCACCTGGAAAAAAAGATTGAGAGGTGCGATAACATGTTCTTGCTATACACTATACATGCAAATATATCTCAGTTGGGTCTGTCATTGTTGGCAGGGTGAATTTGAACTATATCTATCCTTCTATCTATGTCTATATCTATCTATACAGTATATGGACGATCTACAGATGTGTTCACATACACCTAGCCTCACTGCGCATTAAACAGCCCTTGTAGATAAGTTATACCATGGCACGAATCGGTACCGATCCATCTCTCTATCTATCTATCTATTTATATAAATATGGGCAACCAACAGATGTGTTCACATACACCTAGTCTCCTCTTGCGTTAAACTATCCTTCTTGTAGTGTTATACTGTGGCACAACACAATAGAAGTATGCGTCTTTTCGTGTAACTTTTCCCCTTAAAATGTGTCTTAATTGCAAAGCGATGCAAAATATGATGGACAAGCAGCATATGTTGATAAAAATGATCTGTGGCATGCCTATGTTCTGTGTGCGACTGCGGATATATCTGCATGCTAAATGCTACATTACAGTGTCAGCGGCTGTGACACTGTAAAGTTGCATATTGCATGCAGATACAGCTCAGTCGCATACAGATTATACAGTAGGCATGCCGTATATCATTTTAATCAGTAGAAGCTGCTTTTGCGTCCTATTCGCATCGCTTTGAAAATAAGACACATATTAATGGAAAAGGTCACCTGGAAAGATGCTCTGTGCTACAGAGTCACATTGTACTCACCCATTATTCGTAACACATCTCAAAGCACATGGAGGATTGATGTATGTGGATGCATCTGTATCTAATTATTTATTATTATTTATTACCAGCTTGTTATATAGCGCACATACATTCTGCAGCGCTTTACAAAAAATATTTGGCCATTCATTTCAGTCCTTGCCCCAGTGGAGCTTACAGTCTATATGCCCTACCAAATGCTCCCACAACTAGCAACACGCAGAAAGCGAGACATGATAACTAGCAACACAGCGAAAGACGAGTTATAAGGGCCAAAGAACTAGAGTCTGCCTATCACTCTATCTATCTCTATATCTATCAATCTATCTATCTTTATATCTATCTATCTATCTCTCGCTCTATCTATCTATCTATCTCTTTATCTATCTATCTCTATATCTATCAATCTATCTATCTATCTCTATCTCTCTATCTCTCTATCTAACTATCTATCTCTTTATCTATCTTTCTATCTATCTTTATATCTATCTATATATGGGCAATCTGCAGATGTGTTCACATACACCTAGTCTCCCTGTGCATTAAACAGCCCTTCTGGAAGTGTTATACCATGGAATGACACAATAGAACTGAGTGTCTTTTCGTGTAACTTTTCCCCTTAAAATGTGTCTTCATTGCAAAGCGATGCAAAATATGATGGACAAGGAGCTTATGCTGATTAAAATGATATGTGGCATTCCTATGTTCTGTGTGCGACTGCGGATATATCTGCATGCAAAATGATATGTTACAGTGTCAGTGGCTGTGACACTGTAAAGTTGCATTTTGCATGCAGATACAGCAGCAGTCACACACACAGAATATAGGCATGCCGAATATAATTTTAATCAGTATAAGCTGCTTTTGCGTCCTATTCACATCACTTTGCAAATAAAGACACATTTTAAGGGCAAAAGTCGCATGGAAAGATGCTCTGTAATGCCGAGTCACATGGCGCTCACACATTATTTGTAACACGTCTTATAGCGCATGGAGGATAGATGTATGCAGACACATCTGTATCTAACTAGTGTCTATTTATCAATGATTGAGCTACCTATCTATCTATAATCTATCTTTAAATATTAGACATCGGAGGCAAATCTTCTAATCAAAAGATTCAAATTTTCCCAACATTAAGCCCAGGTGTTTGAAAAACCACCCTCAAGATTCTTGGTTGGGAAAGGTGAGTGTAATGCTGTTGGGGATTTTGACTATAAAGTGTGATTTATGGAGTAAACAGGGAGAGTGAAGAGCTGAGATATACTGTACCCTGAGATAAACAGAATTACTGTATATCTGACACTACCAAATCACAGTGTCGCATAAGTAGAAGAGTCCATAGCAAATAGACATTTTTGGAAGTATCAATGTATAGCAAGAACATATCATCGTGCCTCTGCAGTACTAGAACTAGTCTAGCCTGAGAATTACCAGTAATTAATAAACATTAAATAACTGTTCTGGGTCTCCTCTTCCGTTGGTTCCTCTTTGATTGTTGCCATGAGTAGAAGTCAGGATTCATGGAGACATCACAAAAGTCCAGCGATGTAGTTTGCTTAGATGCTGACCTCACATTTTGATTCATGGAAAAGGCCCACCTGGAAAAAAAGATTGAGAGGCGCGATAACATGTTCTTGCTATACACTATACATGCAAATATATCTCAGTTGGGTCTGTCATTGTTGGCAGGGTGAATTTGAACTATATCTATCCTTCTATCTATGTCTATATCTATCTATACAGTATATGGACGATCTACAGATGTGTTCACATACACCTAGCCTCACTGCGCATTAAACAGCCCTTGTAGATAAGTTATACCATGGCACGAATCGGTACCGATCAATCTCTCTATCTATCTATCTATTTATATAAATATGGGCAACCAACAGATGTGTTCACATACACCTAGTCTCCTCTTGCGTTAAACTATCCTTCTTGTAGTGTTATACTGTGGCACAACACAAAAGAAGTATGCGTCTTTTCGTGTAACTTTTCCCCTTAAAATGTGTCTTAATTGCAAAGTGATGCAAAATATGATGGACAAGCAGCATATGTTGATAAAAATGATCTGTGGCATGCCTATGTTCTGTGTGCGACTGCGGATATATCTGCATGCAAAATGCTACATTACAGTGTCAGCGGCTGTGACACTGTAAAGTTGCATATTGCATGCAGATACAGCTCAGTCGCATACAGATTAAATAGTAGGCATGCCGTATATCATTTTAATCAGTAGAAGCTGCTTGTGCGTCCTTTTCGCATCGCTTTGAAAATAAGACACATATTAATGGAAAAGGTCACCTGGAAAGATGCTCTGTGCTACAGAGTCACATTGTACTCACCCATTATTCGTAACACATCTCAAAGCACATGGAGGATTGATGTATGTGGATGCATCTGTATCTAATTATTTATTATTATTTATTACCAGCTTGTTATATAGCGCACATACATTCTGCAGTGCTTTACAAAAAATATTTGGCCATTCATTTCAGTACTTGCCCCAGTGGAGCTTACAGTCTATATCCCCTACCAAATGCTCCCACAACTAGCAACACACAGAAAGCGAGACATGATAACTAGCAACACAGCGAAAGACGAGTTATAAGGGCCAAAGAACTAGAGTCTGCCTATCAGTCTATCTATCTCTATATCTATCAATCTATCTATCTTTATATCTATCTATCTATCTCTCACTCTATCTATCTATATATCTCTTTATCTATCTATCTCTATATCTATCAATCTATCTATCTATCTATCTCTATCTCTCTATCTCTCTATCTAACTATCTATCTCTTTATCTATCTTTCTATCTATCTTTATATCTATCTATATATGGGCAATCTGCAGATGTGTTCACATACACCTAGTCTCCCTGTGCATTAAACAGCCCTTCTGGAAGTGTTATACCATGGAATGACACAATAGAACTGAGTGTCTTTTCGTGTAACTTTTCCCCTTAAAATGTGTCTTCATTGCAAAGCGATGCAAAATATGATGGACAAGGAGCTTATGCTGATTAAAATGATATGTGGCATTCCTATGTTCTGTGTGCGACTGCGGATATATCTGCATGCAAAATGATATGTTACAGTGTCAGTGGCTGTGACACTGTAAAGTTGCATTTTGCATGCAGATACAGAAGCAGTCACACACACAGAATATAGGCATGCCGAATATAATTTTAATCAGTATAAGCTGCTTTTGCGTCCTATTCACATCACTTTGCAAATAAAGACACATTTTAAGGGCAAAAGTCGCATGGAAAGATGCTCTGTAATGCCGAGTCACATGGCGCTCACACATTATTTGTAACACGTCTTATAGCGCATGGAGGATAGATGTATGCAGACACATCTGTATCTAACTAGTGTCTATTTATCAATGATTGAGCTACCTATCTATCTATAATCTATCTTTAAATATTAGACATCGGAGGCAAATCTTCTAATCAAAAGATTCAAATTTTCCCAACATTAAGCCCAGGTGTTTGAAAAACCACCCTCAAGATTCTTGGTTGGGAAAGGTGAGTGTAATGCTGTTGGGGATTTTGACTATAAAGTGTGATTTATGGAGTAAACAGGGAGAGTGAAGAGCTGAGATATACTGTACCCTGAGATAAACAGAATTACTGTATATCTGACACTACCAAATCACAGTGTCGCATAAGTAGAAGAGTCCATAGCAAATAGACATTTTTGGAAGTATCAATGTATAGCAAGAACATATCATCGTGCCTCTGCAGTACTAGAACTAGTCTAGCCTGAGAATTACCAGTAATTAATAAACATTAAATAACTGTTCTGGGTCTCCTCTTCCATTGGTTCCTCTTTGATTGTTGCCATGAGTAGAAGTCTGGATTCATGGAGACCTCACAAAAGTCCAGCGATGTAGTTTGCTTAGATGCTGACCTCACATTTTGATTCATGGAAAAGGCCCACCTGGAAAAAAAGATTGAGAGGCGCGATAACATGTTCTTGCTATACACTATACATGCAAATATATCTCAGTTGGGTCTGTCATTGTTGGCAGGGTGAATTTGAACTATATCTATCCTTCTATCTATGTCTATATCTATCTATACAGTATATGGACGATCTACAGATGTGTTCACATACACCTAGCCTCACTGCGCATTAAACAGCCCTTGTAGATAAGTTATACCATGGCACGAATCGGTACCGAACCATCTCTCTATCTATCTATCTATTTATATAAATATGGGCAACCAACAGATGTGTTCACATACACCTAGTCTCCTCTTGCGTTAAACTATCCTTCTTGTAGTGTTATACTGTGGCACAACACAATAGAAGTATGCGTCTTTTCGTGTAACTTTTCCCCTTAAAATGTGTCTTAATTGCAAAGCGATGCAAAATATGATGGACAAGCAGCATATGTTGATAAAAATGATCTGTGGCATGCCTATGTTCTGTGTGCGACTGCGGATATATCTGCATGCAAAATGCTACATTACAGTGTCAGCGGCTGTGACACTGTAAAGTTGCATATTGCATGCAGATACAGCTCAGTCGCATACAGATTATACAGTAGGCATGCCGTATATCATTTTAATCAGTAGAAGCTGCTTTTGCGTCCTATTCGCATCGCTTTGAAAATAAGACACATATTAATGGAAAAGGTCACCTGGAAAGATGCTCTGTGCTACAGAGTCACATTGTACTCACCCATTATTCATAACACATCTCAAAGCACATGGAGGATTGATGTATGTGGATGCATCTGTATCTAATTTTTTATTATTATTTATTACCAGCTTGTTATATAGCGCACATACATTCTGCAGCGCTTTACAAAAAATATTTGGCCATTCATTTCAGTCCTTGCCCCAGTGGAGCTTACAGTCTATATCCCCTACCAAATGCTCCCACAACTAGCAACACGCAGAAAGCGAGACATGATAACTAGCAACACAGCAAAAGACGAGTTATAAGGGCCAAAGAACTAGAGTCTGCCTATCAGTCTATCTATCTCTATATCTATCAATCTATCTATCTTTATATCTATCTATCTATCTCTCGCTCTATCTATCTATCTCTTTATCTATCTATCTCTATATCAATCAATCTATCTATCTATCTCTATCTCTCTATCTCTCTATCTAACTATCTATCTCTTTATCTATCTTTCTATCTTTCTTTATATCTATCTATATATGGGCAATCTGCAGATGTGTTCACATACACCTAGTCTCCCTGTGCATTAAACAGCCCTTCTGGAAGTGTTATACCATGGAATGACACAATAGAACTGAGTGTCTTTTCGTGTAACTTTTCCCCTTAAAATGTGTCTTCATTGCAAAGCGATGCAAAATATGATGGACAAGGAGCTTATGCTGATTAAAATGATATGTGGCATTCCTATGTTCTGTGTGCGACTGCGGATATATCTGCATGCAAAATGATATGTTACAGTGTCAGTGGCTGTGACACTGTAAAGTTGCATTTTGCATGCAGATACAGAAGCAGTCACACACACAGAATATAGGCATGCCGAATATAATTTTAATCAGTATAAGCTGCTTTTGCGTCCTATTCACATCACTTTGCAAATAAAGACACATTTTAAGGGCAAAAGTCGCATGGAAAGATGCTCTGTAATGCCGAGTCACATGGCGCTCACACATTATTTGTAACATGTCTTATAGCGCATGGAGGATAGATGTATGCAGACACATCTGTATCTAACTAGTGTCTATTTATCAATGATTGAAGTACCTATCTATCTATAATCTATCTTTAAATATTAGACATCGGAGGCAAATCTTCTAATCAAAAGATTCAAATTTTCCCAACATTAAGCCCAGGTGTTTGAAAAACCACCCTCAAGATTCTTGGTTGGGAAAGGTGAGTGTAATGCTGTTGGGGATTTTGACTATAAAGTGTGATTTATGGAGTAAACAGGGAGAGTGAAGAGCTGAGATATACTGTACCCTGAGATAAACAGAATTACTGTATATCTGACACTACCAAATCACAGTGTCGCATACGTAGAAGAGTCCATAGCAAATAGACATTTTTGGAAGTACCAATGTATAGCAAGAACATATCATCGTGCCTCTGCAGTACTAGAACTAGTCTAGCCTGAGAATTACCAGTAATTAATAAACATTAAATAACTGTTCTGGGTCTCCTATTCCATTGGTTCCTCTTTGATTGTTGCCATGAGTAGAAGTCTGGATTCATGGAGACCTCACAAAAGTCCAGCGATGTAGTTTGCTTAGATGCTGACCTCACATTTTGATTCATGGAAAAGGCCCACCTGGAAAAAAGATTGAGAGGCGCGATAACATGTTCTTGCTATACACTATACATGCAAATATATCTCAGTTGGGTCTGTCATTGTTGGCAGGGTGAATTTGAACTATATCTATCCTTCTATCTATGTCTATATCTATCTATACAGTATATGGACGATCTACAGATGTGTTCACATACACCTAGCCTCACTGCGCATTAAACAGCCCTTGTAGATAAGTTATACCATGGCACGAATCGGTACCGATCCATCTCTCTATCTATCTATCTATTTATATAAATATGGGCAACCAACAGATGTGTTCACATACACCTAGTCTCCTCTTGCGTTAAACTATCCTTCTTGTAGTGTTATACTGTGGCACAACACAATAGAAGTATGCGTCTTTTCGTGTAACTTTTCCCCTTAAAATGTGTCTTAATTGCAAAGCGATGCAAAATATGATGGACAAGCAGCATATGTTGATAAAGATGATCTGTGGCATGCCTATGTTCTGTGTGCGACTGCGGATATATCTGCATGCAAAATGCTACATTACAGTGTCAGCGGCTGTGACACTGTAAAGTTGCATATTGCATGCAGATACAGCTCAGTTGCATAAAGAATATACAGTAGGCATGACGTATGTCATTTTAATCAGTAGAAGCTGCTTTTGCTTCCTATTCGCATCGCTTTGCAAATAAGACACATATTAATGGAAAAGGTCACCTGGAAAGATGCTCTGTGCTACAGAGTCACATTGTACTCACCCATTACTCGTAACACATCTCAAAGCACATGGAGGATTGATGTATGTGGATGCATCTGTATCTAATTATTTATTATTATTTATTACCAGCTTGTTATATAGCGCACATACATTCTGCAGCGCTTTACAAAAAGTATTTGGCCATTCATTTCAGTCCTTGCCCCAGTGGAGCTTACAGTCTATATCCCCTACCAAATGCTCCCACAACTAGCAACACACAGAAAGCGAGACATGATAACTAGCAACACAGCGAAAGACGAGTTATAAGGGCCAAAGAACTAGTGTCTGCCTATCAGTCTATCTATCTCTATATCTATCAATCTATCTATCTTTATATCTATCTATCTATCTATCTCTCGCTCTATCTATCTATCTCTTTATCTATCTATCTCTATATCTATCAATCAATCTATCTATCTATCTCTATCTCTCTATCTCTCTATCTAACTATCTATCTCTTTATCTATCTTTCTATCTATCTTTTTATCTATCTATATATGGGCAATCTGCAGATGTGTTCACATACACCTAGTCTCCCTGTACATTAAACAGCCCTTCTGGAAGTGTTATACCATGGAATGACACAATAGAACTGAGTGTCTTTTCGTGTAACTTTTCCCCTTAAAATGTGTCTTCATTGCAAAGCGATGCAAAATATGATGGACAAGGAGCTTATGCTGATTAAAATGATATGTGGCATTCCTATGTTCTGTGTGCGACTGCGGATATATCTGCATGCAAAATGATATGTTACAGTGTCAGTGGCTGTGACACTGTAAAGTTGCATTTTGCATGCAGATACAGAAGCAGTCACACACACAGAATATAGGCATGCCGAATATAATTTTAATCAGTATAAGCTGCTTTTGCGTCCTATTCACATCACTTTGCAAATAAAGACACATTTTAAGGGCAAAAGTCGCATGGAAAGATGCTCTGTAATGCCGAGTCACATGGCGCTCACACATTATTTGTAACACGTCTTATAGCGCATGGAGGATAGATGTATGCAGACACATCTGTATCTAACTAGTGTCTATTTATCAATGATTGAGCTACCTATCTATCTATAATCTATCTTTAAATATTAGACATCGGAGGCAAATCTTCTAATCAAAAGATTCAAATTTTCCCAACATTAAGCCCAGGTGTTTGAAAAACCACCCTCAAGATTCTTGGTTGGGAAAGGTGAGTGTAATGCTGTTGGGGATTTTGACTATAAAGTGTGATTTATGGAGTAAACAGGGAGAGTGAAGAGCTGAGATATACTGTACCCTGAGATAAACAGAATTACTGTATATCTGACACTACCAAATCACAGTGTCGCATACGTAGAAGAGTCCATAGCAAATAGACATTTTTGGAAGTACCAATGTATAGCAAGAACATATCATCGTGCCTCTGCAGTACTAGAACTAGTCTAGCCTGAGAATTACCAGTAATTAATAAACATTAAATAACTGTTCTGGGTCTCCTATTCCATTGGTTCCTCTTTGATTGTTGCCATGAGTAGAAGTCTGGATTCATGGAGACCTCACAAAAGTCCAGCGATGTAGTTTGCTTAGATGCTGACCTCACATTTTGATTCATGGAAAAGGCCCACCTGGAAAAAAAGATTGAGAGGCGCGATAACATGTTCTTGCTATACACTATACATGCAAATATATCTCAGTTGGGTCTGTCATTGTTGGCAGGGTGAATTTGAACTATATCTATCCTTCTATCTATGTCTATATCTATCTATACAGTATATGGACGATCTACAGATGTGTTCACATACACCTAGCCTCACTGCGCATTAAACAGCCCTTGTAGATAAGTTATACCATGGCACGAATCGGTACCGATCCATCTCTCTATCTATCTATCTATTTATATAAATATGGGCAACCAACAGATGTGTTCACATACACCTAGTCTCCTCTTGCATTAAACTATCCTTCTTGTAGTGTTATACTATGGCACAACACAATAGAAGTATGCGTCTTTTCGTGTAACTTTTCCCCTTAAAATGTGTCTTAATTGCAAAGCGATGCAAAATATGATGGACAAGCAGCATATGTTGATAAAAATGATCTGTGGCATGCCTATGTTCTGTGTGCGACTGCGGATATATCTGCATGCAAAATGCTACATTACAGTGTCAGCGGCTGTGACACTGTAAAGTTGCATATTGCATGCAGATACAGCTAAGTTGCATAAAGAATATACAGTAGGCATGCCGTATGTCATTTTAATCAGTAGAAGCTGCTTTTGCTTCCTATTCGCATCGATTTGCAAATAAGACACATATTAATGGAAAAGGTCACCTGGAAAGATGCTCTGTGCTACAGAGTCACATTGTACTCACCCATTACTCGTAACACATCTCAAAGCACATGGAGGATTGATGTATGTGGATGCATCTGTATCTAATTATTTATTATTATTTATTACCAGCTTGTTATATAGCGCACATACATTCTGCAGCGCTTTACAAAAAGTATTTGGCCATTCATTTCAGTCCTTGCCCCAGTGGAGCTTACAGTCTATATCCCCTACCAAATGCTCCCACAACTAGCAACACACAGAAAGCGAGACATGATAACTAGCAACACAGCGAAAGACGAGTTATAAGGGCCAAAGAACTAGTGTCTGCCTATCAGTCTATCTATCTCTATATCTATCAATCTATCTATCTTTATATCTATCTATCTATCTCTCGCTCTATCTATCTATCTCTTTATCTATCTATCTCTATATCTATCAATCAATCTATCTATCTATCTCTATCTCTCTATCTCTCTATCTAACTATCTATCTCTTTATCTATCTTTCTATCTATCTTTTTATCTATCTATATATGGGCAATCTGCAGATGTGTTCACATACACCTAGTCTCCCTGTACATTAAACAGCCCTTCTGGAAGTCTTATACCATGGAATGACACAATAGAACTGAGTGTCTTTTCATGTAACTTTTCCCCTTAAAATGTGTCTTCATTGCAAAGCGATGCAAAATATGATGGACAAGGAGCTTATGCTGATTAAAATGATATGTGGCATTCCTATGTTCTGTGTGCGACTGCGGATATATCTGCATGCAAAATGATACGTTACAGTGTCATTGGCTGTGACACTGTAAAGTTGCATTTTGCATGCAGATACAGCAGCAGTCACACACACAGAATATAGGCATGCCGAATATCATTTTAATCAGTATATGCTGCTTTTGCGTCCTATTCACATCACTTTGCAAATAAAGACACATTTTAAGGGCAAAAGTCGCATGGAAAGATGCTCTGTAATGCCGAGTCACATGGCGCTCATACATTATTTGTAACACGTCTTATAGCGCATGGAGGATAGATGTATGCAGACACATCTGTATCTAACTAGTGTCTATTTATCAATGATTGAGCTACCTATCTATCTATAATCTATCTTTAAATATTAGACATCGGAGGCAAATCTTCTAATCAAAAGATTCAAATTTTCCCAACATTAAGCCCAGGTGTTTGAAAAACCACCCTCAAGATTCTTGGTTGGGAAAGGTGAGTGTAATGCTGTTGGGGATTTTGACTAAAAAGCGTGATTTATGGAGTAAAACAGGGAGAGTGAAGAGCTGAGATATACTGTACCCTGAGATAAACAGAATTACTGTATATCTGACAATACCAAATCACAGTGTCGCATAAGTAGAAGAGTCCATAGCAAATAGACATTTTTGGAAGTATCAATGTATAGCAGGAACATATCATTGTGCCTCTGCAGGACTAGAACTAGTCTAGCCTGAGAATTACCGGTAATTAATAAACATTAATTACCTGTTATGGGTCTCCTCTTCCGTTGGTTCCTCTTTCATCGTTGCCATGAGTAGAAGTCTGGATTCAAGGAGACCTCACAAAAGTCCAGCGATGTAGTTTACTTAGATGCTGACCTCACATTTTGATTCATGGAAAAGGCCCACCTGGAAAAAAAGATTTAGAGGCGCGATAACATGTTCTTGCTATACACTATGCATGCAAATATATCTCAGTTGGGTCTGTCCTTGTTGGCAGGGTGAATTTGGAATATATCTATCTATCTATCTATCTATCTATCTATGTCTATATCTATCTATACAGTATATGGACGATCTACAGATGTGTTCACATACACCCAGCCTAACTGCGCATTAAACAGCCCTTGTAGATAAGTTATACCGTGGCATGAATTGGTACCGATCCATCTCTCTATCTATAAATCTATTTATATAAATATGGGCAACCAACAGATGTGTTCACATACACCTAGTCTCCTCTCATGTTAAACAGTCCTTCTAGTAGTGTTATACTGTGGCACGACACAATAGAAGTGAGCATCTTTTCGTGTAACTTTTCCCCTTAAAATCTGTCTTAATTGCAAAGTGATGCAAAATAGAATGGACAAGCAGCTTATGCTGATTAAAATGATCTGTGGCATGCCTATGTTCTGTGTGCGACTGCGGATATATCCGCATGCAAAATGCTACATTACAGTGTCAGCGGCTCTGACACTGTAAAATTGCATATCGCATGCAGATACAGCTCAGTCACACACAGATTATACAGTAGGCATGCCTTATATCATTTTAATCAGTAGAAGCTGCTTTTGCATCCTATTCGCATCGCTTTGCAAATCAGACACATAATAATGGAAAAAGTCACCTGGAAAGATGCTCTGTGCTACAGAGTCACATTGTACTCACCCATTATTCATAACACATCTCAAAGCACATGGAGGATTGATGTATGTGGATGCATCTGTATCTAATTATTTATTATTATTTATTACCAGCTTGTTATATAGCGCACATACATTCCGCAGCGCTTTACAAAAAATGTTTGCCCATTCATTTCAGTCCTTGCCCCAGTGGAGCTTACAGTCTATATCCCCTACCAAATGCTCACACAACTAGCAACACACAGAAAGCGACACATTATAACTTGCAACACAGCAAATGATGAGTTATCAGGGCCAAAGAACTAGTGTCTGCCTATCTGTCTGTCTATCTTTCTCTATATCTATCAATCTATCTGTCTTTATATCTATTTATCTATCTCTCGCTCTATCTATCTATCTCTTTATCTATTTATCTCTATATCTATCAATCAATCTATCTTTTTATCTATCTCTATATCTATCTCTCTATCTAACTATCTATCTCTTTATCTATCTATCTATCTTTATATCTATCTATATATGGGCAATCTACAGATGTGTTCACATACACCTAGTCTCCCTGTGCGTTAAACAGCCCTTCTGGAAATGGTATACCATGGCATGACACAAAAGAACTGCGTTCTTTTCGTGTAACTTTTCCCCTTAAAATGTGTCTTCATTGCAAAGCGATGCAAAATATGATGGACAAGGAGCTTATGCTGATTAAAATGATATGTGGCATGCCTATGTTCTGTGTGCGACTGCGGATATATTTGCATGCAAAATGATACGTTACAGTGTCAGTGGCTGTGACACTGTAAAGTTGCATTTTGCATGCAGATACAGCAGCAGTCACTCACACAGAATATAGGCATGCCGAATATCATTTTAATCAGTATAAGCTGCTTTTGCGTCCTATTCACATCGCTTTGCAAATAAAGACACATTTTAAGGGCAAAAGTTGCATGGAAAGATGCTCTGTAATGCAGAGTCACATGGAGCTAGCACGTAATTTGTAACACGTCTTATAGCGCAAGGAGGATAGATGTATGCAGACACATCTGTATCTAACTAGTGTCTATTTATCAATGATTGAGCTACCTATCTATCTATAATCTATCTTTAAATATTAGACATCGGAGGCAAATCTTCTAATCAAAAGATTCAAATTTTCCCAACATTAAGCCCAGGTGTTTGAAAAACCACCCTCAAGATTTTTGGTTGGGAAAAGTAAGTGTAATGCTGTTGGGGATTTTGACTATAAAGTGTGATTTATGGAGTAAAACAGGGAGAGTGAAGAGGTGAGATATACTGTACCCTGAGATAAACAGAATTACTGTATATCTGACACTAACAAATCACAGTGTCGCATAAGTAGAAGAGTCCATAGCAAATAGACATTTTTAGAAGTATCAATATATAGCAAGAACATATCATTGTGCCTCTGCAGGACTAGAACTAGTCTAGCCTGAGAATTACCGGTAATTAATAAACATTAATTACCTGTTCTGGGTCTCCTCTTCCGTTGGTTCCTTTTTGATCATTGCCATGAGTAGAAGTCTGGATTCAAGGAGACCTCACAAAAGTCCAGCGATGTAGTTTGCTTAGATGCTGACCTCACATTTTGATTCATGGAAAAGGCCCACCTGGAAAAAAATATTGAGAGGCGCGATAACATGTTCTTGCTATACACTATACATGCAAATATATCTCAGTTGGGTCTCTCATTGTTGGCAGGGTGAATTTGAACTATAACTATCCTTCTATCTATGTCTATATCTATCTAACCAGTATATGGACGATCTACAGATGTGTTCACATACACCTAGCCTCACTGCGCATTAAACAGCCCTTGTAGATAAGTTATACCGTGGCACGAATTGGTACTGATCCATCTCTCTAACTATCTATCTATCTATTTATATATTTATAGGCAACCAACAGATGTGTTCAAGTACACCTAGTATCCTCTCACGTTAAACAGTCCTTCTAGTAGTGTTATACTGTGGCACAACACAATAGAAGTGAGCTTCTTTTCGTGTAACTTTTCCCCTTAAAATCTGTCTTAATTGCAAAGCGATGCAAAATAGAATGGACAAGCAGCTTATGCTGATTAAAATGATCTGTGGCATGCCTATGTTCTGTGTGCGACTGCGGATATATCTGCATGCAAAATGCTACATTACAGTGTCAGTGGCTGTGACACTGTAAAATTGCATATCGCATGCAGATACAGCTCAGTCACACACAGATTATACAGTAGGCATACCATATATCATTTTAATCAGTAGAAGCTGCTTTTGCGTCCTATTCGCATCGCTTTGCAAATCAGACACATATTAATGGAAAAGGTCACCTGGAAAGATGCTCTGTGCTACAGAGTCACATTGTACTCACCCCTTATTCGTAACACATCTCAAAGCACATGGAGGATTGATGTATGTGGACGCATCTGTATCTAATTATTTATTATTATTTATTTCCAGCTTGTTATATAGCGCACATACATTCCACAGCGCTTTACAAAAAATGTTTGGCCATTCATTTCAGTCCTTTCCCCAGTGGAGCTTACAGTCTATATGCCCTAACAAATGCTCACACAACTAGCAACACACAGAAAGCGACACATTATAACTAGCAACACAGCGAAAGAAAAGTTATCAGGGCCAAAGAACTAGTGTCTGCCTATCTGTCTATCTATCTGTAAATCTATCTATCTTTATATCTATTTATCTATCTCTCACTCTATCTATCTCTCTCTTTATCTATCTATCTCTATATCTATCAATCAATCTATCTATCTATCTCTATATCTATCTCTCTATCTAACTATCTATCACTTTATCTATCTATCTATCTATCTTTATATCTATCTATATATGGGCAATCTACAGATGTGTTCACATACACCTAGTCTCCCTGTGCGTTAAACAGCCCTTCTGGAAGTTTTATACCATGGCATGACACAAAAGAAATGAGTTTCTTTTCATGTAACTTTTCCCCTTAAAATGTGTCTTCATTGCAAAATATGATGGACAAGGAGCTTATGCTGATTAAAATGATATGTGGCATGCCTATGTTCTGTGTGCGACTGCGGATATATCTGCATGCAAAATGATACGTTACAGTGTCAGTGGCTGTGACACTGTAAAGTTGCATTTTGCATGCAGATACAGCAGCAGTCACACACACAGAATATAGGCATGCCAAATATCATTTTAATCAGTATAAGCTGCTTTTGCATCCTATTCACATCGCTTTGCAAATAAAGACACATTTTAAGGGCAAAAGTTGCATGGAAAGATGCTCTGTAATGCCGAGTCACATGGCGCTCGCACGTTATTTGTAACACGTCTTATAGCGCATGGAGGATAGATGTATGCAGACACATCTGTATCTAACTAGTGTCTATTTATCAATGATTGAGCTACCTATCTATCTATAATCTATCTTTAAATATTAGACATCGGAGGCAAATCTTCTAATCAAAAGATTCAAATTTTCCCAACATTAAGCCCAGGTGTTTGAAAAACCACCCTCAAGATTCTTGGTTGGGAAAGGTGAGTGTAATGCTGTTGGGAATTTTGACTATAAAGTGTGATTTATGGAGTGAACAGGGAGAGTGAAGAGGTGAGATATACTGTACCCTGAGATAAACAGAATACCTGTATATCTGACACTACCAAATCACAGTGTCGCATAAGTAGAAGAGTCCATAGCAAATAGACATTTTTGGAAGTATCAATGTATAGCAAGAACATATCATTGTGCCTCTGCAGTACTAGAACTAGTCTAGCCTGAGAATTACCAGTAATTAATAAACATTAATTACCTGTTCTGGGTCTCCTCTTCCATTGGTTCCTCTTTGATCGTTGCCATGAGTAGAAGTCTGGATTCATGGAGACCTCACCAAAGTCCAGCGATGTAGTTTGCTTAGATGCTGACCTCACATTTTGATTCATGGAAAAGGCCCACCTGGAAAAAAATATTGAGAGGCGCGATAACATGTTCTTGCTATACACTATACATGCAAATATATCTCAGTTGGGTCTGTCCTTGTTGGCAGGGTGAATTTGAACTATATCTATCCTTCTATCTATGTCTATATCTATCTATACAGTATATGGACGATCTACAGAAGTGTTCACATACACCTAGCTTCACTGTGCATTAAACAGCCCTTGTAGATAAGTTATACCATGGCACGAATCGGTACCAATCCATCTCTCTATCTATCTATCTATTTATGTATATATGGGCAACCAACAGATGTGTTCACATACACCTAGTCTCCTCTTGCGTTAAACTATCCTTCTAGTAGTGTTATGCTGTGGCACAACACAATTGAATTATGCATCTTTTCGTGTAACTTTTCCCCTTAAAATGTGTCTTAATTGAAAAGCGATGCAAAATATGACGGACAAGCAGCATATGTTGATAAAAATGATCTGTGGCATGCCTATGTTCTGTGTGCGACTGCGGATATATCTGCATGCAAAATCCTACATTACAGTGTCAGCGGCTGTGACACTGTAAAGTTGCATATCGCATGCAGATACAGCTCAGTCGCATACAGATTATACAGTAGGCATGCCGTATATCATATTAATCAGTGTAAGCTGCTCTTGCATTAAATTCGCATCACTTTGCAAATCAGACACATATTAATGGAAAATGTCACCTGGAAAGATGTTCTGTGCTACAGAGTCACATTGTACTCACCCATTATTTGTAACACATCTCAAAGCACATGGAGGATTGATGTATGTGGACGCATCTGTATCTAATTATTTATTATTATTTATTACCAGCTTGTTATATAGCGCACATACATTCTGCAGCGCTTTACAAAAAATATTTGGCCATTCATTTCAGTCCTTGCCCCAGTGGAGCTTACAGTCTATATCCCCTACCAAATGCTCACACAACTAGCAACACACAGAAAGCAAGACATGATAACTAGCAACACAGCAAAAGACGAGTTATAAGGGCCAAAGAACTAGTGTCTGCCTATCAGTCTATCTATCTCTATATCTATCAATCTATCTATCTTTATATCTATCTATCTCTCGCTCTATCTATCTATCTCTTTATCTATCTATCTCTATATCTATCAATCAATCTATCTATCTATCTCTATCTCTCTATCTAACTATCTATCTCTTTATCTATCTATCTATCTATCTATCTTTATATCTATCTATATATGGGCAATCTACAGATGTGTTCATATACACCTAGTCTCCCTGTGCGTTAAACAGCCCTTCTGGAAGTGTTATACCATGGAATGACACAATAGAACTGAGTGTCTTTTCGTGTAACTTTTCCCCTTAAAATGTGTCTTCTTTGCAAAGCGATGCAAAATATGATGGACAAGGAGCTTATGCTGATTAAAATTATATGTGGCATGCCTATGTTCTGTGTGCGACTGCGGATATATCTGCATGCAAAATGATACGTTACAGTGTCAGTGGCTGTGACACTGTAAAGTTGCATTTTGCATGCAGATACAGCAGCAGTCACACACACAGAATATAGGCATGCCGAATATAATTTTAATCAGTATAAGCTGCTTTTGCGTCCTATTCACATCACTTTGCAAATAAAGACACATTTTAAGGGCAAAAGATGCTTGGAAAGATGCTCTGTAAAGCCAAGTCACATGGCGCTAACACATTATTTGTAACACGTCTTATAGCGCATGGAGGATAGATGTATGCAGACACATCTGTATCTAACTAGTGTCTATTTATCAATGATTGAGCTACCTATCTATCTATAATCTATCTTTAAATATTAGACATCAGAGGCAAATCTTCTAATGAAAAGATTCAAATTTTCCCAACATTAAGCCCAGGTGTTTGAAAAACCACCCTGAAGATTTTTGGTTGGGAAAGGTGAGTGTAATGCTGTTGGGGATTTTGACTATAAAGTTTGATTTAAGGAGTAAAACCGGGAGAGTGAAGAGGTGAGATATACTGTACCCTGAGATAAACAGAATTACTGTATATCTGACACTACCAAATCACAGTGTCGCATAAGTAGAAGAGTCCATAGCAAATAGACATTTTTAGAAGTATCAATATATAGCAAGAACATATCATCGTGCCTCTGCAGGACTAGAACTAGTCTAGCCTGAGAATTACCGGTAATTAATAAACATTAATTACCTGTTCTGGGTCTCCTCTTCCGTTGGTTCCTCTTTGATCGTTGCCATGAGTAGAAGTCTGGATTCAAGGAGACCTCACAAAAGTCCAGCGATGTAGTTTGCTTAGATGCTGACCTCACATTTTGATTCATGGAAAAGGCCCACCTGGAAAAAAAGATTGAGAGGCGCGATAACATGTTCTTGCTATACACTATACATGCAAATATGTCTCAGTTGGGTCTGTCATTGTTGGCAGGGTGAATTTGAACTATATCTATCCTTCTATCTATGTCTATATCTATCTATACAGTATATGGACGATCTACAGATGTGTTCACATACACCTAGCCTCACTGCGCATTAAACAGCCCTTGTAGATAAGTTATACCGTGGCACGAATTGGTACTGATCCATCTCTCTATCTATCTATCTATCTATCTATCTATTTATATATATATAGGCAACCAACAGATGTGTTCAAGTACACCTAGTATCCTCTCGCGTTAAACAGTCCTTCTAGTAGTGTTATACTGTGGCACAACACAATAGAAGTGAGCGTCTTTTCGTGTAACTTTTCCCCTTAAAATCTGTCTTAATTGCAAAGTGATGCAAAATAGAATGGACAAGCAGCTTATGCTGATTAAAATGATCTGTGGCATGCCTATGTTCTGTGTGCGACTGCGGATATATCTGCATGCAAAATGATACGTTACAGTGTCAGTGGCTGTGACACTGTAAAGTTGCATTTTGCATGCAGATACAGCAGCAGTCACACACACAGAATATAGGCATGCCGAATATCATTTTAATCAGTATAAGCTGCTTTTGCGTCCTATTCACATCGCTTTGCAAATAAAGACACATTTTAAGGGCAAAAGTCGCATGGAAAGATGCTCTGTAATGCCGAGTCACATGGCGCTCGCACGTTATTTGTAACACGTCTTATAGCGCATGGAGGATAGATGTATGCAGACACATCTGTATCTAACTAGTGTCTATTTATCAAAGATTGAGCTACCTATCTATCTATAATCTATCTTTAAATATTAGACATCGGAGGCAAATCTTGTAATCAAAAGATTCAAATTTTCCCAACATTAAGCCCAGGTGTTTGAAAAACCACCCTCAAGATTCTTGGTTGGGAAAGGTGAGTGTAATGCTTTTGGGAATTTTGACTATAAAGTGTGATTTATGGAGTGAACAGGGAGAGTGAAGAGCTGAGATATACTGTACCCTGAGATAAACAGAATACCTGTATATCTGACACTACCAAATCACAGTGTCGCATAAGTAGAAGAGTCCATAGCAAATAGAAATTTTTGGAAGTATCAAAGTATAGCAAGAACATATCATTGTGCCTCTGCAGTACTAGAACTAGTCTAGCCTGAGAATTACCAGTAATTAATAAACATTAATTACCTGTTCTGGGTCTCCACTTCCGTTGGTTCCTCTTTGATCGTTGCCATGAGTAGAAGTCTGGATTCATGGAGACCTCACCAAAGTCCAGCGATGTAGTTTGCTTAGATGCTGACCTCACATTTTGATTCATGGAAAAGGCCCACCTGGAAAAAAATATTGAGAGGCGCGATAACATGTTCTTGCTATACACTATACATGCAAATATATCTCAGTTGGGTCTGTCCTTGTTGGCAGGGTGAATTTGAACTATATCTATCCTTCTATCTATGTCTATATCTATCTATACAGTATATGGACGATCTACAGATGTGTTCACATACACCTAGCTTCACTGCGCATTAAACAGCCCTTGTAGATAAGTTATACCATGGCACGAATCGGTACCAATCCATCTCTCTATCTATCTATCTATTTATATATATATATGGGCAACCAAAAGATGTGTTCACATACACCTAGTCTCCTCTTGCGTTAAAATATCCTTCTAGTAGTGTTATGCTGTGGCACAACACAATAGAATTATGCATCTTTTCGTGTAACTTTTCCCCTTAAAATGTGTCTTAATTGCAAAGCGATGCAAAATATGACGGACAAGCAGCATATGTTGATAAAAATGATCTGTGGCATGCCTATGTTCTGTGTGCGACTGCGGATATATCTGCATGCAAAATGCTACATTACAGTGTCAGCGGCTGTGACACTGTAAAGTTGCATATCGCATGCAGATACAGCTCAGTCGCATACAGATTATACAGTAGGCATGCCGTATATCATTTTAATCAGTGGAAGCTGCTCTTGCATTAAATTCGCATCACTTTGCAAATCAGACACATATTAATGGAAAATGTCACCTGGAAAGATGTTCTGTGCTACAGAGTCACATTGTACTCACCCATTATTTGTTACACATCTCAAAGCACATGGAGGATTGATGTATGTGGACGCATCTGTATCTAATTATTTATTATTATTTATTACCAGCTTGTTATATAGCGCACATACATTCTGCAGCGCTTTACAAAAAATATTTGGCCATTCATTTCAGTCCTTGCCCCAGTGGAGCTTACAGTCTATATCCCCTACCAAATGCTCACACAACTAGCAACACACAGAAAGCAAGACATGATAACTAGCAACACAGCGAAAGACGAGTTATAAGGGCCAAAGAACTAGTGTCTGTCTATCAGTCTATCTATCTCTATATCTATCAATCTATCTATCTTTATATCTATCTATCTCTCGCTCTATCTATCTATCTCTTTATCTATCTATCTCTATATCTATCAATCAATCTATCTATCTATCTCTATCTCTCTATCTAACTATCTATCTCTTTATCTATCTATCTATCTATCTATCTTTATATCTATCTATATATGGGCAATCTACAGATGTGTTCATATACACCTAGTCTCCCTGTGCGTTAAACAGCCCTTCTGGAAGTGTTATACCATGGAACGACACAATAGAACTGAGTGTCTTTTCGTGTAACTTTTCCCCTTAAAATGTGTCTTCTTTGCAAAGCGATGCAAAATATGATGGACAAGGAGCTTATGCTGATTAATATTATATGTGGCATGCCTATGTTCTGTGTGCGACTGCGGATATATCTGCATGCAAAATGATACGTTACAGTGTCAGTGGCTGTGACACTGTAAAGTTGCATTTTGCATGCAGATACAGCAGCAGTCACACACACAGAATATAGGCATGCCGAATATAATTTTAATCAGTATAAGCTGCTTTTGCGTCCTATTCACATCACTTTGCAAATAAAGACACATTTTAAGGGCAAAAGATGCTTGGAAAGATGCTCTGTAAAGCCAAGTCACATGGCGCTAACACATTATTTGTAACACGTCTTATAGCGCATGGAGGATAGATGTATGCAGACACATCTGTATCTAACTAGTGTCTATTTATCAATGATTGAGCTACCTATCTATCTATAATCTATCTTTAAATATTAGACATCAGAGGCAAATCTTCTAATGAAAAGATTCAAATTTTCCCAACATTAAGCCCAGGTGTTTGAAAAACCACCCTCAAGATTTTTGGTTGGGAAAGGTGAGTGTAATGCTGTTGGGGATTTTGACTATAAAGTTTGATTTAAGGAGTAAAACCTGGAGAGTGAAGAGGTGAGATATACTGTACCCTGAGATAAACAGAATTACTGTATATCTGACACTACCAAATCACAGTGTCGCATAAGTAGAAGAGTCCATAGCAAATAGACATTTTTAGAAGTATCAATATATAGCAAGAACATATCATCGTGCCTCTGCAGGACTAGAACTAGTCTAGCCTGAGAATTACCGGTAATTAATAAACATTAATTACCTGTTCTGGGTCTCCTCTTCCGTTGGTTCCTCTTTGATCGTTGCCATGAGTAGAAGTCTGGATTCAAGGAGACCTCACAAAAGTCCAGCGATGTAGTTTGCTTAGATGCTGACCTCACATTTTGATTCATGGAAAAGGCCCACCTGGAAAAAAAGATTGAGAGGCGCGATAACATGTTCTTGCTATACACTATGCATGCAAATATGTCTCAGTTGGGTCTGTCATTGTTGGCAGGGTGAATTTGAACTATATCTATCCTTCTATCTATGTCTATATCTATCTATACAGTATATGGACGATCTACAGATGTGTTCACATACACCTAGCCTCACTGCGCATTAAACAGCCCTTGTAGATAAGTTATACCATGGCACGAATTGGTACTGATCCATCTCTCTATATATCTATCTATCTATCTATTTATATATATATAGGCAACCAACAGATGTGTTCAAGTACACCTAGTATCCTCTCGCGTTAAACAGTCCTTCTAGTAGTGTTATACTGTGGCACAACACAATAGAAGTGAGCGTCTTTTCGTGTAACTTTTCCCCTTAAAATCTGTCTTAATTGCAAAGTGATGCAAAATAGAATGGACAAGCAGCTTATGCTGATTAAAATGATCTGTGGCATGCCTATGTTCTGTGTGCGACTGCGGATATATCTGCATGCAAAATGATACGTTACAGTGTCAGTGGCTGTGACACTGTAAAGTTGCATTTTGCATGCAGATACAGCAGCAGTCACACACACAGAATATAGGCATGCCGAATATCATTTTAATCAGTATAAGCTGCTTTTGCGTCCTATTCACATCGCTTTGCAAATAAAGACACATTTTAAGGGCAAAAGTCGCATGGAAAGATGCTCTGTAATGCCGAGTCACATGGCGCTCGCACGTTATTTGTAACACGTCTTATAGCGCATGGAGGATAGATGTATGCAGACACATCTGTATCTAACTAGTGTCTATTTATCAAAGATTGAGCTACCTATCTATCTATAATCTATCTTTAAATATTAGACATCGGAGGCAAATCTTGTAATCAAAAGATTCAAATTTTCCCAACATTAAGCCCAGGTGTTTGAAAAACCACCCTCAAGATTCTTGGTTGGGAAAGGTGAGTGTAATGCTTTTGGGAATTTTGACTATAAAGTGTGATTTATGGAGTGAACAGGGAGAGTCAAGAGCTGAGATATACTGTACCCTGAGATAAACAGAATACCTGTATATCTGACACTACCAAATCACAGTGTCGCATAAGTAGAAGAGTCCATAGCAAATAGAAATTTTTGGAAGTATCAATGTATAGCAAGAACATATCATTGTGCCTCTGCAGTACTAGAACTAGTCTAGCCTGAGAATTACCAGTAATTAATAAACATTAATTACCTGTTCTGGGTCTCCTCTTCCGTTGGTTCCTCTTTGATCGTTGCCATGAGTAGAAGTCTGGATTCATGGAGACCTCACCAAAGTCCAGCGATGTAGTTTGCTTAGATGCTGACCTCACATTTTGATTCATGGAAAAGGCCCACCTGGAAAAAAATATTGAGAGGCGCGATAACATGTTCTTGCTATACACTATACATGCAAATATATCTCAGTTGGGTCTGTCCTTGTTGGCAGGGTGAATTTGAACTATATCTATCCTTCTATCTATGTCTATATCTATCTATACAGTATATGGACGATCTACAGATGTGTTCACATACACCTAGCTTCACTGCGCATTAAACATCCCTTGTAGATAAGTTATACCATGGCACGAATCGGCACCAATCCATCTCTCTATCTATCTATCTATTTATATATATATATGGGCAACCAAAAGATGTGTTCACATACACCTAGTCTCCTCTTGCGTTAAAATATCCTTCTAGTAGTGTTATGCTGTGGCACAACACAATAGAATTATGCATCTTTTCGTGTAACTTTTCCCCTTAAAATGTGTCTTAATTGCAAAGCGATGCAAAATATGACGGACAAGCAGCATATGTTGATAAAAATGATCTGTGGCATGCCTATGTTCTGTGTGCGACTGCGGATATATCTGCATGCAAAATGCTACATTACAGTGTCAGCGGCTATGACACTGTAAAGTTGCATTTTGCATGCAGATACAGCAGCAGTCACACACACAGAATATAGGCATGCCGAATATCATTTTAATCAGTATAAGCTGCTTTTGCGTCCTATTCACATCGCTTTGCAAATAAAGACACATTTTAAGGGCAAAAGTCGCATGGAAAGATGCTCTGTAATGCCGAGTCACATGGCGCTCGCACGTTATTTGTAACACGTCTTATAGCGCATGGAGGATAGATGTATGCAGACACATCTGTATCTAACTAGTGTCTATTTATCAAAGATTGAGCTACCTATCTATCTATAATCTATCTTTAAATATTAGACATCGGAGGCAAATCTTGTAATCAAAAGATTCAAATTTTCCCAACATTAAGCCCAGGTGTTTGAAAAACCACCCTCAAGATTCTTGGTTGGGAAAGGTGAGTGTAATGCTTTTGGGAATTTTGACTATAAAGTGTGATTTATGGAGTGAACAGGGAGAGTCAAGAGCTGAGATATACTGTACCCTGAGATAAACAGAATACCTGTATATCTGACACTACCAAATCACAGTGTCGCATAAGTAGAAGAGTCCATAGCAAATAGAAATTTTTGGAAGTATCAATGTATAGCAAGAACATATCATTGTGCCTCTGCAGTACTAGAACTAGTCTAGCCTGAGAATTACCAGTAATTAATAAACATTAATTACCTGTTCTGGGTCTCCTCTTCCGTTGGTTCCTCTTTGATCGTTGCCATGAGTAGAAGTCTGGATTCATGGAGACCTCACCAAAGTCCAGCGATGTAGTTTGCTTAGATGCTGACCTCACATTTTGATTCATGGAAAAGGCCCACCTGGAAAAAAATATTGAGAGGCGCGATAACATGTTCTTGCTATACACTATACATGCAAATATATCTCAGTTGGGTCTGTCCTTGTTGGCAGGGTGAATTTGAACTATATCTATCCTTCTATCTATGTCTATATCTATCTATACAGTATATGGACGATCTACAGATGTGTTCACATACACCTAGCTTCACTGCGCATTAAACAGCCCTTGTAGATAAGTTATACCATGGCACGAATCGGTACCAATCCATCTCTCTATCTATCTATCTATTTATATATATATATGGGCAACCAAAAGATGTGTTCACATACACCTAGTCTCCTCTTGCGTTAAAATATCCTTCTAGTAGTGTTATGCTGTGGCACAACACAATAGAATTATGCATCTTTTCGTGTAACTTTTCCCCTTAAAATGTGTCTTAATTGCAAAGCGATGCAAAATATGACGGACAAGCAGCATATGTTGATAAAAATGATCTGTGGCATGCCTATGTTCTGTGTGCGACTGCGGATATATCTGCATGCAAAATCCTACATTACAGTGTCAGCGGCTGTGACACTGTAAAGTTGCATATCGCATGCAGATACAGCTCAGTCGCATACAGATTATACAGTAGGCATGCCGTATATCATTTTAATCAGTGGAAGCTGCTCTTGCATTAAATTCGCATCACTTTGCAAATCAGACACATATTAATGGAAAATGTCACCTGGAAAGATGTTCTGTGCTACAGAGTCACATTGTACTCACCCATTATTTGTAACACATCTCAAAGCACATGGAGGATTGATGTATGTGGACGCATCTGTATCTAATTATTTATTATTATTTATTACCAGCTTGTTATATAGCGCACATACATTCTGCAGCGCTTTACAAAAAATATTTGGCCATTCATTTCAGTCCTTGCCCCAGTGGAGCTTACAGTCTATATCCCCTACCAAATGCTCACACAACTAGCAACACACAGAAAGCAAGACATGATAACTAGCAACACAGCAAAAGACGAGTTATAAGGGCCAAAGAACTAGTGTCTGCCTATCAGTCTATCTATCTCTATATCTATCAATCTATCTATCTTTATATCTATCTATCTCTCGCTCTATCTATCTATCTCTTTATCTATCTATCTCTATATCTATCAATCAATCTATCTATCTATCTCTATCTCTCTATCTAACTATCTATCTCTTTATCTATCTATCTATCTATCTATCTTTATATCTATCTATATATGGGCAATCTACAGATGTGTTCATATACACCTAGTCTCCCTGTGCGTTAAACAGCCCTTCTGGAAGTGTTATACCATGGAATGACACAATAGAACTGAGTGTCTTTTCGTGTAACTTTTCCCCTTAAAATGTGTCTTCTTTGCAAAGCGATGCAAAATATGATGGACAAGGAGCTTATGCTGATTAAAATTATATGTGGCATGCCTATGTTCTGTGTGCGACTGCGGATATATCTGCATGCAAAATGATACGTTACAGTGTCAGTGGCTGTGACACTGTAAAGTTGCATTTTGCATGCAGATACAGCAGCAGTCACACACACAGAATATAGGCATGCCGAATATAATTTTAATCAGTATAAGCTGCTTTTGCGTCCTATTCACATCACTTTGCAAATAAAGACACATTTTAAGGGCAAAAGATGCTTGGAAAGATGCTCTGTAAAGCCAAGTCACATGGCGCTAACACATTATTTGTAACACGTCTTATAGCGCATGGAGGATAGATGTATGCAGACACATCTGTATCTAACTAGTGTCTATTTATCAATGATTGAGCTACCTATCTATCTATAATCTATCTTTAAATATTAGACATCAGAGGCAAATCTTCTAATGAAAAGATTCAAATTTTCCCAACATTAAGCCCAGGTGTTTGAAAAACCACCCTGAAGATTTTTGGTTGGGAAAGGTGAGTGTAATGCTGTTGGGGATTTTGACTATAAAGTTTGATTTAAGGAGTAAAACCGGGAGAGTGAAGAGGTGAGATATACTGTACCCTGAGATAAACAGAATTACTGTATATCTGACACTACCAAATCACAGTGTCGCATAAGTAGAAGAGTCCATAGCAAATAGACATTTTTAGAAGTATCAATATATAGCAAGAACATATCATCGTGCCTCTGCAGGACTAGAACTAGTCTAGCCTGAGAATTACCGGTAATTAATAAACATTAATTACCTGTTCTGGGTCTCCTCTTCCGTTGGTTCCTCTTTGATCGTTGCCATGAGTAGAAGTCTGGATTCAAGGAGACCTCACAAAAGTCCAGCGATGTAGTTTGCTTAGATGCTGACCTCACATTTTGATTCATGGAAAAGGCCCACCTGGAAAAAAAGATTGAGAGGCGCGATAACATGTTCTTGCTATACACTATACATGCAAATATGTCTCAGTTGGGTCTGTCATTGTTGGCAGGGTGAATTTGAACTATATCTATCCTTCTATCTATGTCTATATCTATCTATACAGTATATGGACGATCTACAGATGTGTTCACATACACCTAGCCTCACTGCGCATTAAACAGCCCTTGTAGATAAGTTATACCGTGGCACGAATTGGTACTGATCCATCTCTCTATCTATCTATCTATCTATCTATCTATTTATATATATATAGGCAACCAACAGATGTGTTCAAGTACACCTAGTATCCTCTCGCGTTAAACAGTCCTTCTAGTAGTGTTATACTGTGGCACAACACAATAGAAGTGAGCGTCTTTTCGTGTAACTTTTCCCCTTAAAATCTGTCTTAATTGCAAAGTGATGCAAAATAGAATGGACAAGCAGCTTATGCTGATTAAAATGATCTGTGGCATGCCTATGTTCTGTGTGCGACTGCGGATATATCTGCATGCAAAATGATACGTTACAGTGTCAGTGGCTGTGACACTGTAAAGTTGCATTTTGCATGCAGATACAGCAGCAGTCACACACACAGAATATAGGCATGCCGAATATCATTTTAATCAGTATAAGCTGCTTTTGCGTCCTATTCACATCGCTTTGCAAATAAAGACACATTTTAAGGGCAAAAGTCGCATGGAAAGATGCTCTGTAATGCCGAGTCACATGGCGCTCGCACGTTATTTGTAACACGTCTTATAGCGCATGGAGGATAGATGTATGCAGACACATCTGTATCTAACTAGTGTCTATTTATCAAAGATTGAGCTACCTATCTATCTATAATCTATCTTTAAATATTAGACATCGGAGGCAAATCTTGTAATCAAAAGATTCAAATTTTCCCAACATTAAGCCCAGGTGTTTGAAAAACCACCCTCAAGATTGTTGGTTGGGAAAGGTGAGTGTAATGCTTTTGGGAATTTTGACTATAAAGTGTGATTTATGGAGTGAACAGGGAGAGTGAAGAGCTGAGATATACTGTACCCTGAGATAAACAGAATACCTGTATATCTGACACTACCAAATCACAGTGTCGCATAAGTAGAAGAGTCCATAGCAAATAGAAATTTTTGGAAGTATCAAAGTATAGCAAGAACATATCATTGTGCCTCTGCAGTACTAGAACTAGTCTAGCCTGAGAATTACCAGTAATTAATAAACATTAATTACCTGTTCTGGGTCTCCACTTCCGTTGGTTCCTCTTTGATCGTTGCCATGAGTAGAAGTCTGGATTCATGGAGACCTCACCAAAGTCCAGCGATGTAGTTTGCTTAGATGCTGACCTCACATTTTGATTCATGGAAAAGGCCCACCTGGAAAAAAATATTGAGAGGCGCGATAACATGTTCTTGCTATACACTATACATGCAAATATATCTCAGTTGGGTCTGTCCTTGTTGGCAGGGTGAATTTGAACTATATCTATCCTTCTATCTATGTCTATATCTATCTATACAGTATATGGACGATCTACAGATGTGTTCACATACACCTAGCTTCACTGCGCATTAAACAGCCCTTGTAGATAAGTTATACCATGGCACGAATCGGTACCAATCCATCTCTCTATCTATCTATCTATTTATATATATATATGGGCAACCAAAAGATGTGTTCACATACACCTAGTCTCCTCTTGCGTTAAAATATCCTTCTAGTAGTGTTATGCTGTGGCACAACACAATTGAATTATGCATCTTTTCGTGTAACTTTTCCCCTTAAAATGTGTCTTAATTGCAAAGCGATGCAAAATATGACGGACAAGCAGCATATGTTGATAAAAATGATCTGTGGCATGCCTATGTTCTGTGTGCGACTGCGGATATATCTGCATGCAAAATGCTACATTACAGTGTCAGCGGCTGTGACACTGTAAAGTTGCATATCGCATGCAGATACAGCTCAGTCGCATACAGATTATACAGTAGGCATGCCGTATATCATTTTAATCAGTGGAAGCTGCTCTTGCATTAAATTCGCATCACTTTGCAAATCAGACACATATTAATGGAAAATGTCACCTGGAAAGATGTTCTGTGCTACAGAGTCACATTGTACTCACCCATTATTTGTAACACATCTCAAAGCACATGGAGGATTGATGTATGTGGACGCATCTGTATCTAATTATTTATTATTATTTATTACCAGCTTGTTATATAGCGCACATACATTCTGCAGCGCTTTACAAAAAATATTTGGCCATTCATTTCAGTCCTTGCCCCAGTGGAGCTTACAGTCTATATCCCCTACCAAATGCTCACACAACTAGCAACACACAGAAAGCAAGACATGATAACTAGCAACACAGCGAAAGACGAGTTATAAGGGCCAAAGAACTAGTGTCTGTCTATCAGTCTATCTATCTCTATATCTATCAATCTATCTATCTTTATATCTATCTATCTCTCGCTCTATCTATCTATCTCTTTATCTATCTATCTCTATATCTATCAATCAATCTATCTATCTATCTCTATCTCTCTATCTAACTATCTATCTCTTTATCTATCTATCTATCTATCTATCTTTATATCTATCTATATATGGGCAATCTACAGATGTGTTCATATACACCTAGTCTCCCTGTGCGTTAAACAGCCCTTCTGGAAGTGTTATACCATGGAATGACACAATAGAACTGAGTGTCTTTTCGTGTAACTTTTCCCCTTAAAATGTGTCTTCTTTGCAAAGCGATGCAAAATATGATGGACAAGGAGCTTATGCTGATTAATATTATATGTGGCATGCCTATGTTCTGTGTGCGACTGCGGATATATCTGCATGCAAAATGATACGTTACAGTGTCAGTGGCTGTGACACTGTAAAGTTGCATTTTGCATGCAGATACAGCAGCAGTCACACACACAGAATATAGGCATGCCGAATATAATTTTAATCAGTATAAGCTGCTTTTGCGTCCTATTCACATCACTTTGCAAATAAAGACACATTTTAAGGGCAAAAGATGCTTGGAAAGATGCTCTGTAAAGCCAAGTCACATGGCGCTAACACATTATTTGTAACACGTCTTATAGCGCATGGAGGATAGATGTATGCAGACACATCTGTATCTAACTAGTGTCTATTTATCAATGATTGAGCTACCTATCTATCTATAATCTATCTTTAAATATTAGACATCAGAGGCAAATCTTCTAATGAAAAGATACAAATTTTCCCAACATTAAGCCCAGGTGTTTGAAAAACCACCCTCAAGATTTTTGGTTGGGAAAGGTGAGTGTAATGCTGTTGGGGATTTTGACTATAAAGTTTGATTTAAGGAGTAAAACCTGGAGAGTGAAGAGGTGAGATATACTGTACCCTGAGATAAACAGAATTACTGTATATCTGACACTACCAAATCACAGTGTCGCATAAGTAGAAGAGTCCATAGCAAATAGACATTTTTAGAAGTATCAATATATAGCAAGAACATATCATCGTGCCTCTGCAGGACTAGAACTAGTCTAGCCTGAGAATTACCGGTAATTAATAAACATTAATTACCTGTTCTGGGTCTCCTCTTCCGTTGGTTCCTCTTTGATCGTTGCCATGAGTAGAAGTCTGGATTCAAGGAGACCTCACAAAAGTCCAGCGATGTAGTTTGCTTAGATGCTGACCTCACATTTTGATTCATGGAAAAGGCCCACCTGGAAAAAAAGATTGAGAGGCGCGATAACATGTTCTTGCTATACACTATGCATGCAAATATGTCTCAGTTGGGTCTGTCATTGTTGGCAGGGTGAATTTGAACTATATCTATCCTTCTATCTATGTCTATATCTATCTATACAGTATATGGACGATCTACAGATGTGTTCACATACACCTAGCCTCACTGCGCATTAAACAGCCCTTGTAGATAAGTTATACCGTGGCACGAATTGGTACTGATCCATCTCTCTATATATCTATCTATCTATCTATTTATATATATATAGGCAACCAACAGATGTGTTCAAGTACACCTAGTATCCTCTCGCGTTAAACAGTCCTTCTAGTAGTGTTATACTGTGGCACAACACAATAGAAGTGAGCGTCTTTTCGTGTAACTTTTCCCCTTAAAATCTGTCTTAATTGCAAAGTGATGCAAAATAGAATGGACAAGCAGCTTATGCTGATTAAAATGATCTGTGGCATGCCTATGTTCTGTGTGCGACTGCGGATATATCTGCATGCAAAATGATACGTTACAGTGTCAGTGGCTGTGACACTGTAAAGTTGCATTTTGCATGCAGATACAGCAGCAGTCACACACACAGAATATAGGCATGCCGAATATCATTTTAATCAGTATAAGCTGCTTTTGCGTCCTATTCACATCGCTTTGCAAATAAAGACACATTTTAAGGGCAAAAGTCGCATGGAAAGATGCTCTGTAATGCCGAGTCACATGGCGCTCGCACGTTATTTGTAACACGTCTTATAGCGCATGGAGGATAGATGTATGCAGACACATCTGTATCTAACTAGTGTCTATTTATCAAAGATTGAGCTACCTATCTATCTATAATCTATCTTTAAATATTAGACATCGGAGGCAAATCTTGTAATCAAAAGATTCAAATTTTCCCAACATTAAGCCCAGGTGTTTGAAAAACCACCCTCAAGATTCTTGGTTGGGAAAGGTGAGTGTAATGCTTTTGGGAATTTTGACTATAAAGTGTGATTTATGGAGTGAACAGGGAGAGTCAAGAGCTGAGATATACTGTACCCTGAGATAAACAGAATACCTGTATATCTGACACTACCAAATCACAGTGTCGCATAAGTAGAAGAGTCCATAGCAAATAGAAATTTTTGGAAGTATCAATGTATAGCAAGAACATATCATTGTGCCTCTGCAGTACTAGAACTAGTCTAGCCTGAGAATTACCAGTAATTAATAAACATTAATTACCTGTTCTGGGTCTCCTCTTCCGTTGGTTCCTCTTTGATCGTTGCCATGAGTAGAAGTCTGGATTCATGGAGACCTCACCAAAGTCCAGCGATGTAGTTTGCTTAGATGCTGACCTCACATTTTGATTCATGGAAAAGGCCCACCTGGAAAAAAATATTGAGAGGCGCGATAACATGTTCTTGCTATACACTATACATGCAAATATATCTCAGTTGGGTCTGTCCTTGTTGGCAGGGTGAATTTGAACTATATCTATCCTTCTATCTATGTCTATATCTATCTATACAGTATATGGACGATCTACAGATGTGTTCACATACACCTAGCTTCACTGCGCATTAAACAGCCCTTGTAGATAAGTTATACCATGGCACGAATCGGTACCAATCCATCTCTCTATCTATCTATCTATTTATATATATATATGGGCAACCAAAAGATGTGTTCACATACACCTAGTCTCCTCTTGCGTTAAAATATCCTTCTAGTAGTGTTATGCTGTGGCACAACACAATAGAATTATGCATCTTTTCGTGTAACTTTTCCCCTTAAAATGTGTCTTAATTGCAAAGCGATGCAAAATATGACGGACAAGCAGCATATGTTGATAAAAATGATCTGTGGCATGCCTATGTTCTGTGTGCGACTGCGGATATATCTGCATGCAAAATGCTACATTACAGTGTCAGCGGCTATGACACTGTAAAGTTGCATTTTGCATGCAGATACAGCAGCAGTCACACACACAGAATATAGGCATGCCGAATATCATTTTAATCAGTATAAGCTGCTTTTGCGTCCTATTCACATCGCTTTGCAAATAAAGACACATTTTAAGGGCAAAAGTCGCATGGAAAGATGCTCTGTAATGCCGAGTCACATGGCGCTCGCACGTTATTTGTAACACGTCTTATAGCGCATGGTGGATAGATGTATGCAGACACATCTGTATCTAACTAGTGTCTATTTATCAAAGATTGAGCTACCTATCTATCTATAATCTATCTTTAAATATTAGACATCGGAGGCAAATCTTGTAATCAAAAGATTCAAATTTTCCCAACATTAAGCCCAGGTGTTTGAAAAACCACCCTCAAGATTCTTGGTTGGGAAAGGTGAGTGTAATGCTTTTGGGAATTTTGACTATAAAGTGTGATTTATGGAGTGAACAGGGAGAGTCAAGAGCTGAGATATACTGTACCCTGAGATAAACAGAATACCTGTATATCTGACACTACCAAATCACAGTGTCGCATAAGTAGAAGAGTCCATAGCAAATAGAAATTTTTGGAAGTATCAATGTATAGCAAGAACATATCATTGTGCCTCTGCAGTACTAGAACTAGTCTAGCCTGAGAATTACCAGTAATTAATAAACATTAATTACCTGTTCTGGGTCTCCTCTTCCGTTGGTTCCTCTTTGATCGTTGCCATGAGTAGAAGTCTGGATTCATGGAGACCTCACCAAAGTCCAGCGATGTAGTTTGCTTAGATGCTGACCTCACATTTTGATTCATGGAAAAGGCCCACCTGGAAAAAAATATTGAGAGGCGCGATAACATGTTCTTGCTATACACTATACATGCAAATATATCTCAGTTGGGTCTGTCCTTGTTGGCAGGGTGAATTTGAACTATATCTATCCTTCTATCTATGTCTATATCTATCTATACAGTATATGGACGATCTACAGATGTGTTCACATACACCTAGCTTCACTGCGCATTAAACAGCCCTTGTAGATAAGTTATACCATGGCACGAATCGGTACCAATCCATCTCTCTATCTATCTATCTATTTATATATATATATGGGCAACCAAAAGATGTGTTCACATACACCTAGTCTCCTCTTGCGTTAAAATATCCTTCTAGTAGTGTTATGCTGTGGCACAACACAATAGAATTATGCATCTTTTCGTGTAACTTTTCCCCTTAAAATGTGTCTTAATTGCAAAGCGATGCAAAATATGACGGACAAGCAGCATATGTTGATAAAAATGATCTGTGGCATGCCTATGTTCTGTGTGCGACTGCGGATATATCTGCATGCAAAATGCTACATTACAGTGTCAGCGGCTGTGACACTGTAAAGTTGCATATCGCATGCAGATACAGCTCAGTCGCATACAGATTATACAGTAGGCATGCCGTATATCATTTTAATCAGTGGAAGCTGCTCTTGCATTAAATTCGCATCACTTTGCAAATCAGACACATATTAATGGAAAATGTCACCTGGAAAGATGTTCTGTGCTACAGAGTCACATTGTACTCACCCATTATTTGTAACACATCTCAAAGCACATGGAGGATTGATGTATGTGGACGCATCTGTATCTAATTATTTATTATTATTTATTACCAGCTTGTTATATAGCGCACATACATTCTGCAGCGCTTTACAAAAAATATTTGGCCATTCATTTCAGTCCTTGCCCCAGTGGAGCTTACAGTCTATATCCCCTACCAATTGCTCACACAACTAGCAACACACAGAAAGCAAGACATGATAACTAGCAACACAGCGAAAGACGAGTTATAAGGGCCAAAGAACTAGTGTCTGCCTATCAGTCTATCTATCTCTATATCTATCAATCTATCTATCTTTATATCTATCTATCTCTCGCTCTATCTATCTATCTCTTTATCTATCTATCTCTATATCTATCAATCAATCTATCTATCTATCTCTATCTCTCTATCTAACTATCTATCTCTTTATCTATCTATCTATCTATCTATCTATCTATCTATCTATCTTTATATCTATCTATATATGGGCAATCTACAGATGTGTTCATATACACCTAGTCTCCCTGTGCGTTAAACAGCCCTTCTGGAAGTGTTATACCATGGAATGACACAATAGAACTGAGTGTCTTTTCGTGTAACTTTTCCCCTTAAAATGTGTCTTCTTTGCAAAGCGATGCAAAATATGATGGACAAGGAGCTTATGCTGATTAAAATTATATGTGGCATGCCTATGTTCTGTGTGCGACTGCGGATATACCTGCATGCAAAATGATACGTTACAGTGTCAGTGGCTGTGACACTGTAAAGTTGCATTTTGCATGCAGATACAGCAGCAGTCACACACACAGAATATAGGCATGCCGAATATAATTTTAATCAGTATAAGCTGCTTTTGCGTCCTATTCACATCACTTTGCAAATAAAGACACATTTTAAGGGCAAAAGATGCTTGGAAAGATGCTCTGTAAAGCCAAGTCACATGGCGCTAACACATTATTTGTAACACGTCTTATAGCGCATGGAGGATAGATGTATGCAGACACATCTGTATCTAACTAGTGTCTATTTATCAATGATTGAGCTACCTATCTATCTATAATCTATCTTTAAATATTAGACATCAGAGGCAAATCTTCTAATGAAAAGATTCAAATTTTCCCAACATTAAGCCCAGGTGTTTGAAAAACCACCCTGAAGATTTTTGGTTGGGAAAGGTGAGTGTAATGCTGTTGGGGATTTTGACTATAAAGTTTGATTTAAGGAGTAAAACCGGGAGAGTGAAGAGGTGAGATATACTGTACCCTGAGATAAACAGAATTACTGTATATCTGACACTACCAAATCACAGTGTCGCATAAGTAGAAGAGTCCATAGCAAATAGACATTTTTAGAAGTATCAATATATAGCAAGAACATATCATCGTGCCTCTGCAGGACTAGAACTAGTCTAGCCTGAGAATTACCGGTAATTAATAAACATTAATTACCTGTTCTGGGTCTCCTCTTCCGTTGGTTCCTCTTTGATCGTTGCCATGAGTAGAAGTCTGGATTCAAGGAGACCTCACAAAAGTCCAGCGATGTAGTTTGCTTAGATGCTGACCTCACATTTTGATTCATGGAAAAGGCCCACCTGGAAAAAAAGATTGAGAGGCGCGATAACATGTTCTTGCTATACACTATACATGCAAATATGTCTCAGTTGGGTCTGTCATTGTTGGCAGGGTGAATTTGAACTATATCTATCCTTCTATCTATGTCTATATCTATCTATACAGTATATGGACGATCTACAGATGTGTTCACATACACCTAGCCTCACTGCGCATTAAACAGCCCTTGTAGATAAGTTATACCGTGGCACGAATTGGTACTGATCCATCTCTCTATCTATCTATCTATCTATCTATCTATTTATATATATATAGGCAACCAACAGATGTGTTCAAGTACACCTAGTATCCTCTCGCGTTAAACAGTCCTTCTAGTAGTGTTATACTGTGGCACAACACAATAGAAGTGAGCGTCTTTTCGTGTAACTTTTCCCCTTAAAATCTGTCTTAATTGCAAAGTGATGCAAAATAGAATGGACAAGCAGCTTATGCTGATTAAAATGATCTGTGGCATGCCTATGTTCTGTGTGCGACTGCGGATATATCTGCATGCAAAATGATACGTTACAGTGTCAGTGGCTGTGACATTGTAAAGTTGCATTTTGCATGCAGATACAGCAGCAGTCACACACACAGAATATAGGCATGCCGAATATCATTTTAATCAGTATAAGCTGCTTTTGCGTCCTATTCACATCGCTTTGCAAATAAAGACACATTTTAAGGGCAAAAGTCGCATGGAAAGATGCTCTGTAATGCCGAGTCACATGGCGCTCGCAAGTTATTTGTAACACGTCTTATAGCGCATGGAGGATAGATGTATGCAGACACATCTGTATCTAACTAGTGTCTATTTATCAAAGATTGAGCTACCTATCTATCTATAATCTATCTTTAAATATTAGACATCGGAGGCAAATCTTGTAATCAAAAGATTCAAATTTTCCCAACATTAAGCCCAGGTGTTTGAAAAACCACCCTCAAGATTCTTGGTTGGGAAAGGTGAGTGTAATGCTTTTGGGAATTTTGACTATAAAGTGTGATTTATGGAGTGAACAGGGAGAGTGAAGAGCTGAGATATACTGTACCCTGAGATAAACAGAATACCTGTATATCTGACACTACCAAATCACAGTGTCGCATAAGTAGAAGAGTCCATAGCAAATAGAAATTTTTGGAAGTATCAAAGTATAGCAAGAACATATCATTGTGCCTCTGCAGTACTAGAACTAGTCTAGCCTGAGAATTACCAGTAATTAATAAACATTAATTACCTGTTCTGGGTCTCCACTTCCGTTGGTTCCTCTTTGATCGTTGCCATGAGTAGAAGTCTGGATTCATGGAGACCTCACCAAAGTCCAGCGATGTAGTTTGCTTAGATGCTGACCTCACATTTTGATTCATGGAAAAGGCCCACCTGGAAAAAAATATTGAGAGGCGCGATAACATGTTCTTGCTATACACTATACATGCAAATATATCTCAGTTGGGTCTGTCCTTGTTGGCAGGGTGAATTTGAACTATATCTATCCTTCTATCTATGTCTATATCTATCTATACAGTATATGGACGATCTACAGATGTGTTCACATACACCTAGCTTCACTGCGCATTAAACAGCCCTTGTAGATAAGTTATACCATGGCACGAATCGGTACCAATCCATCTCTCTATCTATCTATCTATTTATATATATATATGGGCAACCAAAAGATGTGTTCACATACACCTAGTCTCCTCTTGCGTTAAAATATCCTTCTAGTAGTGTTATGCTGTGGCACAACACAATAGAATTATGCATCTTTTCGTGTAACTTTTCCCCTTAAAATGTGTCTTAATTGCAAAGCGATGCAAAATATGACGGACAAGCAGCATATGTTGATAAAAATGATCTGTGGCATGCCTATGTTCTGTGTGCGACTGCGGATATATCTGCATGCAAAATGCTACATTACAGTGTCAGCGGCTGTGACACTGTAAAGTTGCATATCGCATGCAGATACAGCTCAGTCGCATACAGATTATACAGTAGGCATGCCGTATATCATTTTAATCAGTGGAAGCTGCTCTTGCATTAAATTCGCATCACTTTGCAAATCAGACACATATTAATGGAAAATGTCACCTGGAAAGATGTTCTGTGCTACAGAGTCACATTGTACTCACCCATTATTTGTAACACATCTCAAAGCACATGGAGGATTGATGTATGTGGACGCATCTGTATCTAATTATTTATTATTATTTATTACCAGCTTGTTATATAGTGCACATCCATTCTGCAGCGCTTTACAAAAAATATTTGGCCATTCATTTCAGTCCTTGCCCCAGTGGAGCTTACAGTCTATATCCCCTACCAAATGCTCACACAACTAGCAACACACAGAAAGCAAGACATGATAACTAGCAACACAGCGAAAGACGAGTTATAAGGGCCAAAGAACTAGTGTCTGCCTATCAGTCTATCTATCTCTATATCTATCAATCTATCTATCTTTATATCTATCTATCTCTCGCTCTATCTATCTATCTCTTTATCTATCTATCTCTATATCTATCAATCAATCTATCTATCTATCTCTATCTCTCTATCTAACTATCTATCTCTTTATCTATCTATCTATCTATCTATCTTTATATCTATCTATATATGGGCAATCTACAGATGTGTTCATATACACCTAGTCTCCCTGTGCGTTAAACAGCCCTTCTGGAAGTGTTATACCATGGAACGACACAATAGAACTGAGTGTCTTTTCGTGTAACTTTTCCCCTTAAAATGTGTCTTCTTTGCAAAGCGATGCAAAATATGATGGACAAGGAGCTTATGCTGATTAATATTATATGTGGCATGCCTATGTTCTGTGTGCGACTGCGGATATATCTGCATGCAAAATGATACGTTACAGTGTCAGTGGCTGTGACACTGTAAAGTTGCATTTTGCATGCAGATACAGCAGCAGTCACACACACAGAATATAGGCATGCCGAATATAATTTTAATCAGTATAAGCTGCTTTTGCGTCCTATTCACATCACTTTGCAAATAAAGACACATTTTAAGGGCAAAAGATGCTTGGAAAGATGCTCTGTAAAGCCAAGTCACATGGCGCTAACACATTATTTGTAACACGTCTTATAGCGCATGGAGGATAGATGTATGCAGACACATCTGTATCTAACTAGTGTCTATTTATCAATGATTGAGCTACCTATCTATCTATAATCTATCTTTAAATATTAGACATCAGAGGCAAATCTTCTAATGAAAAGATTCAAATTTTCCCAACATTAAGCCCAGGTGTTTGAAAAACCACCCTCAAGATTTTTGGTTGGGAAAGGTGAGTGTAATGCTGTTGGGGATTTTGACTATAAAGTTTGATTTAAGGAGTAAAACCTGGAGAGTGAAGAGGTGAGATATACTGTACCCTGAGATAAACAGAATTACTGTATATCTGACACTACCAAATCACAGTGTCGCATAAGTAGAAGAGTCCATAGCAAATAGACATTTTTAGAAGTATCAATATATAGCAAGAACATATCATCGTGCCTCTGCAGGACTAGAACTAGTCTAGCCTGAGAATTACCGGTAATTAATAAACATTAATTACCTGTTCTGGGTCTCCTCTTCCGTTGGTTCCTCTTTGATCGTTGCCATGAGTAGAAGTCTGGATTCAAGGAGACCTCACAAAAGTCCAGCGATGTAGTTTGCTTAGATGCTGACCTCACATTTTGATTCATGGAAAAGGCCCACCTGGAAAAAAAGATTGAGAGGCGCGATAACATGTTCTTGCTATACACTATGCATGCAAATATGTCTCAGTTGGGTCTGTCATTGTTGGCAGGGTGAATTTGAACTATATCTATCCTTCTATCTATGTCTATATCTATCTATACAGTATATGGACGATCTACAGATGTGTTCACATACACCTAGCCTCACTGCGCATTAAACAGCCCTTGTAGATAAGTTATACCGTGGCACGAATTGGTACTGATCCATCTCTCTATATATCTATCTATCTATCTATCTATCTATTTATATATATATAGGCAACCAACAGATGTGTTCAAGTACACCTAGTATCCTCTCGCGTTAAACAGTCCTTCTAGTAGTGTTATACTGTGGCACAACACAATAGAAGTGAGCGTCTTTTCGTGTAACTTTTCCCCTTAAAATCTGTCTTAATTGCAAAGTGATGCAAAATAGAATGGACAAGCAGCTTATGCTGATTAAAATGATCTGTGGCATGCCTATGTTCTGTGTGCGACTGCGGATATATCTGCATGCAAAATGATACGTTACAGTGTCAGTGGCTGTGACACTGTAAAGTTGCATTTTGCATGCAGATACAGCAGCAGTCACACACACAGAATATAGGCATGCCGAATATCATTTTAATCAGTATAAGCTGCTTTTGCGTCCTATTCACATCGCTTTGCAAATAAAGACACATTTTAAGGGCAAAAGTCGCATGGAAAGATGCTCTGTAATGCCGAGTCACATGGCGCTCGCACGTTATTTGTAACACGTCTTATAGCGCATGGAGGATAGATGTATGCAGACACATCTGTATCTAACTAGTGTCTATTTATCAAAGATTGAGCTACCTATCTATCTATAATCTATCTTTAAATATTAGACATCGGAGGCAAATCTTGTAATCAAAAGATTCAAATTTTCCCAACATTAAGCCCAGGTGTTTGAAAAACCACCCTCAAGATTCTTGGTTGGGAAAGGTGAGTGTAATGCTTTTGGGAATTTTGACTATAAAGTGTGATTTATGGAGTGAACAGGGAGAGTGAAGAGCTGAGATATACTGTACCCTGAGATAAACAGAATACCTGTATATCTGACACTACCAAATCACAGTGTCGCATAAGTAGAAGAGTCCATAGCAAATAGAAATTTTTGGAAGTATCAATGTATAGCAAGAACATATCATTGTGCCTCTGCAGTACTAGAACTAGTCTAGCCTGAGAATTACCAGTAATTAATAAACATTAATTACCTGTTCTGGGTCTCCTCTTCCGTTGGTTCCTCTTTGATCGTTGCCATGAGTAGAAGTCTGGATTCATGGAGACCTCACCAAAGTCCAGCGATGTAGTTTGCTTAGATGCTGACCTCACATTTTGATTCATGGAAAAGGCCCACCTGGAAAAAAATATTGAGAGGCGCGATAACATGTTCTTGCTATACACTATACATGCAAATATATCTCAGTTGGGTCTGTCCTTGTTGGCAGGGTGAATTTGAACTATATCTATCCTTCTATCTATGTCTATATCTATCTATACAGTATATGGACGATCTACAGATGTGTTCACATACACCTAGCTTCAATGCGCATTAAACAGCCCTTGTAGATAAGTTATACCATGGCACGAATCGGTACCAATCCATCTCTCTATCTATCTATCTATTTATATATATATATGGGCAACCAAAAGATGTGTTCACATACACCTAGTCTCCTCTTGCGTTAAAATATCCTTCTAGTAGTGTTATGCTGTGGCACAACACAATAGAATTATGCATCTTTTCGTGTAACTTTTCCCCTTAAAATGTGTCTTAATTGCAAAGCGATGCAAAATATGACGGACAAGCAGCATATGTTGATAAAAATGATCTGTGGCATGCCTATGTTCTGTGTGCGACTGCGGATATATCTGCATGCAAAATGCTACATTACAGTGTCAGCGGCTGTGACACTGTAAAGTTGCATTTTGCATGCAGATACAGCAGCAGTCACACACACAGAATATAGGCATGCCGAATATCATTTTAATCAGTATAAGCTGCTTTTGCATCCTATTCACATCGCTTTGCAAATAAAGACACATTTTAAGGGCAAAAGTCGCATGGAAAGATGCTCTGTAATGCCGAGTCACATGGCGCTCGCACGTTATTTGTAACACGTCTTATAGCGCATGGAGGATAGATGTATGCAGACACATCTGTATCTAACTAGTGTCTATTTATCAAAGATTGAGCTACCTATCTATCTATAATCTATCTTTAAATATTAGACATCGGAGGCAAATCTTGTAATCAAAAGATTCAAATTTTCCCAACATTAAGCCCAGGTGTTTGAAAAACCACCCTCAAGATTCTTGGTTGGGAAAGGTGAGTGTAATGCTTTTGGGAATTTTGACTATAAAGTGTGATTTATGGAGTGAACAGGGAGAGTCAAGAGCTGAGATATACTGTACCCTGAGATAAACAGAATACCTGTATATCTGACACTACCAAATCACAGTGTCGCATAAGTAGAAGAGTCCATAGCAAATAGAAATTTTTGGAAGTATCAATGTATAGCAAGAACATATCATTGTGCCTCTGCAGTACTAGAACTAGTCTAGCCTGAGAATTACCAGTAATTAATAAACATTAATTACCTGTTCTGGGTCTCCTCTTCCGTTGGTTCCTCTTTGATCGTTGCCATGAGTAGAAGTCTGGATTCATGGAGACCTCACCAAAGTCCAGCGATGTAGTTTGCTTAGATGCTGACCTCACATTTTGATTCATGGAAAAGGCCCACCTGGAAAAAAATATTGAGAGGCGCGATAACATGTTCTTGCTATACACTATACATGCAAATATATCTCAGTTGGGTCTGTCCTTGTTGGCAGGGTGAATTTGAACTATATCTATCCTTCTATCTATGTCTATATCTATCTATACAGTATATGGACGATCTACAGATGTGTTCACATACACCTAGCTTCACTGCGCATTAAACAGCCCTTGTAGATAAGTTATACCATGGCACGAATCGGTACCAATCCATCTCTCTATCTATCTATCTATTTATATATATATATGGGCAACCAAAAGATGTGTTCACATACACCTAGTCTCCTCTTGCGTTAAAATATCCTTCTAGTAGTGTTATGCTGTGGCACAACACAATAGAATTATGCATCTTTTCGTGTAACTTTTCCCCTTAAAATGTGTCTTAATTGCAAAGCGATGCAAAATATGACGGACAAGCAGCATATGTTGATAAAAATGATCTGTGGCATGCCTATGTTCTGTGTGCGACTGCGGATATATCTGCATGCAAAATGCTACATTACAGTGTCAGCGGCTGTGACACTGTAAAGTTGCATATCGCATGCAGATACAGCTCAGTCGCATACAGATTATACAGTAGGCATGCCGTATATCATTTTAATCAGTGGAAGCTGCTCTTGCATTAAATTCGCATCACTTTGCAAATCAGACACATATTAATGGAAAATGTCACCTGGAAAGATGTTCTGTGCTACAGAGTCACATTGTACTCACCCATTATTTGTAACACATCTCAAAGCACATGGAGGATTGATGTATGTGGACGCATCTGTATCTAATTATTTATTATTATTTATTACCAGCTTGTTATATAGCGCACATACATTCTGCAGCGCTTTACAAAAAATATTTGGCCATTCATTTCAGTCCTTGCCCCAGTGGAGCTTACAGTCTATATCCCCTACCAATTGCTCACACAACTAGCAACACACAGAAAGCAAGACATGATAACTAGCAACACAGCGAAAGACGAGTTATAAGGGCCAAAGAACTAGTGTCTGCCTATCAGTCTATCTATCTCTATATCTATCAATCTATCTATCTTTATATCTATCTATCTCTCGCTCTATCTATCTATCTCTTTATCTATCTATCTCTATATCTATCAATCAATCTATCTATCTATCTATCTCTATCTCTCTATCTAACTATCTATCTCTTTATCTATCTATCTATCTATCTTTATATCTATCTATATATGGGCAATCTACAGATGTGTTCATATACACCTAGTCTCCCTGTGCGTTAAACAGCCCTTCTGGAAGTGTTATACCATGGAATGACACAATAGAACTGAGTGTCTTTTCGTGTAACTTTTCTCCTTAAAATGTGTCTTCTTTGCAAAGCGATGCAAAATATGATGGACAAGGAGCTTATGCTGATTAAAATTATATGTGGCATGCCTATGTTCTGTGTGCGACTGCGGATATATCTGCATGCAAAATGATACGTTACAGTGTCAGTGGCTGTGACACTATAAAGTTGCATTTTGCATGCAGATACAGCAGCAGTCACACACACAGAATATAGGCATGCCGAATATAATTTTAATCAGTATAAGCTGCTTTTGCATCCTATTCACATCACTTTGCAAATAAAGACACATTTTAAGGGCAAAAGATGCTTGGAAAGATGCTCTGTAAAGCCAAGTCACATGGCGCTAACACATTATTTGTAACACGTCTTATAGCGCATGGAGGATAGATGTATGCAGACACATCTGTATCTAACTAGTGTCTATTTATCAATGATTGAGCTACCTATCTATCTATAATCTATCTTTAAATATTAGACATCAGAGGCAAATCTTCTAATGAAAAGATTCAAATTTTCCCAACATTAAGCCCAGGTGTTTGAAAAACCACCCTGAAGATTTTTGGTTGGGAAAGGTGAGTGTAATGCTGTTGGGGATTTTGACTATAAAGTTTGATTTAAGGAGTAAAACCGGGAGAGTGAAGAGGTGAGATATACTGTACCCTGAGATAAACAGAATTACTGTATATCTGACACTACCAAATCACAGTGTCGCATAAGTAGAAGAGTCCATAGCAAATAGACATTTTTAGAAGTATCAATATATAGCAAGAACATATCATCGTGCCTCTGCAGGACTAGAACTAGTCTAGCCTGAGAATTACCGGTAATTAATAAACATTAATTACCTGTTCTGGGTCTCCTCTTCCGTTGGTTCCTCTTTGATCGTTGCCATGAGTAGAAGTCTGGATTCAAGGAGACCTCACAAAAGTCCAGCGATGTAGTTTGCTTAGATGCTGACCTCACATTTTGATTCATGGAAAAGGCCCACCTGGAAAAAAAGATTGAGAGGCGCGATAACATGTTCTTGCTATACACTATACATGCAAATATGTCTCAGTTGGGTCTGTCATTGTTGGCAGGGTGAATTTGAACTATATCTATCCTTCTATCTATGTCTATGTCTATCTATACAGTATATGGACGATCTACAGATGTGTTCACATACACCTAGCCTCACTGCGCATTAAACAGCCCTTGTAGATAAGTTATACCGTGGCACGAATTGGTACTGATCCATCTCTCTATCTATCTATCTATCTATCTATTTATATATATATAGGCAACCAACAGATGTGTTCAAGTACACCTAGTATCCTCTCGCGTTAAACAGTCCTTCTAGTAGTGTTATACTGTGGCACAACACAATAGAAGTGAGCGTCTTTTCGTGTAACTTTTCCCCTTAAAATCTGTCTTAATTGCAAAGTGATGCAAAATAGAATGGACAAGCAGCTTATGCTGATTAAAATGATCTGTGGCATGCCTATGTTCTGTGTGCGACTGCGGATATATCTGCATGCAAAATGATACGTTACAGTGTCAGTGGCTGTGACACTGTAAAGTTGCATTTTGCATGCAGATACAGCAGCAGTCACACACACAGAATATAGGCATGCCGAATATCATTTTAATCAGTATAAGCTGCTTTTGCGTCCTATTCACATCGCTTTGCAAATAAAGACACATTTTAAGGGCAAAAGTCGCATGGAAAGATGCTCTGTAATGCCGAGTCACATGGCGCTCGCACGTTATTTGTAACACGTCTTATAGCGCATGGAGGATAGATGTATGCAGACACATCTGTATCTAACTAGTGTCTATTTATCAAAGATTGAGCTACCTATCTATCTATAATCTATCTTTAAATATTAGACATCGGAGGCAAATCTTGTAATCAAAAGATTCAAATTTTCCCAACATTAAGCCCAGGTGTTTGAAAAACCACCCTCAAGATTCTTGGTTGGGAAAGGTGAGTGTAATGCTGTTGGGAATTTTGACTATAAAGTGTGATTTATGGAGTGAACAGGGAGAGTGAAGAGCTGAGATATACTGTACCCTGAGATAAACAGAATACCTGTATATCTGACACTACCAAATCACAGTGTCGCATAAGTAGAAGAGTCCATAGCAAATAGAAATTTTTGGAAGTATCAATGTATAGCAAGAACATATCATTGTGCCTCTGCAGTACTAGAACTAGTCTAGCCTGAGAATTACCAGTAATTAATAAACATTAATTACCTGTTCTGGGTCTCCTCTTCCGTTGGTTCCTCTTTGATCGTTGCCATGAGTAGAAGTCTGGATTCATGGAGACCTCACCAAAGTCCAGCGATGTAGTTTGCTTAGATGCTGACCTCACATTTTGATTCATGGAAAAGGCCCACCTGGAAAAAAATATTGAGAGGCGCGATAACATGTTCTTGCTATACACTATACATGCAAATATATCTCAGTTGGGTCTGTCCTTGTTGGCAGGGTGAATTTGAACTATATCTATCCTTCTATCTATGTCTATATCTATCTATACAGTATATGGACGATCTACAGATGTGTTCACATACACCTAGCTTCACTGTGCATTAAACAGCCCTTGTAGATAAGTTATACCATGGCACGAATCGGTACCAATCCATCTCTCTATCTATCTATCTATTTATATATATATATGGGCAACCAAAAGATGTGTTCACATACACCTAGTCTCCTCTTGCGTTAAAATATCCTTCTAGTAGTGTTATGCTGTGGCACAACACAATAGAATTATGCATCTTTTCGTGTAACTTTTCCCCTTAAAATGTGTCTTAATTGCAAAGCGATGCAAAATATGACGGACAAGCAGCATATGTTGATAAAAATGATCTGTGGCATGCCTATGTTCTGTGTGCGACTGCGGATATATCTGCATGCAAAATGCTACATTACAGTGTCAGCGGCTGTGACACTGTAAAGTTGCATATCGCATGCAGATACAGCTCAGTCGCATACAGATTATACAGTAGGCATGCCGTATATCATTTTAATCAGTGGAAGCTGCTCTTGCATTAAATTCGCATCACTTTGCAAATCAGACACATATTAATGGAAAATGTCACCTGGAAAGATGTTCTGTGCTACAGAGTCACATTGTACTCACCCATTATTTGTAACACATCTCAAAGCACATGGAGGATTGATGTATGTGGACGCATCTGTATCTAATTATTTATTATTATTTATTACCAGCTTGTTATATAGCGCACATACATTCTGCAGCGCTTTACAAAAAATATTTGGCCATTCATTTCAGTCCTTGCCCCAGTGGAGCTTACAGTCTATATCCCCTACCAATTGCTCACACAACTAGCAACACACAGAAAGCAAGACATGATAACTAGCAACACAGCGAAAGACGAGTTATAAGGGCCAAAGAACTAGTGTCTGCCTATCAGTCTATCTATCTCTATATCTATCAATCTATCTATCTTTATATCTATCTATCTCTCGCTCTATCTATCTATCTCTTTATCTATCTATCTCTATATCTATCAATCAATCTATCTATCTATCTCTATCTCTCTATCTAACTATCTATCTCTTTATCTATCTATCTATCTATCTTTATATCTATCTATATATGGGCAATCTACAGATGTGTTCATATACACCTAGTCTCCCTGTGCGTTAAACAGCCCTTCTGGAAGTGTTATACCATGGAATGACACAATAGAACTGAGTGTCTTTTCGTGTAACTTTTCCCCTTAAAATGTGTCTTCTTTGCAAAGCGATGCAAAATATGATGGACAAGGAGCTTATGCTGATTAAAATTATATGTGGCATGCCTATGTTCTGTGTGCGACTGCGGATATATCTGCATGCAAAATGATACGTTACAGTGTCAGTGGCTGTGACACTGTAAAGTTGCATTTTGCATGCAGATACAGCAGCAGTCACACACACAGAATATAGGAATGCCGAATATAATTTTAATCAGTATAAGCTGCTTTTGCATCCTATTCACATCACTTTGCAAATAAAGACACATTTTAAGGGCAAAAGATGCTTGGAAAGATGCTCTGTAAAGCCAAGTCACATGGCGCTAACACATTATTTGTAACACGTCTTATAGCGCATGGAGGATAGATGTATGCAGACACATCTGTATCTAACTAGTGTCTATTTATCAATGATTGAGCTACCTATCTATCTATAATCTATCTTTAAATATTAGACATCAGAGGCAAATCTTCTAATGAAAAGATTCAAATTTTCCCAACATTAAGCCCAGGTGTTTGAAAAACCACCCTGAAGATTTTTGGTTGGGAAAGGTGAGTGTAATGCTGTTGGGGATTTTGACTATAAAGTTTGATTTAAGGAGTAAAACCGGGAGAGTGAAGAGGTGAGATATACTGTACCCTGAGATAAACAGAATTACTGTATATCTGACACTACCAAATCACAGTGTCGCATAAGTAGAAGAGTCCATAGCAAATAGACATTTTTAGAAGTATCAATATATAGCAAGAACATATCATCGTGCCTCTGCAGGACTAGAACTAGTCTAGCCTGAGAATTACCGGTAATTAATAAACATTAATTACCTGTTCTGGGTCTCCTCTTCCGTTGGTTCCTCTTTGATCGTTGCCATGAGTAGAAGTCTGGATTCAAGGAGACCTCACAAAAGTCCAGCGATGTAGTTTGCTTAGATGCTGACCTCACATTTTGATTCATGGAAAAGGCCCACCTGGAAAAAAAGATTGAGAGGCGCGATAACATGTTCTTGCTATACACTATACATGCAAATATGTCTCAGTTGGGTCTGTCATTGTTGGCAGGGTGAATTTGAACTATATCTATCCTTCTATCTATGTCTATATCTATCTATACAGTATATGGACGATCTACAGATGTGTTCACATACACCTAGCCTCACTGCGCATTAAACAGCCCTTGTAGATAAGTTATACCGTGGCACGAATTGGTACTGATCCATCTCTCTATCTATCTATCTATCTATCTATTTATATATATATAGGCAACCAACAGATGTGTTCAAGTACACCTAGTATCCTCTCGCGTTAAACAGTCCTTCTAGTAGTGTTATACTGTGGCACAACACAATAGAAGTGAGCGTCTTTTCATGTAACTTTTCCCCTTAAAATCTGTCTTAATTGCAAAGTGATGCAAAATAGAATGGACAAGCAGCTTATGCTGATTAAAATGATCTGTGGCATGCCTATGTTCTGTGTGCGACTGCGGATATATCTGCATGCAAAATGATACGTTACAGTGTCAGTGGCTGTGACACTGTAAAGTTGCATTTTGCATGCAGATACAGCAGCAGTCACACACACAGAATATAGGCATGCCGAATATCATTTTAATCAGTATAAGCTGCTTTTGCGTCCTATTCACATCGCTTTGCAAATAAAGACACATTTTAAGGGCAAAAGTCGCATGGAAAGATGCTCTGTAATGCCGAGTCACATGGCGCTCGCACGTTATTTGTAACACGTCTTATAGCGCATGGAGGATAGATGTATGCAGACACATCTGTATCTAACTAGTGTCTATTTATCAAAGATTGAGCTACCTATCTATCTATAATCTATCTTTAAATATTAGACATCGGAGGCAAATCTTGTAATCAAAAGATTCAAATTTTCCCAACATTAAGCCCAGGTGTTTGAAAAACCACCCTCAAGATTCTTGGTTGGGAAAGGTGAGTGTAATGCTTTTGGGAATTTTGACTATAAAGTGTGATTTATGGAGTGAACAGGGAGAGTGAAGAGCTGAGATATACTGTACCCTGAGATAAACAGAATACCTGTATATCTGACACTACCAAATCACAGTGTCGCATAAGTAGAAGAGTCCATAGCAAATAGAAATTTTTGGAAGTATCAAAGTATAGCAAGAACATATCATTGTGCCTCTGCAGTACTAGAACTAGTCTAGCCTGAGAATTACCAGTAATTAATAAACATTAATTACCTGTTCTGGGTCTCCACTTCCGTTGGTTCCTCTTTGATCGTTGCCATGAGTAGAAGTCTGGATTCATGGAGACCTCACCAAAGTCCAGCGATGTAGTTTGCTTAGATGCTGACCTCACATTTTGATTCATGGAAAAGGCCCACCTGGAAAAAAATATTGAGAGGCGCGATAACATGTTCTTGCTATACACTATACATGCAAATATATCTCAGTTGGGTCTGTCCTTGTTGGCAGGGTGAATTTGAACTATATCTATCCTTCTATCTATGTCTATATCTATCTATACAGTATATGGACGATCTACAGATGTGTTCACATACACCTAGCTTCACTGCGCATTAAACAGCCCTTGTAGATAAGTTATACCATGGCACGAATCGGTACCAATCCATCTCTCTATCTATCTATCTATTTATATATATATATGGGCAACCAAAAGATGTGTTCACATACACCTAGTCTCCTCTTGCGTTAAAATATCCTTCTAGTAGTGTTATGCTGTGGCACAACACAATAGAATTATGCATCTTTTCGTGTAACTTTTCCCCTTAAAATGTGTCTTAATTGCAAAGCGATGCAAAATATGACGGACAAGCAGCATATGTTGATAAAAATGATCTGTGGCATGCCTATGTTCTGTGTGCGACTGCGGATATATCTGCATGCAAAATGCTACATTACAGTGTCAGCGGCTGTGACACTGTAAAGTTGCATTTTGCATGCAGATACAGCAGCAGTCACACACACAGAATATAGGCATGCCGAATATCATTTTAATCAGTATAAGCTGCTTTTGCGTCCTATTCACATCGCTTTGCAAATAAAGACACATTTTAAGGGCAAAAGTTGCATGGAAAGATGCTCTGTAATGCCGAGTCACATGGCGCTCGCACGTTATTTGTAACACGTCTTATAGCGCATGGAGGATAGATGTATGCAGACACATCTGTATCTAACTAGTGTCTATTTATCAAAGATTGAGCTACCTATCTATCTATAATCTATCTTTAAATATTAGACATCGGAGGCAAATCTTGTAATCAAAAGATTCAAATTTTCCCAACATTAAGCCCAGGTGTTTGAAAAACCACCCTCAAGATTCTTGGTTGGGAAAGGTGAGTGTAATGCTTTTGGGAATTTTGACTATAAAGTGTGATTTATGGAGTGAACAGGGAGAGTCAAGAGCTGAGATATACTGTACCCTGAGATAAACAGAATACCTGTATATCTGACACTACCAAATCACAGTGTCGCATAAGTAGAAGAGTCCATAGCAAATAGAAATTTTTGGAAGTATCAATGTATAGCAAGAACATATCATTGTGCCTCTGCAGTACTAGAACTAGTCTAGCCTGAGAATTACCAGTAATTAATAAACATTAATTACCTGTTCTGGGTCTCCTCTTCCGTTGGTTCCTCTTTGATCGTTGCCATGAGTAGAAGTCTGGATTCATGGAGACCTCACCAAAGTCCAGCGATGTAGTTTGCTTAGATGCTGACCTCACATTTTGATTCATGGAAAAGGCCCACCTGGAAAAAAATATTGAGAGGCGCGATAACATGTTCTTGCTATACACTATACATGCAAATATATCTCAGTTGGGTCTGTCCTTGTTGGCAGGGTGAATTTGAACTATATCTATCCTTCTATCTATGTCTATATCTATCTATACAGTATATGGACGATCTACAGATGTGTTCACATACACCTAGCTTCACTGCGCATTAAACAGCCCTTGTAGATAAGTTATACCATGGCACGAATCGGTACCAATCCATCTCTCTATCTATCTATCTATTTATATATATATATGGGCAACCAAAAGATGTGTTCACATACACCTAGTCTCCTCTTGCGTTAAAATATCCTTCTAGTAGTGTTATGCTGTGGCACAACACAATAGAATTATGCATCTTTTCGTGTAACTTTTCCCCTTAAAATGTGTCTTAATTGCAAAGCGATGCAAAATATGACGGACAAGCAGCATATGTTGATAAAAATGATCTGTGGCATGCCTATGTTCTGTGTGCGACTGCGGATATATCTGCATGCAAAATGCTACATTACAGTGTCAGCGGCTGTGACACTGTAAAGTTGCATATCGCATGCAGATACAGCTCAGTCGCATACAGATTATACAGTAGGCATGCCGTATATCATTTTAATCAGTGGAAGCTGCTCTTGCATTAAATTCGCATCACTTTGCAAATCAGACACATATTAATGGAAAATGTCACCTGGAAAGATGTTCTGTGCTACAGAGTCACATTGTACTCACCCATTATTTGTAACACATCTCAAAGCACATGGAGGATTGATGTATGTGGACGCATCTGTATCTAATTATTTATTATTATTTATTACCAGCTTGTTATATAGCGCACATACATTCTGCAGCGCTTTACAAAAAATATTTGGCCATTCATTTCAGTCCTTGCCCCAGTGGAGCTTACAGTCTATATCCCCTACCAATTGCTCACACAACTAGCAACACACAGAAAGCAAGACATGATAACTAGCAACACAGCGAAAGACGAGTTATAAGGGCCAAAGAACTAGTGTCTGCCTATCAGTCTATCTATCTCTATATCTATCAATCTATCTATCTTTATATCTATCTATCTCTCGCTCTATCTATCTATCTCTTTATCTATCTATCTCTATATCTATCAATCAATCTATCTATCTATCTCTATCTCTCTATCTAACTATCTATCTCTTTATCTATCTATCTATCTATCTTTATATCTATCTATATATGGGCAATCTACAGATGTGTTCATATACACCTAGTCTCCCTGTGCGTTAAACAGCCCTTCTGGAAGTGTTATACCATGGAATGACACAATAGAACTGAGTGTCTTTTCGTGTAACTTTTCCCCTTAAAATGTGTCTTCTTTGCAAAGCGATGCAAAATATGATGGACAAGGAGCTTATGCTGATTAAAATTATATGTGGCATGCCTATGTTCTGTGTGCGACTGCGGATATATCTGCATGCAAAATGATACGTTACAGTGTCAGTGGCTGTGACACTGTAAAGTTGCATTTTGCATGCAGATACAGCAGCAGTCACACACACAGAATATAGGCATGCCGAATATAATTTTAATCAGTATAAGCTGCTTTTGCGTCCTATTCACATCACTTTGCAAATAAAGACACATTTTAAGGGCAAAAGATGCTTGGAAAGATGCTCTGTAAAGCCAAGTCACATGGCGCTAACACATTATTTGTAACACGTCTTATAGCGCATGGAGGATAGATGTATGCAGACACATCTGTATCTAACTAGTGTCTATTTATCAATGATTGAGCTACCTATCTATCTATAATCTATCTTTAAATATTAGACATCAGAGGCAAATCTTCTAATGAAAAGATTCAAATTTTCCCAACATTAAGCCCAGGTGTTTGAAAAACCACCCTGAAGATTTTTGGTTGGGAAAGGTGAGTGTAATGCTGTTGGGGATTTTGACTATAAAGTTTGATTTAAGGAGTAAAACCGGGAGAGTGAAGAGGTGAGATATACTGTACCCTGAGATAAACAGAATTACTGTATATCTGACACTACCAAATCACAGTGTCGCATAAGTAGAAGAGTCCATAGCAAATAGACATTTTTAGAAGTATCAATATATAGCAAGAACATATCATCGTGCCTCTGCAGGACTAGAACTAGTCTAGCCTGAGAATTACCGGTAATTAATAAACATTAATTACCTGTTCTGGGTCTCCTCTTCCGTTGGTTCCTCTTTGATCGTTGCCATGAGTAGAAGTCTGGATTCAAGGAGACCTCACAAAAGTCCAGCGATGTAGTTTGCTTAGATGCTGACCTCACATTTTGATTCATGGAAAAGGCCCACCTGGAAAAAAAGATTGAGAGGCGCGATAACATGTTCTTGCTATACACTATACATGCAAATATGTCTCAGTTGGGTCTGTCATTGTTGGCAGGGTGAATTTGAACTATATCTATCCTTCTATCTATGTCTATATCTATCTATACAGTATATGGATGATCTACAGATGTGTTCACATACACCTAGCCTCACTGCGCATTAAACAGCCCTTGTAGATAAGTTATACCGTGGCACGAATTGGTACTGATCCATCTCTCTATCTATCTATCTATCTATTTATATATATATAGGCAACCAACAGATGTGTTCAAGTACACCTAGTATCCTCTCGCGTTAAACAGTCCTTCTAGTAGTGTTATACTGTGGCACAACACAATAGAAGTGAGCGTCTTTTCGTGTAACTTTTCCCCTTAAAATCTGTCTTAATTGCAAAGTGATGCAAAATAGAATGGACAAGCAGCTTATGCTGATTAAAATGATCTGTGGCATGCCTATGTTCTGTGTGCGACTGCGGATATATCTGCATGCAAAATGATACGTTACAGTGTCAGTGGCTGTGACACTGTAAAGTTGCATTTTGCATGCAGATACAGCAGCAGTCACACACACAGAATATAGGCATGCCGAATATCATTTTAATCAGTATAAGCTGCTTTTGCGTCCTATTCACATCGCTTTGCAAATAAAGACACATTTTAAGGGCAAAAGTCGCATGGAAAGATGCTCTGTAATGCCGAGTCACATGGCGCTCGCACGTTATTTGTAACACGTCTTATAGCGCATGGAGGATAGATGTATGCAGACACATCTGTATCTAACTAGTGTCTATTTATCAAAGATTGAGCTACCTATCTATCTATAATCTATCTTTAAATGTTAGACATCGGAGGCAAATCTTGTAATCAAAAGATTCAAATTTTCCCAACATTAAGCCCAGGTGTTTGAAAAACCACCCTCAAGATTCTTGGTTGGGAAAGGTGAGTGTAATGCTTTTGGGAATTTTGACTATAAAGTGTGATTTATGGAGTGAACAGGGAGAGTGAAGAGCTGAGATATACTGTACCCTGAGATAAACAGAATACCTGTATATCTGACACTACCAAATCACAGTGTCGCATAAGTAGAAGAGTCCATAGCAAATAGAAATTTTTGAAAGTATCAAAGTATAGCAAGAACATATCATTGTGCCTCTGCAGTACTAGAACTAGTCTAGCCTGAGAATTACCAGTAATTAATAAACATTAATTACCTGTTCTGGGTCTCCACTTCCGTTGGTTCCTCTTTGATCGTTGCCATGAGTAGAAGTCTGGATTCATGGAGACCTCACCAAAGTCCAGCGATGTAGTTTGCTTAGATGCTGACCTCACATTTTGATTCATGGAAAAGGCCCACCTGGAAAAAAATATTGAGAGGCGCGATAACATGTTCTTGCTATACACTATACATGCAAATATATCTCAGTTGGGTCTGTCCTTGTTGGCAGGGTGAATTTGAACTATATCTATCCTTCTATCTATGTCTATATCTATCTATACAGTATATGGACGATCTACAGATGTGTTCACATACACCTAGCTTCACTGCGCATTAAACAGCCCTTGTAGATAAGTTATACCATGGCACGAATCGGTACCAATCCATCTCTCTATCTATCTATCTATTTATATATATATATGGGCAACCAAAAGATGTGTTCACATACACCTAGTCTCCTCTTGCGTTAAAATATCCTTCTAGTAGTGTTATGCTGTGGCACAACACAATAGAATTATGCATCTTTTCGTGTAACTTTTCCCCTTAAAATGTGTCTTAATTGCAAAGCGATGCAAAATATGACGGACAAGCAGCATATGTTGATAAAAATGATCTGTGGCATGCCTATGTTCTGTGTGCGACTGCGGATATATCTGCATGCAAAATGCTACATTACAGTGTCAGCGGCTGTGACACTGTAAAGTTGCATATCGCATGCAGATACAGCTCAGTCGCATACAGATTATACAGTAGGCATGCCGTATATCATTTTAATCAGTGGAAGCTGCTCTTGCATTAAATTCGCATCACTTTGCAAATCAGACACATATTAATGGAAAATGTCACCTGGAAAGATGTTCTGTGCTACAGAGTCACATTGTACTCACCCATTATTTGTAACACATCTCAAAGCACATGGAGGATTGATGTATGTGGACGCATCTGTATCTAATTATTTATTATTATTTATTACCAGCTTGTTATATAGCGCACATACATTCTGCAGCGCTTTACAAAAAATATTTGGCCATTCATTTCAGTCCTTGCCCCAGTGGAGCTTACAGTCTATATCCCCTACCAATTGCTCACACAACTAGCAACACACAGAAAGCAAGACATGATAACTAGCAACACAGCGAAAGACGAGTTATAAGGGCCAAAGAACTAGTGTCTGCCTATCAGTCTATCTATCTCTATATCTATCAATCTATCTATCTTTATATCTATCTATCTCTCGCTCTATCTATCTATCTCTTTATCTATCTATCTCTATATCTATCAATCAATCTATCTATCTATCTCTATCTCTCTATCTAACTATCTATCTCTTTATCTATCTATCTATCTATCTTTATATCTATCTATATATGGGCAATCTACAGATGTGTTCATATACACCTAGTCTCCCTGTGCGTTAAACAGCCCTTCTGGAAGTGTTATACCATGGAATGACACAATAGAACTGAGTGTCTTTTCGTGTAACTTTTCCCCTTAAAATGTGTCTTCTTTGCAAAGCGATGCAAAATATGATGGACAAGGAGCTTATGCTGATTAAAATTATATGTGGCATGCCTATGTTCTGTGTGCGACTGCGGATATATCTGCATGCAAAATGATACGTTACAGTGTCAGTGGCTGTGACACTGTAAAGTTGCATTTTGCATGCAGATACAGCAGCAGTCACACACACAGAATATAGGCATGCCGAATATAATTTTAATCAGTATAAGCTGCTTTTGCGTCCTATTCACATCACTTTGCAAATAAAGACACATTTTAAGGGCAAAAGATGCTTGGAAAGATGCTCTGTAAAGCCAAGTCACATGGCGCTAACACATTATTTGTAACACGTCTTATAGCGCATGGAGGATAGATGTATGCAGACACATCTGTATCTAACTAGTGTCTATTTATCAATGATTGAGCTACCTATCTATCTATAATCTATCTTTAAATATTAGACATCAGAGGCAAATCTTCTAATGAAAAGATTCAAATTTTCCCAACATTAAGCCCAGGTGTTTGAAAAACCACCCTGAAGATTTTTGGTTGGGAAAGGTGAGTGTAATGCTGTTGGGGATTTTGACTATAAAGTTTGATTTAAGGAGTAAAACCGGGAGAGTGAAGAGGTGAGATATACTGTACCCTGAGATAAACAGAATTACTGTATATCTGACACTACCAAATCACAGTGTCGCATAAGTAGAAGAGTCCATAGCAAATAGACATTTTTAGAAGTATCAATATATAGCAAGAACATATCATCGTGCCTCTGCAGGACTAGAACTAGTCTAGCCTGAGAATTACCGGTAATTAATAAACATTAATTACCTGTTCTGGGTCTCCTCTTCCGTTGGTTCCTCTTTGATCGTTGCCATGAGTAGAAGTCTGGATTCAAGGAGACCTCACAAAAGTCCAGCGATGTAGTTTGCTTAGATGCTGACCTCACATTTTGATTCATGGAAAAGGCCCACCTGGAAAAAAAGATTGAGAGGCGCGATAACATGTTCTTGCTATACACTATACATGCAAATATGTCTCAGTTGGGTCTGTCATTGTTGGCAGGGTGAATTTGAACTATATCTATCCTTCTATCTATGTCTATATCTATCTATACAGTATATGGATGATCTACAGATGTGTTCACATACACCTAGCCTCACTGTGCATTAAACAGCCCTTGTAGATAAGTTATACCGTGGCACGAATTGGTACTGATCCATCTCTCTATCTATCTATCTATCTATTTATATATATATAGGCAACCAACAGATGTGTTCAAGTACACCTAGTATCCTCTCGCGTTAAACAGTCCTTCTAGTAGTGTTATACTGTGGCACAACACAATAGAAGTGAGCGTCTTTTCGTGTAACTTTTCCCCTTAAAATCTGTCTTAATTGCAAAGTGATGCAAAATAGAATGGACAAGCAGCTTATGCTGATTAAAATGATCTGTGGCATGCCTATGTTCTGTGTGCGACTGCGGATATATCTGCATGCAAAATGATACGTTACAGTGTCAGTGGCTGTGACACTGTAAAGTTGCATTTTGCATGCAGATACAGCAGCAGTCACACACACAGAATATAGGCATGCCGAATATCATTTTAATCAGTATAAGCTGCTTTTGCGTCCTATTCACATCGCTTTGCAAATAAAGACACATTTTAAGGGCAAAAGTCGCATGGAAAGATGCTCTGTAATGCCGAGTCACATGGCGCTCGCACGTTATTTGTAACACGTCTTATAGCGCATGGAGGATAGATGTATGCAGACACATCTGTATCTAACTAGTGTCTATTTATCAAAGATTGAGCTACCTATCTATCTATAATCTATCTTTAAATGTTAGACATCGGAGGCAAATCTTGTAATCAAAAGATTCAAATTTTCCCAACATTAAGCCCAGGTGTTTGAAAAACCACCCTCAAGATTCTTGGTTGGGAAAGGTGAGTGTAATGCTTTTGGGAATTTTGACTATAAAGTGTGATTTATGGAGTGAACAGGGAGAGTGAAGAGCTGAGATATACTGTACCCTGAGATAAACAGAATACCTGTATATCTGACACTACCAAATCACAGTGTCGCATAAGTAGAAGAGTCCATAGCAAATAGAAATTTTTGAAAGTATCAAAGTATAGCAAGAACATATCATTGTGCCTCTGCAGTACTAGAACTAGTCTAGCCTGAGAATTACCAGTAATTAATAAACATTAATTACCTGTTCTGGGTCTCCACTTCCGTTGGTTCCTCTTTGATCGTTGCCATGAGTAGAAGTCTGGATTCATGGAGACCTCACCAAAGTCCAGCGATGTAGTTTGCTTAGATGCTGACCTCACATTTTGATTCATGGAAAAGGCCCACCTGGAAAAAAATATTGAGAGGCGCGATAACATGTTCTTGCTATACACTATACATGCAAATATATCTCAGTTGGGTCTGTCCTTGTTGGCAGGGTGAATTTGAACTATATCTATCCTTCTATCTATGTCTATATCTATCTATACAGTATATGGACGATCTACAGATGTGTTCACATACACCTAGCTTCACTGCGCATTAAACAGCCCTTGTAGATAAGTTATACCATGGCACGAATCGGTACCAATCCATCTCTCTATCTATCTATCTATTTATATATATATATGGGCAACCAAAAGATGTGTTCACATACACCTAGTCTCCTCTTGCGTTAAAATATCCTTCTAGTAGTGTTATGCTGTGGCACAACACAATAGAATTATGCATCTTTTCGTGTAACTTTTCCCCTTAAAATGTGTCTTAATTGCAAAGCGATGCAAAATATGACGGACAAGCAGCATATGTTGATAAAAATGATCTGTGGCATGCCTATGTTCTGTGTGCGACTGCGGATATATCTGCATGCAAAATGCTACATTACAGTGTCAGCGGCTGTGACACTGTAAAGTTGCATTTTGCATGCAGATACAGCAGCAGTCACACACACAGAATATAGGCATGCCGAATATCATTTTAATCAGTATAAGCTGCTTTTGCGTCCTATTCACATCGCTTTGCAAATAAAGACACATTTTAAGGGCAAAAGTCGCATGGAAAGATGCTCTGTAATGCCGAGTCACATGGCGCTCGCACGTTATTTGTAACACGTCTTATAGCGCATGGAGGATAGATGTATGCAGACACATCTGTATCTAACTAGTGTCTATTTATCAAAGATTGAGCTACCTATCTATCTATAATCTATCTTTAAATATTAGACATCGGAGGCAAATCTTGTAATCAAAAGATTCAAATTTTCCCAACATTAAGCCCAGGTGTTTGAAAAACCACCCTCAAGATTCTTGGTTGGGAAAGGTGAGTGTAATGCTTTTGGGAATTTTGACTATAAAGTGTGATTTATGGAGTGAACAGGGAGAGTCAAGAGCTGAGATATACTGTACCCTGAGATAAACAGAATACCTGTATATCTGACACTACCAAATCACAGTGTCGCATAAGTAGAAGAGTCCATAGCAAATAGAAATTTTTGGAAGTATCAATGTATAGCAAGAACATATCATTGTGCCTCTGCAGTACTAGAACTAGTCTAGCCTGAGAATTACCAGTAATTAATAAACATTAATTACCTGTTCTGGGTCTCCTCTTCCGTTGGTTCCTCTTTGATCGTTGCCATGAGTAGAAGTCTGGATTCATGGAGACCTCACCAAAGTCCAGCGATGTAGTTTGCTTAGATGCTGACCTCACATTTTGATTCATGGAAAAGGCCCACCTGGAAAAAAATATTGAGAGGCGCGATAACATGTTCTTGCTATACACTATACATGCAAATATATCTCAGTTGGGTCTGTCCTTGTTGGCAGGGTGAATTTGAACTATATCTATCCTTCTATCTATGTCTATATCTATCTATACAGTATATGGACGATCTACAGATGTGTTCACATACACCTAGCTTCACTGCGCATTAAACAGCCCTTGTAGATAAGTTATACCATGGCACGAATCGGTACCAATCCATCTCTCTATCTATCTATCTATTTATATATATATATGGGCAACCAAAAGATGTGTTCACATACACCTAGTCTCCTCTTGCGTTAAAATATCCTTCTAGTAGTGTTATGCTGTGGCACAACACAATAGAATTATGCATCTTTTCGTGTAACTTTTCCCCTTAAAATGTGTCTTAATTGCAAAGCGATGCAAAATATGACGGACAAGCAGCATATGTTGATAAAAATGATCTGTGGCATGCCTATGTTCTGTGTGCGACTGCGGATATATCTGCATGCAAAATGCTACATTACAGTGTCAGCGGCTGTGACACTGTAAAGTTGCATATCGCATGCAGATACAGCTCAGTCGCATACAGATTATACAGTAGGCATGCCGTATATCATTTTAATCAGTGGAAGCTGCTCTTGCATTAAATTCGCATCACTTTGCAAATCAGACACATATTAATGGAAAATGTCACCTGGAAAGATGTTCTGTGCTACAGAGTCACATTGTACTCACCCATTATTTGTAACACATCTCAAAGCACATGGAGGATTGATGTATGTGGACGCATCTGTATCTAATTATTTATTATTATTTATTACCAGCTTGTTATATAGCGCACATACATTCTGCAGTGCTTTACAAAAAATATTTGGCCATTCATTTCAGTCCTTGCCCCAGTGGAGCTTACAGTCTATATCCCCTACCAATTGCTCACACAACTAGCAACACACAGAAAGCAAGACATGATAACTAGCAACACAGCGAAAGACGAGTTATAAGGGCCAAAGAACTAGTGTCTGCCTATCAGTCTATCTATCTCTATATCTATCAATCTATCTATCTTTATATCTATCTATCTCTCGCTCTATCTATCTATCTCTTTATCTATCTATCTCTATATCTATCAATCAATCTATCTATCTATCTCTATCTCTCTATCTAACTATCTATCTCTTTATCTATCTATCTATCTATCTTTATATCTATCTATATATGGGCAATCTACAGATGTGTTCATATACACCTAGTCTCCCTGTGCGTTAAACAGCCCTTCTGGAAGTGTTATACCATGGAATGACACAATAGAACTGAGTGTCTTTTCGTGTAACTTTTCCCCTTAAAATCTGTCTTCTTTGCAAAGCGATGCAAAATATGATGGACAAGGAGCTTATGCTGATTAAAATTATATGTGGCATGCCTATGTTCTGTGTGCGACTGCGGATATATCTGCATGCAAAATGATACGTTACAGTGTCAGTGGCTGTGACACTGTAAAGTTGCATTTTGCATGCAGATACAGCAGCAGTCACACACACAGAATATAGGCATGCCGAATATAATTTTAATCAGTATAAGCTGCTTTTGCGTCCTATTCACATCACTTTGCAAATAAAGACACATTTTAAGGGCAAAAGATGCTTGGAAAGATGCTCTGTAAAGCCAAGTCACATGGCGCTAACACATTATTTGTAACACGTCTTATAGCGCATGGAGGATAGATGTATGCAGACACATCTGTATCTAACTAGTGTCTATTTATCAATGATTGAGCTACCTATCTATCTATAATCTATCTTTAAATATTAGACATCAGAGGCAAATCTTCTAATGAAAAGATTCAAATTTTCCCAACATTAAGCCCAGGTGTTTGAAAAACCACCCTGAAGATTTTTGGTTGGGAAAGGTGAGTGTAATGCTGTTGGGGATTTTGACTATAAAGTTTGATTTAAGGAGTAAAACCGGGAGAGTGAAGAGGTGAGATATACTGTACCCTGAGATAAACAGAATTACTGTATATCTGACACTACCAAATCACAGTGTCGCATAAGTAGAAGAGTCCATAGCAAATAGACATTTTTAGAAGTATCAATATATAGCAAGAACATATCATCGTGCCTCTGCAGGACTAGAACTAGTCTAGCCTGAGAATTACCGGTAATTAATAAACATTAATTACCTGTTCTGGGTCTCCTCTTCCGTTGGTTCCTCTTTGATCGTTGCCATGAGTAGAAGTCTGGATTCAAGGAGACCTCACAAAAGTCCAGCGATGTAGTTTGCTTAGATGCTGACCTCACATTTTGATTCATGGAAAAGGCCCACCTGGAAAAAAAGATTGAGAGGCGCGATAACATGTTCTTGCTATACACTATGCATGCAAATATGTCTCAGTTGGGTCTGTCATTGTTGGCAGGGTGAATTTGAACTATATCTATCCTTCTATCTATGTCTATATCTATCTATACAGTATATGGACGATCTACAGATGTGTTCACATACACCTAGCCTCACTGCGCATTAAACAGCCCTTGTAGATAAGTTATACCGTGGCACGAATTGGTACTGATCCATCTCTCTATATATCTATCTATCTATCTATCTATTTATATATATATAGGCAACCAACAGATGTGTTCAAGTACACCTAGTATCCTCTCGCGTTAAACAGTCCTTCTAGTAGTGTTATACTGTGGCACAACACAATAGAAGTGAGCGTCTTTTCGTGTAACTTTTCCCCTTAAAATCTGTCTTAATTGCAAAGTGATGCAAAATAGAATGGACAAGCAGCTTATGCTGATTAAAATGATCTGTGGCATGCCTATGTTCTGTGTGCGACTGCGGATATATCTGCATGCAAAATGATACGTTACAGTGTCAGTGGCTGTGACACTGTAAAGTTGCATTTTGCATGCAGATACAGCAGCAGTCACACACACAGAATATAGGCATGCCGAATATCATTTTAATCAGTATAAGCTGCTTTTGCGTCCTATTCACATCGCTTTGCAAATAAAGACACATTTTAAGGGCAAATGTCGCATGGAAAGATGCTCTGTAATGCCGAGTCACATGGCGCTCGCACGTTATTTGTAACACGTCTTATAGCGCATGGAGGATAGATGTATGCAGACACATCTGTATCTAACTAGTGTCTATTTATCAATGATTGAGCTACCTATCTATCTATAATCTATCTTTAAATATTAGACATCGGAGGCAAATCTTCTAATCAAAAGATTCAAATTTTCCCAACATTAAGCCCAGGTGTTTGAAAAACCACCCTCAAGATTCTTGGTTGGGAAAGGTGAGTGTAATGCTTTTGGGAATTTTGACTATAAAGTGTGATTTATGGAGTGAACAGGGAGAGTGAAGAGCTGAGATATACTGTACCCTGAGATAAACAGAATACCTGTATATCTGACACTACCAAATCACAGTGTCGCATAAGTAGAAGAGTCCATAGCAAATAGACATTTTTGGAAGTATCAATGTATAGCAAGAACATATCATTGTGCCTCTGCAGTACTAGAACTAGTCTAGCCTGAGAATTACCAGTAATTAATAAACATTAATTACCTGTTCTGGGTCTCCTCTTCCGTTGGTTCCTCTTTGATCGTTGCCATGAGTAGAAGTCTGGATTCATGGAGACCTCACCAAAGTCCAGCGATGTAGTTTGCTTAGATGCTGACCTCACATTTTGATTCATGGAAAAGGCCCACCTGGAAAAAAATATTGAGAGGCACGATAACATGTTCTTGCTATACACTATACATGCAAATATATCTCAGTTGGGTCTGTCCTTGTTGGCAGGGTGAATTTGAACTATATCTATCCTTCTATCTATGTCTATATCTATCTATACAGTATATGGACGATCTACAGATGTGTTCACATACACCTAGCTTCACTGCGCATTAAACAGCCCTTGTAGATAAGTTATACCATGGCACGAATCGGTACCAATCCATCTCTCTATCTATCTATCTATCTATTTATATATATATGGGCAACCAACAGATGTGTTCACATACACCTAGTCTCCTCTTGCGTTAAACTATCCTTCTAGTAGTGTTATGCTGTGGCACAACACAATAGAATTATGCATCTTTTCGTGTAACTTTTCCCCTTAAAATCTGTCTTAATTGCAAAGCGATGCAAAATATGACGGACAAGCAGCATATGTTGATAAAAATGATCTGTGGCATGCCTATGTTCTGTGTGCGACTGCGGATATATCTGCATGCAAAATGCTACATTACAGTGTCAGCGGCTGTGACACTGTAAAGTTGCATATCGCATGCAGATACAGCTCAGTCGCATACAGATTATACAGTAGGCATGCCGCATATCATTTTAATCAGTGGAAGCTGCTCTTGCATTAAATTCGCATCGCTTTGCAAATCAGACACATATTAATGGAAAATGTCACCTGGAAAGATGTTCTGTGCCACAGAGTCACATTGTACTCACCCATTATTTGTAACACATCTCAAAGCATATGGAGGATTGATGTATGTGGACGCATCTGTATCTAATTATTTATTATTATTTATTACCAGCTTGTTATATAGCGCACATACATTCTGCAGCGCTTTACAAAAAATATTTGGCCATTCATTTCAGTCCTTGCCCCAGTGGAGCTTACAGTCTATATCCCCTACCAAATGCTCACACAACTAGCAACACACAGAAAGCAAGACATGATAACTAGCAACACAGCGAAAGACGAGTTATAAGGGCCAAAGAACTAGTGTCTGCCTATCAGTCTATCTATCTCTATATCTATCAATCTATCTATCTTTATATCTATCTATCTCTTGCTCTATCTATCTATCTCTTTATCTATCTATCTCTATATCTATCAATCAATCTATCTATCTATCTATCTATCTCTATATCTATCTCTCTATCTAACTATCTATCTCTTTATCTATCTATCTATCTTTATATCTATCTATATATGGGCAATCTACAGATGTGTTCATATACACCTAGTCTCCCTGTGCGTTAAACAGCCCTTCTGGAAGTGTTATACCATGGAACGACACAATAGATCTGAGTGTCTTTTCGTGTAACTTTTCCCCTTAAAATGTGTCTTCTTTGCAAAGCGATGCAAAATATGATGGACAAGGAGCTTATGCTGATTAAAATTATATGTGGCATGCCTATGTTCTGTGTGCGACTGCGGATATATCTGCATGCAAAATGATACGTTACAGTGTCAGTGGCTGTGACACTGTAAAGTTGCATTTTGCATGCAGATACAGCAGCAGTCACACACACAGAATATAGGCATGCCGAATATCATTTTAATCAGTATAAGCTGCTTTTGCGTCCTATTCACATCGCTTTGCAAATAAAGACACATTTTAAGGGCAAAAGTCGCATGGAAAGATGCTCTGTAATGCCGAGTCACATGGCGCTCGCACGTTATTTGTAACACGTCTTATAGCGCATGGAGGATAGATGTATGCAGACACATCTGTATCTAACTAGTGTCTATTTATCAAAGATTGAGCTACCTATCTATCTATAATCTATCTTTAAATGTTAGACATCGGAGGCAAATCTTGTAATCAAAAGATTCAAATTTTCCCAACATTAAGCCCAGGTGTTTGAAAAACCACCCTCAAGATTCTTGGTTGGGAAAGGTGAGTGTAATGCTTTTGGGAATTTTGACTATAAAGTGTGATTTATGGAGTGAACAGGGAGAGTGAAGAGCTGAGATATACTGTACCCTGAGATAAACAGAATACCTGTATATCTGACACTACCAAATCACAGTGTCGCATAAGTAGAAGAGTCCATAGCAAATAGAAATTTTTGAAAGTATCAAAGTATAGCAAGAACATATCATTGTGCCTCTGCAGTACTAGAACTAGTCTAGCCTGAGAATTACCAGTAATTAATAAACATTAATTACCTGTTCTGGGTCTCCACTTCCGTTGGTTCCTCTTTGATCGTTGCCATGAGTAGAAGTCTGGATTCATGGAGACCTCACCAAAGTCCAGCGATGTAGTTTGCTTAGATGCTGACCTCACATTTTGATTCATGGAAAAGGCCCACCTGGAAAAAAATATTGAGAGGCGCGATAACATGTTCTTGCTATACACTATACATGCAAATATATCTCAGTTGGGTCTGTCCTTGTTGGCAGGGTGAATTTGAACTATATCTATCCTTCTATCTATGTCTATATCTATCTATACAGTATATGGACGATCTACAGATGTGTTCACATACACCTAGCTTCACTGCGCATTAAACAGCCCTTGTAGATAAGTTATACCATGGCACGAATCGGTACCAATCCATCTCTCTATCTATCTATCTATTTATATATATATATGGGCAACCAAAAGATGTGTTCACATACACCTAGTCTCCTCTTGCGTTAAAATATCCTTCTAGTAGTGTTATGCTGTGGCACAACACAATAGAATTATGCATCTTTTCGTGTAACTTTTCCCCTTAAAATGTGTCTTAATTGCAAAGCGATGCAAAATATGACGGACAAGCAGCATATGTTGATAAAAATGATCTGTGGCATGCCTATGTTCTGTGTGCGACTGCGGATATATCTGCATGCAAAATGCTACATTACAGTGTCAGCGGCTGTGACACTGTAAAGTTGCATTTTGCATGCAGATACAGCAGCAGTCACACACACAGAATATAGGCATGCCGAATATCATTTTAATCAGTATAAGCTGCTTTTGCGTCCTATTCACATCGCTTTGCAAATAAAGACACATTTTAAGGGCAAAAGTCGCATGGAAAGATGCTCTGTAATGCCGAGTCACATGGCGCTCGCACGTTATTTGTAACACGTCTTATAGCGCATGGAGGATAGATGTATGCAGACACATCTGTATCTAACTAGTGTCTATTTATCAAAGATTGAGCTACCTATCTATCTATAATCTATCTTTAAATATTAGACATCGGAGGCAAATCTTGTAATCAAAAGATTCAAATTTTCCCAACATTAAGCCCAGGTGTTTGAAAAACCACCCTCAAGATTCTTGGTTGGGAAAGGTGAGTGTAATGCTTTTGGGAATTTTGACTATAAAGTGTGATTTATGGAGTGAACAGGGAGAGTCAAGAGCTGAGATATACTGTACCCTGAGATAAACAGAATACCTGTATATCTGACACTACCAAATCACAGTGTCGCATAAGTAGAAGAGTCCATAGCAAATAGAAATTTTTGGAAGTATCAATGTATAGCAAGAACATATCATTGTGCCTCTGCAGTACTAGAACTAGTCTAGCCTGAGAATTACCAGTAATTAATAAACATTAATTACCTGTTCTGGGTCTCCTCTTCCGTTGGTTCCTCTTTGATCGTTGCCATGAGTAGAAGTCTGGATTCATGGAGACCTCACCAAAGTCCAGCGATGTAGTTTGCTTAGATGCTGACCTCACATTTTGATTCATGGAAAAGGCCCACCTGGAAAAAAATATTGAGAGGCGCGATAACATGTTCTTGCTATACACTATACATGCAAATATATCTCAGTTGGGTCTGTCCTTGTTGGCAGGGTGAATTTGAACTATATCTATCCTTCTATCTATGTCTATATCTATCTATACAGTATATGGACGATCTACAGATGTGTTCACATACACCTAGCTTCACTGCGCATTAAACAGCCCTTGTAGATAAGTTATACCATGGCACGAATCGGTACCAATCCATCTCTCTATCTATCTATCTATTTATATATATATATGGGCAACCAAAAGATGTGTTCACATACACCTAGTCTCCTCTTGCGTTAAAATATCCTTCTAGTAGTGTTATGCTGTGGCACAACACAATAGAATTATGCATCTTTTCGTGTAACTTTTCCCCTTAAAATGTGTCTTAATTGCAAAGCGATGCAAAATATGACGGACAAGCAGCATATGTTGATAAAAATGATCTGTGGCATGCCTATGTTCTGTGTGCGACTGCGGATATATCTGCATGCAAAATGCTACATTACAGTGTCAGCGGCTGTGACACTGTAAAGTTGCATATCGCATGCAGATACAGCTCAGTCGCATACAGATTATACAGTAGGCATGCCGTATATCATTTTAATCAGTGGAAGCTGCTCTTGCATTAAATTCGCATCACTTTGCAAATCAGACACATATTAATGGAAAATGTCACCTGGAAAGATGTTCTGTGCTACAGAGTCACATTGTACTCACCCATTATTTGTAACACATCTCAAAGCACATGGAGGATTGATGTATGTGGACGCATCTGTATCTAATTATTTATTATTATTTATTACCAGCTTGTTATATAGCGCACATACATTCTGCAGTGCTTTACAAAAAATATTTGGCCATTCATTTCAGTCCTTGCCCCAGTGGAGCTTACAGTCTATATCCCCTACCAATTGCTCACACAACTAGCAACACACAGAAAGCAAGACATGATAACTAGCAACACAGCGAAAGACGAGTTATAAGGGCCAAAGAACTAGTGTCTGCCTATCAGTCTATCTATCTCTATATCTATCAATCTATCTATCTTTATATCTATCTATCTCTCGCTCTATCTATCTATCTCTTTATCTATCTATCTCTATATCTATCAATCAATCTATCTATCTATCTCTATCTCTCTATCTAACTATCTATCTCTTTATCTATCTATCTATCTATCTTTATATCTATCTATATATGGGCAATCTACAGATGTGTTCATATACACCTAGTCTCCCTGTGCGTTAAACAGCCCTTCTGGAAGTGTTATACCATGGAATGACACAATAGAACTGAGTGTCTTTTCGTGTAACTTTTCCCCTTAAAATCTGTCTTCTTTGCAAAGCGATGCAAAATATGATGGACAAGGAGCTTATGCTGATTAAAATTATATGTGGCATGCCTATGTTCTGTGTGCGACTGCGGATATATCTGCATGCAAAATGATACGTTACAGTGTCAGTGGCTGTGACACTGTAAAGTTGCATTTTGCATGCAGATACAGCAGCAGTCACACACACAGAATATAGGCATGCCGAATATAATTTTAATCAGTATAAGCTGCTTTTGCGTCCTATTCACATCACTTTGCAAATAAAGACACATTTTAAGGGCAAAAGATGCTTGGAAAGATGCTCTGTAAAGCCAAGTCACATGGCGCTAACACATTATTTGTAACACGTCTTATAGCGCATGGAGGATAGATGTATGCAGACACATCTGTATCTAACTAGTGTCTATTTATCAATGATTGAGCTACCTATCTATCTATAATCTATCTTTAAATATTAGACATCAGAGGCAAATCTTCTAATGAAAAGATTCAAATTTTCCCAACATTAAGCCCAGGTGTTTGAAAAACCACCCTGAAGATTTTTGGTTGGGAAAGGTGAGTGTAATGCTGTTGGGGATTTTGACTATAAAGTTTGATTTAAGGAGTAAAACCGGGAGAGTGAAGAGGTGAGATATACTGTACCCTGAGATAAACAGAATTACTGTATATCTGACACTACCAAATCACAGTGTCGCATAAGTAGAAGAGTCCATAGCAAATAGACATTTTTAGAAGTATCAATATATAGCAAGAACATATCATCGTGCCTCTGCAGGACTAGAACTAGTCTAGCCTGAGAATTACCGGTAATTAATAAACATTAATTACCTGTTCTGGGTCTCCTCTTCCGTTGGTTCCTCTTTGATCGTTGCCATGAGTAGAAGTCTGGATTCAAGGAGACCTCACAAAAGTCCAGCGATGTAGTTTGCTTAGATGCTGACCTCACATTTTGATTCATGGAAAAGGCCCACCTGGAAAAAAAGATTGAGAGGCGCGATAACATGTTCTTGCTATACACTATGCATGCAAATATGTCTCAGTTGGGTCTGTCATTGTTGGCAGGGTGAATTTGAACTATATCTATCCTTCTATCTATGTCTATATCTATCTATACAGTATATGGACGATCTACAGATGTGTTCACATACACCTAGCCTCACTGCGCATTAAACAGCCCTTGTAGATAAGTTATACCGTGGCACGAATTGGTACTGATCCATCTCTCTATATATCTATCTATCTATCTATCTATTTATATATATATAGGCAACCAACAGATGTGTTCAAGTACACCTAGTATCCTCTCGCGTTAAACAGTCCTTCTAGTAGTGTTATACTGTGGCACAACACAATAGAAGTGAGCGTCTTTTCGTGTAACTTTTCCCCTTAAAATCTGTCTTAATTGCAAAGTGATGCAAAATAGAATGGACAAGCAGCTTATGCTGATTAAAATGATCTGTGGCATGCCTATGTTCTGTGTGCGACTGCGGATATATCTGCATGCAAAATGATACGTTACAGTGTCAGTGGCTGTGACACTGTAAAGTTGCATTTTGCATGCAGATACAGCAGCAGTCACACACACAGAATATAGGCATGCCGAATATCATTTTAATCAGTATAAGCTGCTTTTGCGTCCTATTCACATCGCTTTGCAAATAAAGACACATTTTAAGGGCAAATGTCGCATGGAAAGATGCTCTGTAATGCCGAGTCACATGGCGCTCGCACGTTATTTGTAACACGTCTTATAGCGCATGGAGGATAGATGTATGCAGACACATCTGTATCTAACTAGTGTCTATTTATCAATGATTGAGCTACCTATCTATCTATAATCTATCTTTAAATATTAGACATCGGAGGCAAATCTTCTAATCAAAAGATTCAAATTTTCCCAACATTAAGCCCAGGTGTTTGAAAAACCACCCTCAAGATTCTTGGTTGGGAAAGGTGAGTGTAATGCTTTTGGGAATTTTGACTATAAAGTGTGATTTATGGAGTGAACAGGGAGAGTGAAGAGCTGAGATATACTGTACCCTGAGATAAACAGAATACCTGTATATCTGACACTACCAAATCACAGTGTCGCATAAGTAGAAGAGTCCATAGCAAATAGACATTTTTGGAAGTATCAATGTATAGCAAGAACATATCATTGTGCCTCTGCAGTACTAGAACTAGTCTAGCCTGAGAATTACCAGTAATTAATAAACATTAATTACCTGTTCTGGGTCTCCTCTTCCGTTGGTTCCTCTTTGATCGTTGCCATGAGTAGAAGTCTGGATTCATGGAGACCTCACCAAAGTCCAGCGATGTAGTTTGCTTAGATGCTGACCTCACATTTTGATTCATGGAAAAGGCCCACCTGGAAAAAAATATTGAGAGGCACGATAACATGTTCTTGCTATACACTATACATGCAAATATATCTCAGTTGGGTCTGTCCTTGTTGGCAGGGTGAATTTGAACTATATCTATCCTTCTATCTATGTCTATATCTATCTATACAGTATATGGACGATCTACAGATGTGTTCACATACACCTAGCTTCACTGCGCATTAAACAGCCCTTGTAGATAAGTTATACCATGGCACGAATCGGTACCAATCCATCTCTCTATCTATCTATCTATCTATTTATATATATATGGGCAACCAACAGATGTGTTCACATACACCTAGTCTCCTCTTGCGTTAAACTATCCTTCTAGTAGTGTTATGCTGTGGCACAACACAATAGAATTATGCATCTTTTCGTGTAACTTTTCCCCTTAAAATCTGTCTTAATTGCAAAGCGATGCAAAATATGACGGACAAGCAGCATATGTTGATAAAAATGATCTGTGGCATGCCTATGTTCTGTGTGCGACTGCGGATATATCTGCATGCAAAATGCTACATTACAGTGTCAGCGGCTGTGACACTGTAAAGTTGCATATCGCATGCAGATACAGCTCAGTCGCATACAGATTATACAGTAGGCATGCCGCATATCATTTTAATCAGTGGAAGCTGCTCTTGCATTAAATTCGCATCGCTTTGCAAATCAGACACATATTAATGGAAAATGTCACCTGGAAAGATGTTCTGTGCCACAGAGTCACATTGTACTCACCCATTATTTGTAACACATCTCAAAGCATATGGAGGATTGATGTATGTGGACGCATCTGTATCTAATTATTTATTATTATTTATTACCAGCTTGTTATATAGCGCACATACATTCTGCAGCGCTTTACAAAAAATATTTGGCCATTCATTTCAGTCCTTGCCCCAGTGGAGCTTACAGTCTATATCCCCTACCAAATGCTCACACAACTAGCAACACACAGAAAGCAAGACATGATAACTAGCAACACAGCGAAAGACGAGTTATAAGGGCCAAAGAACTAGTGTCTGCCTATCAGTCTATCTATCTCTATATCTATCAATCTATCTATCTTTATATCTATCTATCTCTTGCTCTATCTATCTATCTCTTTATCTATCTATCTCTATATCTATCAATCAATCTATCTATCTATCTATCTATCTCTATATCTATCTCTCTATCTAACTATCTATCTCTTTATCTATCTATCTATCTTTATATCTATCTATATATGGGCAATCTACAGATGTGTTCATATACACCTAGTCTCCCTGTGCGTTAAACAGCCCTTCTGGAAGTGTTATACCATGGAACGACACAATAGATCTGAGTGTCTTTTCGTGTAACTTTTCCCCTTAAAATGTGTCTTCTTTGCAAAGCGATGCAAAATATGATGGACAAGGAGCTTATGCTGATTAAAATTATATGTGGCATGCCTATGTTCTGTGTGCGTCTGCGGATATATCTGCATGCAAAATGATACGTTACAGTGTCAGTGGCTGTGACACTGTAAAGTTGCATTTTGCATGCAGATACAGCAGCAGTCACACACACAGAATATAGGCAAGCCGAATATAATTTTAATCAGTATAAGCTGCTTTTGCGTCCTATTCACATCACTTTGCAAATAAAGACACATTTTAAGGGCAAAAGACGCTTGGAAAGATGCTCTGTAAAGCCAAGTCACATGGCGCTAACACATTATTTGTAACACGTCTTATAGTGCATGGAGGATAGATGTATGCAGACACATCTGTATCTAACTAGTGTCTATTTATCAATGATTGAGCTACCTATCTATCTATAATCTATCTTTAAATATTAGACATCAGAGGCAAATCTTCTAATGAAAAGATTCAAATTTTCCCAACATTAAGCCCAGGTGTTTGAAAAACCACCCTCAAGATTTTTGGTTGGGAAAGGTGAGTGTAATGCTGTTGGGGATTTTGACTATAAAGTTTGATTTAAGGAGTAAAACCGGGAGAGTGAAGAGGTGAGATATACTGTACCCTGAGATAAACAGAATTACTGTATATCTGACACTACCAAATCACAGTGTCGCATAAGTAGAAGAGTCCATAGCAAATAGACATTTTTAGAAGTATCAATATATAGCAAGAACATATCATTGTGCCTCTGCAGGACTAGAACTAGTCTAGCCTGAGAATTACCGGTAATTAATAAACATTAATTACCTGTTCTGGGTCTCCTCTTCCGTTGGTTCCTCTTTGATCGTTGCCATGAGTAGAAGTCTGGATTCAAGGAGACCTCACAAAAGTCCAGCGATGTAGTTTGCTTAGATGCTGACCTCACATTTTGATTCATGGAAAAGGCCCACCTGGAAAAAAAGATTGAGAGGCGCGATAACATGTTCTTGCTATACACTATACATGCAAATATGTTTCAGTTGGGTCTGTCCTTGTTGGCAGGGTGAATTTGAACTATATCTATCCTTCTATCTATGTCTATATCTATCTATACAGTATATGGACGATCTACAGATGTGTTCACATACACCTAGCTTCACTGCGCATTAAACAGCCCTTGTAGATAAGTTATACCATGGCATGAATCGGTACCAATCCATCTCTCTATCTATCTATCTATCTATCTATTTATATATATATGGGCAACCAACAGATGTGTTCACATACACCTAGTCTCCTCTTGCGTTAAACTATCCTTCTAGTAGTGTTGTGCTGTGGCACAACAAAATAGAATTATGCATCTTTTCGTGTAACTTTTCCCCTTAAAATGTGTCTTAATTGCAAAACGATGCAAAATATGATGGACAAGCAGCTTAAGTTGATTAAAATGATCTGTGGCATGCCTATGTTCTGTGTGCGACTGCGGATATATCTGCATGCAAAATGCTACATTACAGTGTCAGCGGCTGTGACACTGTAAAGTTGCATATCGCATGCAGATACAGCTCAGTCGCATACAGATTATACAGTAGGCATGCCGTATATCATTTTAATCAGTGGAAGCTGCTCTTGCATTAAATTCGCATCGCTTTGCAAATCAGACACATATTAATGGAAAATGTCACCTGGAAAGATGTTCTGTGCTACAGAGTCACATTGTACTCACCCATTATTTGTAACACATCTCAAAGCACATGGAGGATTGATGTATGTGGACGCATCTGTATCTAATTATTTATTATTATTTATTACCAGCTTGTTATATAGCGCACATACATTCTGCAGCGCTTTACAAAAAATATTTGGCCATTCATTTCAGTCCTTGCCCCAGTGGGGCTTACAGTCTATATCCCCTACCAAATGCTCACACAACTAGCAACACACAGAAAGCAAGACATGATAACTAGCAACACAGCGAAAGACGAGTTATAAGGGCCAAAGAACTAGTGTCTGCCTATCAGTCTATCTATCTCTATATCTATCAATCTATCTATCTTTATATCTATCTATCTCTTGCTCTATCTATCTATCTCTTTATCTATCTATCTCTATATCTATCAATCAATCTATCTATCTATCTATCTCTATATCTATCTCTCTATCTAAATATCTATCTCTTTATCTATCTATCTATCTATCTATCTTTATATCTATCTATATATGGGCAATCTACAGATGTGTTCATATACACCTAGTCTCCCTGTGCGTTAAACAGCCCTTCTGGAAGTGTTATACCATGGAACGACACAATAGAACTGAGTGTCTTTTCGTGTAACTTTTCCCCTTAAAATGTGTCTTCTTTGCAAAGCGATGCAAAATATGATGGACAAGGAGCTTATGCTGATTAAAATTATATGTGGCATGCCTATGTTCTGTGTGCGTCTGCGGATATATCTGCATGCAAAATGATACGTTACAGTGTCAGTGGCTGTGACACTGCAAAGTTGCATTTTGCATGCAGATACAGCAGCAGTCACACACACAGAATATAGGCAAGCCGAATATAATTTTAATCAGTATAAGCTGCTTTTGCGTCCTATTCACATCACTTTGCAAATAAAGACACATTTTAAGGGCAAAAGACGCTTGGAAAGAAGCTCTGTAAAGCCAAGTCACATGGCGCTAACACATTATTTGTAACACGTCTTATAGTGCATGGAGGATAGATGTATGCAGACACATCTGTATCTAACTAGTGTCTATTTATCAATGATTGAGCTACCTATCTATCTATAATCTATCTTTAAATATTAGACATCAGAGGCAAATCTTCTAATGAAAAGATTCAAATTTTCCCAACATTAAGCCCAGGTGTTTGAAAAACCACCCTCAAGATTTTTGGTTGGGAAAGGTGAGTGTAATGCTGTTGGGGATTTTGACTATAAAGTTTGATTTAAGGAGTAAAACCGGGAGAGTGAAGAGGTGAGATATACTGTACCCTGAGATAAACAGAATTACTGTATATCTGACACTACCAAATCACAGTGTCGCATAAGTAGAAGAGTCCATAGCAAATAGACATTTTTAGAAGTATCAATATATAGCAAGAACATATCATCGTGCCTCTGCAGGACTAGAACTAGTCTAGCCTGAGAATTACCGGTAATTAAAAAACATTAATTACCTGTTCTGGGTCTCCTCTTCCGTTGGTTCCTCTTTGATCGTTGCCATGAGTAGAAGTCTGGATTCAAGGAGACCTCACAAAAGTCCAGCGATGTAGTTTGCTTAGATGCTGACCTCACATTTTGATTCACGGAAAAGGCCCACCTGGAAAAAAAGATTGAGAGGCGCGATAACATGTTCTTGCTATACACTATACATGCAAATATGTTTCAGTTGGGTCTGTCCTTGTTGGCAGGGTGAATTTGAACTATATCTATCCTTCTATCTATGTCTATATCTATCTATACAGTATATGGACGATCTACAGATGTGTTCACATACACCTAGCTTCACTGCGCATTAAACAGCCCTTGTAGATAAGTTATACCATGGCACGAATCGGTACCAATCCATCTCTCTATCTATCTATCTATCTATTTATATATATATGGGCAACCAACAGATGTGTTCACATACACCTAGTCTCCTCTTGCGTTAAACTATCCTTCTAGTAGTGTTATGCTGTGGCACAACACAATAGAATTATGCATCTTTTCGTGTAACTTTTCCCCTTAAAATGTGTCTTAATTGCAAAGCGATGCAAAATATGATGGACAAGCAGCTTAAGTTGATTAAAATGATCTGTGGCATGCCTATGTTCTGTGTGCGACTGCGGATATATCTGCATGCAAAATGCTACATTATAGTGTCAGCGGCTGTGACACTGTAAAGTTGCATATCGCATGCAGATACAGCTCAGTCGCATACAGATTATACAGTAGGCATGCCGTATATCATTTTAATCAGTGGAAGCTGCTCTTGCATTAAATTCGCATCGCTTTGCAAATCAGACACATATTAATGGAAAATGTCACCTGGAAAGATGTTCTGTGCCACAGAGTCACATTGTACTCACCCATTATTTGTAACACATCTCAAAGCATATGGAGGATTGATGTATGTGGACGCATCTGTATCTAATTATTTATTATTATTTATTACCAGCTTGTTATATAGCGCACATACATTCTGCAGCGCTTTACAAAAAATATTTGGCCATTCATTTCAGTCCTTGCCCCAGTGGAGCTTACAGTCTATATCCCCTACCAAATGCTCACACAACTAGCAACACACAGAAAGCAAGACATGATAACTAGCAACACAGCGAAAGACGAGTTATAAGGGCCAAAGAACTAGTGTCTGCCTATCAGTCTATCTATCTCTATATCTATCAATCTATCTATCTTTATATCTATCTATCTCTTGCTCTATCTATCTATCTCTTTATCTATCTATCTCTATATCTATCAATCAATCTATCTATCTATCTATCTATCTATCTATCTCTATATCTATCTCTCTATCTAACTATCTATCTCTTTATCTATCTATCTATCTATCTATCTTTATATCTATCTATATATGGGCAATCTACAGATGTGTTCATATACACCTAGTCTCCCTGTGCGTTAAACAGCCCTTCTGGAAGTGTTATACCATGGAACGACACAATAGAACTGAGTGTCTTTTCGTGTAACTTTTCCCCTTAAAATGTGTCTTCTTTGCAAAGCGATGCAAAATATGATGGACAAGGAGCTTATGCTGATTAAAATTATATGTGGCATGCCTATGTTCTGTGTGCGTCTGCGGATATATCTGCATGCAAAATGATACGTTACAGTGTCAGTGGCTGTGACACTGTAAAGTTGCATTTTGCATGCAGATACAGCAGCAGTCACACACACAGAATATAGGCAAGCCGAATATAATTTTAATCAGTATAAGCTGCTTTTGCGTCCTATTCACATCACTTTGCAAATAAAGACACATTTTAAGGGCAAAAGACGCTTGGAAAGATGCTCTGTAAAGCCAAGTCACATGGCGCTAACACATTATTTGTAACACGTCTTATAGTGCATGGAGGATAGATGTATGCAGACACATCTGTATCTAACTAGTGTCTATTTATCAATGATTGAGCTACCTATCTATCTATAATCTATCTTTAAATATTAGACATCAGAGGCAAATCTTCTAATGAAAAGATTCAAATTTTCCCAACATTAAGCCCAGGTGTTTGAAAAACCACCCTCAAGATTTTTGGTTGGGAAAGGTGAGTGTAATGCTGTTGGGGATTTTGACTATAAAGTTTGATTTAAGGAGTAAAACCGGGAGAGTGAAGAGGTGAGATATACTGTACCCTGAGATAAACAGAATTACTGTATATCTGACACTACCAAATCACAGTGTCGCATAAGTAGAAGAGTCCATAGCAAATAGACATTTTTAGAAGTATCAATATATAGCAAGAACATATCATCGTGCCTCTGCAGGACTAGAACTAGTCTAGCCTGAGAATTACCGGTAATTAATAAACATTAATTACCTGTTCTGGGTCTCCTCTTCCGTTGGTTCCTCTTTGATCGTTGCCATGAGTAGAAGTCTGGATTCAAGGAGACCTCACAAAAGTCCAGCGATGTAGTTTGCTTAGATGCTGACCTCACATTTTGATTCATGGAAAAGGCCCACCTGGAAAAAAAGATTGAGAGGCGCGATAACATGTTCTTGCTATACACTATACATGCAAATATGTTTCAGTTGGGTCTGTCATTGTTGGCAGGGTGAATTTGAACTATATCTATCCTTCTATCTATGTCTATATCTATCTATACAGTATATGGACGATCTACAGATGTGTTCACATACACCTAGCCTCACTGCGCATTAAACAGCCCTTGTAGATAAGTTATACCGTGGCACGAATTGGTACTGATCCATCTCTCTATCTATCTATCTATCTATTTATATATATATAGGCAACCAACAGATGTGTTCAAGTACACCTAGTATCCTCTCGCGTTAAACAGTCCTTCTAGTAGTGTTATACTGTGGCACAACACAATAGAAGTGAGCGTCTTTTCGTGTAACTTTTCCCCTTAAAATCTGTCTTAATTGCAAAGTGATGCAAAATAGAATGGACAAGCAGCTTATGCTGATTAAAATGATCTGTGGCATGCCTATGTTCTGTGTGCGACTGCGGATATATCTGCATGCAAAATGATACGTTACAGTGTCAGTGGCTGTGACACTGTAAAGTTGCATTTTGCATGCAGATACAGCAGCAGTCACACACACAGAATATAGGCATGCCGAATATCATTTTAATCAGTATAAGCTGCTTTTGCGTCCTATTCACATCGCTTTGCAAATAAAGACACATTTTAAGGGCAAAAGTCGCATGGAAAGATGCTCTGTAATGCCGAGTCACATGGCGCTCGCACGTTATTTGTAACACGTCTTATAGCGCATGGAGGATAGATGTATGCAGACACATCTGTATCTAACTAGTGTCTATTTATCAATGATTGAGCTACCTATCTATCTATAATCTATCTTTAAATATTAGACATCGGAGGCAAATCTTCTAATCAAAAGATTCAAATTTTCCCAACATTAAGCCCAGGTGTTTGAAAAACCACCCTCAAGATTCTTGGTTGGGAAAGGTGAGTGTAATGCTGTTGGGAATTTTGACTATAAAGTGTGATTTATGGAGTGAACAGGGAGAGTGAAGAGCTGAGATATACTGTACCCTGAGATAAACAGAATACCTGTATATCTGACACTACCAAATCACAGTGTCGCATAAGTAGAAGAGTCCATAGCAAATAGACATTTTTGGAAGTATCAATGTATAGCAAGAACATATCATTGTGCCTCTGCAGTACTAGAACTAGTCTAGCCTGAGAATTACCAGTAATTAATAAACATTAATTACCTGTTCTGGGTCTCCTCTTCCGTTGGTTCCTCTTTGATCGTTGCCATGAGTAGAAGTCTGGATTCATGGAGACCTCACCAAAGTCCAGCGATGTAGTTTGCTTAGATGCTGACCTCACATTTTGATTCATGGAAAAGGCCCACCTGGAAAAAAAGATTGAGAGGCGCGATAACATGTTCTTGCTATACACTATACATGCAAATATACCTCAGTTGGGTCTGTCCTTGTTGGCAGGGTGAATTTGAACTATATCTATCCTTCTATCTATGTCTATATCTATCTATACAGTATATGGACGATCTACAGATGTGTTCACATACACCTAGCTTCACTGCGCATTAAACAGCCCTTGTAGATAAGTTATACCATGGCACGAATCGGTACCAATCCATCTCTCTATCTATCTATCTATCTATCTATCTATTTATATATATATGGGCAACCAACAGATGTGTTCACATACACCTAGTCTCCTCTTGCGTTAAACTATCCTTCTAGTAGTGTTATGCTGTGGCACAACACAATAGAAATATGCATCTTTTCGTGTAACTTTTCCCCTTAAAATGTGTTTTAATTGCAAAGCGATGCAAAATATGATGGACAAGCAGCTTAAGTTGATTAAAATGATCTGTGGCATGCCTATGTTCTATGTGTGACTGCGGATATATCTGCATGCAAAATGCTACATTACAGTGTCAGCGGCTGTGACACTGTAAAGTTGCATATCGCATGCAGATACAGCTCAGTCGCATAAAGAATATACAGTAGGCATGCCGTATATCATTTTAATCAGTGGAAGCTGCTCTTGCATTAAATTCGCATCGCTTTGCAAATCAGACACATATTAATGGAAAATGTCACCTGGAAAGATGTTCTGTGCTACAGAGTCACATTGTACTCACCCATTATTTGTAACACATCTCAAAGCACATGGAGGATTGATGTATGTGGATGCATCTGTATCTAATTATTTATTATTATTTATTACCAGCTTGTTATATAGCGCACATACATTCTGCAGCGCTTTACAAAAAATATTTGGCCATTCATTTCAGTCCTTGCCCCAGTGGAGCTTACAGTCTATATCCCCTACCAAATGCTCACACAACTAGCAACACACAGAAAGCAAGACATGATAACTAGCAACACAGCGAAAGACGAGTTATAAGGGCCAAAGATTCTAGTGTCTGCCTATCAGTCTATCTATCAATCTATCTATCTTTATATCTATCTATCTCTTTATCTATCTATCTCTATATCTATCAATCAATCTATCTATCTATCTATCTCTATATCTATCTCTCTATATAACTATCTATCTCTTTATCTATCTATCTATCTATCTTTATATCCATCTATATATGGGCAATCTACAGATGTGTTCATATACTCCTAGTCTCCCTGTGCGTTAAACAGCCCTTCTGGAAGTGTTATACCATGGAACGACACAATAGAACTGAGTGTCTTTTCGTGTAACTTTTCCCCTTAAAATGTGTCTTCTTTGCAAAGCGATGCAAAATATGATGGACAAGGAGCTTATGCTGATTAAAATTATATGTGGCATGCCTATGTTCTGTGTGCGACTGCGGATATATCTGCATGCAAAATGATACGTTACAGTGTCAGTGGCTGTGACACTGTAAAGTTGCATTTTGCATGCAGATACAGCAGCAGTCACACACACAGAATATAGGCATGCCGAATATCATTTTAATCAGTATAAGCTGCTTTTGCGTCCTATTCACATCACTTTGCAAATAAAGACACATTTTAAGGGCAAAAGACGCTTGGAAAGATGCTCTGTAAAGCCAAGTCACATGGCGCTAACACATTATTTGTAACACGTCTTATAGTGCATGGAGGATAGATGTATGCAGACACATCTGTATCTAACTAGTGTCTATTTATCAATGATTGAGCTACCTATCTATCTATAATCTATCTTTAAATATTAGACATCAGAGGCAAATCTTCTAATGAAAAGATTCAAATTTTCCCAACATTAAGCCCAGGTGTTTGAAAAACCACCCTCAAGATTTTTGGTTGGGAAAGGTGAGTGTAATGCTGTTGGGGATTTTGACTATAAAGTTTGATTTAAGGAGTAAAACCGGGAGAGTGAAGAGGTGAGATATACTGTACCCTGAGATAAACAGAATTACTGTATATCTGACACTACCAAATCACAGTGTCGCATAAGTAGAAGAGTCCATAGCAAATAGACATTTTTAGAAGTATCAATATATAGCAAGAACATATCATCGTGCCTCTGCAGGACTAGAACTAGTCTAGCCTGAGAATTACCGGTAATTAATAAACATTAATTACCTTTTCTGGGTCTCCTCTTCCGTTGGTTCCTCTTTGATCGTTGCCATGAGTAGAAGTCTGGATTCAAGGAGACCTCACAAAAGTCCAGTGATGTAGTTTGCTTAGATGCTGACCTCACATTTTGATTCATGGAAAAGGCCCACCTGGAAAAAAAGATTGAGAGGTGCGATAACATGTTCTTGCTATACACTATACATGCAAATATGTCTCAGTTGGGTCTGTCATTGTTGGCAGGGTGAATTTGAACTATATCTATCCTTCTATCTATGTCTATATCTATCTATACAGTATATGGACGATCTACAGATGTGTTCACATACACCTAGCCTCACTGCGCATTAAACAGCCCTTGTAGATAAGTTATACCGTGGCACGAATTGGTACTGATCCATCTCTCTATCTATCTATCTATCTATCTATCTATCTATCTATTTATATATATATAGGCAACCAACAGATGTGTTCAAGTACACCTAGTATCCTCTCGCGTTAAACAGTCCTTCTAGTAGTGTTATACTGTGGCACAACACAATAGAAGTGAGCGTCTTTTCGTGTAACTTTTCCCCTTAAAATCTGTCTTAATTGCAAAGTGATGCAAAATAGAATGGACAAGCAGCTTATGCTGATTAAAATGATCTGTGGCATGCCTATGTTCTGTGTGCGACTGCGGATATATCTGCATGCAAAATGATACGTTACAGTGTCAGTGGCTGTGACACTGTAAAGTTGCCTTTTGCATGCAGGTACAGCAGCAGTCACACACACAGAATATAGGCATGCCGAATATCATTTTAATCAGTATAAGCTGCTTTTGCGTCCTATTCACATCGCTTTGCAAATAAAGACACATTTTAAGGGCAAAAGTCGCATGGAAAGATGCTCTGTAATGCCGAGTCACATGGCGCTCGCACGTTATTTGTAACACGTCTTATAGCGCATGGAGGATAGATGTATGCAGACACATCTGTATCTAACTAGTGTCTATTTATCAATGATTGAGCTACCTATCTATCTATAATCTATCTTTAAATATTAGACATCGGAGGCAAATCTTCTAATCAAAAGATTCAAATTTTCCCAACATTAAGCCCAGGTGTTTGAAAAACCACCCTCAAGATTCTTGGTTGGGAAAGGTGAGTGTAATGCTGTTGGGAATTTTGACTATAAAGTGTGATTTATGGAGTGAACAGGGAGAGTGAAGAGCTGAGATATACTGTACCCTGAGATAAACAGAATACCTGTATATCTGACACTACCAAATCACAGTGTCGCATAAGTAGAAGAGTCCATAGCAAATAGACATTTTTGGAAGTATCAATGTATAGCAAGAACATATCATTGTGCCTCTGCAGTACTAGAACTAGTCTAGCCTGAGAATTACCAGTAATTAATAAACATTAATTACCTGTTCTGGGTCTCCTCTTCCGTTGGTTCCTCTTTGATCGTTGCCATGAGTAGAAGTCTGGATTCATGGAGACCTCACCAAAGTCCAGCGATGTAGTTTGCTTAGATGCTGACCTCACATTTTGATTCATGGAAAAGGCCCACCTGGAAAAAAAGATTGAGAGGCGCGATAACATGTTCTTGCTATACACTATACATGCAAATATATCTCAGTTGGGTCTGTCCTTGTTGGCAGGGTGAATTTGAACTATATCTATCCTTCTATCTATGTCTATATCTATCTATACAGTATATGGACGATCTACAGATGTGTTCACATACACCTAGCTTCACTGCGCATTAAACAGCCCTTGTAGATAAGTTATACCATGGCACGAATCGGTACCAATCCATCTCTCTATCTATCTATCTATCTATCTATCTATTTATATATATATGGGCAACCAACAGATGTGTTCACATACACCTAGTCTCCTCTTGCGTTAAACTATCCTTCTAGTAGTGTTATGCTGTGGCACAACACAATAGAAATATGCATCTTTTCGTGTAACTTTTCCCCTTAAAATGTGTTTTAATTGCAAAGCGATGCAAAATATGATGGACAAGCAGCTTAAGTTGATTAAAATGATCTGTGGCATGCCTATGTTCTGTGTGTGACTGCGGATATATCTGCATGCAAAATGCTACATTACAGTGTCAGCGGCTGTGACACTGTAAAGTTGCATATCGCATGCAGATACAGCTCAGTCGCATAAAGAATATACAGTAGGCATGCCGTATATCATTTTAATCAGTGGAAGCTGCTCTTGCATTAAATTCGCATCGCTTTGCAAATCAGACACATATTAATGGAAAATGTCACCTGGAAAGATGTTCTGTGCTACAGAGTCACATTGTACTCACCCATTATTTGTAACACATCTCAAAGCACATGGAGGATTGATGTATGTGGATGCATCTGTATCTAATTATTTATTATTATTTATTACCAGCTTGTTATATAGCGCACATACATTCTGCAGTGCTTTACAAAAAATATTTGGCCATTCATTTCAGTCCTTGCCCCAGTGGAGCTTACAGTCTATATCCCCTACCAAATGCTCACACAACTAGCAACACACAGAAAGCAAGACATGATAACTAGCAACACAGCGAAAGACGAGTTATAAGGGCCAAAGATTCTAGTGTCTGCCTATCAGTCTATCTATCAATCTATCTATCTTTATATCTATCTATCTCTTTATCTATCTATCTCTATATCTATCAATCAATCTATCTATCTATCTATCTCTATATCTATCTCTCTATATAACTATCTATCTCTTTATCTATCTATCTATCTATCTATCTTTATATCCATCTATATATGGGCAATCTACAGATGTGTTCATATACTCCTAGTCTCCCTGTGCGTTAAACAGCCCTTCTGGAAGTGTTATACCATGGAACGACACAATAGAACTGAGTGTCTTTTCGTGTAACTTTTCCCCTTAAAATGTGTCTTCTTTGCAAAGCGATGCAAAATATGATGGACAAGGAGCTTATGCTGATTAAAATTATATGTGGCATGCCTATGTTCTGTGTGCGACTGCGGATATATCTGCATGCAAAATGATACGTTACAGTGTCAGTGGCTGTGACACTGTAAAGTTGCATTTTGCATGCAGATACAGCAGCAGTCACACACACAGAATATAGGCATGCCGAATATCATTTTAATCAGTATAAGCTGCTTTTGCGTCCTATTCACATCACTTTGCAAATAAAGACACATTTTAAGGGCAAAAGACGCTTGGAAAGATGCTCTGTAAAGCCAAGTCACATGGCGCTAACACATTATTTGTAACACGTCTTATAGTGCATGGAGGATAGATGTATGCAGACACATCTGTATCTAACTAGTGTCTATTTATCAATGATTGAGCTACCTATCTATCTATAATCTATCTTTAAATATTAGACATCAGAGGCAAATCTTCTAATGAAAAGATTCAAATTTTCCCAACATTAAGCCCAGGTGTTTGAAAAACCACCCTCAAGATTTTTGGTTGGGAAAGGTGAGTGTAATGCTGTTGGGGATTTTGACTATAAAGTTTGATTTAAGGAGTAAAACCGGGAGAGTGAAGAGGTGAGATATACTGTACCCTGAGATAAACAGAATTACTGTATATCTGACACTACCAAATCACAGTGTCGCATAAGTAGAAGAGTCCATAGCAAATAGACATTTTTAGAAGTATCAATATATAGCAAGAACATATCATCGTGCCTCTGCAGGACTAGAACTAGTCTAGCCTGAGAATTACCGGTAATTAATAAACATTAATTACCTTTTCTGGGTCTCCTCTTCCGTTGGTTCCTCTTTGATCGTTGCCATGAGTAGAAGTCTGGATTCAAGGAGACCTCACAAAAGTCCAGTGATGTAGTTTGCTTAGATGCTGACCTCACATTTTGATTCATGGAAAAGGCCCACCTGGAAAAAAAGATTGAGAGGTGCGATAACATGTTCTTGCTATACACTATACATGCAAATATGTCTCAGTTGGGTCTGTCATTGTTGGCAGGGTGAATTTGAACTATATCTATCCTTCTATCTATGTCTATATCTATCTATACAGTATATGGACGATCTACAGATGTGTTCACATACACCTAGCCTCACTGCGCATTAAACAGCCCTTGTAGATAAGTTATACCGTGGCACGAATTGGTACTGATCCATCTCTCTATCTATCTATCTATCTATCTATCTATTTATATATATATAGGCAACCAACAGATGTGTTCAAGTACACCTAGTATCCTCTCGCGTTAAACAGTCCTTCTAGTAGTGTTATACTGTGGCACAACACAATAGAAGTGAGCGTCTTTTCGTGTAACTTTTCCCCTTAAAATCTGTCTTAATTGCAAAGTGATGCAAAATAGAATGGACAAGCAGCTTATGCTGATTAAAATGATCTGTGGCATGCCTATGTTCTGTGTGCGACTGCGGATATATCTGCATGCAAAATGATACGTTACAGTGTCAGTGGCTGTGACACTGTAAAGTTGCCTTTTGCATGCAGGTACAGCAGCAGTCACACACACAGAATATAGGCATGCCGAATATCATTTTAATCAGTATAAGCTGCTTTTGCGTCCTATTCACATTGCTTTGCAAATAAAGACACATTTTAAGGGCAAAAGTCGCATGGAAAGATGCTCTGTAATGCCGAGTCACATGGCGCTCGCACGTTATTTGTAACACGTCTTATAGCGCATGGAGGATAGATGTATGCAGACACATCTGTATCTAACTAGTGTCTATTTATCAATGATTGAGCTACCTATCTATCTATAATCTATCTTTAAATATTAGACATCGGAGGCAAATCTTCTAATCAAAAGATTCAAATTTTCCCAACATTAAGCTCAGGTATTTGAAAAACCACCCACAAGATTCTTGGTTGGGAAAGGTGAGTGTAATGCTGTTGGGAATTTTGACTATAAAGTGTGATTTATGGAGTGAACAGGGAGAGTGAAGAGCTGAGATATACTGTACCCTGAGATAAACAGAATACCTGTATATCTGACACTACCAAATCACAGTGTCGCATAAGTAGAAGAGTCCATAGCAAATAGACATTTTTGGAAGTATCAATGTATAGCAAGAACATATCATTGTGCCTCTGCAGAACTAGAACTAGTCTAGCCTGAGAATTACCATTAATTAATAAACATTAATTACCTGTTCTGGGTCTCCTCTTCTGTTGGTTCCTCTTTGATCGTTGCCATGAGTAGAAGTCTGGATTCATGGAGACCTCACCAAAGTCCAGCGATGTAGTTTGCTTAGATGCTGACCTCACATTTTGATTCATGGAAAAGGCCCACCTGGAAAAAAATATTGAGAGGCGCGATAACATGTTCTTGCTATACACTATACATGCAAATATATCTCAGTTGGGTCTGTCCTTGTTGGCAGGGTGAATTTGAATTATATCTATCCTTCTATCTATGTCTATATCTATCTATACAGTATATGGACGATCTACAGATGTGTTCACATACACCTAGCTTCACTGCGCATTAAACAGCCCTTGTAGATAAGTTATACCATGGCACGAATCGGTACCAATCCATCTCTCTATCTATCTATCTATCTATCTATTTATATATATATGGGCAACCAACAGATGTGTTCACATACACCTAGTCTCCTCTTGCGTTAAACTATCCTTCTAGTAGTGTTATGCTGTGGCACAACACAATAGAAATATGCATCTTTTCGTGTAACTTTTCCCCTTAAAATGTGTTTTAATTGCAAAGCGATGCAAAATATGATGGACAAGCAGCTTAAGTTGATTAAAATGATCTGTGGCATGCCTATGTTCTGTGTGTGACTGTGGATATATCTGCATGCAAAATGCTACATTACAGTGTCAGCGGCTGTGACACTGTAAAGTTGCATATCGCATGCAGATACAGCTCAGTCGCATACAGATTATACAGTAGGCATGCCGTATATCATTTTAATCAGTGGAAGCTGCTCTTGCATTAAATTCGCATAGCTTTGCAAATCAGACACATATTAATGGAAAATGTCACCTGGAAAGATGTTCTGTGCTACAGAGTCACATTGTACTCACCCATTATTTGTAACACATCTCAAAGCATATGGAGGATTGATGTATGTGGACGCATCTGTATCTAATTATTTATTATTATTTATTACCAGCTTGTTATATAGCGCACATACATTCTGCAGCACTTTACAAAAAATATTTGGCCATTCATTTCAGTCCTTGCCCCAGTGGAGCTTACAGTCTATATCCCCTACCAAATGTTCACACAACTAGCAACACACAGAAAGCAAGACATGATAACTAGCAACACAGCGAAAGACGAGTTATAAGGGCCAAAGAACTAGTGTTTGCCTATCAGTCTATCTATCTCTATATCTATCAATCTATCTATCTATCTATCTATCTATCTCTCGCTCTATCTATCTATCTCTTTATCTATCTATCTCTATATCTATCAATCAATCAATCTATCTATCTATCTATCTATCTATCTCTATATCTATCTCTCTATCTAACTATCTATCTCTTTATCTATCTATCTATCTATCTATCTTTATATCTATCTATAAATGGGCAATCTACAGATGTGTTCACATACACCTAGTCTCCCTGTGCGTTAAACAGCCCTTCTGGAAGTGTTATACCATGGAACAACACAATAGAACTGAGTGTCTTTTCGTGTAACTTTTCCCCTTAAAATGTGTCTTCTTTGCAAAGCGATGCAAAATATGATGGACAAGGAGCTTATGCTGATTAAAATGATATGTGGCATGCCTATGTTCTGTGTGCGACTGCGGATATATCTGCATGCAAAATGATACGTTACAGTGTCAGTGGCTGTGACACTGTAAAGTTGCATTTTGCATGCAGATACAGCAGCAGTCACACACAGAATATAGGCATGCCGAATATCATTTTAATCAGTATAAGCTGCTTTTGCGTCCTATTCACATCACTTTGCAAATAAAGACACATTTTAAGGGCAAAAGTCGCTTGGAAAGATGCTCTGTAAAGCCAAGTCACATGGCGCTAACACATTATTTGTAACACGTCTTATAGCGCATGGAGGATAGATGTATGCAGACACATCTGTATCTAACTAGTGTCTATTTATCAATGATTGAGCTACCTATCTATCTATAATCTATCTTTAAATATTAGACATCAGAGGCAAATCTTCTAATGAAAAGATTCAAATTTTCCCAACATTAAGCCCAGGTGTTTGAAAAACCACCCTCAAGATTTTTGGTTGGGAAAGGTGAGTGTAATGCTGTTGGGGATTTTGACTAAAAAGCGTGATTTATGGAGTAAAACAGGGAGAGTGAAGAGCTGAGATATACTGTACCCTGAGATAAACAGAATTACTGTATATCTGACACTACCAAATCACAGTGTCGCATAAGTAGAAGAGTCCATAGCAAATAGACATTTTTAGAAGTATCAATATATAGCAAGAACATATCATCGTGCCTCTGCAGGACTAGAACTAGTCTAGCCTGAGAATTACCGGTAATTAATAAACATTTATTACCTGTTCTGGGTCTCGTCTTCCGTTGGTTCCTCTTTGATCGTTGCCATGAGTAGAAGTCTGGATTCAAGGACACCTCACAAAAGTCCAGCGATGTAGTTTGCTTAGATGCTGACCTCACATTTCGATTCATGGAAAAGGCCCACCTGGAAAAAAAGATTGAGAGGTGCGATAACAAGTTCTTGCTATACACTATACATGCAAATATGTCTCAGTTGGGTCTGTCATTGTTGGCAGGGTGAATTTGAACTATATCTATCCTTCTATCTATGTCTATATCTATCTATACAGTATATGGACGATCTACAGATGTGTTCACATACACCTAGCCTCACTGCGCATTAAACAGCCCTTGTAGATAAGTTATACCGTGGCACGAATTGGTACTGATCCATCTCTCTATCTATCTATCTATTTATATATATATAGGCAACCAACAGATGTGTTCAAGTACACCTAGTATCCTCTCGCTTTAAACAGTCCTTCTAGTAGTGTTATACTGTGGCACAACACAATAGAAGTGAGCGTCTTTTCGTGTAACTTTTCCCCTTAAAATCTGTCTTAATTGCAAAGCGATGCAAAATAGAATGGACTAGCAGCTTATGCTGATTAAAATGATCTGTGGCATGCCTATGTTCTGTGTGTGACTGCGGATATATCTGCATGCAAAATGCTACATTACAGTGTCAGTGGCTGTGACACTGTAAAATTGCATATTGCATGCAGATACAGCTCAGTCACACACATATTATACAGTAGGCATGCCGTATATCATTTTAATCAGTGGAAGCTGCTTTTGCATTAAATTCGCATCGCTTTGCAAATCAGACACATATTAATGGAAAAGGTCACCTGGAAAGATGCTCTGTGCTACAGAGTCACATTGTACTCACCCATTATTTGTAACACATCTCAAAGCACATGGAGGATTGATGTATGTGGACGCATCGGTATCTATTTATTTATTATTATTTATTACCAGCTTGTTATATAGCGCACATACATTCTGCAGCGCTTTACAAAAAATATTTGGCCATTCATTTCAGTCCTTGCCCCAGTGGAGCTTACAGTCTATATCCCCTACCAAATGCTCACACAACTAGCAACACACAGAAAGCAAGACATGATAACTAGCAACACAGCGAAAAACAAGTTATAAGGGCCAAAGAACTAGTGTCTGCCTACCAGTCTATCTATCTCTATATCTATCAATCTATCTATCTTTATATCTATCTATCTATCTATCTATCTATCTCTCGCTCTATCTATCTATCTCTTTATCTATCTATCTCTATATCTATCAATCAATCAATCTATCTATCTATCTATCTCTATATCTATCTCTCTATCTAACTATCTATCTCTTTATCTATCTATCTATCTATCTATCTTTATATCTATCTATAAATGGGCAATCTACAGATGTGTTCACATACACCTAGTCTCCCTGTGCGTTAAACAGCCCTTCTGGAAGTGTTATACCATGGAACAACACAATAGAACTGAGTGTCTTTTCGTGTAACTTTTCCCCTTAAAATGTGTCTTCTTTGCAAAGCGATGCAAAATATGATGGACAAGGAGCTTATGCTGATTAAAATGATATGTGGCATGCCTATGTTCTGTGTGCGACTGCGGATATATCTGCATGCAAAATGATACGTTACAGTGTCAGTGGCTGTGACACTGTAAAGTTGCATTTTGCATGCAGATACAGCAGCAGTCACACACAGAATATAGGCATGCCGAATATCATTTTAATCAGTATAAGCTGCTTTTGCGTCCTATTCACATCACTTTGCAAATAAAGACACATTTTAAGGGCAAAAGTCGCTTGGAAAGATGCTCTGTAAAGCCAAGTCACATGGCGCTAACACATTATTTGTAACATGTCTTATAGCGCATGGAGGATAGATGTATGCTGACACATCTGTATCTAACTAGTGTCTATTTATCAATGATTTAGCTACCTATCTATAATCTATCTTTAAATATTAGACATCAGAGGCAAATCTTCTAATGAAAAGATTCAAAGTTTCCCAACATTAAGCCCAGGTGTTTGAAAAACCACCCTCAAGATTTTTGGTTGGGAAAGGTGAGTGTAATGCTGTTGGGGATTTTGACTAAAAAGCATGATTTATGGAGTAAAACAGGGAGAGTGAAGAGCTGAGATATACTGTACCCTGAGATAAACAGAATTACTGTATATCTGACACTACCAAATCACAGTGTCGCATAAGTAGAAGAGTCCATAGCAAATAGACATTTTTAGAAGTATCAATATATAGCAAGAACATACCATCGTGCCTCTGCAGGACTAGAACTAGTCTAGCCTGAGAATTACCGGTAATTAATAAACATTAATTACCTGTTCTGGGTCTCGTCTTCCGTTGGTTCCTCTTTGATCGTTGCCATGAGTAGAAGTCTGGATTCAAGGAGACCTCACAAAAGTCCAGCGATGTAGTTTGCTTAGATGCTGACCTCACATTTCGATTCATGGAAAAGGCCCACCTGGAAAAAAAGATTGAGAGGCGCGATAACAAGTTCTTGCTATACACTATACATGCAAATATGTCTCAGTTGGGTCTGTCATTGTTGGCAGGGTGAATTTGAACTATATCTATCCTTCTATCTATGTCTATATCTATCTATACAGTATATGGACGATCTACAGATGTGTTCACATAAACCTAGCCTCACTGCACATTAAACAGCCCTTGTAGATAAGTTATACCGTGGCACGAATTGGTACTGATCCATCTCTCTATCTATCTATCTATTTATATATATATGGGCAACCAACAGATGTGTTCACATACACCTAGTCTCCTCTTGCGTTAAACTATCCTTCTAGTAGTGTTATACTGTGGCACAACACAATAGAAGTATACGTCTTTTCGTGTAACTTTTCCCCTTAAAATATGCCTTAATTGCAAAGTGATGCAAAATATGATGGACAAGCAGCTTATGTTGATTAAAATGATCTGTGGCATGCCTATGTTCTGTGTGCGACTGCAGATATATCTGCATGCAAAATGCTACATTACAATGTCAGCGGCTGTGACACTGTAAAGTTGCATATCGCATGCAGATACAGCTCAGTCGCATACAGATTATACAGTAGGCATGCCGTATATCATTTTAATCAGTGGAAGCTGCTTTTGCATTAAATTCGCATCGCTTTGCAAATCAGACACATATTAATGGAAAATGTCACCTGGAAAGATGTTCTGTGCTACAGAGTCACATTGTACTCACCCATTATTTGTAACACATCTCAAAGCACATGGAGGATTGATGTATGTGGACGCATCAGTATCTAATTATTTATTATTATTTATTACCAGCTTGTTATATAGCGCACATACATTCTGCAGCGCTTTACAAAAAATATTTGGCCATTCATTTCAGTCCTTGCCCCAGTGGAGCTTACAGTCTATATCCCCTACCAAATGCTCACACAACTAGCAACACACAGAAAGCAAGACATGATAACTAGCAACACAGCGAAAAACAAGTTATAAGGGCCAAAGAACTAGTGTCTGCCTACCAGTCTATCTATCTCTATATCTATCAATCTATCTATCTTTATATCTATCTATCTATCTATCTCTCGCTCTATCTATCTATCTCTTTATCTATCTATCTCTATATCTATCAATCAATCAATCTATCTATCTATCTATCTATCTATCTATCTATCTATCTATCTCTATATCTATCTCTCTATCTAACTATCTATCTCTTTATCTATCTATCTATCTATCTATCTTTATATCTATCTATAAATGGGCAATCTACAGATGTGTTCACATACACCTAGTCTCCCTGTGCGTTAAACAGCCCTTCTGGAAGTGTTATACCATGGAACAACACAATAGAACTGAGTGTCTTTTCGTGTAACTTTTCCCCTTAAAATGTGTCTTCTTTGCAAAGAGATGCAAAATATGATGGACAAGGAGCTTATGCTGATTAAAATGATATGTGGCATGCCTATGTTCTGTGTGCGACTGCGGATATATCTGCATGCAAAATGATACGTTACAGTGTCAGTGGCTGTGACACTGTAAAGTTGCATTTTGCATGCAGATACAGCAGCAGTCACACACAGAATATAGGCATGCCGAATATCATTTTAATCAGTATAAGCTGCTTTTGCGTCCTATTCACATCACTTTGCAAATAAAGACACATTTTAAGGGCAAAAGTCGCTTGGAAAGATGCTCTGTAAAGCCAAGTCACATGGCGCTAACACATTATTTGTAACACGTCTTATAGCGCATGGAGGATAGATGTATGCAGACACATCTGTATCTAACTAGTGTCTATTTATCAATGATTGAGCTACCTATCTATCTATAATCTATCTTTAAATATTAGACATCAGAGGCAAATCTTCTAATGAAAAGATTCAAATTTTCCCAACATTAAGCCCAGGTGTTTGAAAAACCACCCTCAAGATTTTTGGTTGGGAAAGGTGAGTGTAATGCTGTTGGGGATTTTGACTAAAAAGCGTGATTTATGGAGTAAAACAGGGAGAGTGAAGAGCTGAGATATACTGTACCCTGAGATAAACAGAATTACTGTATATCTGACACTACCAAATCACAGTGTCGCATAAGTAGAAGAGTCCATAGCAAATAGACATTTTTAGAAGTATCAATATATAGCAAGAACATATCATCATGCCTCTGCAGGACTAGAACTAGTCTAGCCTGAGAATTACCGGTAATTAATAAACATTAATTACCTGTTCTGGGTCTCGTCTTCCGTTGGTTCCTCTTTGATCGTTGCCATGAGTAGAAGTCTGGATTCAAGGAGACCTCACAAAAGTCCAGCGATGTAGTTTGCTTAGATGCTGACCTCACATTTCGATTCATGGAAAAGGCCCACCTGGAAAAAAAGATTGAGAGGCGCGATAACAAGTTCTTGCTATACACTATACATGCAAATATGTCTCAGTTGGGTCTGTCATTGTTGGCAGGGTGAATTTGAACTATATCTATCCTTCTATCTATGTCTATATCTATCTATACAGTATATGGACGATCTACAGATGTGTTCACATAAACCTAGCCTCACTGCGCATTAAACAGCCCTTGTAGATAAGTTATACCGTGGCACGAATTGGTACTGATCCATCTCTCTATCTATCTATCTATCTATTTATATATATATGGGCAACTAACAGATGTGTTCACATACACCTAGTCTCCTCTTGCGTTAAACTATCCTTCTAGTAGTGTTATACTGTGGCACAACACAATAGAAGTATACGTCTTTTCGTGTAGCTTTTCCCCTTAAAATATGCCTTAATTGCAAAGTGATGCAAAATATGATGGACAAGCAGCTTATGTTGATTAAAATGATCTGTGGCATGCCTATGTTCTGTGTGCGACTGCAGATATATCTGCATGCAAAATGCTACATTACAATGTCAGCGGCTGTGACACTGTAAAGTTGCATATCGCATGCAGATACAGCTCAGTCGCATACAGATTATACAGTAGGCATGCCGTATATCATTTTAATCAGTGGAAGCTGCTTTTGCATTAAATTCGCATCGCTTTGCAAATCAGACACATATTAATGGAAAATGTCACCTGGAAAGATGTTCTGTGCTACAGAGTCACATTGTACTCACCCATTATTTGTAACACATCTCAAAGCACATGGAGGATTGATGTATGTGGACGCATCAGTATCTAATTATTTATTATTATTTATTACCAGCTTGTTATATAGCGCACATACATTCTGCAGCGCTTTACAAAAAATATTTGGCCATTCATTTCAGTCCTTGCCCCAGTGGAGCTTACAGTCTATATCCCCTACCAAATGCTCACACAACTAGCAACACACAGAAAGCAAGACATGATAACTAGCAACACAGCGAAAAACAAGTTATAAGGGCCAAAGAACTAGTGTCTGCCTACCAGTCTATCTATCTCTATATCTATCAATCTATCTATCTTTATATCTATCTATCTATCTATCTCTCGCTCTATCTATCTATCTCTTTATCTATCTATCTCTATATCTATCAATCAATCAATCTATCTATCTATCTATCTCTATATCTATCTCTCTATCTAACTATCTATCTCTTTATCTATCTATCTATCTATCTATCTTTATATCTATCTATAAATGGGCAATCTACAGATGTGTTCACATACACCTAGTCTCCCTGTGCGTTAAACAGCCCTTCTGGAAGTGTTATACCATGGAACAACACAATAGAACTGAGTGTCTTTTCGTGTAACTTTTCCCCTTAAAATGTGTCTTCTTTGCAAAGAGATGCAAAATATGATGGACAAGGAGCTTATGCTGATTAAAATGATATGTGGCATGCCTATGTTCTGTGTGCGACTGCGGATATATCTGCATGCAAAATGATACATTACAGTGTCAGTGGCTGTGACACTGTAAAGTTGCATTTTGCATGCAGATACAGCAGCAGTCACACACAGAATATAGGCATGCCGAATATCATTTTAATCAGTATAAGCTGCTTTTGCGTCCTATTCACATCACTTTGCAAATAAAGACAAATTTTAAGGGCAAAAGTCGCTTGGAAAGATGCTCTGTAAAGCCAAGTCACATGGCGCTAACACATTATTTGTAACACGTCTTATAGCGCATGGAGGATAGATGTATGCAGACACATCTGTATCTAACTAGTGTCTATTTATCAATGATTGAGCTACCTATCTATCTATAATCTATCTTTAAATATTAGACATCAGAGGCAAATCTTCTAATGAAAAGATTCAAATTTTCCCAACATTAAGCCCAGGTGTTTGAAAAACCACCCTCAAGATTTTTGGTTGGGAAAGGTGAGTGTAATGCTGTTGGGGATTTTGACTAAAAAGCGTGATTTATGGAGTAAAACAGGGAGAGTGAAGAGCTGAGATATACTGTACCCTGAGATAAACAGAATTACTGTATATCTGACACTACCAAATCACAGTGTCGCATAAGTAGAAGAGTCCATAGCAAATAGACATTTTTAGAAGTATCAATATATAGCAAGAACATATCATCGTGCCTCTGCAGGACTAGAACTAGTCTAGCCTGAGAATTACCGGTAATTAATAAACATTAATTACCTGTTCTGGGTCTCGTCTTCCGTTGGTTCCTCTTTGATCGTTGCCATGAGTAGAAGTCTGGATTCAAGGAGACCTCACAAAAGTCCAGCGATGTAGTTTGCTTAGATGCTGACCTCACATTTCGATTCATGGAAAAGGCCCACCTGGAAAAAAAGATTGAGAGGCGCGATAACAAGTTCTTGCTATACACTATACATGCAAATATGTCTCAGTTGGGTCTGTCATTGTTGGCAGGGTGAATTTGAACTATATCTATCCTTCTATCTATGTCTATATCTATCTATACAGTATATGGACGATCTACAGATGTGTTCACATACACCTAGCCTCACTGCGCATTAAACAGCCCTTGTAGATAAGTTATACCGTGGCACGAATTGGTACTGATCCATCTCTCTATCTATCTATCTATTTATATATATATAGGCAACCAACAGATGTGTTCAAGTACACCTAGTATCCTCTCGCTTTAAACAGTCCTTCTAGTAGTGTTATACTGTGGCACAACACAATAGAAGTGAGCGTCTTTTCGTGTAACTTTTCCCCTTAAAATCTGTCTTAATTGCAAAGCGATGCAAAATAGAATGGACTAGCAGCTTATGCTGATTAAAATGATCTGTGGCATGCCTATGTTCTGTGTGTGACTGTGGATATATCTGCATGCAAAATGCTACATTACAGTGTCAGTGGCTGTGACACTGTAAAATTGCATATTGCATGCAGATACAGCTCAGTCACACACAGATTATACAGTAGGCATGCCGTATATCATTTTAATCAGTGGAAGCTGCTTTTGCATTAAATTCGCATCGCTTTGCAAATCAGACACATATTAATGGAAAAGGTCACCTGGAAAGATGCTCTGTGCTACAGAGTCACATTGTACTCACCCATTATTTGTAACACATCTCAAAGCACATGGAGGATTGATGTATGTGGACGCATCGGTATCTAATTATTTATTATTATTTATTACCAGCTTGTTATATAGCGCACATACATTCTGCAGCGCTTTACAAAAAATATTTGGCCATTCATTTCAGTCCTTGCCCCAGTGGAGCTTACAGTCTATATCCCCTACCAAATGCTCACACAACTAGCAACACACAGAAAGCAAGACATGATAACTAGCAACACAGCGAAAAACAAGTTATAAGGGCCAAAGAACTAGTGTCTGCCTACCAGTCTATCTATCTCTATATCTATCAATCTATCTATCTTTATATCTATCTATCTATCTATCTCTCACTCTATCTATCTATCTCTTTATCTATCTATCTTTTTATCTATCAATCAATCAATCAATCTATCTATCTATCTCTATATCTATCTCTCTATCTAACTATCTATCTCTTTATCTATCTATCTATCTATCTTTATATCTATCTATAAATGGGCAATCTACAGATGTGTTCACATACACCTAGTCTCCCTGTGCGTTAAACAGTCCTTCTGGAAGTGTTATACCATGGAACAACACAATAGAACTGAGTGTCTTTTCATGTAACTTTTCCCCTTAAAATGTGTCTTCTTTGCAAAGCGATGCAAAATATGATGGACAAGGAGCTTATGCTGATTAAAATGATATGTGGCATGCCTATGTTCTGTGTGCGACTGCGGATATATGTGCATGCAAAATGATACGTTACAGTGTCAGTGGCTGTGACACTGTAAAGTTGCATTTTGCATGCAGATACAGCAGCAGTCACACACAGAATATAGGCATGCCGAATATCATTTTAATCAGTATAAGCTGCTTTTGCGTCCTATTCACATCACTTTGCAAATAAAGACACATTTTAAGGGCAAAAGTCGCTTGGAAAGATGCTCTGTAAAGCCAAGTCACATGGCGCTAACACATTATTTGTAACATGTCTTATAGCGCATGGAGGATAGATGTATGCTGACACATCTGTATCTAACTAGTGTCTATTTATCAATGATTGAGCTACCTATCTATAATCTATCTTTAAATATTAGACATCAGAGGCAAATCTTCTAATGAAAAGATTCAAATTTTCCCAACATTAAGCCCAGGTGTTTGAAAAACCACCCTCAAGATTTTTGGTTGGGAAAGGTGAGTGTAATGCTGTTGGGGATTTTGACTAAAAAGCGTGATTTATGGAGTAAAACAGGGAGAGTGAAGAGCTGAGATATACTGTACCCTGAGATAAACAGAATTACTGTATATCTGACACTACCAAATCACAGTGTCGCATAAGTAGAAGAGTCCATAGCAAATAGACATTTTTAGAAGTATCAATATATAGCAAGAACATATCATCGTGCCTCTGCAGGACTAGAACTAGTCTAGCCTGAGAATTACCGGTAATTAATAAACATTAATTACCTGTTCTGGGTCTCGTCTTCCGTTGGTTCCTCTTTGATCATTGCCATGAGTAGAAGTCTGGATTCAAGGAGACCTCACAAAAGTCCAGCGATGTAGTTTGCTTAGATGCTGACCTCACATTTCGATTCATGGAAAAGGCCCACCTGGAAAAAAAGATTGAGAGGCGCGATAACAAGTTCTTGCTATACACTATACATGCAAATATGTCTCAGTTGGGTCTGTCATTGTTGGCAGGGTGAATTTGAACTATATCTATCCTTCTATCTATGTCTATATCTATCTATACAGTATATGGACGATCTACAGATGTGTTCACATAAACCTAGCCTCACTGCGCATTAAACAGCCCTTGTAGATAAGTTATACCGTGGCACGAATTGGTACTGATCCATCTCTCTAACTATCTATCTATCTATTTATATATATATAGGCAACCAACAGATGTGTTCAAGTACACCTAGTATCCTCTCGCGTTAAACAGTCCTTCTAGTAGTGTTATACTGTGGCACAACACAATAGAAGTGAGCGTCTTTTCGTGTAACTTTTCCCCTTAAAATCTGTCTTAATTGCAAAGTGATGCAAAATAGAATGGACAAGCAGCTTATGCTGATTAAAATGATCTGTGGCATGCCTAAGTTCTGTGTGCGACTGTGGATATATCTGCATGAAAAATGCTACATTACAGTGTCAGTGGCTGTGACACTGTAAAATTGCATATCGCATGCAGATACAGCTCAGTCACACACAGATTATACAGTAGGCATGCCGTATATCATTTTAATCAGTGGAAGCTGCTTTTGCATTAAATTCGCATCGCTTTGCAAATCAGACACATATTAATGGAAAAGGTCACCTGGAAAGATGCTCTGTGCTACAGAGTCACATTGTACTCACCCATTATTCGTAACACATCTCAAAGCACATGGAGGATTGATGTATGTGGACACATCTGTATCTAATTATTTATTATTATTTATTACCAGCTTGTTATATAGCGCACATACATTCCACAGCGCTTTACAAAAAATGTTTGTCCATTCATTTCAGTCCTTGCCCCAGTGGAGCTTACAGTCTATATCCCCTACCAAATGCTCACACAACTAGCAACACACAGAAAGCGACACATTATTACTAGCAACACAGCGAAAGAAAAGTTATCAGGGCCAAAGAACTAGTGTCTGCCTATCAGTCTATGTATCTAACAATCTATCTATCTTTATATCTATCTATCTCTCACTCTATCTATCTCTTTATCTATCTATCTCTATATCTATCAATCAATCAATCTATCTATCTATCTCTATCTCTCTATCTAACTATCTATCTCTTTATCTATCTATCTATCTATCTTTATATCTATCTATATATGGGCAATCTACAGATGTGTTCACATACACCTAGTCTCCCTGTGCATTAAACAGCCCTTCTGGAAGTTTTATACCATGGCACGACACAAAAGAACTGAGTTTCTTTTCATATAACTTTTCCCCTTAAAATGTGTCTTCATTGCAAAGCGATGCAAAATATGATGGACAAGGAGCTTATGCTGATTAAAATGATATGTGGCATGCCTATGTTCTGTGTGCGACTGCGGATATATCTGCATGCAAAATGATACGTTACAGTGTCAGTGGCTGTGACACTGTAAAGTTGCATTTTGCATGCAGATACAGCAGCAGTCACAGACACAGAATATAGGCATGCCGAATATCATTTTAATCAGTATAAGCTGCTTTTGCGTCCTATTCACATCGCTTTGCAAATAAAGACACATTTTAAGGGCAAAAGTCGCATGGAAAGATGCTCTGTAATGCCGAGTCACATGGCGCTCGCACGTTATTTGTAACACGACTTATAGCGCATGGAGGATAGATGTATGCAGACACATCTGTATCTAACTAGTGTCTATTTATCAATGATTGAGCTACCTATCTATCTATATTCTATCTTTAAATATTAGACATTGGAGGCAAATCTTCTAATCAAAAGATTCAAATTTTCCCAACATTAAGCCCAGGTGTTTGAAAAACCACCCTCAAGATTCTTGGTTGGGAAAGGTGAGTGTAATGCTGTTGGGGATTTTGACTATAAAGTGTGATTTATGGAGTAAACAGGGAGAGTGAAGAGCTGAGATATACTGTACCCTGAGATAAACAGAATACCTGTATATCTGACACTACCAAATCACAGTGTCGCATAAGTAGAAGAGTCCATAGCAAATAGACATTTTTGGAAGTATCAATGTATAGCAAGAACATATCATTGTGCCTCTGCAGTACTAGAACTAGTCTAGCCTGAGAATTACCGGTAATTAATAAACATTAATTACCTGTTCTGGGTCTCCTCTTCCGTTGGTTCCTCTTTGATCGTTGCCATGAGTAGAAGTCTGGATTCATGGAGACCTCACCAAAGTCCAGCGATGTAGTTTGCTTAGATGCTGACCTCACATTTTGATTCATGGAAAAGGCCCACCTGGAAAAAAAGATTGAGAGGCGCGATAACATGTTCTTGCTATACACTATACATGCAAATATATCTCAGTTGGGTCTGTCCTTGTTGGCAGGGTGAATTTGAACTATATGTATCCTTCTATCTATGTCTATATCTATCTATACAGTATATGGACGATCTACAGATGTGTTCACATACACCTAGCCTCACTGCACATTAAACAGCCCTTGTAGACAAGTTATACCATGGCACGAATCGGTACCAATCCATCTCTCTATCTATCTATCTATTTATATATATAGGCAACTAACAGATGTGTTCACATACACCTAGTCTCCTCTTGCGTTAAACTATCCTTCTAGTAGTGTTATACTGTGGCACAACACAATAGAAGTATACGTCTTTTCGTGTAACTTTTCCCCTTAAAATATGTCTTAATTGCAAAGTGATGCAAAATATGATGGACAAGCAGCTTATGTTGATTAAAATGATCTGTGGCATGCCTATGTTCTGTGTGCGACTGCAGATATATCTGCATGCAAAATGCTACATTACAATGTCAGCGGCTGTGACACTGTAAAGTTGCATATCGCATGCAGATACAGCTCAGTCGCATACAGATTATACAGTAGGCATGCCGTATATCATTTTAATCAGTGGAAGCTGCTTTTGCATTAAATTCGCATCGCTTTGCAAATCAGACACATATTAATGGAAAATGTCACCTGGAAAGATGTTCTGTGCTACAGAGTCACATTGTACTCACCCATTATTTGTAACACATCTCAAAGCACATGGAGGATTGATGTATGTGGACGCATCGGTATCTAATTATTTATTATTATTTATTACCAGCTTGTTATATAGCACACATACATTCTGCAGCGCTTTACAAAAAATATTTGGCCATTCATTTCAGTCCTTGCCCCAGTGGAGCTTACAGTCTATATCCCCTACCAAATGCTCCCACAACTAGCAACACACAGAAAGCAAGACATGATAACTAGCAACACAGCGAAAAACAAGTTATAAGGGCCAAAGAACTAGTGTCTGCCTACCAGTCTATCTATCTCTATATCTATCAATCTATCTATCTTTATATCTATCTATCTATCTATCTCTCACTCTATCTATCTATCTCTTTATCTATCTATCTCTATATCTATCAATCAATCAATCTATCTATCTATCTATCTCTATATCTATCTCTCTATCTAACTATCTATCTCTTTATCTATCTATCTATCTATCTATCTTTATATCTATCTATAAATGGGCAATCTACAGATGTGTTCACATACACCTAGTCTCCCTGTGCGTTAAACAGCCCTTCTGGAAGTGTTATACCATGGAACAACACAATAGAACTGAGTGTCTTTTCGTGTAACTTTTCCCCTTAAAATGTGTCTTCTTTGCAAAGCGATGCAAAATATGATGGACAAGGAGCTTATGCTGATTAAAATGATATGTGGCATGCCTATGTTCTGTGTGCGACTGCGGATATATCTGCATGCAAAATGATACGTTACAGTGTCAGTGGCTGTGACACTGTAAAGTTGCATTTTGCATGCAGATACAGCAGCAGTCACACACAGAATATAGGCATGCCGAATATCATTTTAATCAGTATAAGCTGCTTTTGCGTCCTATTCACATCACTTTGCAAATAAAGACACATTTTAAGGGCAAAAGTCACTTGGAAAGATGCTCTGTAAAGCCAAGTCACATGGCGCTAACACATTATTTGTAACACATCTTATAGCGCATGGAGGATAGATGTATGCTGACACATCTGTATCTAACTAGTGTCTATTTATCAATGATTGAGCTACCTATCTATAAACTATCTTTAAATATTAGACATCAGAGGCAAATCTTCTAATGAAAAGATTCAAATTTTCCCAACATTAAGCCCAGGTGTTTGAAAAACCACCCTCAAGATTTTTGGTTGGGAAAGGTGAGTGTAATGCTGTTGGGGATTTTGACTAAAAAGCGTGATTTATGGAGTAAAACAGGGAGAGTGAAGAGCTGAGATATACTGTACCCTGAGATAAACAGAATTACTGTATATCTGACACTACCAAATCACAGTGTCGCATAAGTAGAAGAGTCCATAGCAAATAGACATTTTTAGAAGTATCAATATATAGCAAGAACATATCATCGTGCCTCTGCAGGACTAGAACTAGTCTAGCCTGAGAATTACCGGTAATTAATAAACATTAATTACCTGTTCTGGGTCTCGTCTTCCGTTGGTTCCTCTTTGATCGTTGCCATGAGTAGAAGTCTGGATTCAAGGAGACCTCACAAAAGTCCAGCGATGTAGTTTGCTTAGATGCTGACCTCACATTTCGATTCATGGAAAAGGCCCACCTGGAAAAAAAGATTGAGAGGCGCGATAACAAGTTCTTGCTATACACTATACATGCAAATATGTCTCAGTTGGGTCTGTAATTGTTGGCAGGGTGAATTTGAACTATATCTATCCTTCTATCTATGTCTATATCTATCTATACAGTATATGGACGATCTACAGATGTGTTCACATACACCTAGCCTCACTGCGCATTAAACAGCCCTTGTAGATAAGTTATACCGTGGCACGAATTGGTAGTGATCCATCTCTCTATCTATCTATCTATCTATTTATATATATATAGGCAACCAACAGATGTGTTCAAGTACACCTAGTATCCTCTCGCTTTAAACAGTCCTTCTAGAAGTGTTATACTGTGGCACAACACAATAGAAGTGAGCGTCTTTTCGTGTAACTTTTCCCCTTAAAATCTGTCTTAATTGCAAAGCGATGCAAAATAGAATGGACTAGCCGCTTATGCTGATTAAAATGATCTGTGGCATGCCTATGTTCTGTGTGTGACTGCGGATATATCTGCATGCAAAATGCTACATTACAGTGTCAGTGGCTGTGACACTGTAAAATTGCATATTGCATGCAGATACAGCTCAGTCACACACAGATTATACAGTAGGCATGCCGTATATCATTTTAATCAGTGGAAGCTGCTTTTGCATTAAATTCGCATCGCTTTGCAAATCAGACACATATTAATGGAAAAGGTCACCTGGAAAGATGCTCTGTGCTACAGAGTCACATTGTACTCACCCATTATTTGTAACACATCTCAAAGCACATGGAGGATTGATGTATGTGGACGCATCGGTATCTAATTATTTATTATTATTTATTACCAGCTTGTTATATAGTGCACATACATTCTGCAGCGCTTTACAAAAAATATTTGGCCATTCATTTCAGTCCTTGCCCCAGTGGAGCTTACAGTCTATATCCCCTACCAAATGCTCACACAACTAGCAACACACAGAAAGCAAGACATGATAACTAGCAACACAGCGAAAAACAAGTTATAAGGGCCAAAGAACTAGTGTCTGCCTACCAGTCTATCTATCTCTATATCTATCAATCTATCTATCTTTATATCTATCTATCTATCTATCTATCTCTCGCTCTATCTATCTATCTCTTTATCTATCTCTATATCTATCAATCAATCAATCTATCTATCTATCTCTATATCTATCTCTCTATCTAACTATCTATCTCTTTATCTATCTATCTATCTATCTATCTTTATATCTATCTATAAATGGGCAATCTACAGATGTGTTCACATACACCTAGTCTCCCTGTGCGTTAAACAGTCCTTCTGGAAGTGTTATACCATGGAACAACACAATAGAACTGAGTGTCTTTTCGTGTAACTTTTCCCCTTAAAATGTGTCTTCTTTGCAAAGCGATGCAAAATATGATGGACAAGGAGCTTATGCTGATTAAAATGATATGTGGCATGCCTATGTTCTGTGTGCGACTGCGGATATATCTGCATGCAAAATGATACGTTACAGTGTCAGTGGCTGTGACACTGTAAAGTTGCATTTTGCATGCAGATACAGCAGCAGTCACACACAGAATATAGGCATGCCGAATATCATTTTAATCAGTATAAGCTGCTTTTGCGTCCTATTCACATCACTTTGCAAATAAAGACACATTTTAAGGGCAAAAGTCGCTTGGAAAGATGCTCTGTAAAGCCAAGTCACATGGCGCTAACACATTATTTGTAACACGTCTTATAGCGCATGGAGGATAGATGTATGCTGACACATCTGTATCTAACTAGTGTCTATTTATCAATGATTGAGCTACCTATCTATCTATAATCTATCTTTAAATATTAGACATCAGAGGCAAATCTTCTAATGAAAAGATTCAAATTTTCCCAACATTAAGCCCAGGTGTTTGAAAAACCACCCTCAAGATTTTTGGTTGGGAAAGGTGAGTGTAATGCTGTTGGGGATTTTGACTAAAAAGCGTGATTTATGGAGTAAAACAGGGAGAGTGAAGAGCTGAGATATACTGTACCCTGAGATAAACAGAATTACTGTATATCTGACACTACCAAATCACAGTGTCGCATAAGTAGAAGAGTCCATAGCAAATAGACATTTTTAGAAGTATCAATATATAGCAAGAACATATCATCGTGCCTCTGCAGGACTAGAACTAGTCTAGCCTGAGAATTACCGGTAATTAATAAACATTAATTACCTGTTCTGGGTCTCGTCTTCCGTTGGTTCCTCTTTGATCGTTGCCATGAGTAGAAGTCTGGATTCAAGGAGACCTCACAAAAGTCCAGCGATGTAGTTTGCTTAGATGCTGACCTCACATTTCGATTCATGGAAAAGGCCCACCTGGAAAAAAAGATTGAGAGGCGCGATAACAAGTTCTTGCTATACACTATACATGCAAATATGTCTCAGTTGGGTCTGTCATTGTTGGCAGGGTGAATTTGAACTATATCTATCCTTCTATCTATGTCTATATCTATCTATACAGTATATGGACGATCTACAGATGTGTTCACATAAACCTAGCCTCACTGCGCATTAAACAGCCCTTGTAGATAAGTTATACCGTGGCACGAATTGGTACTGATCCATCTCTCTAACTATCTATCTATCTATTTATATATATATAGGCAACCAACAGATGTGTTCAAGTACACCTAGTATCCTCTCGCTTTAAACAGTCCTTCTAGTAGTGTTATACTGTGGCACAACACAATAGAAGTGAGCATCTTTTCGTGTAACTTTTCCCCTTAAAATCTGTCTTAATTGCAAAGCGATGCAAAATAGAATGGACTAGCAGCTTATGCTGATTAAAATGATCTGTGGCATGCCTATGTTCTGTGTGTGACTGTGGATATATCTGCATGCAAAATGCTACATTACAGTGTCAGTGGCTGTGACACTGTAAAATTGCATATTGCATGCAGATACAGCTCAGTCACACACAGATTATACAGTAGGCATGCCGTATATCATTTTAATCAGTGGAAGCTGCTTTTGCATTAAATTCGCATCGCTTTGCAAATCAGACACATATTAATGGAAAAGGTCACCTGGAAAGATGCTCTGTGCTACAAAGTCACATTGTACTCACCCATTATTCGTAACACATCTCAAAGCACATGGAGGATTGATGTATGTGGACGCATCTATATCTAATTATTTATTATTATTTATTACCAGCTTGTTATATAGCGCACATACATTCCACAGCGCTTTACAAAAAATGTTTGGCCATTCATTTCAGTCCTTGCCCCAGTGGAGCTTACAGTCTATATCCCCTACCAAATGCTCACACAACTAGCAACACACAGAAAGCGACACATTATAACTAGCAACACAGCAAAAGAAAAGTTATCAGGGCCAAAGAACTAGTGTCTGCCTATCTGTCTATGTATCTATCAATCTATCTATCTTTATATCTATCTATCTATCTCTCACTCTATCTATCTATCTCTTTATCTATCTATCTCTATATCTATCAATCAATCTATCTATCTATCTCTATATCTATCTCTCTATCTAACTATCTATCTCTTTATCTATCTATCTATCTATCTATCTTTATATCTATCTATATATGGGCAATCTACAGATGTGTTCACATACACCTAGTCTCCCTGTGCGTTAAACAGCCTTTCTGGAAGTTTTATACCATGGCACGACACAAAAGAACTGAGTTTCTTTTCATGTAACTTTTCCCCTTAAAATGTGTCTTCATTGCAAAGCGATGCAAAATATGATGGACAAGGAGCTTATGCTGATTAAAATGATATGTGGCATGCCTATGTTCTGTGTGCGACTGCGGATATATCTGCATGCAAAATGATACGTTACAGTGTCAGTGGCTGTGACACTGTAAAGTTGCATTTTGCATGCAGATACAGCAGCAGTCACACACACAGAATATAGGCATGCCGAATATCATTTTAATCAGTATAAGCTGCTTTTGCGTCCTATTCACATCGCTTTGCAAATAAAGACACATTTTAAGGGCAAAAGTCGCATGGAAAGATGCTCTGTAATGCCGAGTCACATGGCGCTCACACGTTACTTGTAACACGACTTATAGTGCATGGAGGATAGATGTATGCAGACACATCTGTATCTAACTAGTGTCTATTTATCAATGATTGAGCTACCTATCTATCTATAATCTATCTTTAAATATTAGACATTGGAGGCAAATCTTCTAATCAAAAGATTCAAATTTTCCCAACATTAAGCCCAGGTGTTTGAAAAACCACCCTCAAGATTCTTGGTTGGGAAAGGTGAGTGTAATGCTGTTGGGGATTTTGACTATAAAGTGTGATTTATGGAGTAAACAGGGAGAGTGAAGAGCTGAGATATACTGTACCCTGAGATAAACAGAATACCTGTATATCTGACACTACCAAATCACAGTGTCGCATAAGTAGAAGAGTCCATAGCAAATAGACATTTTTGGAAGTATCAATGTATAGCAAGAACATATCATTGTGCCTCTGCAGTACTAGAACTAGTCTAGCCTGAGAATTACCGGTAATTAATAAACATTAATTACCTGTTCTGGGTCTCCTCTTCCGTTGGTTCCTCTTTGATCGTTGCCATGAGTAGAAGTCTGGATTCATGGAGACCTCACCAAAGTCCAGCGATGTAGCTTGCTTAGATGCTGACCTCACATTTTGATTCATGGAAAAGGCCCACCTGGAAAAAAAGATTGAGAGGCACGATAACATGTTCTTGCTATACACTATACATGCAAATATATCTCAGTTGGTTCTGTCCTTGTTGGCAGGGTGAATTTTAACTATATCTATCCTTCTATCTATGTCTATATCTATCTATACAGTATATGGACGATCTACAGATGTGTTCACATACACCTAGCCTCACTGCGCATTAAACAGCCCTTGTAGATAAGTTATACCATGGCACGAATCAGTACCAATCCATCTCTCTATCTATCTATCTATTTATATATATATGGGCAACCAACAGATGTGTTCACATACACCTAGTCTCCTCTTGCGTTAAACTATCCTTCTAGTAGTGTTATACTGTGGCACAACACAAAAGAAGTATACATCTTTTCGTGTAACTTTTTCCTTTAAAATATGTCTTAATTGCAAAGCGATGCAAAATATGATGGACAAGCAGCTTATGTTGATTAAAATGATCTGTGGCATGCCTATGTTCTGTGTGCGACTGCGGATATATCTGCATGCAAAATGCTACATTACAGTGTCAGTGGCTGTGACACTGTAAAGTTGCATATCGCATGCAGATACAGCTCAGTCGCATACAGATTATACAGTAGGCATGCCGTATATCATTTTAATCAGTGGAAGCTGCTTTTGCATTAAATTCGCATCGCTTTGCAAATCAGACACATATTAATGGAAAATGTCACCTGGAAAGATGTTCTGTGCTACAGAGTCACATTGTACTCACCCATTATTTGTAACACATCTCAAAGCACATGGAGGATTGATGTATGTGGATGCATCTGTATCTAATTATTTATTATTATTTATTACCAGCTTGTTATATAGCACACATACATTCTGCAGCGCTTTACAAAAAATATTTGGCCATTCATTTCAGTCCTTGCCCCAGTGGAGCTTACAGTCTATATCCCCTACCAAATGCTCACACAACTAGCAACACACAGAAAGCAAGACATGATAACTAGCAACACAGCGAAAGACGAGTTATAAGGGCCAAAGAACTAGTGTCTGCCTATCAGTCTATCTATCTATCTCTATATCTATCAATCTATCTATCTTTATATCTATCTATCTATCTCTCGCTCTATCTATCTATCTCTTTATCTATCTATCTCTATATCTATCAATCACTCTATCTATCTATCTCTATATCTATCTCTCTATCTAACTATCTATCTCTTTATCTATCTATCTATCTATCTATCTTTATATCTATCTATATATGGGCAATCTACAGATGTGTTCACATACACATAGTCTCCCTGTGCGTTAAACAGCCCTTCTGGAAGTGTTATACCATGGAACAACACAATAGAACTTAGTGTCTTTTCATGTAACTTTTCCCCTTAAAATATTTCTTCATTGCAAAGCGATGCAAAATATGATGGACAAGGAGCTTATGCTGATTAAAATGATATGTGGCATGCCTATGTTCTGTGTGCAACTGCGGATATATCTGCATGCAAAATGATACGTTACAGTGTCAGTGGCTGTGACACTGTAAAGTTGCATTTTGCATGCAGATACAGCAGCAGTCACACACACAGAATATAGGCATGCCGAATATAATTTTAATCAGTATAAGCTGCTTTTGCGTCCTATTCACATCACTTTGCAAATAAAGACACATTTTAAGGGCAAAAGTCGCCTGGAAAGATGCTCTGTAATGCCAAGTCACATGGCGCTAACACATTATTTGTAACACGTCTTATAGCGCATGGAGGATAGATGTATGCAGACACATCTGTATCTAACTAGTGTCTATTTATCAATGATTGAGCTACCTATCTATCTATAATCTATCTTTAAATATTAGACATCAGAGGCAAATCTTCTAATGAAAAGATTCAAATTTTCCCAACATTAAGCCCAGGTGTTTGAAAAACCACCCTCAAGATTCTTGGTTGGGAAAGGTGAGTGTAATGCTGTTGGGGATTTGGAACTAAAAAGCGTGATTTATGGAGTAAAACAAGGAGATTGAAGAGCTGAGATATACTGTACCCTGAGATAAACAGAATTTTTGTATATCTGACACCACCAAATCACAGTGTCGCATAAGTAGAAGAGTCCATAGCAAATAGACATTTTTGGAAGTATCAATGTATAGCAAGAACATATCATTGTGCCTCTGCAGTACTAGAACTAGTCTAGCCTGAGAATTACCGGTAATTAATAAACATTAATTACCTGTTCTGGGTCTCCTCTTCCGTTGGTTCCTCTTTGATCGTTGCCATGAGTAGAAGTCTGGATTCATGGAGACCTCACCAAAGTCCAGCGATGTAGTTTGCTTAGATGCTGACCTCACATTTTGATTCATGGAAAAGGCCCACCTGGAAAAAAAGATTGAGAGGCGCGATAACATGTTCTTGCTATACACTATACATGCAAATATATCTCAGTTGGGTCTGTCCTTGTTGGCAGGGTGAATTTGAACTATATCTATCCTTCTATCTATGTCTATATCTATCTATACAGTATATGGACGATCTACAGATGTGTTCACATACACCTAGCCTCACTGCGCATTAAACAGCCCTTGTAGACAAGTTATACCATGGCACGAATCGGTACCAATCCATCTCTCTATCTATCTATCTATTTATATATATATGGGCAACCAACAGATGTGTTCACATACACCTAGTCTCCTCTTGCGTTAAACTATCCTTCTAGTAGTGTTATACTGTGGCACAACACAATAGAAGTATACGTCTTTTCGTGTAACTTTTCCCCTTAAAATATGTCTTAATTGCAAAGTGATGCAAAATATGATGGACAAGCAGCTTATGTTGATTAAAATGATCTGTGGCATGCCTATGTCCTGGTTGCTACTGCGGATATATCTGCATGCAAAATGCTACATTACAATGTCAGCGGCTGTGACACTGTAAAGTTGCATATCGCATGCAGATACAGCTCAGTCGCATACAGATTATACAGTAGGCATGCCATATATCATTTTAATCAGTGGAAGCTGCTTTTGCATTAAATTCGCATCGCTTTGCAAATCAGACACATATTAATGGAAAATGTCACCTGGAAAGATGTTCTGTGCTACAGAGTCACACTGTACTCACCCATTATTTGTAACACATCTCAAAGCACATGGAGGATTGATGTATGTGGACGCATCGGTATCTAATTATTTATTATTATTTATTACTAGCTTGTTATATAGCGCACATACATTCTGCAGCGCTTTACAAAAAATATTTGGCCATTCATTTCAGTCCTTGCCCCAGTGGAGCTTACAGTCTATATCCCCTACCAAATGCTCACACAACTAGCAACACACAGAAAGCAAGACATGATAACTAGCAACACAGCGAAAGACGAGTTATAAGGGCCAAAGAACTAGAGTCTGCCTACCAGTCTATCTATCTCTATATCTATCAATCTATCTATCTTTATATCTATCTATCTATCTATCTATCTCTCGCTCTATCTATCTATCTCTTTATCTATCTATCTCTATATCTATCAATCAATCTATCTATCTATCTATCTCTATATCTATCTCTCTATCTACCTATCTATCTCTTTATCTATCTATCTATCTATCTTTATATCTATCTATAAATGTGCAATCTACAGATGTGTTCACATACACCTAGTCTTCCTGTGCGTTAAACAGCCCTTCTGGAAGTGTTATACCATGGAACAACACAATAGAACTGAGTGTCTTTTCGTGTAACTTTTCGCCTTAAAATGTGTCTTCTTTGCAAAGCGATGCAAAATATGATGGACAAGGAGCTTATGCTGATTAAAATGATATGTGGCATGCCTATGTTCTGTGTGCGACTGCGGATATATGTGCATGCAAAATGATACGTTACAGTGTCAGTGGCTGTGACACTGTAAAGTTGCATTTTGCATGCAGATACAGCAGCAGTCACACACAGAATATAGGCATGCCGAATATCATTTTAATCAGTATAAGCTGCTTTTGCGTCCTATTCACATCACTTTGCAAATAAAGACACATTTTAAGGGCAAAAGTCGCTTGGAAAGATGCTCTGTAAAGCCAAGTCACATGGCGCTAACACATTATTTGTAACACGTCTTATAGCGCATGGAGGATAGATGTATGCTGACACATCTGTATCTAACTAGTGTCTATTTACCAATGATTGAGCTACCTATCTATCTATAATCTATCTTTAAATATTAGACATCAGAGGCAAATCTTCTAATGAAAAGATTCAAATTTTCCCAACATTAAGCCCAGGTGTTTGAAAAACCACCCTCAAGATTTTTGGTTGGGAAAGGTGAGTGTAATGCTGTTGGGAATTTTGACTAAAAAGCGTGATTTATGGAGTAAAACAGGGAGAGTGAAGAGCTGAGATATACTGTACCCTGAGATAAACAGAATTACTGTATATCTGACACTACCAAATCACAGTGTCGCATAAGTAGAAGAGTCCATAGCAAATAGACATTTTTAGAAGTATCAATATATAGCAAGAACATATCATCGTGCCTCTGCAGGACTAGAACTAGTCTAGCCTGAGAATTACCGGTTATTAATAAACATTAATTATCTGTTCTGGGTCTCCTCTTCCGTTGGTTCCTCTTTGATTGTTGCCATGAGTAGAAGTCTGGATTCAAGGAGACCTCACAAAAGTCCAGCGATGTAGTTTGCTTAGATGCTGACCTCACATTTTGATTCATGGAAAAGGCCCACCTGGAAAAAAAGATTGAGAGGCGCGATAACAAGTTCTTGCTATACACTATACATGCAAATATGTCTCAGTTGGGTCTGTCATTGTTGGCAGGGTAAATTTGAACTATATCTATCCTTCTATCTATGTCTATATCTATCTATACAGTATATGGACGATCTACAGATGTGTTCACATACACCTAGCCTCACTGCGCATTAAACAGCCCTTGTAGATAAGTTATACCGTGGCACGAATTGGTACTGATCCATCTCTCTATCTATCTATCTATTTATATATATATAGGCAACCAACAGATGTGTTCAAGTACACCTAGTATCCTCTCGCTTTAAACAGTCCTTCTAGTAGTGTTATACTGTGGCACAACACAATAGAAGTGAGCGTCTTTTCGTGTAACTTTTCCCCTTAAAATCTGTCTTAATTGCAAAGCGATGCAAAATAGAATGGACTAGCAGCTTATGCTGATTAAAATGATCTATGGCATGCCTATGTTCTGTGTGTGACTGCGGATATATCTGCATGCAAAATGCTACATTACAGTGTCAGTGGCTGTGACACTGTAAAATTGCATATTGCATGCAGATACAGCTCAGTCACACACAGATTATACAGTAGGCATGCCGTATATCATTTTAATCAGTGGAAGCTGTTTTTGCATTAAATTCGCATCGCTTTGCAAATCAGACACATATTAATGGAAAAGGTCACCTGGAAAGATGCTCTGTGCTACAGAGTCACATTGTACTCACCCATTATTTGTAACACATCTCAAAGCACATGGAGGATTGATGTATGTGGACGCATCGGTATCTAATTATTTATTATTATTTATTACCAGCTTGTTATATAGCGCACATACATTCTGCAGCGCTTTACAAAAAATATTTGGCCATTCATTTCAGTCCTTGCCCCAGTGGAGCTTACAGTCTATATCCCCTACCAAATGCTCACACAACTAGCAACACACAGAAAGCAAGACATGATAACTAGCAACACAGCGAAAAACAAGTTATAAGGGCCAAAGAACTAGTGTCTGCCTACCAGTCTATCTATCTCTATATCTATCAATCTATCTATCTTTATATCTATCTATCTATCTATCTATCTCTCGCTCTATCTATCTATCTCTTTATCTATCTATCTCTATATCTATCAATCAATCAATCAATCAATCTATCTATCTATCTATCTCTATATCTATCTCTCTATCTAACTATCTATCTCTTTATCTACCTATCTATCTATCTATCTTTATATCTATCTATAAATGGGCAATCTACAGATGTGTTCACATACACCTAGTCTCCCTGTGCGTTAAACAGCCCTTCTGGAAGTGTTATACCATGGAACAACACAATAGAACTGAGTGTCTTTTCGTGTAACTTTTCCCCTTAAAATGTGTCTTCTTTGCAAAGCGATGCAAAATATGATGGACAAGGAGCTTATGCTGATTAAAATGATATGTGGCATGCCTATGTTCTGTGTGCGACTGCGGATATATCTGCATGCAAAATGATACGTTACAGTGTCAGTGGCTGTGACACTGTAAAGTTGCATTTTGCATGCAGATACAGCAGCAGTCACACACAGAATATAGGCATGCCGAATATCATTTTAATCAGTATAAGCTGCTTTTGCGTCCTATTCACATCACTTTGCAAATAAAGACACATTTTAAGGGCAAAAGTCGCTTGGAAAGATGCTCTGTAAAGCCAAGTCACATGGCGCTAACACATTATTTGTAACACGTCTTATAGCGCATGGAGGATAGATGTATGCTGACACATCTGTATCTAACTAGTGTCTATTTATCAATGATTGAGCTACCTATCTATCTATAATCTATCTTTAAATATTAGACATCAGAGGCAAATCTTCTAATGAAAAGATTCAAATTTTCCCAACATTAAGCCCAGGTGTTTGAAAAACCACCCTCAAGATTTTTGGTTGGGAAAGGTGAGTGTAATGCTGTTGGGGATTTTGACTAAAAAGCGTGATTTATGGAGTAAAACAGGGAGAGTGAAGAGCTGAGATATACTGTACCCTGAGATAAACAGAATTACTGTATATCTGACACTACCAAATCACAGTGTCGCATAAGTAGAAGAGTCAATAGCAAATAGACATTTTTAGAAGTATCAATATATAGCAAGAACATATCATCGTGCCTCTGCAGGACTAGAACTAGTCTAGCCTGAGAATTACCGGTAATTAATAAACATTAATTACCTGTTCTGGGTCTCCTCTTCCGTTGGTTCCTCTTTGATCGTTGCCATGAGTAGAAGTCTGGATTCAATGAGACCTCACAAAAGTCCAGCGATGTAGTTTGCTTAGATGCTGACCTCACATTTCGATTCATGGAAAAGGCCCACCTGGAAAAAAGATTGAGAGGCGCGATAACAAGTTCTTGCTATACACTATACATGCAAATATGTCTCAGTTGGGTCTGTCATTGTTGGCAGGGTGAATTTGAACTATATCTATCCTTCTATCTATGTCTATATCTATCTATACAGTATATGGACGATCTACAGATGTGTTCACATACACCTAGCCTCACTGCGCATTAAACAGCCCTTGTAGATAAGTTATACCGTGGCACGAATTGGTACTGATCCATCTCTCTATCTATCTATTTATATATATATAGGCAACCAACAGATGTGTTCAAGTACACCTAGTATCCTCTCGCTTTAAACAGTCCTTCTAGTAGTGTTATACTGTGGCACAACACAATAGAAGTGAGCGTCTTTTCGTGTAACATTTCCCCTTAAAATCTGTCTTAATTGCAAAGCGATGCAAAATAGAATGGACTAGCAGCTTATGCTGATTAAAATGATCTGTGGCATGCCTATGTTCTGTGTGTGACTGCGGATATATCTGCATGCGAAATGCTACATTACAGTGTCAGTGGCTGTGACACTGTAAAATTGCATATTGCATGCAGATACAGCTCAGTCACACACAGATTATACAGTAGGCATGCCGTATATCATTTTAATCAGTGGAAGCTGTTTTTGCATTAAATTCCCATTGCTTTGCAAATCAGACACATATTAATGGAAAAGGTCACCTGGAAAGATGCTCTGTGCTACAAAGTCACATTGTACTCACCCATTATTCGTAACACATCTCAAAGCACATGGAGGATTGATGTATGTGGACGCATCTATATCTAATTATTTATTATTATTTATTACCAGCTTGTTATATAGCGCACATACATTCCACAGCGCTTTACAAAAAATGTTTGGCCATTCATTTCAGTCCTTGCCCCAGTGGAGCTTACAGTCTATATCCCCTACCAAATGCTCACACAACTAGCAACACACAGAAAGCGACACATTATAACTAGCAACACAGCGAAAGAAAAGTTATCAGGGCCAAAGAACTAGTGTCTGCCTATCTGTCTATGTATCTATCAATCTATCTATCTTTATATCTATCTATCTATCTCTCACTCTATCTATCTATCTCTTTATCTATCTATCTCTATATCTATCAATCAATCTATCTATCTATCTCTATATCTATCTCTCTATCTAACTATCTATCTCTTTATCTATCTATCTATCTATCTATCTTTATATCTATCTATATATGGGCAATCTACAGATGTGTTCACATACACCTAGTCTCCCTGTGCGTTAAACAGCCTTTCTGGAAATTTTATACCATGGCACGACACAAAAGAACTGAGTTTCTTTTCATGTAACTTTTCCCCTTAAAATGTGTCTTCATTGCAAAGCGATGCAAAATATGATGGACAAGGAGCTTATGCTGATTAAAATGATATGTGGCATGCCTATGTTCTGTGTGCGACTGCGGATATATCTGCATGCAAAATGATACGTTACAGTGTCAGTGGCTGTGACACTGTAAAGTTGCATTTTGCATGCAGATACAGCAGCAGTCACACACACAGAATATAGGCATGCCGAATATCATTTTAATCAGTATAAGCTGCTTTTGCATCCTATTCACATCGCTTTGCAAATAAAGACACATTTTAAGGGCAAAAGTCGCATGGAAAGATGCTCTGTAATGCCGAGTCACATGGCGCTCGCACGTTACTTGTAACACGACTTATAGTGCATGGAGGATAGATGTATGCAGACACATCTGTATCTAACTAGTGTCTATTTATCAATGATTGAGCTACCTATCTATCTATAATCTATCTTTAAATATTAGACATTGGAGGCAAATCTTCTAATCAAAAGATTCAAATTTTCCCAACATTAAGCCCAGGTGTTTGAAAAACCACCCTCAAGATTCTTGGTTGGGAAAGGTGAGTGTAATGCTGTTGGGGATTTTGACTATAAAGTGTGATTTATGGAGTAAACAGGGAGAGTGAAGAGCTGAGATATACTGTACCCTGAGATAAACAGAATACCTGTATATCTGACACTACCAAATCACAGTGTCGCATAAGTAGAAGAGTCAATAGCAAATAGACATTTTTGGAAGTATCAATGTATAGCAAGAACATATCATTGTGCCTCTGCAGTACTAGAACTAGTCTAGCCTGAGAATTACCGGTAATTAATAAACATTAATTACCTGTTCTGGGTCTCCTCTTCCGTTGGTTCCTCTTTGATCGTTGCCATGAGTAGAAGTCTGGATTCATGGAGACCTCACCAAAGTCCAGCGATGTAGCTTGCTTAGATGCTGACCTCACATTTTGATTCATGGAAAAGGCCCACCTGGAAAAAAAGATTGAGAGGCGCGATAACATGTTCTTGCTATACACTATACATGCAAATATATCTCAGTTGGGTCTGTCCTTGTTGGCAGGGTGAATTTTAACTATATCTATCCTTCTATCTATGTCTATATCTATCTATACAGTATATGGACGATCTACAGATGTGTTCACATACACCTAGCCTCACTGCGCATTAAACAGCCCTTGTAGATAAGTTATACCATGGCACGAATCGGTACCAATCCATCTCTCTATCTATCTATTTATATATATATGGGCAACCAACAGATGTGTTCACATACACCTAGTCTCCTCTTGCGTTAAACTATCCTTCTAGTAGTGTTATACTGTGGCACAACACAAAAGAAGTATACATCTTTTCGTGTAACTTTTTCCTTTAAAATATGTCTTAATTGCAAAGCGATGCAAAATATGATGGACAAGCAGCTTATGTTGATTAAAATGATCTGTGGCATGCCTATGTTCTGTGTGCGACTGCGGATATATCTGCATGCAAAATGCTACATTACAGTGTCAGCGGCTGTGACACTGTAAAGTTGCATATCGCATGCAGATACAGCTCAGTCGCATACAGATTATACAGTAGGCATGCCGTATATCATTTTAATCAGTGGAAGCTGCTTTTGCATTAAATTCGCATCGCTTTGCAAATCAGACACATATTAATGGAAAATGTCACATGGAAAGATGTTCTGTGCTACAGAGTCACATTGTACTCACCCATTATTTGTAACACATCTCAAAGCACATGGAAGATTGATGTATGTGGATGCATCTGTATCTAATTATTTATTATTATTTATTACCAGCTTGTTATATAGCGCACATACATTCTGCAGCGCTTTACAAAAAATATTTGGCCATTCATTTCAGTCCTTGCCCCAGTGGAGCTTACAGTCTATATCCCCTACCAAATGCTCACACAACTAGCAACACACAGAAAGCAAGACATGATAACTAGCAACACAGCGAAAGACGAGTTATAAGGGCCAAAGAACTAGTGTCTGCCTATCAGTCTATCTATCTATCTCAATATCTATCAATCTATCTATCTTTATATCTATCTATCTATCTCTCGCTCTATCTATCTATCTCTTTATCTATCTATCTCTATATCTATCAATCACTCTATCTATCTATCTCTATATCTATCTCTCTATCTAACTATCTATCTCTTTATCTATCTATCTATCTATCTATCTATCTTTATATCTATCTATATATGGGCAATCTACAGATGTGTTCACATACACATAGTCTCCCTGTGCGTTAAACAGCCCTTCTGGAAGTGTTATACCATGGAACGACACAATAGAACTGAGTGTCTTTTCGTGTAACTTTTCCCCTTAAAATGTTTCTTCATTGCAAAGCGATGCAAAATATGATGGACAAGGAGCTTATGCTGATTAAAATGATATGTGGCATGCCTATGTTCTGTGTGCGACTGCGGATATATCTGCATGCAAAATGATACGTTACAGTGTCAGTGGCTGTGACACTGTAAAGTTGCATTTTGCATGCAGATACAGCAGCAGTCACACACACAGAATATAGGCATGCCGAATATAATTTTAATCAGTATAAGCTGCTTTTGCGTCCTATTCACATCACTTTGCAAATAAAGACACATTTTAAGGGCAAAAGTCGCCTGGAAAGATGCTCTGTAATGCCAAGTCACATGGCGCTAACACATTATTTGTAACACGTCTTATAGCGCATGGAGGATAGATGTATGCAGACACATCTGTATCTAACTAGTTTCTATTTATCAATGATTGAGCTACCTATCTATCTATAATCTATCTTTAAATATTAGACATCAGAGGCAAATCTTCTAATGAAAAGATTCAAATTTTCCCAACATTAAGCCCAGGTGTTTGAAAAACCACCCTCAAGATTCTTGGTTGGGAAAGGTGAGTGTAATGCTGTTGGGGATTTGGAACTAAAAAGCGTGATTTATGGAGTAAAACAAGGAGATTGAAGAGCTGAGATATACTGTACCCTGAGATAAACAGAATTATTGTATATCTGACACTACCAAATCACAGTGTCGCATAAGTAGAAGAGTCCATAGCAAATAGACATTTTTGGAAGTATCAATGTATAGCAAGAACATATCATTGTGCCTCTGCAGTACTAGAACTAGTCTAGCCTGAAAATTACCGGTAATTAAGAAAAATTAATTACCTGTTCTGGGTCTCCTCTTCCGTTGGTTCCTCTTTGATCGTTGCCATGAGTAGAAGTCTGGATTCATGGAGACCTCACAAAAGTCCAGCGATGTAGTTTGCTTAGATGCTGACCTCACATTTTGATTCATGGAAAAGGCCCACCTGGAAAAAAAGATTGAGAGGCGCGATAACATGTTCTTGCTATACACTATACATGCAAATATATCTCAGTTGGGTCTGTCCTTGTTGGCAGGGTGAATTTGAACTATATGTATCCTTCTATCTATGTCTATATCTATCTATACAGTATATGGACGATCTACAGATGTGTTCACATACACCAAGCCTCACTGCGCATTAAACAGCCCTTGTAGACAAGTTATACCATGGCACGAATCGGTACCAATCCATCTCTCTATCTATCTATCTATTTATATATATATGGGCAACCAACAGATGTGTTCACATACACCTAGTCTCCTCTTGCGTTAAACTATCCTTCTAGTAGTGTTATACTGTGGCACAACACAATAGAAGTATACGTCTTTTCGTGTAACTTTTCCCCTTAAAATATGTCTTAATTGCAAAGTGATGCAAAATATGATGGACAAGCAGCTTATGTTGATTAAAATGATCTGTGGCATGCCTATGTTCTGTGTGCGACTGCGGATATATCTGCATGCAAAATGCTACATTACAATGTCAGCGGCTGTGACACTGTAAAGTTGCATATCGCATGCAGATACAGCTCAGTCGCATACAGATTATACAGTAGGCATGCCGTATATCATTTTAATCAGTGGAAGCTGCTTTTGCATTAAATTCGCATCGCTTTGCAAATCAGACACATATTAATGGAAAATGTCAACTGGAAAGATGTTCTGTGCTACAGAGTCACATTGTACTCACCCATTATTTGTAACACATCTCAAAGCACATGGAGGATTGATGTATGTGGACGCATCAGTATCTAATTAATTATTATTATTTATTACCAGCTTGTTATATAGCGCACATACATTCTGCAGCGCTTTACAAAAAATATTTGGCCATTCATTTCAGTCCTTGCCCCAGTGGAGCTTACAGTCTATATCCCCTACCAAATGCTCACACAACTAGCAACACACAGAAAGCAAGACATGATAACTAGCAACACAGCGAAAGACGAGTTATAAGGGCCAAAGAACTAGAGTCTGCCTACCAGTCTATCTATCTCTATATCTATCAATCTATCTATCTTTATATCTATCTATCTATCTATCTATCTCTCGCTCTATCTATCTATCTCTTTATCTATCTATCTCTATATCTATCAATCTATCTATCTATCTATCTATCTATCTCTATATCTATCTCTCTATCTAACTATCTATCTCTTTATCTATCTATCTATCTATCTTTATATCTATCTATAAATGGGCAATCTACAGATGTGTTCACATACACCTAGTCTCCCTGTGCGTTAAACAGCCCTTCTGGAAGTGTTATACCATGGAACAACACAATAGAACTGAGTGTCTTTTCGTGTAACTTTTCCCCTTAAAATGTGTCTTCTTTGCAAAGCGATGCAAAATATGATGGACAAGGAGCTTATGCTGATTAAAATGATATGTGGCATGCCTATGTTCTGTGTGCGACTGCGGATATATGTGCATGCAAAATGATACGTTATAATGTCAGTGGCTGTGACACTGTAAAGTTGCATTTTGCATGCAGATACAGCAGCAGTCACACACAGAATATAGGCATGCCGAATATCATTTTAATCAGTATAAGCTGCTTTTGCGTCCTATTCACATCACTTTGCAAATAAAGACGCATTTTAAGGGCAAAAGTCGCTTGGAAAGATGCTCTGTAAAGCCAAGTCACATGGCGCTAACACATTATTTGTAACACGTCTTACAGCGCATGGAGGATAGATGTATGCAGACACATCTGTATCTAACTAGTGTCTATTTATCAATGATTGAGCTACCTATCTATCTATAATCTATCTTTAAATATTAGACATCAGAGGCAAATCTTCTAATGAAAAGATTCAAATTTTCCCAACATTAAGCCCAGGTGTTTGAAAAACCACCCTCAAGATTTTTGGTTGGGAAAGGTGAGTGTAATGCTGTAGGGAATTTTGACTAAAAAGCGTGATTTATGGAGTAAAACAGGGAGAGTGAAGAGCTGAGATATACTGTACCCTGAGATAAACAGAATTACTGTATATCTGACACTACCAAATCACAGTGTCGCATAAGTAGAAGAGTCCATAGCAAATAGACATTTTTAGAAGTATCAATATATAGCAAGAACATATCATCGTGCCTCTGCAGGACTAGAACTAGTCTAGCCTGAGAATTACCGGTTATTAATAAACATTAATTATCTGTTCTGGGTCTCCTCTTCCGTTGGTTCCTCTTTGATTGTTGCCATGAGTAGAAGTCTGGATTCAAGGAGACCTCACAAAAGTCCAGCGATGTAGTTTGCTTAGATGCTGACCTCACATTTTGATTCATGGAAAAGGCCCACCTGGAAAAAAAGATTGAGAGGCGCGATAACAAGTTCTTGCTATACACTATACATGCAAATATGTCTCAGTTGGGTCTGTCATTGTTGGCAGGGTGAATTTGAACTATATCTATCCTTCTATCTATGTCTATATCTATCTATACAGTATATGGACGATCTACAGATGTGTTCACATACACCTAGCCTCACTGCGCATTAAACAGCCCTTGTAGATAAGTTATACCGTGGCACGAATTGGTACTGATCCATCTCTCTATCTATCTATCTATTTATATATATATAGGCAACCAACAGATGTGTTCAAGTACACCTAGTATCCTCTCGCTTTAAACAGTCCTTCTAGTAGTGTTATACTGTGGCACAACACAATAGAAGTGAGCGTCTTTTCGTGTAACTTTTCCCCTTAAAATCTGTCTTAATTGCAAAGCGATGCAAAATAGAATGGACAAGCAGCTTATGCTGATTAAAATGATCTGTGGCATGCCTATGTTCTGTGTGTGACTGCGGATATATCTGCATGCAAAATGCTACATTACAGTGTCAGTGGCTGTGACACTGTAAAATTGCATATCGCATGCAGATACTGCTCAGTCACACACAGATTATACAGTAGGCATGCCGTATATCATTTTAATCAGTGGAAGCTGGTTTTGCATTAAATTTGCATCGCTTTGCAAATCAGACACATATTAATGGAAAAGGTCACCTGGAAAGATGCTCTGTGCTACAGAGTCACATTGTACTCACCCATTATTCGTAACACATCTCAAAGCACATGGAGGATTGATGTATGTGGACGCATCTGTATCTAATTATTTATTATTATTTATTACCAGCTTGTTATATAGCGCACATACATTCCACAACGCTTTACAAAAAATGTTTGGCCATTCATTTCAGTCCTTGCCCCAGTGGAGCTTACAGTCTATATCCCCTACCAAATGCTCACACAACTAGCAACACACAGAAAGCGACACATTATAACTAGCAACACAGCGTATGAAAAGTTATCAGGGCCAAAGAACTAGTGTCTGCCTATCTGTCTATGTATCTATCAATCTATCTATCTTTATATCTGTCTATCTATCTATCTATCTCTCACTCTATCTATCTATCTCTTTATCTATCTATCTCTATATCTATCAATCAATCTATCTATCTATCTATCTCTATATCTATCTCTCTATCTAACTATCTATCTCTTTATCTATCTATCTATCTATCTTTATATCTATCTATATATGGGCAATCTACAGATGTGTTCACATACACCTAGTCTCCCTGTGCGTTAAACAGCCCTTCTGGAAGTTTTATACCATGGCACGACACAAAAGAACTGAGTTTCTTTTCATGTAACTTTTCCCCTTAAAATGTGTCTTCATTGCAAAGCGATGCAAAATATGATGGACAAGGAGCTTATGCTGATTAAAATGATATGTGGCATGCCTATGTTCTGTGTGCGACTGCGGATATATCTGCATGCAAAATGATACGTTGCAGTGTCAGTGGCTGTGACACTGTAAAGTTGCATTTTGCATGCAGATACAGCAGCAGTCACACACACAGAATATAGGCATGCCGAATATCATTTTAATCAGTATAAGCTGCTTTTGCATCCTATTCACATCGCTTTGCAAATAAAGACACATTTTAAGGGCAAAAGTCACATGGAAAGATGCTCTGTAATGCCGAGTCACATGGCGCTCGCACGTTACTTGTAACACGACTTATAGTGCATGGAGGATAGATGTATGCAGACACATCTGTATCTAACTAGTGTCTATTTATCAATGATTGAGCTACCTATCTATCTATAATCTATCTTTAAATATTAGACATCAGAGGCAAATCTTCTAATCAAAAGATTCAAATTTTCCCAACATTAAGCCCAGGTGTTTGAAAAACCACCCTCAAGATTCTTGGTTGGGAAAGGTGAGTGTAATGCTGTTGGGGATTTTGACTATAAAGTGTGATTTATGGAGTAAACAGGGAGAGTGAAGAGCTGAGATATACTGTACCCTGAGATAAACAGAATACCTGTATATCTGACACTACCAAATCACAGTGTCGCATAAGTAGAAGAGTCCATAGCAAATAGACATTTTTGGAAGTATCAATGTATAGCAAGAACATATCATTGTGCCTCTGCAGTACTAGAACTAGTCTAGCCTGAGAATTACCGGTAATTAAGAAACATTAATTATCTGTTCTGGGTCTCCTCTTCCGTTGGTTCCTCTTTGATCGTTGCCATGAGTAGAAGTCTGGATTCATGGAGACCTCACCAAAGTCCAGCGATGTAGCTTGCTTAGATGCTGACCTCACATTTTGATTCATGGAGAAGGCCCACTATGAAAAAAAGATTGAGAGGCGCGATAACATGTTCTTGCTATACACTATACATGCAAATATATCTCAGTTGGGTCTGTCCTTGTTGGCAGGGTGAATTTGAACTATATCTATACTTCTATCTATGTCTATATCTATCTATACAGTATATGGACGATCTACAGATGTGTTCACATACACCTAGCCTCACTGCGCATTAAACAGCCCTTGTAGATAAGTTATACCATGGCACGAATCGGTACCAATCCATCTCTCTATCTATCTATCTATTTATATATATATGGGCAACCAACAGATGTGTTCACATACACCTAGTCTCCTCTTGCGTTAAACTATCCTAGTAGTGTTATACTGTGGCACAACACAAAAGAAGTATACATCTTTTCGTGTAACTTTTCCCCTTAAAATATGTCTTAATTGCAAAGCGATGCAAAATATGATGGACAAGCAGCTTATGTTGATTAAAATGATCTGTGGCATGCCTATGTTCTGTGTGCGACTGCGGATATATCTGCATGCAAAATGCTACATTACAGTGTCAGCGGCTGTGACACTGTAAAGTTGCATATCGCATGCAGATACAGCTCAGTCGCATACAGATTATACAGTAGGCATGCCGTATATCATTTTAATCAGTGGAAGCTGCTTTTGCATTAAATTCGCATCGCTTTGCAAATCAGACACATATTAATGGAAAATGTCACCTGGAAAGATGTTCTGTGCTACAGAGTCACATTGTACTCACCCATTATTTGTAACACATCTCAAAGCACATGGAGGATTGATGTATGTGGATGCATCTGTATCTAATTATTTATTATTATTTATTACCAGCTTGTTATATAGCGCACATACATTCTGCAGCGCTTTACAAAAAATATTTGGCCATTCATTTCAGTCCTTGCCCCAGTGGAGCTTACAGTCTATATCCCTTACCAAATGCTCACACAACTAGCAACACACAGAAAGCGAGACATGATAACTAGCAACACAGCGAAAGACGAGTTATAAGGGCCAAAGAACTAGTGTCTGCCTATCAGTCTATCTATCTATCTCTATATCTTTCAATCTATCTATCTTTATATCTATCTATCTATCTCTCACTCTATCTATCTATCTCTTTATCTATCTATCTCTATATCTATCAATCAATCTATCTATCTATCTCTATATCTATCTCTCTATCTAACTATCTATCTCTTTATCTATCTATCTATCTATCTATCTTTATATCTAACTATATATGGGCAATCTATAGATGTGTTCACATACACATAGTCTCCCTGTGCGTTAAACAGCCCTTCTGGAAGTGTTATACCATGGAACGACACAATAGAACTGAGTGTCTTTTCATGTAACTTTTCCCCTTAAAATGTGTCTTCATTGCAAAGCGATGCAAAATATGATGGACAAGGAGCTTATGCTGATTAAAATGATATGTGGCATGCCTATGTTCTGTGTGCGACTGCGGATATATCTGCATGCAAAATGATACGTTACAGTGTCAGTGGCTGTGACACTGTAAATTTGCATTTTGCATGCAGATAAAGCAGCAGTCACACACACATAATATAGGCATGCCGAATATAATTTTAATCAGTATAAGCTGCTTTTGCGTCCTATTCACATCACTTTGCAAATAAAGACACATTTTAAAGGCAAAATTCGCCTGGAAAGATGCTCTGTAATGCCAAGTCACATGGCGCTAACACATTATTTGTAACACGTCTTATAGCGCATGGAGGATAGATGTATGCAGACACATCTGTATCTAACTAGTGTCTATTTATCAATGATCGAGCTACCTAACTATCTATAATCTATCTTTAAATATTAGACATCAGAGGCAAATCTTCTAATGAAAAGATTCAAATTTTCCCAGCATTAAGCCCAGGTGTTTGAAAAACCACCCTCAAGATTCTTGGTTGGGAAAGGTGAGTGTAATGCTGTTGGGGATTTGGAACTAAAAAGCGTGATTTATGGAGTAAAACAAGGAGATTGAAGAGCTGAGATATACTGTACCCTGAGATAAACAGAATTATTGTATATCTGACACTACCAAATCACAGTGTCGCATAAGTAGAAGAGTCCATAGCAAATAGACATTTTTGGAAGTATCAATGTATAGCAAGAACATATCATTGTGCCTCTGCAGTACTAGAACTAGTCTAGCCTGAGAATTACCGGTAATTAATAAACATTAATTACCTGTTCTGGGTCTCCTCTTCCGTTGGTTCCTCTTTGATCGTTGCCATGAGTAGAAGTCTGGATTCATGGAGACCTCACCAAAGTCCAGCGATGTAGTTTGCTTAGATGCTGACCTCACATTTTGATTCATGGAAAAGGCCCACCTGGAAAAAAAGATTGAGAGGCGCGATAACATGTTCTTGCTATACACTATACATGCAAATATATCTCAGTTGGGTCTGTCCTTGTTGGCAGGGTGAATTTGAACTATATGTATCCTTCTATCTATGTCTATATCTATCTATACAGTATATGGACAATCTACAGATGTGTTCACATACACCTAGCCTCACTGCGCATTAAACAGCCCTTGTAGACAAGTTATACCATGGCACGAATTGGTACCAATTCATCTCTCTATCTATCTATCTATTTATATATATATGGGCAACCAACAGATGTGTTCACATACACCTAGTCTCCTCTTGCGTTAAACTATCCTTCTAGTAGTGTTATACTGTGGCACAACACAATAGAAGTATACGTCTTTTCGTGTAACTTTTCCCCTTAAAATATTTCTTAATTGCAAAGTGATGCAAAATATGATGGACAAGCAGCTTATGTTGATTAAAATGATCTGTGGCATGCCTATGTTCTGTGTGCGACTGCGGATATATCTGCATGCAAAATGCTACATTACAATGTCAGCGGCTGTGACACTGTAAAGTTGCATATCGCATGCAGATACAGCTCAGTCGCATACTGATTATACAGTAGGCATGCCGTATATCATTTTAATCAGTGGAAGCTGCTTTTGCATTAAATTCGCATCGCTTTGCAAATCAGACACATATTAATGGAAAATGTCACCTGGAAAGATGTTCTGTGCTACAGAGTCACATTGTACTCACCCATTATTTGTAACACATCTCAAAGCACATGGAGGATTGATGTATGTGGACGCATCGGTATCTAATTATTTATTATTATTTATTACCAGCTTGTTATATAGCGCACATACATTCTGCAGTGCTTTACAAAAAATATTTGGCCATTCATTTCAGTCCTTGCCCCAGTGGAGCTTACAGTCTATATCCCCTACCAAATGCTCACACAACTAGCAACACACAGAAAGCAAGACATGATAACTAGCAACACAGCGAAAGACGAGTTATAAGGGCCAAAGAACTAGAGTCTGCCTACCAGTCTATCTATCTCTAAATCTATCAATCTATCTATCTTTATATCTATCTATCTATCTATCTATCTATCTATCTATCTATCTATCTCTCGCTCTATCTATCTATCTCTTTATCTATCTATCTCTATATCTATCAATGAATCTATCTATCTATCTATCTCTATATCTATCTCTCTATCTAACTATCTATCTCTTTATCTATCTATCTATCTATCTATCTTTATATCTATCTATAAATGGGCAATCTACAGATGTGTTCACATACACCTAGTCTCCCTGTGCGTTAAACAGCCATGGAACAACACAATAGAACTGAGTGTCTTTTCGTGTAACTTTTTGCCTTAAAATGTGTCTTCTTTGCAAAGCGATGCAAAATATGATGGACAAGGAGCTTATGCTGATTAAAATGATATGTGGCATGCCTATGTTCTGTGTGCGACTGCGGATATATGTGCATGCAAAATGATACGTTACAGTGTCAGTGGCTGTGACACTGTAAAGTTGCGTTTTGCATGCAGATACAGCAGCAGTCACACACAGAATATAGGCATGCCGAATATCATTTTAATCAGTATAAGCTGCTTTTGCGTCCTATTCACATCACTTTGCAAATAAAGACACATTTTAAGGGCAAAAGTCGCTTGGAAAGATGCTCTGTAAAGCCAAGTCACATGGCGCTAACACATTATTTGTAACACGTCTTATAGCGCATGGAGGATAGATGTATGCAGACACATCTGTATCTAACTAGTGTCTATTTATCAATGATTGAGCTACCTATCTATCTATAATCTATCTTTAAATATTAGACATCAGAGGCAAATCTTCTAATGAAAAGATTCAAATTTTCCCAACATTAAGCCCAGGTGTTTGAAAAACCACCCTCAAGATTTTTGGTTGGGAAAGGTGAGTGTAATGCTGTTGGGAATTTTGACTAAAAAGCGTGATTTATGGAGTAAAACAGGGAGAGTGAAGAGCTGAGATATACTGTACCCTGAGATAAACAGAATTACTGTATATCTGACACTACCAAATCACAGTGTCGCATAAGTAGAAGAGTCCATAGCAAATAGACATTTTTAGAAGTATGAATATATAGCAAGAACATATCATCGTGCCTCTGCAGGACTAGAACTAGTCTAGCCTGAGAATTACCGGTTATTAATAAACATTAATTATCTGTTCTGGGTCTCCTCTTCCGTTGGTTCCTCTTTGATTGTTGCCATGAGTAGAAGTCTGGATTCAAGGAGACCTCACAAAAGTCCAGCGATGTAGTTTGCTTAGATGCTGACCTCACATTTTGATTCATGGAAAAGGCCCACCTGGAAAAAAAGATTGAGAGGCGCGATAACAAGTTCTTGCTATACACTATACATGCAAATATGTCTCAGTTGGGTCTGTCATTGTTGGCAGGGTGAATTTGAACTATATCTATCCTTCTATCTATGTCTATATCTATCTATACAGTATATGGACGATCTACAGATGTGTTCACATACACCTAGCCTCACTGCGCATTAAACAGACCTTGTAGATAAGTTATACCGTGGCACGAATTGGTACTGATCCATCTCTCTATCTATCTATTTATATATATATAGGCAACCAACACATGTGTTCAAGTACACCTAGTATCCTCTCGCTTTAAACAGTCCTTCTAGTAGTGTTATACTGTGGCACAACACAATAGAAGTGAGCGTCTTTTCGTGTAACTTTTCCCCTTAAAATCTGTCTTAATTGCAAAGCGATGCAAAATAGAATGGACAAGCAGCTTATGCTGATTAAAATGATCTGTGGCATGCCTATATTCTGTGTGTGACTGCGGATATATCTGCATGCAAAATGCTACATTACAGTGTCAGTGGCTGTGACACTGTAAAATTGCATATCGCATGCAGATACTGCTCAGTCACACACAGATTATACAGTAGGCATGCCGTATATCATTTTAATCAGTGGAAGCTGGTTTTGCATTAAATTTGCATCGCTTTGCAAATCAGACACATATTAATGGAAAAGGTCACCTGGAAAGATGCTCTGTGCTACAGAGTCACATTGTACTCACCCATTATTCGTAACACATCTCAAAGCACATGGAGGATTGATGTATGTGGACGCATCTGTATCTAATTATTTATTATTATTTATTACCAGCTTGTTATATAGCGCACATACATTCCACAACGCTTTACAAAAAATGTTTGGCCATTCATTTCAGTCCTTGCCCCAGTGGAGCTTACAGTCTATATCCCCTACCAAATGCTCACACAACTAGCAACACACAGAAAGCGACACATTATAACTAGCAACACAGCGTATGAAAAGTTATCAGGGCCAAAGAACTAGTGTCTGCCTATCTGTCTATGTATCTATCAATCTATCTATCTTTATATCTATCTATCTATCTATCTATCTATCTATCTATCTCTCACTCTATCTATCTATCTCTTTATCTATCTATCTCTATATCTATAAATCAATCAATCTATCTATCTATCTATCTCTATATCTATCTCTCTATCTAACTATCTATCTCTTTATCTATCTATCTATCTATCTATCTTTATATCTATCTATATATGGGCAATCTACAGATGTGTTCACATACACCTAGTCTCCCTGTGCGTTAAACAGCCCTTCTGGAAGTTTTATACCATGGCACGACACAAAAGAACTGAGTTTCTTTTCATGTAACTTTTCCCCTTAAAATGTGTCTTCATTGCAAAGCGATGCAAAATATGATGGACAAGGAGCTTATGCTGATTAAAATGATATGTGGCATGCCTATGTTCTGTGTGCGACTGCGGATATATCTGCATGCAAAATGATACGTTGCAGTGTCAGTGGCTGTGACACTGTAAAGTTGCATTTTGCATGCAGATACAGCAGCAGTCACACACACAGAATATAGGCATGCCGAATATCATTTTAATCAGTATAAGCTGCTTTTGCATCCTATTCACATCGCTTTGCAAATAAAGACACATTTTAAGGGCAAAAGTCGCATGGAAAGATGCTCTGTACTGCCGAGTCACATGGCGCTCGCACGTTACTTGTAACACGACTTATAGTGCATGGAGGATAGATGTATGCAGACACATCTGTATCTAACTAGTGTCTATTTATCAATGATTGAGCTACCTATCTATCTATAATCTATCTTTAAATATTAGACATTGGAGGCAAATCTTCTAATCAAAAGATTCAAATTTTCCCAACATTAAGCCCAGGTGTTTGAAAAACCACCCTCAAGATTCTTGGTTGGGAAAGGTGAGTGTAATGCTGTTGGGGATTTTGACTATAAAGTGTGATTTATGGAGTAAACAGGGAGAGTGAAGAGCTGAGATATACTGTACCCTGAGATAAACAGAATACCTGTATATCTGACACTACCAAATCACAGTGTCACATAAGTAGAAGAGTCCATAGCAAATAGACATTTTTGGAAGTATCAATGTATAGCAAGAACATATCATTGTGCCTCTGCAGTACTAGAACTAGTCTAGCCTGAGAATTACCGGTAATTAAGAAACATTAATTACCTGTTCTGGGTCTCCTCTTCCGTTGGTTCCTCTTTGATCGTTGCCATGAGTAGAAGTCTGGATTCATGGAGACCTCACCAAAGTCCAGCGATGTAGCTTGCTTAGATGCTGACCTCACATTTTGATTCATGGAAAAGGCCCACTTGGAAAAAAAGATTGAGAGGCGCGATAACATGTTCTTGCTATACACTATACATGCAAATATATCTCAGTTGGGTCTGTCCTTGTTGGCAGGGTGAATTTGAACTATATCTATACTTCTATCTATGTCTATATCTATCTATACAGTATATGGACGATCTACAGATGTGTTCACATACACCTAGCCTCACTGCACATTAAACAGCCCTTGTAGATAAGTTATACCATGGCACGAATCGGTACCAATCCATCTCTCTATCTATCTATCTATTTATATATATATGGGCAACCAACAGATGTGTTCACATACACCTAGTCTCCTCTTGCGTTAAACTATCCTAGTAGTGTTATACTGTGGCACAACACAAAAGAAGTATACATCTTTTCGTGTAACTTTTCCCCTTAAAATATGTCTTAATTGCAAAGCGATGCAAAATATGATGGACAAGCAGCTTATGTTGATTAAAATGATCTGTGGCATGCCTATGTTCTGTGTGCGACTGCGGATATATCTGCATGCAAAATGCTACATTACAGTGTCAGTGGCTGTGACACTGTAAAATTGCATATCGCATGCAGATACAGCTCAGTCGCATACAGATTATACAGTAGGCATGCCGTATATCATTTTAATCAGTGGAAGCTGCTTTTGCATTAAATTCGCATCGCTTTGCAAATAAGACACATATTAATGGAAAATGTCACCTGGAAAGATGTTCTGTGCTACAGAGTCACATTGTACTCACCCATTATTTGTAACACATCTCAAAGCACATGGAGGATTGATGTATGTGGATGCATCTGTATCTAATTATTTATTATTATTTATTACCAGCTTGTTATATAGCGCACATACATTCTGCAGCGCTTTACAAAAAATATTTGGCCATTCATTTCAGTCCTTGCCCCAGTGGAGCTTACAGTCTATATCCCTTACCAAATGCTCACACAACTAGCAACACACAGAAAGCGAGACATGATAACTAGCAACACAGCGAAAGACGAGTTATAAGGGCCAAAGAACTAGTGTCTGCCTATCAGTCTATCTATCTATCTCTATATCTTTCAATCTATCTATCTTTATATCTATCTATCTATCTCTCACTCTATCTATCTATCTCTTTATCTATCTATCTCTATATCTATCAATCAATCTATCTATCTATCTCTATATCTATCTCTCTATCTAACTATCTATCTCTTTATCTATTTATCTATCTATCTTTATATCTAACTATATATGGGCAATCTATAGATGTGTTCACATACACATAGTCTCCCTGTGCGTTAAACAGCCCTTCTGGAAGTGTTATACCATGGAACGACACAATAGAACTGAGTGTCTTTTCGTGTAACTTTTCACCTTAAAATGTGTCTTCTTTGCAAAGCGATGCAAAATATGATGGACAAGGAGCTTATGCTGATTAAAATGATATGTGGCATGCCTATGTTCTGTGTGCGACTGCGGATATATGTGCATGCAAAATGATACGTTACAGTGTGAGTGGCTGTGACACTGTAAAGTTGCGTTTTGCATGCAGATACAGCAGCAGTCACACACAGAATATAGGCATGCCGAATATCATTTTAATCAGTATAAGCTGCTTTTGCGTCCTATTCACATCACTTTGCAAATAAAGACACATTTTAAGGGCAAAAGTCGCTTGGAAAGATGCTCTGTAAAGCCAAGTCACATGGCGCTAACACATTATTTGTAACACGTCTTATAGCGCATGGAGGATAGATGTATGCAGACACATCTGTATCTAACTAGTGTCTATTTATCAATGATTGAGCTACCTATCTATCTATAATCTATCTTTAAATATTAGACATCAGAGGCAAATCTTCTAATGAAAAGATTCAAATTTTCCCAACATTAAGCCCAGGTGTTTGAAAAACCACCCTCAAGATTTTTGGTTGGGAAAGGTGAGTGTAATGCTGTTGGGAATTTTGACTAAAAAGCGTGATTTATGGAGTAAAACAGGGAGAGTGAAGAGCTGAGATATACTGTACCCTGAGATAAACAGAATTACTGTATATCTGACACTACCAAATCACAGTGTCGCATAAGTAGAAGAGTCCATAGCAAATAGACATTTTTAGAAGTATCAATATATAGCAAGAACATATCATCGTGCCTCTGCAGGACTAGAACTAGTCTAGCCTGAGAATTACCGGTTATTAATAAACATTAATTATCTGTTCTGGGTCTCCTCTTCCGTTGGTTCCTCTTTGATTGTTGCCATGAGTAGAAGTCTGGATTCAAGGAGACCTCACAAAAGTCCAGCGATGTAGTTTGCTTAGATGCTGACCTCACATTTTGATTAATGGAAAAGGCCCACCTGGAAAAAAAGATTGAGAGGCGCGATAACAAGTTCTTGCTATACACTATACATGCAAATATGTCTCAGTTGGGTCTGTCATTGTTGGCAGGGTGAATTTGAACTATATCTATCCTTCTATCTATGTCTATATCTATCTATACAGTATATGGACGATCTACAGATGTGTTCACATACACCTAGCCTCACTGCGCATTAAACAGCCCTTGTAGATAAGTTATACCGTGGCACGAATTGGTACTGATCCATCTCTCTATCTATCTATCTATTTATATATATATAGGCAACCAACACATGTGTTCAAGTACACCTAGTATCCTCTCGCTTTAAACAGTCCTTCTAGTAGTGTTATACTGTGGCACAACACAATAGAAGTGAGCGTCTTTTCGTGTAACTTTTCCCCTTAAAATCTGTCTTAATTGCAAAGCGATGCAAAATAGAATGGACAAGCAGCTTATGCTGATTAAAATGATCTGTGGCATGCCTATGTTCTGTGTGTGACTGCGGATATATCTGCATGCAAAATGCTACATTACAGTGTCAGTGGCTGTGACACTGTAAAATTGCATATCGCATGCAGATACAGCTCAGTCACACACAGATTATACAGTAGGCATGCCGTATATCATTTTAATCAGTGGAAGCTGGTTTTGCATTAAATTTGCATCGCTTTGCAAATCAGACACATATTAATGGAAAAGGTCACCTGGAAAGATGCTCTGTGCTACAGAGACACATTGTACTCACCCATTATTCGTAACACATCTCAAAGCACATGGAGGATTGATGTATGTGGACGCATCTGTATCTAATTATTTATTATTATTTATTACCAGCTTGTTATATAGCGCACATACATTCCACAACGCTTTACAAAAAATGTTTGGCCATTCATTTCAGTCCTTGCCCCAGTGGAGCTTACAGTCTATATCCCCTACCAAATGCTCACACAACTAGCAACACACAGAAAGCGACACATTATAACTAGCAACACAGCGTATGAAAAGTTATCAGGGCCAAAGAACTAGTGTCTGCCTATCTGTCTATGTATCTATCAATCTATCTATCTTTATATCTATCTATCTATCTATCTCTCACTCTATCTATCTATCTCTTTATCTATCTATCTCTATATCTATCAATCAATCTATCTATCTATCTATCTATCTCTATATCTATCTCTCTATCTAACTATCTATCTCTTTATCTATCTATCTATCTATCTATCTTTATATCTATCTATATATGGGCAATCTACAGATGTGTTCACATACACCTAGTCTCCCTGTGCGTTAAACAGCCCTTCTGGAAGTTTTATACCATGGCACGACACAAAAGAACTGAGTTTCTTTTCATGTAACTTTTCCCCTTAAAATGTGTCTTCATTGCAAAGCAATGCAAAATATGATGGACAAGGAGCTTATGCTGATTAAAATGATATGTGGCATGCCTATGTTCTGTGTGCGACTGCGGATATATCTGCATGCAAAATGATACATTGCAGTGTCAGTGGCTGTGACACTGTAAAGTTGCATTTTGCATGCAGATACAGCAGCAGTCACACACACAGAATATAGGCATGCCGAATATCATTTTAATCAGTATAAGCTGCTTTTGCATCCTATTCACATCGCTTTGCAAATAAAGACACATTTTAAGGGCAAAAGTCGCATGGAAAGATGCTCTGTAATGCCGAGTCACATGGCGCTCGCACGTTACTTGTAACACGACTTATAGTGCATGGAGGATAGATGTATGCAGACACATCTGTATCTAACTAGTGTCTATTTATCAATGATTGAGCTACCTATCTATCTATAATCTATCTTTAAATATTAGACATTGGAGGCAAATCTTCTAATCAAAAGATTCAAATTTTCCCAACATTAAGCCCAGGTGTTTGAAAAACCACCCTCAAGATTCTTGGTTGGGAAAGGTGAGTGTAATGCTGTTGGGGATTTTGACTATAAAGTGTGATTTATGGAGTAAACAGGGAGAGTGAAGAGCTGAGATATACTGTACCCTGAGATAAACAGAATACCTGTATATCTGACACTACCAAATCACAGTGTCGCATAAGTAGAAGAGTCCATAGCAAATAGACATTTTTGGAAGTATCAATGTATAGCAAGAACATATCATTGTGCCTCTGCAGTACTAGAACTAGTCTAGCCTGAGAATTACCGGTAATTAAGAAACATTAATTACCTGTTCTGGGTCTCCTCTTCCGTTGGTTCCTCTTTGATCGTTGCCATGAGTAGAAGTCTGGATTCATGGAGACCTCACCAAAGTCCAGCGATGTAGCTTGCTTAGATGCTGACCTCACATTTTGATTCATGGAAAAGGCCCACCTGGAAAAAAAGATTGAGAGGCGCGATAACATGTTCTTGCTATACACTATACATGCAAATATATCTCAGTTGGGTCTGTCCTTGTTGGCAGGGTGATTTTGAACTATATCTATACTTCTATCTATGTCTATATCTATCTATACAGTATATGGACAATCTACAGATGTGTTCACATACACCTAGCCTCACTGCGCATTAAACAGCCCTTGTAGATAAGTTATACCATGGCACGAATCGGTACTAATCCATCTCTCTATCTATCTATCTATTTATATATATATGGGCAACCAACAGATGTGTTCACATACACCTAGTCTCCTCTTGCGTTAAACTATCCTAGTAGTGTTATAATGTGGCACAACACAAAAGAAGTATACATCTTTTCGTGTAACTTTTCCCCTTAAAATATGTCTTAATTGCAAAGCGATGCAAAATATGATGGACAAGCAGCTTATGTTGATTAAAATGATCTGTGGCATGCCTATGTTCTGTGTGCGACTGCGGATATATCTGCATGCAAAATGCTACATTACAGTGTCAGCGGCTGTGACACTGTAAAGTTGCATATCGCATGCAGATACAGCTCAGTCGCATACAGATTATACAGTAGGCATGCCGTATATCATTTTAATCAGTGGAAGCTGCTTTTGCATTAAATTCGCATCGCTTTGCAAATCAGACACATATTAATGGAAAATGTCACCTGGAAAGATGTTCTGTGCTACAGAGTCACATTGTACTCACCCATTATTTGTAACACATCTCAAAGCACATGGAGGATTGATGTATGTGGATGCATCTGTATCTAATTATTTATTATTATTTATTACCAGCTTGTTATATAGCGCACATACATTCTGCAGTGCTTTACAAAAAATATTTGGCCATTCATTTCAGTCCTTGCCCCAGTGGAGCTTACAGTCTATATCCCTTACCAAATGCTCACACAACTAGCAACACACAGAAAGTGAGACATGATAACTAGCAACACAGCGAAAGACGAGTTATAAGGGCCAAAGAACTAGTGTCTGCCTATCAGTCTATCTATCTATCTCTATATCTTTCAATCTGTCTATATTTATATCTATCTATCTATCTATCTATCTATCTATCTATCTATCTATCTATCTCTCACTCTATCTATCTATCTCTGTATCTATCTATCTCTATATCTATCAATCAATCTATCTATCTATCTCTATATCTATCTCTCTATCTAACTATCTATCTCTTTATCTATCTATCTATCTATCTATCTATCTATCTATCTTTATATCTAACTATATATGGGCAATCTATAGATGTGTTCACATACACATAGTCTCCCTGTGCGTTAAACAGCCCTTCTGGAAGTGTTATACCATGGAACGACACAATAGAACTGAGTGTCTTTTCATGTAACTTTTCCCCTTAAAATGTGTCTTCATTGCAAAGCGATGCAAAATATGATGGACAAGGAGCTTATGCTGATTAAAATGATATGTGGCATGCCTATGTTCTGTGTGCGACTGCGGATATATCTGCATGCAAAATGATACGTTACAGTGTCAGTGGCTGTGACACTGTAAATTTGCATTTTGCATGCAGATAAAGCAGCAGTCACACACACAGAATATAGGCATGCCGAATAGAATTTTAATCAGTATAAGCTGCTTTTGCGTCCTATTCACATCACTTTGCAAATAAAGACACATTTTAAAGGCAAAATTCGCCTGGAAAGATGCTCTGTAATGCCAAGTCACATGGCGCTAACACATTATTTGTAACACGTCTTATAGCGCATGGAGGATAGATGTATGCAGACACATCTGTATCTAACTAGTGTCTATTTATCAATGATCGAGCTACCTATCTATCTATAATCTATCTTTAAATATTAGACATCAGAGGCAAATCTTCTAATGAAAAGATTCAAATTTTCCCAGCATTAAGCCCAGGTGTTTGAAAAACCACCCTCAAGATTCTTGGTTGGGAAAGGTGAGTGTAATGCTGTTGGGGATTTGGAACTAAAAAGCATGATTTATGGAGTAAAACAAGGAGATTGAAGAGCTGAGATATACTGTACCCTGAAATAAACAGAATTACTGTATATCTGACACTACCAAATCACAGTGTCGCATAAGTAGAAGAGTCCATAGCAAATAGACATTTTTGGAAGTATCAATGTATAGCAGGAACATATCATTGTGCCTCTGCAGGACTAGAACTAGTCTAGCCTGAGAATTACCGGTAATTAATAAACATTAATTACCTGTTCTGGGTCTCCTCTTCCGTTGGTTCCTCTTTGATCGTTGCCATGAGTAGAAGTCTGGATTCAAGCAGACCTCACAAAAGTCCAGCGATGTAGTTTGCTTAGATGCTGACCTCACATTTTGATTCATGGAAAAGGCCCACCTGGAAAAAAAGATTGAGATGCACGATAACATGTTCTTGCTATACACTATACATGCAAATATATCTCAGTTGGGTCTGTCATTGTTGGCAGGGTGAATTTGGACTATATCTATCTATCTATCTATGTCTATATCTATCTATCTATACAGTATATGGACGATCTACAGATGTGTTCACATACACCTAGCCTCACTGCGCATTAAACAGCCCTTGTAGATAAGTTATACCATGGCACGAATCGGTACCGATCCATCTCTCTATCTATCTATCAATTTATATATATATGGGCAACCAACAGATGTGTTCAAATACACCTAGTCTCCCTGTGCGTTAAACAGCCCTTCTGGAAGTGTTATACCATGGCACGACACAATAGAAGTGAGCGTCTTTTCGTGTAACTTTTCCCCTTAAAATCTGTCTTAGTTGCAAAGCGATGCAAAATAGAATGGACAAGGAGCTTATGTTGATTAAAATGACCTGTGGCATGCCTATGTTCTGTGTGCGACTGCGGATATATCTGCATGCAAAATGCTACATTACAGTGTCAGCGGCTGTGACACTGTAAAATTGCATATCGCATGCAGATAGAGCTCAGTCACACACAGATTATACAGTAGGCATGCCGTACATCATTTTAATTAGTAGAAGCTGCTTTTGCATCCTATTAGCATTGCTTTGCAAATCAGACACATATTAATGGAAAAGCTCACCTGGAAAGATGCTCTGTGCTACAGAGTCACATTGTACTCACCCATTATTCGTAACACATCTCAAAGCACATGGAGGATTGATGTATGTGGACGCATCTGTATCTAATTATTTATTATTATTTATTACCAGCTTGTTATATAGCGCACATACATTCCGTAGCACTTTACAAAAAATGTTTGGCCATTCATTTCAGCCCTTGCCCCAGTGGAGCTTACAGTCTATATCCCCTACCAAATGCTCACACAACTAGCAACACACAGAAAGCGAGACATGATAACTATCAACACAGCGAAAGACGAGTTATAAGGGCCAAAGAACTAGTGTCTGCCTATCTGTCTATCTCTATATCTATCAAACTATCTATCTTTATATCTATCTATCTATCTCTTGCTCTAATTATCTCTTTATCTATCTATCTCTATATCTATCAATCAATCTATCTATCTATCTCTATATCTAAATCTCTATCTAACTATCTATCTCTTTATCTATATATCTATCTATCTTTATATCTATCTATATATGGGCAATCTACAGATGTGTTCACATACACCTAGTCTCCCTGTGCGTTAAACAGCCCTTCTGGAAGTGTTATACCATGGCATGACACAAAAGAACTGAGTGTCTTTTCATGTAACTTTTCCCCTTAAAATGTGTCTTCATTGCAAAGCGATGCAAAATATGATGGACAAGGAGCTTATGCTGATTAAAATGATATGTGGCATGCCTATGTTCTGTGTGTGACTGCGGATATATCTGCATGCAAAATGATACGTTACAGTGTCAGTGGCTGTGACACTGTAAAGTTGCATTTTGCATGCAGATACAGCAGCAGTCACACACACACAGAATATAGGCATGCCAAATATCATTTTAATCAGTATAAGCTGCTTTTGCATCCTATTCACATTGCTTTGCAAATAAAGACGCATTTTAATGGCAAAAGTCGCATGGAAAGATGCTCTGTAATGCCGAGTCACATGGCGCTCGCACGTTATTTGTAACACGTCTTATAGCGCATGGAGGATAGATGTATGTAGACACATCTGTATCTAACTAGTGTCTATTTATCAATGATTGAGCTACCTATCTATCTATAATCTATCTTTAAATATTAGACATCGGAGGCAAATCTTCTAATCAAAAGATTCAAATTTTCCCAACATTAAGCCCAGGTGTATGAAAAACCATCCTCAAGATTCTTGGTTGGGAAAGGTGAATGTAATGCTGTTGGGGATTTTGAGTATAAAGCGTGATTTATGGAGTAAAACAGGGAGAGTGAAGAGTTGAGATATACTGTACCCTGAGATAAACAGAATTACTGTATATCTGACACTACCAAATCACAGTGTCGCATAAGTAGAAGAGTCCATAACAAATAGACATTTTTGGAAGTATCAATGTATAGCAAGAACATATCATCGTGCCTCTGCAGGACTAGAACTAGTCTAGCCTGAGAATTACCGGTAATTAAGAAACATTATTTATCTGTTCTGGGTCTCCTCTTCCGTTGGTTCCTCTTTGATCGTTGCAATGAGTAGAAATCTGGATTCAAGGAGACCTCACAAAAGTTCAGCGATGTAGTCTGCTTAGATGCTGACCTCACATTTTGATTCATTTGAAAGGCCCACCTGGAAAAAAAGATTGAGAGGCGCGATAACATGTTCTTGCTATACACTATACAAGCAAATATATCTCAGTTGGGTCTGTCATTGTTGGCAGGGTGAATTTGAACTATATCTATCCTTCTATGTCTATATCTATCTATACAGTATATGGACGATCTACAGATGTGTTCACATACACCTAGCCTCACTGCGCGTTAAACAGCCCTTGTAGATAAGTTATACCATGGCACGAATCAGTACCAATCCATCTCTCTATCTATCTATCTATTTATATATATATGGGCAACCAACAGATGTGTTCAAATACACCTAGTCTCATCTCGCGTTAAACAGTCCTTCTAGTAGTGTTATACTGTGGCACGACACAACAGAAGTGAGCGTCTTTTCATGTAACTTTTCCCCTTAAAAACTGTCTTAATTGCAAAGCGATGCAAAATCGAATGGTCAAGCAGCTTATGCTGATTAAAATTATCTGTGGCATGCCTATGTTCTGTGTGCAACTGTGGATATATCTGCATGCAAAATGCTACATTACAGTGTCAGCGGCTGTGACACTGTAAAGTTGCATATCGCATGCAGATACAGATCAGTCGCACACAGATTATACAGTAGGCATGCCGTATATCATTTTAATCAGTAGAAGCTGCTTCTGCATCCAATTCGCATCGCTTTGCAAATCAGACACATAATAATGGAAAAAGTCACATGGAAAGATGCTCTGTGCTACAGTCACATTGTACTCACCCATTATTCGTAACACATCTCAAAGCACATGGAGGATTGATGTATGTGGACGCATCTGTATCTAATTATTTATTATTATTTAATACCAGCTTGTTATGTAGCGCACATACATTCCGCAGCGCTCTACAAAAAATGTTTGGCCATTCATTTCAGTCCATGCCCCAGTGGAGCTTACAGTCTATATCCCCTACCAAATGCTCACACAACTAGCAACACACAGAAAGCGAGACATGATAACTAGCAACACAGTGAAAGACGAGTTATAAGGGCTAAAGAACTAGTGTCTGCCTATCAGTCTATCTATCTCTATATCTATCAATCTATCTATCTTTCTATCTATCTATCTCTCGCTCTATCTATCTATTTATCTATCTCTATATCTATCAATCTATCTATCTATCTCTATATCTGTCTATCTATCTATCTCTCTATCTAACTATCTATCTCTTCATCTATCTATCTATCTTTATATCTATCTATATATGGGCAATCTACAGATGTGTTCACATACACCTAGTCTCCCTGTGCGTTAAACAGCCCTTCTGGAAGTGTTATACCATGGCACAACACAATAGAAGTGAGCGTCTTTTCATGTAACTTTTCCCCTTAAAATCTGTCTTAATTGCAAAGCGATGCAAAATAGAATGGACAAGTAGATTATGCTGATTAAAATGATCTGTGGCATGCCTATGTTCTGTGTGCGACTGCGGTTATATCTGCATGCAAAATGCTACATTACAGTGTCAGCGGCTGTGACACTGTAAAGTTGCATATCGCATGCAGATACAGCTCAGTCGCACACAGATTATACAGTAGGCATGCCGTATATCATTTTAATCAGTAGAAGCTGCTTTTGAATCCAATTCGCATCGTTTTGCAAATCAGACACATAATAATTGGAAAAAGTCACCTGGAAAGATGCTCTGTGCTCCAGAGTCACATTGTACTCACCCATTATTCGTAACACATCTCAAAGCACATGGAGGATTGATGTATGTGGACGCATCTGTATCTAATTATTTATTATTATTTATTACCAGCTTGTTACATAGCGCACATATATTCCGCAGTGCTTTACAAAAAATGTTTGGCCATTTATTTCAGTCTTTGCCCCAGTGAAGCTTACAGTCTATATCCTCTACCAAATGCTCACACAACTAGCAACACACAGAAAGCAAGACATGATAACTAGCAACACAGCGAAAGATGAGTTATAAGGGCTAAAGAACTAGTGTCTGCCTATCAGTCTATCTATCTCTATATCTATCAATCTATCTATCTTTCTTTCTATCTATCTATCTCTCGTTCTATCTATCTATCTATCTCTATATCTATCAATCAATCTATCTATCTATCTCTATATCTATCTATCTATCTCTCTATCTAACTATCTATCTCTTTATCTATCTATCTATCTTTATATCTATCTATATATGGGCAATCTACAGATGTGTTCACATACACCTAGTCTCCCTGTGCGTTAAACAGCCCTTCTGGAAGTGTTATACCATGGCACGACACAATAGAACTGAGTGTCTTTTCGCGTAACTTTTCCCCTTAAAATGTGTCTTCATTGCAAAGCAATGCAAAATATGATGGACAAGGAGCTTATGCTGATTAAAATGATATGTGGCATGCCTATGTTCTGTGTGCGACTGCGGATATATCTGCATGCAAAATGATACGTTACAGTGTCAGTGGCTGTGACACTGTAAAGTTGCATTTTGCATGCAGATACAGCAGCAGTTACACACACAGAATATAGGCATGCCGAATATCTCTTTAATCAGTATAAGCTGCTTTTGCGTCCTATTCACATTGCTTTGCAAATAAAGACACATTTTAAGGGCAAAAGTCGCATGGAAAGATGCTCTGTAATGCCGAGTCACATGGCGCTCACAAGTTATTTGTAACACGTCTTATAGCATGGAGGATAGATGTATGTAGACACATCTGTATCTAACTAGTGTCTATTTATCAATGATTGAGCTACCTATCTATCTATAATCTATCTTTAAATATTAGACATCAGAGGCAAATCTTCTAATCAAAAGATTCAAATCTCCCAACATTAAGCCCAGGTGTTTGAATAACCACCCTCAAGATTCTTGGTTGGGAAAGGTGAGTGTAATGCTGTTGGGGATTTTGACTAAAAAGCGTGATTTATGGAGTAAAACAGGGAGAGTGAAGAGCTGAGATATACTGTACCCTGAGATAAACAGAATTACTGTATATCTGACATTACCAAATCACAGTGTCGCATAAGTAGAAGAGTCCATAGCAAATAGACATTTTTGGAAGTATCAATGTATAGCAGGAACATATCATTGTGCCTCTGCAGGACTAGAACTAGTCTAGCCTGAGAATTACCGGTAATTAATAAACATTAATTACCTGTTCTGGGTCTCCTCTTCCGTTGGTTCCTCTTTGAGCGTTGCCATGAGTAGAAGTCTGGATTCAAGGACACCTCACAAAAGTCCAGCGATGTAGTTTGCTTAGATGCTAACCTAACATTTTGATTCATTGAAAAGGCCCACCTGGAAAAAAAGATAGAGAGGCGCGATAACATGTTCTTGCTATACACTATGCATGCAAATATATCTCTGTTGGGTCTAGCATTGTTGGCAGGGTGAATTTGGACTATATCTATCTATCTGTCTATGTCTATATCTATACAGTATATGGACGATCTACAGATGTGTTCACATACACCTAGCCTCACTGCGCGTTAAACAGCCCTTGTAGATTAGTTATACCGTGGCACGAATTGGTACCGATCCATCTCTCTATCTATCTATCTATTTATATATATATGGGCAACCAACAGATGTGTTCAAATACACCTAGTCTCCTCTCGCGTTAAACAGTCCATGTAGTACTGTTTTACTGTGGCACGACACAATAGAAGTGAGCGTCTTTTCATGTAACTTTTCCCCTTAAAATCTGTCTTAATTGTAAAGCGATGCAAAATAGAATGGACAAGCAGCTTATGCTGATTAAAATGATCTGTGGCATGCCTATGTTCTGTGTGCGACTGCGGATATATCTGCATGCAAAATGCTACATTACAGTGTCAGCGGCTGTGACACTGTAAAATTGCATATCGCATGCAGATACAGCTCAGTCACACACAGATTATACAGTAGAAATGCCATATATCATTTTAATCAGTAGAACCTGCTTTTGCATCCTATTCGCATCGCTTTGCAAATCAGACACATATTAATGGAAAAGGTCACCTGGAAAGATGCACTGTGCTACAGAGTCACATTGTACTCACCCATTATTTGTAACACATCTCAAAGCACATGGAGGATTGATGTATGTGGACGCATCTGTATCTAATTATTTATTATTATTTATTACCAGCTTGTTATATAGCGCACATACATTCTGCAGCGCTTTACAAAAAATGTTTGGCCATTCATTTCAGTCCTTGCCCCAGTGGAGCTTACAGTCTATATCCCCTACCAAATGCTCACACAACTAGCAACACACAGAAAGCGAGACATGATAACTAGCAACACAGCAAAAGACGAGTTATAAGGGCCAAAGAACTAGTGTCTGCCTATCTGTCTATCTATCTCTATATCTATCAATCTATCTATCTTTATATCTATCTATCTCTCGCTCTATCTATCTATCTCTTTATCTATCTATCTTTATATCTATCAATCAATCTATCTATCTCTATATCTATCTTTCTATCTAACTATCCATCTCTTTATCTATCTATCTATCTTTATATCTATCAATCTATCTATCTTTATATCTATCTATCTCTCGCTCTATCTAAATATCTCTTTATCTATCTATCTCTATATCTATCAATCAATCAATCAATCAATCTATCTATCTATCTATCTATCTTTATATCTATCAATCTATCTATCTTTATATCTATCTATCTCTCGCTCTATCTATCTATCTCTTTATCTATCTCTATATCTATCAATCAATCTATCTATCTCTATATCTATCAATCTATCTATCTTTATATCTATCAATCAATCTATCTATCTCTATATCTATCTTTCTATCTAACTATACATCTCTTTATCTATCTATCTATCTATCTTTATATCTATCAATCTATCTATCTTTATATCTATCTATCTCTCGCTCTATCTAAATATCTCTTTATCTATCTATCTCTATATCTATCAATCAATCTATCTATCTCTATATCTATCTCTCTAACTATCTATCTATCTATCTATCTATCTATCTATCTTTATATCTATCAATCTATCTATCTTTATATCTATCTATCTATCTCTCGCTCTATCTATCTATCTCTTTATCTATCTCTATATCTATCAATCAATCTATCTATCTCTATATCTATCTCTCTATCTATCTCTTTATCTATCTATCTATCTATCTATCTTTATATCTATCTATATATGGGCAATCCACAGATGTGTTCACATACACCTAGTCTCCCTGTGCGTTAAACAGCCCTTCTGGAAGTGTTATACCATGGCACGACAAAAAAGAACTGAGTGTCTTTTCGTGTAACTTTTCCCCTTAAAATGTGTCTTCATTGCAAAGCGATGCAAAATATGATGGACAAGGAGCTTATGCTGATTAAAATGACATGTGACATGCCTATGTTCTGTGTGCGACTGCGGATATATCTGCATGCAAAATGCTACGTTACAGTGTCAGTGGCTGTGACACTGTAAAGTTGCATTTTGCATGCAGATACAGCAGCAGTCACACACACAGAATATAGGCATGCCGAATATCATTTTAATCAGTATAAGCTGCTTTTACGTCCTATTCGCATTGCTTTGCAAATAAGACACATATTAATGGAAAAAGTCACCTGGAAAGAAGCTCTGTGCTACAGAGTCACATTGTGCTCACACATTATTCATAACACATCTCAAAGCACATGGAGGATTGATGTATGTGGATGCATCTGTATCTAATTATTTACTATTATTTATTACCAGCTTGTTATGTAGCGCACATACATTCCGCAGTGCTTTACAAAAAATGTTCGGCCATTCATTTCAGTCCTTGCCCCAGTGGAGCTTACAGTCTATATACCCTACCAAATGCTCCCACAACTAGCAACACATAGAAAGCGAGACATAATAACTATCAACACAGCGAAAGACAAGTTATAAGGGCCAAAGAACTAGTGTCTGCCTATCTGTCTGTCTATCTATCTCTCTATCTATCTATCTATCTCTTTATCTATCTATCTATCTCTATATCTATCAATCTATCTATCTCTATATCTATCTATCTATCTCTCTATCTAACTATCTATCTCTTTATCTATCTATCTATCAATCTATCTCTATATCTATCTCTCCATCTATCTCTTTATCTATGTATCTATCAATCTATCTCTATATCTATCAATCTATCTATCTATCTATCTCTCTATCTAACTATCTATCTCTTTATCTATCTATCTATCTATCTTTATATCTATCTATATATGGGCAATCTACAGATGTGTTCACATACACCTAGTCTCCCTGCGCGTTAAACAGCCCTTCTGGAAGTGTTATACAATGGCACGACACAATAGAACTGAGTGTCTTTTCGCGTAACTTTTCCCCTTAAAATGTGTCTTCATTGCAAAGCGATGCAAAATATGATGGACAAGGAGCTTATGCTGATTAAAATGATATGTGGCATGCCTATGTTCTGTGTGCGACTGCGGATATATCTGCATGCAAAATGATACATTACAGTGTCAGTGGCTGTGACACTGTAAAGTTGCATTTTGCATGCAGATACAGCAGCAGTTACACACACAGAATATAGGCATGCCGAATATCTTTTTAATCAGCATAAGCTGCTTTTGCGTCCTATTCACATCGCTTTGCAAATAAAGACACATTTTAAGGGCAAAAGTCGCATGGAAAGATGCTCTGCAATGCCGAGTCACATGGCGCTCACACGTTATTTGTAACACGTCTTATAGCACATGGAGGATAGATGTATGTAGACACATCTGTATCTAACTAGTGTCTATTTATCAATGATTGAGCTACCTATCTATCTATAATCTATCTTTAAATATTAGACATCGGAGGCAAATCTTCTAATCAAAAGATTCAAATCTCCCAACATTAAGCCCAGGTGTTTGAAAAACCACCCTCAAGATTCTTGGTTGGGAAAGGTGAGTGTAATGCTGTTGGGGATTTTGACTAAAAAGCGTGATTTATGGAGTAAAACAGGGAGAGTGAAGAGCTGAGATATACTGTACCCTGAGATAAACAGAATTACTGTATATCTGACACTACCAAATCACAGTGTCGCATAAGTAGAAGAGTCCATAGCAAATAGACATTTTTGGAAGTATCAATGTATAGCAGGAACATATCATCGTGCCTCTGCAGGACTAGAACTAGTCTAGCCTGAGAATTACCAGTAATTAATAAACATTAATTACCTGTTCTGGGTCTCCTCTTCCGTTGGTTCCTCTTTGAGCGTTGCCATGAGTAGAAGTCTGGATTCAAGGACACCTCACAAAAGTCCAGCGATGTAGTTTGCTTAGATGCTGACCTCACATTTTGATTCATGGAAAAGGCCCACCTGGAAAAAAAGATTGAGAGGCGCGATAACATGTTCTTGCTATACACTATACATGCAAATATATCTCAGTTGGGTCTGTCATTGTTGGCAGGGTGAATTTGGACTATATCTATCTATCTGTCTATGTCTATATCTATCTATACAGTATATGGACGATCTACAGATGTGTTCACATACACCTAACCTCACTGCGCGTTAAACAGCCCTTGAAGGTAAGTTATACCGTGGCACGAATCGGTACCGATCCATCTCTCTATCTATTTATATATATATGGGCAACCAACAGATGTGTTCAAATACACCTAGTCTCCTCTCGCGTTAAACAGTCCTTCTAGTACTGTTATACTGTGGCACGACACAATAGAAGTGAGCGTCTTTTCGTGTAACTTTTCCCCTTAAAATCTGTCTTAATTGTAAAGCGATGCAAAATAGAATGGACAAGCAGCTTATGCTGATTAAAATGATCTGTGGCATGCCTATGTTCTGTGTGCAACTGCGGATATATCTGCATGCAAAATGCTACATTACAGTGTCAGCTGCTGTGACACTGTAAAATTGCATATCGCATGCAGATACAGCTCAGTCACACACAGATTATACAGTAGAAATGCCAAATCTCATTTTAATCAGTAGAAGCTGCTTTTGCGTCCTATTCGCATCGCTTTGCAAATCAGACACATATTAATGGAAAAGGTCACCTGGAAAGATGCACTGTGCTACAGAGTCACATTGTACTCACCCATTATTCGTAACACATCTCAAAGCACATGGAGGATTGATGTATGTGGACGCATCTGTATCTAATTATTTATTATTATTTATTACCAGCTTGTTATATAGCGCAAATACATTCTGCAGCGCTTTACAAAAAATGTTTGGCCATTCATTTCAGTCCTTGCCCCAGTGGAGCTTAAAGTCTATATCCCCTACCAAATGCTCACACAACTAGCAACACACAGAAAGCGAGACATGATAACTAGCAACACAGCGAAAGACGAGTTATAAGGGCCAAAGAACTAGTGTCTGCCTATCTGTTTATCTATCTCTATATCTATCAATCTATCTATCTTTATATCTATCTATCTCTCACTCTATCTATCTATCTCTTTATCTATCTATCTTTATATCTATCAATCAATCTATCTATCGCTATATCTATCCTTCTATCTAACTATCCATCTCTTTATATATCTATCTGTCTTTATATCTATCAATCTATCTATCTTTATATCTATCTATCTCTCGCTCTATCTAAATATCTCTTTATCTATCTATCTATCTCTATATCTATCAATCAATCTATCTATCTCTATATCTATCTTTCTATCTATCTATCCATCTCTTTATCTATCTATCTATCTATCTCTATATCTATCAATCCATCTATCTTTATATCTATCTATCTATCTATCTATCTATCTATCTATCTCTCGCTCTATCTATCTATCTCTTTATCTATCTCTATATCTATCAATCAATCTATCTATCTCTATATCTATCTCTCTAACTATCTATCTCTTTATCTATCTATCTATCTATCTTTATATCTATCTATATATGGGCAAGCTACAGATGTGTTCACATACACCTAGTCTCCCTGTGCGTTAAACAGCCCTTCTGGAAGTGTTATACCATGGCACGACAAAAAAGAACTGAGTGTCTTTTCGTGTAACTTTTCCCCTTAAAATGTGTCTTCATTGCAAAGCGATGCAAAATATGATGGACAAGGAGCTTATGCTGATTAAAATGACATGTGGCATGCCTATGTTCTGTGTGCGACTGCGGATATATCTGCATGCAAAATGATACGTTACAGTGTCAGTGGCTGTGACACTGTAAAGTTGCATTTTGCATGCAGATACAGCAGCAGTCACACACACAGAATATAGGCATGCCGAATATCATTTTAATCAGTATAAGCTGCTTTTACGTCCTATTCGCATTGCTTTGCAAATAAGATACATATTAATGGAAAAAGTCACCTGGAAAGATGCTCTGTGCTACAGAGTCACATTGTACTCACACATTATTCTTAACACATCTCAAAGCACATGGAGGATTGATGTATGTGGATGCATCTGTATATAATTATTTACTATTATTTATTACCAGCTTGTTATGTAGCGCACATACATTCCGCAGCGCTTTACAAAAATTGTTCGGCCATTCATTTCAGTCCTTGCCCCAGTGGAGCTTACAGTCTATATACCCTACCAAATGCTCCCACAACTAGCAACACATAGAAAGCGAGACATGATAACTATCAACACAGCAAAAGACGAGTTATAAGGGCCAAAGAACTAGTGTCTGCCTATCTGTCTGTCTATCTATCTCTATATCTATCAATCTATCTCTATATCTATCTCTCTATCTATCTCTTTATCTATGTATCTATCAATCTATCTCTATATCTATCAATCTATCTATCTCTATATCTATCTATCTATCTCTCTATCTAACTATCTATCTCTTTATCTATCTATCTTTATATCTATCTATATATGGGCAATCTACAGATGTGTTCACATACACCTAGTCTCCCTGCGCGTTAAACAGCCCTTCTGGAAGTGTTATACAATGGCACGACACAATAGAACTGAGTGTCTTTTCGCGTAACTTTTCCCCTTAAAATGTGTCTTCATTGCAAAGCGATGCAAAATATGATGGACAAGGAGCTTATGCTGATTAAAATGATATGTGGCATGCCTATGTTCTGTGTGCGACTGCGGATATATCTGCATGCAAAATGATACGTTACAGTGTCAGTGGCTGTGACACTGTAAAGTTGCATTTTGCATGCAGATACAGCAGCAGTTACACACACAGAATATAGGCATGCCGAATATCTTTTAAATCAGCATAAGCTGCTTTTGCGTCCTATTCAGATCGCTTTGCAAGTAAAGACACATTTTAAGGGCAAAAGTCGCATGGAAAGATGCTCTGCAATGCCGAGTCACATGGCGCTCACATGTTATTTGTAACACATCTTATAGCACATGGAGGATAGATGTATGTAGACACATCTGTATCTAAATAGTGTCTATTTATCAATGATTGAGCTACCTATCTATCTATAATCTATCTTTAAATATTAGACATCGGAGGCAAATCTTCTAATCAAAAGATTCAAATCTCCCAACATTAAGCCCAGGTGTTTGAAAAACCACCCTCAAGATTCTTGGTTGGGAAAGGTGAGTGTAATGCTGTTGGGGATTTTGACTAAAAAGCGTGATTTATGGAGTAAAACAGGGAGAGTGAAGAGCTGAGATATACTGTACCCTGAGATAAACAGAATTACTGTATATCTGACACTACCAAATCACAGTGTTGCATAAGTAGAAGAGTCCATAGCAAATAGACATTTTTTGAAGTATCAATGTATAGCAGGAACATATCATCGTGCCTCTGCAGGACTAGAACTAGTCTAGCCTGAGAATTACCAGTAATTAATAAACATTAATTACCTGTTCTGGGTCTCCTCTTCCGTTGGTTCCTCTTTGAGCGTTGCCATGAGTAGAAGTCTGGATTCAAGGACACCTCACAAAAGTCCAGCGATGTAGTTTGCTTAGATGCTGACCTCACATTTTGATTCATGGAAAAGGCCCACCTGGAAAAAAAGATTGAGAGGCGCGATAACATGTTCTTGCTATACACTATACATGCAAATATATCTCAGTTGGGTCTGTCATTGTTGGCAGGGTGAATTTGGACTATATCTATCTATCTGTCTATGTCTATATCTATCTATACAGTATATGGACGATCTACAGATGTGTTCACATACACCTAACCTCACTGCGCGTTAAACAGCCCTTGAAGGTAAGTTATACCGTGGCACGAATCGGTACCGATCCATCTCTCTATCTATTTATATATATATGGGCAACCAACAGATGTGTTCAAATACACCTAGTCTCCTCTCGCGTTAAACAGTCCTTCTAGTACTGTTATACTGTGGCACGACACAATAGAAGTGAGCGTCTTTTCGTGTAACTTTTCCCCTTAAAATCTGTCTTAATTGTAAAGCGATGCAAAATAGAATGGACAAGCAGCTTATGCTGATTAAAATGATCTGTGGCATGCCTATGTTCTGTGTGCAACTGCGGATATATCTGCATGCAAAATGCTACATTACAGTGTCAGCTGCTGTGACACTGTAAAATTGCATATCGCATGCAGATACAGCTCAGTCACACACAGATTATACAGTAGAAATGCCAAATCTCATTTTAATCAGTAGAAGCTGCTTTTGCGTCCTATTCGCATCGCTTTGCAAATCAGACACATATTAATGGAAAAGGTCACCTGGAAAGATGCACTGTGCTACAGAGTCACATTGTACTCACCCATTATTCGTAACACATCTCAAAGCACATGGAGGATTGATGTATGTGGACGCATCTGTATCTAATTATTTATTATTATTTATTACCAGCTTGTTATATAGCGCAAATACATTCTGCAGCGCTTTACAAAAAATGTTTGGCCATTCATTTCAGTCCTTGCCCCAGTGGAGCTTAAAGTCTATATCCCCTACCAAATGCTCACACAACTAGCAACACACAGAAAGCGAGACATGATAACTAGCAACACAGCGAAAGACGAGTTATAAGGGCCAAAGAACTAGTGTCTGCCTATCTGTTTATCTATCTCTATATCTATCAATCTATCTATCTTTATATCTATCTATCTCTCACTCTATCTATCTATCTCTTTATCTATCTATCTTTATATCTATCAATCAATCTATCTATCGCTATATCTATCCTTCTATCTAACTATCCATCTCTTTATATATCTATCTGTCTTTATATCTATCAATCTATCTATCTTTATATCTATCTATCTCTCGCTCTATCTAAATATCTCTTTATCTATCTATCTATCTCTATATCTATCAATCAATCTATCTATCTCTATATCTATCTTTCTATCTATCTATCCATCTCTTTATCTATCTATCTATCTATCTCTATATCTATCAATCCATCTATCTTTATATCTATCTATCTATCTATCTATCTATCTATCTATCTCTCGCTCTATCTATCTATCTCTTTATCTATCTCTATATCTATCAATCAATCTATCTATCTCTATATCTATCTCTCTAACTATCTATCTCTTTATCTATCTATCTATCTATCTTTATATCTATCTATATATGGGCAAGCTACAGATGTGTTCACATACACCTAGTCTCCCTGTGCGTTAAACAGCCCTTCTGGAAGTGTTATACCATGGCACGACAAAAAAGAACTGAGTGTCTTTTCGTGTAACTTTTCCCCTTAAAATGTGTCTTCATTGCAAAGCGATGCAAAATATGATGGACAAGGAGCTTATGCTGATTAAAATGACATGTGGCATGCCTATGTTCTGTGTGCGACTGCGGATATATCTGCATGCAAAATGATACGTTACAGTGTCAGTGGCTGTGACACTGTAAAGTTGCATTTTGCATGCAGATACAGCAGCAGTCACACACACAGAATATAGGCATGCCGAATATCATTTTAATCAGTATAAGCTGCTTTTACGTCCTATTCGCATTGCTTTGCAAATAAGATACATATTAATGGAAAAAGTCACCTGGAAAGATGCTCTGTGCTACAGAGTCACATTGTACTCACACATTATTCTTAACACATCTCAAAGCACATGGAGGATTGATGTATGTGGATGCATCTGTATATAATTATTTACTATTATTTATTACCAGCTTGTTATGTAGCGCACATACATTCCGCAGCGCTTTACAAAAATTGTTCGGCCATTCATTTCAGTCCTTGCCCCAGTGGAGCTTACAGTCTATATACCCTACCAAATGCTCCCACAACTAGCAACACATAGAAAGCGAGACATGATAACTATCAACACAGCAAAAGACGAGTTATAAGGGCCAAAGAACTAGTGTCTGCCTATCTGTCTGTCTATCTATCTCTATATCTATCAATCTATCTCTATATCTATCTCTCTATCTATCTCTTTATCTATGTATCTATCAATCTATCTCTATATCTATCAATCTATCTATCTCTATATCTATCTATCTATCTCTCTATCTAACTATCTATCTCTTTATCTATCTATCTTTATATCTATCTATATATGGGCAATCTACAGATGTGTTCACATACACCTAGTCTCCCTGCGCGTTAAACAGCCCTTCTGGAAGTGTTATACAATGGCACGACACAATAGAACTGAGTGTCTTTTCGCGTAACTTTTCCCCTTAAAATGTGTCTTCATTGCAAAGCGATGCAAAATATGATGGACAAGGAGCTTATGCTGATTAAAATGATATGTGGCATGCCTATGTTCTGTGTGCGACTGCGGATATATCTGCATGCAAAATGATACGTTACAGTGTCAGTGGCTGTGACACTGTAAAGTTGCATTTTGCATGCAGATACAGCAGCAGTTACACACACAGAATATAGGCATGCCGAATATCTTTTAAATCAGCATAAGCTGCTTTTGCGTCCTATTCAGATCGCTTTGCAAGTAAAGACACATTTTAAGGGCAAAAGTCGCATGGAAAGATGCTCTGCAATGCCGAGTCACATGGCGCTCACATGTTATTTGTAACACATCTTATAGCACATGGAGGATAGATGTATGTAGACACATCTGTATCTAAATAGTGTCTATTTATCAATGATTGAGCTACCTATCTATCTATAATCTATCTTTAAATATTAGACATCGGAGGCAAATCTTCTAATCAAAAGATTCAAATCTCCCAACATTAAGCCCAGGTGTTTGAAAAACCACCCTCAAGATTCTTGGTTGGGAAAGGTGAGTGTAATGCTGTTGGGGATTTTGACTAAAAAGCGTGATTTATGGAGTAAAACAGGGAGAGTGAAGAGCTGAGATATACTGTACCCTGAGATAAACAGAATTACTGTATATCTGACACTACCAAATCACAGTGTTGCATAAGTAGAAGAGTCCATAGCAAATAGACATTTTTTGAAGTATCAATGTATAGCAGGAACATATCATCGTGCCTCTGCAGGACTAGAACTAGTCTAGCCTGAGAATTACCAGTAATTAATAAACATTAATTACCTGTTCTGGGTCTCCTCTTCCGTTGGTTCCTCTTTGAGCGTTGCCATGAGTAGAAGTCTGGATTCAAGGACACCTCACAAAAGTCCAGCGATGTAGTTTGCTTAGATGCTGACCTCACATTTTGATTCATGGAAAAGGCCCACCTGGAAAAAAAGATTGAGAGGCGCGATAACATGTTCTTGCTATACACTATACATGCAAATATATCTCAGTTGGGTCTGTCATTGTTGGCAGGGTGAATTTGGACTATATCTATCTATCTGTCTATGTCTATATCTATCTATACAGTATATGGACGATCTACAGATGTGTTCACATACACCTAACCTCACTGCGCATTAAACAGCCCTTGAAGGTAAGTTATACCGTGGCACGAATCGGTACCAATCCATCTCTCTATCTATTTATATATATATGGGCAACCAACAGATGTGTTCAAATACACCTAGTCTCCTCTCGCGTTAAACAGTCCTTCTAGTACTGTTATACTGTGGCACGACACAATAGAAGTGAGCGTCTTTTCGTGTAACTTTTCCCCTTAAAATCTGTCTTAATTGTAAAGCGATGCAAAATAGAATGGACAAGCAGCTTATGCTGATTAAAATGATCTGTGGCATGCCTATGTTCTGTGTGCGACTGCGGATATATCTGCATGCAAAATGCTACATTACAGTGTCAGCGGCTGTGACACTGTAAAATTGCATATCGCATGCAGATACAGCTCAGTCACACACAGATTATACAGTAGAAATGCCATATATCATTTTAATTAGTAGAAGCTGCTTTTGCGTTCTATTCGCATCGCTTTGCAAATCAGACACATATTAATGGAAAAGGTCACCTGGAAAGATCCACTGTGCTACAGAGTCACATTGTACTCACCCATTATTCGTAACACATCTCAAAGCACATGGAGGATTGATGTATGTGGACGCATCTGTATCTAATTATTAATTATTATTTATTACCAGCTTGTTATATAGCGCACATACATCCTGCAGCGCTTTACAAAAAATGTTTGGCCATTCATTTCAGTCCTTGCCCCAGTGGAGCTTACAGTCTATATCCCCTACCAAATGCCCACACAACTAGCAACACACAGAAAGCGAGACATGATAACTAGCAACACAGCGAAAGATGAGTTATAAGGGCTAAAGAACTAGTGTCTGCCTATAACTCTATCTATCTCTATATCTATCAATCTATCTATCTTTCTATCTATCTATCTAACTATCTATCTATCTATCTATCTCTATATCTATCAATCAATCTATCTATCTATCTCTATATCTATCTATCTATCTCTCTATCTAACTATCTATCTCTATATCTATCAATCTATCTATCTTTATATCTATCTATCTCTCGCTCTATCTATCTATCTTTATATCTATCAATCAATCAATCTATCTATTGCTATATCTATAATTCTATCTAACTATCCATCTCTTTATATATCTATCTATCTTTCTATCTCTATATCTATCAATCCATCTATCTTTATATCTATCTATCTCTCGCTCTATCTATCTATCTCTTTATCTATCTCTATATCTATCAATCAATCTATCTATCTCTATATCTATCTCTCTAACTATCTATCTCTTTATCTATCTATCTATCTATCTATCTATCTATCTTTATATCTATCTATATATGGGCAAGCTACAGATGTGTTCACATACACCTAGTCTCCCTGTGCGTTAAACAGCCCTTCTGGAAGTGTTATACCATGGCACGACAAAAAAGAACTGAGTGTCTTTTCATGTAACTTTTCCCCTTAAAATGTGTCTTCATTGCAAAGCGATGCAAAATATGATGGACAAGGAGCTTATGCTGATTAAAATGACATGTGGCATGCCTATGTTCTGTGTGCGACTGCGGATATATCTGCATGCAAAATGATACGTTACAGTGTCAGTGGCTGTGACACTGTAAAGTTGCATTTTGCATGCAGACACAGCAGCAGTCACACACACAGAATATAGGCATGCCGAATATCATTTTAATCAGTATAAGCTGCTTTTACGTCCTATTCGCATTGCTTTGCAAATAAGACACATATTAATGGAAAAAGTCACCTGGAAAGATGCTCTGTGCTACAGAGTCACATTGTACTCACACATTATTCATAACACATGTCAAAGCACATGGAGGATTGATGTATGTGGATGCATCTGTATCTAATTATTTACTATTATTTATTACCAGCTTGTTATGTAGCGCACATACATTCCGCAGCGCTTTACAAAAAATGTTCGGCCATTCATTTCAGTCCTTGCCCCAGTGGAGCTTACAGTCTATATGCCCTACCAAATGCTCCCACAACTAGCAACACATAGAAAGCGAGACATGATAACTATCAACACAGCGAAAGACGAGTTATAAGGGCCAAAGAACAAGTGTCTGCCTATCTGTCTGTCTATCTATCTCTATATCTATCAATCTATCTCTATACCTATCTATCTCTCTATCTATCGATCTCTTTATCTATCTATCTCTATATCTATCAATCTATCTATCTCTATATCTATCTATCTATCTCTCTATCTAACTATCAATCTCTTTATCTATCTATCTATCTATCTTTATATCTATCTATATATAGGCAGCCAACAGATGTGTTCACATACACCTAGTCTCCGCTCGCGTTAAACAGTCCTTCTAGTGGTGTTATACTGTGGCACGACACAATAGAAGTATGCGTCTTTTCGTGTAACTTTTCCCCTTAAAATGTGTCTTCATTGCAAAGCGATGCAAAATATGATGGACAAGGAGCTTATGCTGATTAAAATGATATGTGGCATGCCTATGTTCTGTGTGCGACTGCGGATATATCTGCATGCAAAATGATACATTACAGTGTCAGTGGCTGTGACACTGTAAAGTTGCATTTTGCATGCAGATACAGCAGCAGTTACACACACAGAATATAGGCATGCCGAATATCTTTTTAATCAGCATAAGCTGCTTTTGCGTCCTATTCACATCGCTTTGCAAATAAAGACACATTTTAAGGGCAAAAGTCGCATGGAAAGATGCTCTGCAATGCCGAGTCACATGGCGCTCACACGTTAATTGTAACACGTCTTATAGCACATGGAGGATAGATGTATGTAGACACATCTGTATCTAACTAGTGTCTATTTATCAATGATTGAGCTACCTATCTATCTATAATCAATTTAAATATTAGACATCGGAGGCAAATCTTCTAATCAAAAGATTCAAATCTCCCAACATTAAGCCCAGGTGTTTGAAAAACCACCCTCAAGATTCTTGGTTGGGAAAGGTGAGTGTAATGCTGTTGGGGATTTTGACTAAAAAGCGTGATTTATGGAGTAAAACAGGGAGAGTGAAGAGCTGAGATATACTGTACCCTGAGATAAACAGAATTACTGTATATCTGACACTACCAAATCACAGTGTCGCATAAGTAGAAGAGTCCATAGCAAATAGACATTTTTGGAAGTATCAATGTATAGCAGGAACATATCATTGTGCCTCTGCAGGACTAGAACTAGTCTAGCCTGAGAATTACCGGTAATTAATAAACATTAATTACCTGTTCTGGGTCTCCTCTTCCGTTGGTTCTTCTTTGAGCGTTGCCATGAGTAGAAGTCTGGATTCAAGGACACCTCACAAAAGTCCAGCGATGTAGTTTGCTTAGATGCTGACCTCACATTTTGATTCATGGAAAAGGCCCACCTGGAAAAAAAGATTGAGAGGCGCGATAACATGTTCTTGCTATACACTATACATGCAAATATATCTCAGTTGGGTCTGTCATTGTTGGCAGGGTGAATTTGGACTATATCTATCTATCTGTCTATGTCTATATCTATCTATACAGTATATGGACGATCTACAGATGTGTTCACATACACCTAGCCTCACTGCGCGTTAAACAGCCCTTGTAGATAAGTTATACCGTGGCACGAATCAGTACCGATCCATCTCTCTATCTATCTATTTATATATATATGGGCAACCAACAGATGTGTTCAAATACACCTAGTCTCTCGCGTTAAACAGTCCTTCTAGTAGTGTTATACTATGGCACGACACAATAGAAGTGAGCGTCTTTTCGTGTAACTTTTCCCCTTAAAATCTGTCTTAATTGTAAAGCGATGCAAAATAGAATGGACAAGCAGCTTATGCTGATTAAAATGATCTGTGGCATGCCTATGTTCTGTGTGCGACTGCGGATATATCTGCATGCAAAATGCTACATTACAGTGTCAGCGGCTGTGACACTGTAAAATTGCATATCGCATGCAGATACAGCTCAGTCACACACAGATTATACAGTAGAAATGCCATATATCATTTTAATCAGTAGAAGCTGCTTTTGCGTCCCATTCGCATCGCTTTGCAAATCAGACACATATTAATGGAAAAGGTCACCTGGAAAGATGCACTGTGCTACAGAGTCACATTGTACTCACCCATTATTCGTAACAAATCTCAAAGCACATGGAGGATTGATGTATGTGGACGCATCTGTATCTAATTATTTATTATTATTTATTACCAGCTTGTTATATAGCGCAAATACATTCTGCAGCGCTTTACAAAAAATGTTTGGCCATTCATTTCAGTCCTTGCCCCAGTGGAGCTTAAAGTCTATATCCCCTACCAAATGCTCACACAACTAGCAACACACAGAAAGCGAGACATGATAACTAGCAACACAGTGAAAGACGAGTTATAAGGGCCAAAGAACTAGTGTCTGCCTATCTGTCTATCTATCTCTATATCTATCAATCTATCTATCTTTATATCTATCTATCTCTCGCTCTATCTATCTATCTCTTTATCTATCTATCTTTATATCTATCAATCAATCTATCTATCGCTATATCTATCTTTCTATCTAACTATCCATCTCTTTATATATCTATCTATCTTTATATCTATCAATCTATCTATCTTTATATCTATCTATCTCTCGCTCTATCTAAATATCTCTTTATCTATCTATCTCTATATCTATCAATCAATCTATCTCTATATCTATCTTTCTATCTAACTATCCATCTCTTTATCTATCTATCTATCTCTATATCTATCAATCCATCTATCTTTATATCTATCTATCTATCTCTCGCTCTATCTATCTATCTATCTCTATATCTATCAATCAATCTATCTATCTCTATATCTATCTCTCTAACTATCTATCTCTTTATCTATCTATCTATCTATCTTTATATCTATCTATATATGGGCAAGCTACAGATGTGTTCACATACACCTAGTCTCCCTGTGCGTTAAACAGCCCTTCTGGAAGTGTTATACCATGGCACGACAAAAAAGAACTGAGTGTCTTTTCGTGTAACTTTTCCCCTTAAAATGTGTCTTCATTGCAAAGCGATGCAAAATATGATGGACAAGGAGCTTATGCTGATTAAAATGACATGTGGCATGCCTATGTTCTGTGTGCGACTGCGGATATATCTGCATGCAAAATGATACGTTACAGTGTCAGTGGCTGTGACACTGTAAAGTTGCATTTTGCATGCAGATACAGCAGCAGTCACACACACAGAATATAGGCATGCCGAATATCATTTTAATCAGTATAAGCTGCTTTTACGTCCTATTCGCATTGCTTTGCAAATAAGACACATATTAATGGAAAAAGTCACCTGGAAAGATGCTCTGTGCTACAGAGTCACATTGTACTCACACATTATTCATAACACATCTCAAAGCACATGGAGGATTGATGTATGTGGATGCATCTGTATCTAATTAGTGCACATATATTCCGCAGCGCTTTACAAAAAATGTTCGGCCATTCATTTCAGTCCTTGCCCCAGTGGAGCTTACAGTCTATATACCCTACCAAATGCTCCCACAACTAGCAACACATAGAAAGCAAGACATGATAACTATCAACACAGCAAAAGACGAGTTATAAGGGCCAAAGAACTAGTGTCTGCCTATCTGTCTGTCTATCTATCTCTATATCTATCAATCTATTTCTATATCTATCAATCTCTCTATCTATCTCTTTATCTATGTATCTATCTATCTATCTCTATATCTATCAATCTATCTATCTCTATATCTATCTATCTCTCTATCTAACTATCTATCTCTTTATCTATCTATCTATCTTTATATCTATCTATATATGGGCAATCTACAGATGTGTTCACATACACCTAGTCTCCCTGCGCGTTAAACAGCCCTTCTGGAAGTGTTATACAATGGCACGACACAATAGAACTGAGTGTCTTTTCGCGTAACTTTTCCCCTTAAAATGTGTCTTCATTGCAAAGCGATGCAAAATATGATGGACAAGGAGCTTATGCTGATTAAAATGATATGTGGCATGCCTATGTTCTGTGTGCGACTGCGGATATATCTGCATGCAAAATGATACGTTACAGTGTCAGTGGCTGTGACACTGTAAAGTTGCATTTTGCATGCAGATACAGCAGCAGTTACACACACAGAATATAGGCATGCCGAATATCTTTTAAATCAGCATAAGCTGCTTTTGCGTCCTATTCACATCGCTTTGCAAATAAAGACACATTTTAAGGGCAAAAGTCGCTTGGAAAGATGCTCTGCAATGCCGAGTCACATGGCGCTCACACGTTATTTGTAACACGTCTTATAGCACATGGAGGATAGATGTATGTAGACACATCTGTATCTAACTAGTGTCTATTTATCAATGATTGAGCTACCTATCTATCTATAATCTATCTTTAAATATTAGACATCGGAGGCAAATCTTCTAATCAAAAGATTCAAATCTCCCAACATTAAGCCCAGGTGTTTGAAAAACCACCCTCAAGATTCTTGGTTGGGAAAGGTGAGTGTAATGCTGTTGGGGATTTTGACTAAAAAGCGTGATTTATGGAGTAAAACAGGGAGAGTGAAGAGCTGAGATATACTGTACCCTGAGATAAACAGAATTACTGTATATCTGACACTACCAAATCACAGTGTCGCATAAGTAGAAGAGTCCATAGCAAATAGACATTTTTGGAAGTATCAATGTATAGCAGGAACATATCATCGTGCCTCTGCAGGACTAGAACTAGTCTAGCCTGAGAATTACCAGTAATTAATAAACATTAATTACCTGTTCTGGGTCTCCTCTTCCGTTGGTTCCTCTTTGAGCGTTGCCATGAGTAGAAGTCTGGATTCAAGGACACCTCACAAAAGTCCAGCGATGTAGTTTGCTTAGATGCTGACCTCACATTTTGATTCATGGAAAAGGCCCACCTGGAAAAAAAGATTGAGAGGCGCGATAACATGTTCTTGCTATACACTATACATGCAAATATATCTCAGTTGAGTCTGTCATTGTTGGCAGGGTGAATTTGGACTATATCAATCTATCTGTCTATGTCTATATCTATCTATACAGTATATGGACGATCTACAGATGTGTTCACATACACCTAACCTCACTGCGCGTTAAACAGCCCTTGAAGGTAAGTTATACCGTGGCAAGAATCGGTACCGATCCATCTCTCTATCTATTTATATATATATCGGGAACCAACAGATGTGTTCAAATACACCTAGTCTCCTCTCGCGTTAAACAGTCCTTCTAGTACTGTTATACTGTGGCACGACACAATAGAAGTGAGCGTCTTTTCGTGTAACTTTTCCCCTTAAAATCTGTCTTAATTGTAAAGCGATGCAAAATAGAATGGACAAGCAGCTTATGCTGATTAAAATGATCTGTGGCATGCCTATGTTCTGTGTGCGACTGCGGATATATCTGCATGCAAAATGCTACATTACAGTGTCAGCTGCTGTGACACTGTAAAATTGCATATCGCATGCAGATACAGCTCAGTCACACACAGATTATACAGTAGAAATGCCAAATCTCATTTTAATCAGTAGAAGCTGCTTTTGCGTCCTATTCGCATCGCTTTGCAAATCAGACACATATTAATGGAAAAGGTCACCTGGAAAGATGCACTGTGCTACAGAGTCACATTGTACTCACCCATTATTCGTAACACATCTCAAAGCACATGGAGGATTGATGTATGTGGACACATCTGTATCTAATTATTTATTATTATTTATTACCAGCTTGTTATATAGCGCAAATACATTCTGCAGCGCTTTACAAAAAATGTTTGGCCATTCATTTCAGTCCTTGCCCCAGTGGAGCTTAAAGTCTATATCCCCTACCAAATGCTCACACAACTACAAACACACAGAAAGCGAGACATGATAACTAGCAACACAGCGAAAGACGAGTTATAAGGGCCAAAGAACTAGTGTCTGCCTATCTGTCTATCTATCTCTATATCTATCAATCTATCTATCTTTATATCTATCTATCTCTCGCTCTATCTATCTATCTATCTCTTTATCTATCTATCTTTATATCTATCAATCAATCTATCTATCGCTATATCTATCTTTCTATCTAACTATCCATCTCTTTATATATCTATCTATCTTTATATCTATCAATCTATCTATCTTTATATCTATCTATCTCTCGCTCTATCTAAATATCTCTTTATCTATCTATCTCTATATCTATCAATCAATCTATCTATCTCTATATCTATCTTTCTATCTAACTATCCATCTCTTTATCTATCTATCTATCTATCTATCTATCTCTATATCTATCAATCCATCTATCTTTATATCTATCTATCCATCTCTCGCTCTATCTATCTCTTTATCTATCTCTATATCTATCAATCAATCTATCTATCTCTATATCTATCTCTCTAACTATCTATCTCTTTATCTATCTATCTATCTATCTTTATATCTATCTATATATGGGCAAGCTACAGATGTGTTCACATACACCTAGTCTCCCTGTGCGTTAAACAGCCCTTCTGGAAGTGTTATACCATGGCACGACAAAAAAGAACTGAGTGTCTTTTCGTGTAACTTTTCCCCTTAAAATGTGTCTTCATTGCAAAGTGATGCAAAATATGATGGACAAGGAGCTTATGCTGATTAAAATGACATGTGGCATGCCTAAGTTCTGTGTGCGACTGCGGATATATCTGCATGCAAAATGATACGTTACAGTGTCAGTGGCTGTGACACTGTAAAGTTGCATTTTGCATGCAGATACAGCAGCAGTCACACACACAGAATATAGGCATGCCGAATATCATTTTAATCAGTATAAGCTGCTTTTACGTCCTATTCGCATTGCTTTGCAAATAAGACACATATTAATGGAAAAAGTCACCTGGAAAGATGCTCTGTGCTACAGAGTCACATTGTACTCACAAATTATTCATAACACATCTCAAAGCACATGGAGGATTGATGTATGTGGATGCATCTGTATCTAATTAGTGCACATACATTCTGCAGCGCTTTACAAAAAATGTTCGGCCATTCATTTCAGTCCTTGCCCCAGTGGAGCTTACAGTCTATATACCCTACCAAATGCTCCCACAACTAGCAACACATAGAAAGCAAGACATGATAACTATCAACACAGCAAAAGACGAGTTATAAGGGCCAAAGAACTAGTGTCTGCCTATCTGTCTGTCTATCTATCTCTATATCTATCAATCTATTTCTATATCTATCTATCTATCTCTCTATCTATCTCTTTATCTATGTATCTATCTATCTATCTCTATATCTATCAATCTATCTATCTCTATATCTATCTATCTATCTCTCTATCTAACTATCTATCTCTTTATCTATCTATCTATCTATCTTTATATCTATCTATATATGGGCAATCTACAGATGTGTTCACATACACCTAGTCTCCCTGCGCGTTAAACAGCCCTTCTGGAAGTGTTATACAATGGCACGACACAATAGAACTGAGTGTCTTTTCACGTAACTTTTCCCCTTAAAATGTGTCTTCATTGCAAAGCGATGCAAAATATGATGGACAAGGAGCTTATGCTGATTAAAATGATATGTGGCATGCCTATGTTCTGTGTGCGACTGCGGATATATCTGCATGCAAAATGATACGTTACAGTGTCAGTGGCTGTGACACTGTAAAGTTGCATTTTGCATGCAGATACAGCAGCAGTTACACACACAGAATATAGGCATGCCGAATATCTTTTAAATCAGCATAAGCTGCTTTTGCGTCCTATTCACATCGCTTTGCAAATAAAGACACATTTTAAGGGCAAAAGTCGCATGGAAAGATGCTCTGCAATGCCGAGTCACGTGGCGCTCACACGTTATTTGTAACACGTCTTATAGCACATGGAGGATAGATGTATGTAGACACATCTGTATCTAACTAGTGTCTATTTATCAATGATTGAGCTACCTATCTATCTATAATCTATCTTTAAATATTAGACATCGGAGGCAAATCTTCTAATCAAAAGATTCAAATCTCCCAACATTAAGCCCAGGTGTTTGAAAAACCACCCTCAAGATTCTTGGTTGGGAAAGGTGAGTGTAATGCTGTTGGGGATTTTGACTAAAAAGCGTGATTTATGGAGTAAAACAGGGAGAGTGAAGAGCTGAGATATACTGTACCCTGAGATAAACAGAATTACTGTATATCTGACACTACCAAATCACAGTGTCGCATAAGTAGAAGAGTCCATAGCAAATAGACATTTTTGGAAGTATCAATGTATAGCAGGAACATATCATCGTGCCTCTGCAGGACTAGAACTAGTCTAGCCTGAGAATTACCAGTAATTAATAAACATTAATTACCTGTTCTGGGTCTCCTCTTCCGTTGGTTCCTCTTTGAGCGTTGCCATGAGTAGAAGTCTGGATTCAAGGACACCTCACAAAAGTCCAGCGATGTAGTTTGCTTAGATGCTGACCTCACATTTTGATTCATGGAAAAGGCCCACCTGGAAAAAAAGATTGAGAGGCGCGATAACATGTTCTTGCTATACACTATACATGCAAATATATCTCAGTTGAGTCTGTCATTGTTGGCAGGGTGAATTTGGACTATATCAATCTATCTGTCTATGTCTATATCTATCTATACAGTATATGGACGATCTACAGATGTGTTCACATACACCTAACCTCACTGCGCGTTAAACAGCCCTTGAAGGTAAGTTATACCGTGGCAAGAATCGGTACCGATCCATCTCTCTATCTATTTATATATATATCGGGAACCAACAGATGTGTTCAAATACACCTAGTCTCCTCTCGCGTTAAACAGTCCTTCTAGTACTGTTATACTGTGGCACGACACAATAGAAGTGAGCGTCTTTTCGTGTAACTTTTCCCCTTAAAATCTGTCTTAATTGTAAAGCGATGCAAAATAGAATGGACAAGCAGCTTATGCTGATTAAAATGATCTGTGGCATGCCTATGTTCTGTGTGCGACTGCGGATATATCTGCATGCAAAATGCTACATTACAGTGTCAGCTGCTGTGACACTGTAAAATTGCATATCGCATGCAGATACAGCTCAGTCACACACAGATTATACAGTAGAAATGCCAAATCTCATTTTAATCAGTAGAAGCTGCTTTTGCGTCCTATTCGCATCGCTTTGCAAATCAGACACATATTAATGGAAAAGGTCACCTGGAAAGATGCACTGTGCTACAGAGTCACATTGTACTCAACCATTATTCGTAACACATCTCAAAGCACATGGAGGATTGATGTATGTGGACGCATCTGTATCTAATTATTTATTATTATTTATTACCAGCTTGTTATATAGCGCAAATACATTCTGCAGCGCTTTACAAAAAATGTTTGGCCATTCATTTCAGTCCTTGCCCCAGTGGAGCTTAAAGTCTATATCCCCTACCAAATGCTCACACAACTACAAACACACAGAAAGCGAGACATGATAACTAGCAACACAGCGAAAGACGAGTTATAAGGGCCAAAGAACTAGTGTCTGCCTATCTGTCTATCTATCTCTATATCTATCAATCTATCTATCTTTATATCTATCTATCTCTCGCTCTATCTATCTATCTATCTCTTTATCTATCTATCTTTATATCTATCAATCAATCTATCTATCGCTATATCTATCTTTCTATCTAACTATCCATCTCTTTATATATCTATCTATCTTTATATCTATCAATCTATCTATCTTTATATCTATCTATCTCTCGCTCTATCTAAATATCTCTTTATCTATCTATCTCTATATCTATCAATCTATCTATCTATCTCTATATCTATCAATCCATCTATCTTTATATCTATCTATCTATCTCTCGCTCTATCTATCTCTTTATCTATCTCTATATCTATCAATCAATCTATCTATCTCTATATCTATCTCTCTAACTATCTATCTCTTTATCTATCTATCTATCTATCTTTATATCTATCTATATATGGGCAAGCTACAGATGTGTTCACATACACCTAGTCTCCCTGTGCGTTAAACAGCCCTTCTGGAAGTGTTATACCATGGCACGACAAAAAAGAACTGAGTGTCTTTTCGTGTAACTTTCCCCTTAAAATGTGTCTTCATTGCAAAGTGATGCAAAATATGATGGACAAGGAGCTTATGCTGATTAAAATGACATGTGGCATGCCTAAGTTCTGTGTGCGACTGCGGATATATCTGCATGCAAAATGATACGTTACAGTGTCAGTGGCTGTGACACTGTAAAGTTGCATTTTGCATGCAGATACAGCAGCAGTCACACACACAGAATATAGGCATGCCGAATATCATTTTAATCAGTATAAGCTGCTTTTACGTCCTATTCGCATTGCTTTGCAAATAAGACACATATTAATGGAAAAAGTCACCTGGAAAGATGCTCTGTGCTACAGAGTCACATTGTACTCACACATTATTCATAACACATCTCAAAGCACATGGAGGATTGATGTATGTGGATGCATCTGTATCTAATTATTTACTATTATTTATTACCAGCTTGTTATGTAGCGCACATACATTCCGCAGCGCTTTACAAAAAATGTTCGGCCATTCATTTCAGTCCTTGCCCCAGTGGAGCTTACAGTCTATATACCCTACCAAATGCTCCCACAACTAGCAACACATAGAAAGCGAGACATGATAACTATCAACACAGCAAAAGATGAGTTATAAGGGCCAAAGAACTAGTGTCTGCCTATCTGTCTGTCTATCTATCTCTATATCTATCAATCTATCTCTATATCTATCTATCTCTCTATCTATCTCTTTATCTATGTATCTATCTATCTCTATATCTATCAATCTATCTATCTCTATATCTATCTATCTCTCTATCTAACTATCTATCTCTTTATCTATCTATCTATCTTTATATCTATCTATATATGGGCAATCTACAGATGTGTTCACATACACCTAGTCTCCCTGCGCGTTAAACAGCCCTTCTGGAAGTGTTATACAATGGCACAACACAATAGAACTGAGTGTCTTTTCGCGTAACTTTTCCCCTTAAAATGTGTCTTCATTGCAAAGCAATGCAAAATATGATGGACAAGGAGCTTATGCTGATTAAAATGATATGTGGCATGCCTATGTTCTGTGTGCGACTGCGGATATATCTGCATGCAAAATGATACGTTACAGTGTCAGTGGCTGTGACACTGTAAAGTTGCATTTTGCATGCAGATACAGCAGCAGTTACACACACAGAATATAGGCATGCCGAATATCTTTTTAATCAGCATAAGCTGCTTTTGCATCCTATTCACATCGCTTTGCAAATAAAGACACATTTTAATGGCAAAAGTCGCATGGAAAGATGCTCTGCAATGCCGAGTCACATGGCGCTCACACATTATTTGTAACACGTCTTATAGCACATGGAGGATAGATGTATGTAAACACATCTGTATCTAACTAGTGTCTATTTATCAATGATTGAGCTACCTATCTATCTATAATCTATCTTTAAATATTAGACATCGGAGGCAAATCTTCTAATCAAAAGATTCAAATCTCCCAACATTAAGCCCAGGTGTTTGAAAAACCACCCTCAAGATTCTTGGTTGGGAAAGGTGAGTGTAATGCTGTTGGGGATTTTGACTAAAAAGCGTGATTTATGGAGTAAAACAGGGAGAGTGAAGAGCTGAGATATACTGTACCCTGAGATAAACAGAATTACTGTATATCTGACACTACCAAATCACAGTGTCGCATAAGTAGAAGAGTCCATAGCAAATAGACATTTTTGGAAGTATCAATGTATAGCAGGAACATATCATCGTGCCTCTGCAGGACTAGAACTAGTCTAGCCTGAGAATTATCGGTAATTAATAAACATTAATTACCTGTTCTGGGTCTCCTCTTCCGTTGGTTCCTCTTTGAGCGTTGCCATGAGTAGAAGTCTGGATTCAAGGACACCTCACAAAAGTCCAGCTATGTAGTTTGCTTAGATGCTGACCTCACATTTTGATTCATGGAAAAGGCCCACCTGGAAAAAAAGATTGAGAGGCGCGATAACATGTTCTTGCTATACACTATACATGCAAATATATCTCAGTTGAGTCTGTCATTGTTGGCAGGGTGAATTTGGACTATATCTATCTATCTGTCTATGTCTATATCTATCTATACAGTATATGGACGATCTACAGATGTGTTCACATACACCTAACCTCACTGCGCGTTAAACAGCTCTTGAAGGTAAGTTATACCGTGGCACGAATCGGTACCGATCCATCTCTCTATCTATTTATATATATATGGGCAACCAACAGATGTGTTCAAATACACCTAGTCTCCTCTCGAGTTAAACAGTCCTTCTAGTACTGTTATACTGTGGCACGACACAATAGAAGTGAGCGTCTTTTCGTGTAACTTTTCCCCTTAAAATCTGTCTTAATTGTAAAGCGATGCAAAATAGAATGGACAAGCAGCTTATGCTGATTAAAATGATCTGTGGCATGCCTATGTTCTGTGTGCGACTGCGGATATATCTGCATGCAAAATGCTACATTACAGTGTCAGCGGCTGTGACACTGTAAAATTGCATATCACATGCAGATACAGCTCAGTCACACGCAGATTATACAGTAGAAATGCCATATATCATTTTAATTAGTAGAAGCTGCTTTTGCGTTCTATTTGCATCGCTTTGCAAATCAGACACATATTAATGGAAAAGGTCACCTGGAAAGATGCACTGTGCTACAGAGTCACATTGTACTCACCCATTATTCGTAACACATCTCAAAGCACATGGAGGATTGATGTATGTGGACGCATCTGTATCTAATTATTTATTATTATTTATTACCAGCTTGTTATATAGCGCACATACATTCTGCAGCGCTTTACAAAAAATGTTTGGCCATTCATTTCAGTCCTTGCCCCAGTGGAGCTTACAGTCTATATCCCCTACCAAATGCCCACACAACTAGCAACACACAGAAAGCGAGACATGATAACTAGCAACACAGCGAAAGATGAGTTATAAGGGCTAAAGAACTAGTGTCTGCCTATCAGTCTATCTATCTCTATATCTATCAATCTATCTATCTTTCTATCTATCTATCTATCTATCTATCTATCTATCTCTATATCTATCAATCAATCTATCTATCTATCTCTATATCTATCTATATATCTCTCTATCTAACTATCTATCTCTATCTATCTTTATATCTATCTATATATGGGCAATCTACAGATGTGTTCACATACACCTAGTCTCCCTGTGCGTTAAACAGCCCTTCTGGAAGTGTTATACCATGGCACGACAAAAAAGAACTGAGTGTCTTTTCATGTAACTTTTCCCCTTAAAATGTGTCTTCATTGCAAAGCGATGCAAAATATGATGGACAAGGAGCTTATGCTGATTAAAATGACATGTGGCATGCCTATGTTCTGTGTGCGACTGCGGATATATCTGCATGCAAAATGATACGTTACAGTGTCAGTGGCTGTGACACTGTAAAGTTGCATTTTGCATGCAGATACATCAGCAGTTACACACACAGAATATAGGCATGCCGAATATCTCTTTAATCAGTATAAGCTGCTTTTGCGTCCTATTCACATTGCTTTGCAAATAAAGACACATTTTAAGGGCAAAAGTCGCATGGAAAGATGCTCTGTAATGCCGAGTCACATGGCGCTCACACGTTATTTGTAACACGTCTTATAGCATGGAGGATAGATGTATGTAGACACATCTCTATCTAACTAGTGTCTATTTATCAATGATTGAGCTACCTATCTATCTATAATCTATCTTTAAATATTAGACATCGGAGGCAAATCTTCTAATCAATAGATTCAAATCTCCCAACATTAAGCCCAGGTGTTTGAAAAACCACCCTCAAGATTCTTGGTTGGGAAAGGTGAGTGTAATGCTGTTGGGGATTTTGACTAAAAAGCGTGATTTATGGAGTAAAACAGGGAGAGTGAAGAGCTGAGATATACTGTACCCTGAGACAAACAGAATTACTGTATATCTGACACTACCAAATCACAGTGTCGCATAAGTAGAAGAGTCCATAGCAAATAGACATTTTTGGAAGTATCAATGTATAGCAGGAACATATCATCGTGCCTCTGCAGGACTAGAACTAGTCTAGCCTGAGAATTACCAGTAATTAATAAACATTAATTACCTGTTCTGGGTCTCCTCTTCCGTTGGTTCCTCTTTGAGCGTTGCCATGAGTAGAAGTCTGGATTCAAGGACACCTCACAAAAGTCCAGCGATGTAGTTTGCTTAGATGCTGACCTCACATTTTGATTCATGGAAAAGGCCCACATGGAAAAAAAGATTGAGAGGCGCGATAACATGTTCTTGCTATACACTATACATGCAAATATATCTCAGTTGGGTCTGTCATTGTTGGCAGGGTGAATTTGGACTATATCTATCTATCTGTCTATGTCTATATCTATCTAAACAGTATATGGACAATCTACAGATGTGTTCACATACACCTAGCCTCACTGCGCGTTAAACAGCCCTTGTAGATAAGTTATACCGTGGCACGAATCAGTACCGATCCATCTCTCTATCTATCTATTTATATATATATGGGCAACCAACAGATGTGTTCAAATACACCTAGTCTCTCGCGTTAAACAGTCCTTCTAGTAGTGTTATACTATGGCACGACACAATAGAACTGAGCGTCTTTTCGTGTAACTTTTCCCCTTAAAATCTGTCTTAATTGTAAAGCGATGCAAAATAGAATGGACAAGCAGCTTATGCTGATTAAAATGATCTGTGGCATGCCTATGTTCTGTGTGCGACTGCGGATATATCTGCATGCAAAATGCTACATTACAGTGTCAGTGGCTGTGACACTGTAAAATTGCATATCGCATGCAGATACAGCTCAGTCACACACAGATTATACAGTAGAAATGCCATATATCATTTTAATCAGTAGAAGCTGCTTTTGCGTCCTATTCGCATCGCTTTGCAAATCAGACACATATTAATGGAAAAGGTCACCTGGAAAGATGCACTGTGCTACAGAGTCACATTGTACTCTCCCATTATTCGTAACACATCTCAAAGCACATGGAGGATTGATGTATGTGGACGCATCTGTATCTAATTATTTATTATTATTTATTACCAGCTTGTTATATAGCGCAAATACATTCTGCAGCGCTTTACAAAAAATTTTTGGCCATTCATTTCAGTCCTTGCCCCAGTGGAGCTTAAAGTCTATATCCCCTACCAAATGCTCACACAACTAGCAACACACAGAAGGCGAGACATGATAACTAGCAACACAGCGAAAGACGAGTTATAAGGGCCAAAGAACTAGTGTCTGCCTATCTGTCTATCTATCTCTATATCTATCAATCTATCTATCTTTATATCTATCTATCTCTCGCTCTATCTATCTATCTCTTTATCTATCTATCTTTATATCTATCAATCAATCTATCTATCGCTATATCTATCTTTCTATCTAACTATCCATCTCTTTATATATCTATCTATCTTTATATCTATCAATCTATCTATCTTTATATCTATCTATCTCTCGCTCTATCTAAATATCTCTTTATCTATCTATCTCTATATCTATCAATCAATCTATCTATCTCTATATCTATCTTTCTATCTAACTATCCATCTCTTTATCTATCTATCTATCTATCTATCTATCTCTATATCTATCAATCCATCTATCTTTATATCTATCTATCTATCTATCTCTCGCTCTATCTATCTATCTCTTTATCTATCTCTATATCTATCAATCAATCTATCTATCTCTATATCTATCTCTCTAACTATCTATCTCTTTATCTATCTATCTATCTTTATATCTATCTATATATGGGCAAGCTACAGATGTGTTCACATACACCTAGTCTCCCTGTGCGTTAAACAGCCCTTCTGGAAGTGTTATACCATGGCACGACAAAAAAGAACTGAGTGTCTTTTCGTGTAACTTTTCCCCTTAAAATGTGTCTTCATTGCAAAGCGATGCAAAATATGATGGACAAGGAGCTTATGCTGATTAAAATGACATGTGGCATGCCTATGTTCTGTGTGCGACTGCGGATATATCTGCATGCAAAATGATACGTTACAGTGTCAGTGGCTGTGACACTGTAAAGTTGCATTTTGCATGCAGATACAGCAGCAGTCACACACACAGAATATAGGCATGCCGAATATCATTTTAATCAGTATAAGCTGCTTTTACGTCCTATTCGCATTGCTTTGCAAATAAGACACATATTAATGGAAAAAGTCACCTGGAAAGATGCTCTGTGCTACAGAGTCACATTGTACTCACACATTATTCATAACACATCTCAAAGCACATGGAGGATTGATGTATGTGGATGCATCTGTATCTAATTATTTACTATTATTTATTACCAGCTTGTTATGTAGCACACATACATTCCGCAGCGCTTTACAAAAAATGTTCGGCCATTCATTTCAGTCCTTGCCCCAGTGGAGCTTACAGTCTATATACCCTACCAAATGCTCACACAACTAGCAACACATAGAAAGCGAGACATGATAACTATCAACAAAGCAAAAGACGAGTTATAAGGGCCAAAGAACTAGTGTCTGCCTATCTGTCTGTCTATCTATCTCTATATCTATCAATCTATCTCTATATCTATCTTTCTCTCTATCTATCTCTTTATCTATGTATCTATCTATCTCTATATCTATCAATCTATCTATCTAACTATCTATCTCTTTATCTATCTATCTATCTTTATATCTATCTATATATGGGCAATCTACAGATGTGTTCACATACACCTAGTCTCCCTGCGCGTTAAACAGCCCTTCTGGAAGTGTTATACAATGGCACGACACAATAGAACTGAGTGTCTTTTCGCGTAACTTTTCCCCTTAAAATGTGTCTTCATTGCAAAGCGATGCAAAATATAATGGACAATGAGCTTATGCTGATTAAAATGATATGTGGCATGCCTATGTTCTGTGTGCGACTGCGGATATATCTGCATGCAAAATGATACGTTACAGTGTCAGTGGCTGTGACACTGTAAAGTTGCATTTTGCATGCAGATACAGCAGCAGTTACACACACAGAATATAGGCATGCCGAATATCTTTTTAATCAGCATAAGCTGCTTTTGCGTCCTATTCACATCGCTTTGCAAATAAAGACACATTTTAAGGGCAAAAGTTGCATGGAAAGATGCTCTGCAATGCCGAGTCACATGGCGCTCACACGTTATTTGTAACACGTCTTATAGCATGGAGGATAGATGTATGTAGACACATCTGTATCTAACTAGTGTCTATTTATCAATGATTGAGCTACCTATCTATCTATAATCTATCTTTAAATATTAGACATCGGAGGCAAATCTTCTAATCAAAAGATTCAAATCTCCCAACATTAAGCCCAGGTGTTTGAAAAACCACCCTCAAGATTCTTGGTTGGGAAAGGTGAGTGTAATGCTGTTGGGGATTTTGACTAAAAAGCGTGATTTATGGAGTAAAACAGGGAGAGTGAAGAGCTGAGATATACTGTACCCTGAGATAAACAGAATTACTGTATATCTGACACTACCAAATCACAGTGTCGCATAAGTAGAAGAGTCCATAGCAAATAGACATTTTTGGAAGTATCAATGTATAGCAGGAACATATCATCGTGCCTCTGCAGGACTAGAACTAGTCTAGCCTGAGAATTACCGGTAATTAATAAACATTAATTACCTGTTCTGGGTCTCCTCTTCCGTTGGTTCCTCTTTGAGCGTTGCCATGAGTAGAAGTCTGGATTCAAGGACACCTCACAAAAGTCCAGCGATGTAGTTTGCTTAGATGCTGACCTCACATTTTGATTCATGGAAAAGGCCCACCTGGAAAAAAAGATTGAGAGGCGCGATAACATGTTCTTGCTATACACTATACATGCAAATATATCTCAGTTGAGTCTGTCATTGTTGGCAGGGTGAATTTGGACTATATCAATCTATCTGTCTATATCTATATCTGTCTATACAGTATATGGACGATCTACAGATGTGTTCACATACACCTAACCTCACTGCGCGTTAAACAGCCCTTGAAGGTAAGTTATACCGTGGCACGAATCGGTACCGATCCATCTCTCTATCTATTTATATAAATATGGGCAACCAACAGATGTGTTCAAATACACCTAGTCTACTCTCGCGTTAAACAGTCCTTCTAGTACTGTTATACTGTGGCACGACACAATAGAAGTGAGCGTCTTTTCGTGTAACTTTTCCCCTTAAAATCTGTCTTAATTGTAAAGCGATGCAAAATAGAATGGACAAGCAGCTTATGCTGATTAAAATGATCTGTGGCATGCCTATGTTCTGTGTGCGACTGCGGATATATCTGCATGCAAAATGCTACATTACAGTGTCAGCTGCTGTGACACTGTAAAATTGCATATCGCATGCAGATACAGCTCAGTCACACACAGATTATACAGTAGAAATGCCAAATCTCATTTTAATCAGTAGAAGCTGCTTTTGCATCCTATTCGCATCGCTTTGCAAATCAGACACATATTAATGGAAAAGGTCACCTGGAAAGATGCACTGTGCTACAGAGTCACATTGTACTCACCCATTATTCGTAACACATCTCAAAGCACATGGAGGATTGATGTATGTGGACGCATCTGTATCTAATTATTTATTATTATTTATTACCAGCTTGTTATATAGCGCACATACATTCTGCAGCGCTTTACAAAAAATGTTTGGCCATTCATTTCAGTCCTTGCCCCAGTGGAGCTTACAGTCTATATCCCCTAAAAAATGCTCACACAACTAGCAACACACAGAAAGCGAGACATGATAACTAGCAACACAGCGAAAGACGAGTTACAAGGGCCAAAGAACTAGTGTCTGCCTATCTGTCCATCTATCTCTATATCTATCAATCTATCTATCTTTATATCTATCTATCTCTCGCTCTATCTATCTATCTCTTTATCTATCTATCTTTATATCTATCAATCAATCTATCTATCGCTATATCTATCTTTCTATCTAACGATCCATCTCTTTATCTATCTATCTATCTTTATATCTATCAATCTATCTATCTTTATATCTATCTATCTCTCGCTCTATCTAAATATCTCTTTATCTATCTATCTCTATATCTATCAATCAATCAATCTATCTCTATATCTATCTTTCTATCTAACTATCCATCTCTTTATCTATCTATCTATCTATCAATCTATCTATCTTTATATCTATCTATCTCTCGCTCTATCTATCTATCTCTTTATCTATCTCTATATCTATCAATCAATCTATCTATCTCTATATCTATCTCTCTAACTATCTATCTCTTTATCTATCTATCTATCTATCTTTATATCTATCTATATATGGGCAATCTACAGATGTGGTAACATACACCTAGTCTCCCTGCACGTTAAACAGCCCTTCTGGAAGTGTTATACAATGGCACGACACAATAGAACTGAGTGTCTTTTCGCGTAACTTTTCCCCTTAAAATGTGTCTTCATTGCAAAGCGATGCAAAATATGATGGACAAGGAGCTTATGCTGATTAAAATGATATGTGGCATGCCTATGTTCTGTGTGCGACTGCGGATATATCTGCATGCAAAATGATACGTTACAGTGTCAGTGGCTGTGACACTGTAAAGTTGCATTTTGCATGCAGATACAGCAGCAGTTACACACACAGAATATAGGCATGCCGAATATCTTTTTAATCAGCATAAGCTGCTTTTGCGTCCTATTCACATCGCTTTGCAAAAAAAGACACATTTTAAGGGCAAAAGTCGCATGGAAAGATGCTCTGCAATGCCGAGTCACATGGCGCTCACACGTTATTTGTAACACGTCTTATAGCACATGGAGGATAGATGTATGTAGACACATCTGTATCTAACTAGTGTCTATTTATCAATGATTGAGCTACCTATCTATCTATAATCTATCTTTAAATATTAGACATCGGAGGCAAATCTTCTAATCAAAAGATTAAAATCTCCCAACATTAAGCCCAGGTGTTTGAAAAACCACCCTCAAGATTCTTGGTTGGGAAAGGTGAGTGTAATGCTGTTGGGGATTTTGTCTAAAAAGCGTGATTTATGGAGTAAAACAGGGAGAGTGAAGAGCTGAGATATACTGTACCCTGAGATAAACAGAATTACTGTATATCTGACACTACCAAATCACAGTGTCGCATAAGTAGAAGAGTCCATAGCAAATAGACATTTTTGGAAGTATCAATGTATAGCAGGAACATATCATCGTGCCTCTGCAGGACTAGAACTAGTCTAGCCTGAGAATTACCGGTAATTAATAAACATTAATTACCTGTTCTGGGTCTCCTCTTCCGTTGGTTCCTCTTTGAGCGTTGCCATGAGTAGAAGTCTGGATTCAAGGACACCTCACAAAAGTCCAGCGATGTAGTTTGCTTAGATGCTGACCTCACATTTTGATTCATGGAAAAGGCCCACCTGGAAAAAAAGATTGAGAGGCGCGATAACATGTTCTTGCTATACACTATACATGCAAATATATCTCAGTTGAGTCTGTCATTGTTGGCAGGGTGAATTTGGACTATATCAATCTATCTGTCTATATCTATATCTATCTATACAGTATATGGACGATCTACAGATGTGTTCACATACACCTAACCTCACTGCGCGTTAAACAGCCCTTGAAGGTAAGTTATACCGTGGCACGAATCGGTACCGATCCATCTCTCTATCTATTTATATAAATATGGGCAACCAACAGATGTGTTCAAATACACCTAGTCTCCTCTCGCGTTAAACAGTCCTTCTAGTACTGTTATACTGTGGCACGACACAATAGAAGTGAGCGTCTTTTCGTGTAACTTTTCCCCTTAAAATCTGTCTTAATTGTAAAGCGATGCAAAATAGAATGGACAAGCAGCTTATGCTGATTAAAATGATCTGTGGCATGCCTATGTTCTGTGTGCGACTGCGGATATATCTGCATGCAAAATGCTACATTACAGTGTCAGCTGCTGTGACACTGTAAAATTGCATATCGCATGCAGATACAGCTCAGTCACACACAGATTATACAGTAGAAATGCCAAATCTCATTTTAATCAGTAGAAGCTGCTTTTGCGTCCTATTCGCATCGCTTTGCAAATCAGACACATATTAATGGAAAAGGTCACCTGGAAAGATGCACTGTGCTACAGAGTCACATTGTACTCACCCATTATTCGTAACACATCTCAAAGCACATGGAGGATTGATGTATGTGGACGCATCTGTATCTAATTATTTATTATTATTTATTACCAGCTTGTTATATAGCGCAAATACATTCTGCAGCGCTTTACAAAAAATGTTTGGCCATTCATTTCAGTCCTTGCCCCAGTGGAGCTTACAGTCTATATCCCCTAAAAAATGCTCACACAACTAGCAACACACAGAAAGCGAGACATGATAACTAGCAACACAGCGAAAGACGAGTTACAAGGGCCAAAGAACTAGTGTCTGCCTATCTGTCCATCTATCTCTATATCTATCAATCTATCTATCTTTATATCTATCTATCTCTCGCTCTATCTATCTCTTTATCTATCTATCTTTATATCTATCAATCAATCTATCTATCGCTATATCTATCTTTCTATCTAACGATCCATCTCTTTATCTATCTATCTATCTTTATATCTATCAATCTATCTATCTTTATATCTATCTATCTCTCGCTCTATCTAAATATCTCTTTATCTATCTATCTCTATATCTATCAATCAATCAATCTATCTCTATATCTATCTTTCTATCTAACTATCCATCTCTTTATCTATCTATCTATCTATCTATCAATCTATCTATCTTTATATCTATCTATCTCTCGCTCTATCTATCTATCTCTTTATCTATCTCTATATCTATCAATCAATCTATCTATCTCTATATCTATCTCTCTAACTATCTATCTCTTTATCTATCTATCTATCTATCTTTATATCTATCTATATATGGGCAATCTACAGATGTGGTAACATACACCTAGTCTCCCTGCACGTTAAACAGCCCTTCTGGAAGTGTTATACAATGGCACGACACAATAGAACTGAGTGTCTTTTCGCGTAACTTTTCCCCTTAAAATGTGTCTTCATTGCAAAGCGATGCAAAATATGATGGACAAGGAGCTTATGCTGATTAAAATGATATGTGGCATGCCTATGTTCTGTGTGCGACTGCGGATATATCTGCATGCAAAATGATACGTTACAGTGTCAGTGGCTGTGACACTGTAAAGTTGCATTTTGCATGCAGATACAGCAGCAGTTACACACACAGAATATAGGCATGCCGAATATCTTTTTAATCAGCATAAGCTGCTTTTGCGTCCTATTCACATCGCTTTGCAAATAAAGACACATTTTAAGGGCAAAAGTCGCATGGAAAGATGCTCTGCAATGCCGAGTCACATGGCGCTCACACGTTATTTGTAACACGTCTTATAGCACATGGAGGATAGATGTATGTAGACACATCTGTATCTAACTAGTGTCTATTTATCAATGATTGAGCTACCTATCTATCTATAATCTATCTTTAAATATTAGACATCGGAGGCAAATCTTCTAATCAAAAGATTCAAATCTCCCAACATTAAGCCCAGGTGTTTGAAAAACCACCCTCAAGATTCTTGGTTGGGAAAGGTGAGTGTAATGCTGTTGGGGATTTTGTCTAAAAAGCGTGATTTATGGAGTAAAACAGGGAGAGTGAAGAGCTGAGATATACTGTACCCTGAGATAAACAGAATTACTGTATATCTGACACTACCAAATCACAGTGTCGCATAAGTAGAAGAGTCCATAGCAAATAGACATTTTTGGAAGTATCAATGTATAGCAGGAACATATCATCGTGCCTCTGCAGGACTAGAACTAGTCTAACCTGAGAATTACCGGTAATTAATAAACATTAATTACCTGTTCTGGGTCTCCTCTTCCGTTGGTTCCTCTTTGAGCGTTGCCATGAGTAGAAGTCTGGATTCAAGGACACCTCACAAAAGTCCAGCGATGTAGTTTGCTTAGATGCTGACCTCACATTTTGATTCATGGAAAAGGCCCACCTGGAAAAAAAGATTGAGAGGCGCGATAACATGTTCTTGCTATACACTATACATGCAAATATATCTCAGTTGAGTCTGTCATTGTAGGCAGGGTGAATTTGGACTATATCTATCTATCTGTCTATGTCTATATCTATCTATACAGTATATGGACGATCTACAGATGTGTTCACATACACCTAGCCTCACTGCGCGTTAAACAGCCCTTGTAGATAAGTTATACCGTGGCACGAATCAGTACCAATCCATCTCTCTATCTATCTATCTATTTATATATATATGGGCAACCAACAGATGTGTTCAAATACACCTAGTCTCTCGCGTCAAACAGTCCTCCTAGTACTGTTATACTGTGGCACGACACATTAGAAGTGAGCGTCTTTTCGTGTAACTTTTCCCCTTAAAATCTGTCTTAATTGTAAAGTGATGCAAAATAGAATGGACAAGCAGCTTATGCTGATTAAAATGATATGTGGCATGTCTATGTTCTGTGTGCGACTGCGGATATATCTGCATGCAAAATGATACGTTACAGTGTCAGTGGCTGTGACACTGTAAAGTTGCATTTTGCATGCAGATACAGAAGCAGTTACACACACAGAATATAGGCATGCCGAATATCTTTTTAATCAGCATAAGCTGCTTTTGCGTCCTATTCACATCGCTTTGCAAATAAAGACACATTTTAAGGGCAAAAGTCGCATGGAAAGATGCTCTGCAATGCCGAGTCACATGGAGCTCACACGTTATTTGTAACACGTCTTATAGCACATGGAGGATAGATGTATGTAGACACATCTGTATCTAACTAGTGTCTATTTATCAATGATTGAGCTACCTATCTATCTATAATCTATCTTTAAATATTAGACATCGGAGGCAAATCTTCTAATCAAAAGATTCAAATCTCCCAACATTAAGCCCAGGTGTTTGAAAAACCACCCTCAAGATTCTTGGTTGGGAAAGGTGAGTGTAATGCTGTTGGGGATTTTGACTAAAAAGCGTGATTTATGGAGTAAAACAGGGAGAGTGAAGAGCTGAGATATACTGTACCCTGAGATAAACAGAATTACTGTATATCTGACACTACCAAATCACAGTGTTGCATAAGTAGAAGAGTCCATAGCAAATAGACATTTTTGGAAGTATCAATGTATAGCAGGAACATATCATCGTGCCTCTGCAGGACTAGAACTAGTCTAGCCTGAGAATTACTGGTAATTAATAAACATTAATTACCTGTTCTGGGTCTCCTCTTCCGTTGGTTCCTCTTTGAGCGTTGCCATGAGTAGAAGTCTGGATTCAAGGACACCTCACAAAAGTCCAGCGATGTAGTTTGCTTAGATGCTGACCTCACATTTTGATTCATGGAAAAGGCCCACCTGGAAAAAAAGATTGAGAGGCGCGATAACATGTTCTTGCTATACACTATACATGCAAATATATCTCAGTTGGGTCTGTCATTGCTGGCAGGGTGAATTTGGACTATATCTATCTATCTGTCTATGTCTATATCTATCTATACAGTATATGGACGATCTACAGATGTGTTCACATACACCAAGCCTCACTGCGCGTTAAACAGCCCTTGTAGATAAGTTATACCGTGGCACGAATCAGTACCGATCCATCTCTCTATCTATCTATCTATTTATATATATATGGGCAACCAACAGATGTGTTCAAATACACCTAGTCTCTCGCGTTAAACAGTCCTTCTAGTACTGTTATACTGTGGCACGACACATTAGAAGTGAGCGTCTTTTCATGTAACTTTTCCCCTTAAAATCTGTCTTAATTGTAAAGCGATGCAAAATAGAATGGACAAGCAGCTTATGCTGATTAAAATGATCTGTGGCATGCCTATGTTCTGTGTGCGACTGCGGATATATCTGCATGCAAAATGCTACATTACAGTGTCAGCTGCTGTGACACTGTAAAATTGCATATCGCATGCAGATACAGCTCAGTCACACACAGATTATACAGTAGAAATGCCATATATCATTTTAATCAGTAGAAGCTGCTTTTGCGTTCTATTCGCATCGCTTTGCAAATCAGACACATATTAATGGAAAAGGTCACCTGGAAAGATGCACTGTGCTACAGAGTCACATTGTACTCACCCATTATTCGTAACACATCTCAAAGCACATGGAGGATTGATGTATGTGGACGCATCTGTATCTAATTATTTATTATTATTTATTACCAGCTTGTTATATAGCGCAAATACATTCTGCAGCGCTTTACAAAAAATGTTTGGACATTCATTTCAGTCCTTGCCCTAGTGGAGCTTAAAGTCTATATCCCCTACCAAATGCTCACACAACTAGCAACACACAGAAAGCGAGACATGATAACTAGCAACACAGCGAAAGACGAGTTATAAGGGCCAAAGAACTAGTGTCTGCCTATCTGTCTATCTATCTCTATATCTATCAATCTATCTATCTTTATATCTATCTATCTCTCGCTCTATCTATCTATCTCTTTATCTATCTATCTTTATATCTATCAATCAATCTATCTATCGCTATATCTATCTTTCTATCTAACTATCCATCTCTTTATATATCTATCTATCTTTATATCTATCAATCTATCTATCTTTATATCTATCTATCTCTCGCTCTATCTAAATATCTCTTTATCTATCTATCTCTATATCTATCAATCAATTTATCTATCTCTATATCTATTTTTCTATCTAACTATCCATCTCTTTATCTATCTATCTATCTATCTATCTATCTCTATATCTATCAATCCATCTATCTTTATATCCATCTATCTATCTCTCACTCTATCTATCTATCTCTTTATCTATATCTATATCTATCAATCAATCTATCTATCTCTCTAACTATCTATCTCTTTATCTATCTATCTATCTATCTTTATATCTATCTATATATGGGCAAGCTACAGATGTGTTCACATACACCTAGTCTCCCTGTGCGTTAAACAGCCGTTCTGGAAGTGTTATACCATGGCACGACAAAAAAGAACTTAGTGTCTTTTCGTGTAACTTTTCCCCTTAAAATGTGTCTTCATTGCAAAGCGATGCAAAATATGATGGACAAGGAGCTTATGCTGATTAAAATGACATGTGGCATGCCTATGTTCTGTGTGCGACTGCAGATATATCTGCATGCAAAATGATACGTTACAGTGTCAGTGGCTGTGACACTGTAAAGTTGCATTTTGCATGCAGATACAGCAGCAGTCACACACACAGAATATAGGCATGCCGAATATCATTTTAATCAGTATAAGCTGCTTTTACGTCCTATTCGCATTGCTTTGCAAATAAGACACATATTAATGGAAAAAGTCACCTGGAAAGATGCTCTGTGCTACAGAGTCACATTGTACTCACACATTATTCATAACACATCTCAAAGCACATGGAGGATTGATGTATGTGGATGCATCTGTATCTAATTATTTACTATTATTTATTACCAGCTTGTTATGTAGCGCACATACATTCCGCAGCGCTTTACAAAAAATGTTCGGTCATTCATTTCAGTCCTTGCCCCATTGGAGCTTACAGTCTATATACCCTACCAAATGCTCCCACAACTAGCAACACATAGAAAGTGAGACATGATAACTATCAACACAGCAAAAGACGAGTTATAAGGGCCAACGAACTAGTGTCTGCCTATCTGTCTGTCTATCTATCTCTATATCTATCAATCTATCTCTATATCTATCTATCTCTCTATCTATCTCTTTATCTATGTATCTATCTATCTCTATATCTGTCAATCTATCTATCTCTATATCTATCTATCTATCTCTCTATCTAACTATCTATCTCTTTATCTATCTATCTATCTATCTATCTTTATATCTATCTATATATGGGCTCTATCTATCTATCTCTTTATCTATCTCTATATCTATCAATCAATCTATCTATCTCTATATCTATCTCTCTAACTATCTATCTCTTTATCTATCTATCTATCTATCTATCTATCTTTATATCTATCTATATATGGGCAAGCTACAGATGTGTTCACATACACCTAGTCTCCCTGTGCGTTAAACAGCCCTTCTGGAAGTGTTATACCATGGCACGACAAAAAAGAACTGAGTTTCTTTTCATGTAACTTTTCCCCTTAAAATGTGTCTTCATTGCAAAGCGAAGCAAAATTTGATGGACAAGGAGCTTATGCTGATTAAAATGACATGTGGCATGCCTATGTTCTGTGTGCGACTGCGGATATATCTGCATGCAAAATGATACGTTACAGTGTCAGTGGCTGTGACACTGTAAAGTTGCATTTTGCATGCAGACACAGCAGCAGTCACACACACAGAATATAGGCATGCCGAATATCATTTTAATCAGTATAAGCTGCTTTTACGTCCTATTCGCATTGCTTTGCAAATAAGACACATATTAATGGAAAAAGTCACCTGGAAAGATGCTCTGTGCTACAGAGTCACATTGTACTCACACATTATTCATAACACATGTCCAAGCACATGGAGGATTGATCTATCTATCTATCTTTTTATCTATCTATATATAGGCAGCCAACAGATGTGTTCACATACACCTAGTCTCCGCTCACGTTAAACAGACCTTCTAGTGGTGTTATACTGTGGCACGACACAATAGAAGTATGCGTCTTTTCGTGTAACTTTTCCCCTTAAAATGTGTCTTAATTGCAAAGCGATGCAAAATATGATGGACAATGAGCTTATGCTGATTAAAATGATATGTGGCATGCCTATGTTCTGTGTGCGACTGCGGATATATCTGCATGCAAAATGATACGTTACAGTGTCAGTGGCTGTGACACTGTAAAGTTGCATTTTGCATACAGATACAGCAGCAGTTACACACACAGAATATAGGCATGCCGAATATCATTTTAATCAGCATAAGCTGCTTTTGCGTCCTATTCACATCGCTTTGCAAATAAAGACACATTTTAAGGGCAAAAGTCGCATGGAAAGATGCTCTGCAATGCCGAGTCACATGGCGCTCACACGTTATTTGTAACACGTCTTATAGCACATGGAGGATAGATGTATGTAGACACATCTGTATCTAACTAGTGTCTATTTATCAATGATTGAGCTACCTATCTATCTATAATCTATCTTTAAATATTAGACATCGGAGGCAAATCTTCTAATCAAAAGATTCAAATCTCCCAACATTAAGCCCAGGTGTTTGAAAAACCACCCTCAAGATTCTTGGTTGGGAAAGGTGAGTGTAATGCTGTTGGGGATTTTGACTAAAAAGCGTGATTTATGGAGTAAAACAGGGAGAGTGAAGAGCTGAGATATACTGTACCCTGAGATAAACAGAATTACTGTATATCTGACACTACCAAATCACAGTGTCGCATAAGTAGAAGAGTCCATAGCAAATAGACATTTTTGGAAGTATCAATGTATAGCAGGAACATATCATTGTGCCTCTGCAGGACTAGAACTAGTCTAGCCTGAGAATTACCGGTAATTAATAAACATTAATTACCTGTTCTGGGTCTCCTCTTCCGTTGGTTCTTCTTTGAGCGTTGCAATGAGTAGAAGTCTGGATTCAAGGACACCTCACAAAAGTCCAGCGATGTAGTTTGCTTAGATGCTGACCTCACATTTTGATTCATGGAAAAGGCCCACCTGGAAAAAAAGATTGAGAGGCGCGATAACATGTTCTTGCTATACACTATACATGCAAATATATCTCAGTTGGGTCTGTCATTGTTGGCAGGGTGAATTTGGACTATATCTATCTATCTGTCTATGTCTATATCTATACAGTATATGGACGATCTACAGATGTGTTCACATACACCAAGCCTCACTGCGCGTTAAACAGCCCTTGTAGATAAGTTATACCGTGGCACGAATCAGTACCGATCCATCTCTCTATCTATCTATCTATTTATATATATATGGGCAACCAACAGATGTGTTCAAATACACCTAGTCTCTCGCGTTAAACAGTCCTTCTAGTACTGTTATACTGTGGCACGACACATTAGAAGTGAGCGTCTTTTCGTGTAACTTTTCCCCTTAAAATCTGTCTTAATTGTAAAGCGATGCAAAATTGAATGGACAAGCAGCTTATGCTGATTAAAATGATCTGTGGCATGCCTATGTTCTGTGTGCGACTGCGGATATATCTGCATGCAAAATGCTACATTACAGTGTCAGCTGCTGTGACACTGTAAAATTGCATATCGCATGCAGATACAGCTCAGTCACACACAGATTATACAGTAGAAATGCCATATATCATTTTAATCAGTAGAAGCTGCTTTTGCGTTCTATTCGCATCGCTTTGCAAATCAGACACATATTAATGGAAAAGGTCACCTGGAAAGATGCACTGTGCTACAGAGTCACATTGTACTCACCCATTATTCGTAACACATCTCAAAGCACATGGAGGATTGATGTATGTGGACGCATCTGTATCTAATTATTTATTATTATTTATTACCAGCTTGTTATATAGCGCAAATACATTCTGCAGCGCTTTACAAAAAATGTTTGGCCATTCATTTCAGTCCTTGCCCCAGTGGAGCTTAAAGTCTATATCCCCTACCAAATGCTCACACAACTAGCAACACACAGAAAGCGAGACATGATAACTAGCAACACAGCGAAAGACGAGTTATAAGGGCCAAAGAACTAGTGTCTGCCTATCTGTCTATCTATCTCTATATCTATCAATCTATCTATCTTTATATCTATCTATCTCTCGCTCTATCTATCTATCTCTTTATCTATCTATCTTTATATCTATCAATCAATCTATCTATCGCTATATCTATCTTTCTATCTAACTATCCATCTCTTTATATATCTATCTATCTTTATATCTATCAATCTATCTATCTTTATATCTATCTATCTCTCGCTCTATCTAAATATCTCTTTATCTATCTATCTCTATATCTATCAATCAATCTATCTATCTCTATATCTATTTTTCTATCTAACTATCCATCTCTTTATCTATCTATCTATCTATCTCTATATCTATCAATCCATCTATCTTTATATCTATCTATCTATCTCTCGCTCTATCTATCTATCTCTTTATCTATCTCTATATCTATCAATCAATCTATCTATCTCTCTAACTATCTATCTCTTTATCTATCTATCTATCTATCTATCTATCTATCTATCTTTATATCTATCTATATATGGGCAAGCTACAGATGTGTTCACATACACCTAGTCTCCCTGTGCGTTAAACAGCCCTTCTGGAAGTGTTATACCATGGCACGACAAAAAAGAACTTAGTGTCTTTTCGTGTAACTTTTCCCCTTAAAATGTGTCTTCATTGAAAAGCGATGCAAAATATGATGGACAAGGAGCTTATGCTGATTAAAATGACATGTGGCATGCCTATGTTCTGTGTGCGACTGCGGATATATCTGCATGCAAAATGATACGTTACAGTGTCAGTGGCTGTGACACTGTAAAGTTGCATTTTGCATGCAGATACAGCAGCAGTCACACACACAGAATATAGGCATGCCGAATATCATTTTAATCAGTATAAGCTGCTTTTACGTCCTATTCGCATTGCTTTGCAAATAAGACACATATTAATGGAAAAAGTCACCTGGAAAGATGCTCTGTGCTACAGAGTCACATTGTACTCACACATTATTCATAACACATCTCAAAGCACATGGAGGATTGATGTATGTGGATGCATCTGTATCTAATTATTTATTATTATTTATTACCAGCTTGTTAAGTAGCGCACATACATTCCGCAGCGCTTTACAAAAAATGTTCGGTCATTCATTTCAGTCCTTGCCCCATTGGAGCTTACAGTCTATATACCCTACCAAATGCTCCCACAACTAGCAACACATAGAAAGTGAGACATGATAACTATCAACACAGCAAAAGACGAGTTATAAGGGCCAAAGAACTAGTGTCTGCCTATCTGTCTGTCTATCTATCTCTATATCTATCAATCTATCTCTATATCTATCTATCTCTCTATCTATCTCTTTATCTATGTATCTATCTATCTCTATATCTGTCAATCTATCTATCTCTATATCTATCTATCTATCTATCTATCTATCTATCTCTCTATCTAACTATCTATCTCTTTATCTATCTATCTATCTATCTATCTATCTTTATATCTATCTATATATGGGCAATGTACAGATGTGTTCACATTCACCTAGTCTCCCTGCGCGTTAAACAGCCCTTCTGGAAGTGTTATACAATGGCACGACACAATAGAACTGAGTGTCTTTTCGCGTAACTTTTCCCCTTAAAATGTGTCTTCATTGCAAAGCGATGCAAAATATGATGGACAAGGAGCTTATGCTGATTAAAATGATATGTGGCATGCCTATGTTCTGTGTGCGACTGCGGATATATCTGCATGCAAAATGATACGTTACAGTGTCAGTGGCTGTGACACTGTAAAGTTGCATTTTGCATGCAGATACAGCAGCAGTTACACACACAGAATATAGGCATGCCGAATATCTTTTTAATCAGCATAAGCTGCTTTTGCGTCCTATTCACATCGCTTTGCAAATAAAGACACATTTTAAGGGCAAAAGTCGCATGGAAAGATGCTCTGCAATGCCGAGTCACATGGCGCTCACACGTTATTTGTAACACGTCTTATAGCACATGGAGGATAGATGTATGTAGACACATCTGTATCTAACTAGTGTCTATTTATCAATGATTGAGCTACCTATCTATCTATAATCTATCTTTAAATATTAGACATCGGAGGCAAATCTTCTAATCAAAAGATTCAAATCTCCCAACATTAAGCCCAGGTGTTTGAAAAACCACCCTCAAGATTCTTGGTTGGGAAAGGTGAGTGTAATGCTGTTGGGGATTTTGACTAAAAAGCGTGATTTATGGAGTAAAACAGGGAGAGTGAAGAGCTGAGATATACTGTACCCTGAGATAAACAGAATTACTGTATATCTGACACTACCAAATCACAGTGTCGCATAAGTAGAAGAGTCCATAGCAAATAGACATTTTTGGAAGTATCAATGTATAGCAGGAACATATCATCGTGCCTCTGCAGGACTAGAACTAGTCTAGCCTGAGAATTACCGGTAATTAATAAACATTAATTACCTGTTCTGGGTCTCCTCTTCCGTTGGTTCCTCTTTGAGCGTTGCCATGAGTAGAAGTCTGGATTCAAGGACACCTCACAAAAGTCCAGCGATGTAGTTTGCTTAGATGCTGACATCACATTTTGATTCATGGAAAAGGCCCACCTGGAAAAAAAGATTGAGAGGCGTGATAACATGTTCTTGCTATACACTATACATGCAAATATATCTCAGTTGGGTCTGTCATTGTTGGCAGGGAGAATTTGGACTATATCTATCTATCTGTCTATGTCTATATCTATCTATACAGTATATGGACGATCTACAGATGTGTTCACATACACCTAACCTCACTGCGCGTTAAACAGCCCTTGAAGGTAAGTTATACCGTGGCACGAATCGGTACCGATCCATCTCTCTATCTATTTATATATATATGGGCAACCAACAGATGTGTTCAAATACACCTAGTCTCCTCTCGCGTTAAACAGTCCTTCTAGTACTGTTATACTGTGGCACGACACAATAGAAGTGAGCGTCTTTTCATGTAACTTTTCCCCTTAAAATCTGTCTTAATTGTAAAGCGATGCAAAATAGAATGGACAAGCAGCTTATGCTGATTAAAATGATCTGTGGCATGCCTATGTTCTGTGTGCGACTGCGGATATATCTGCATGCAAAATGCTACATTACAGTGTCAGCTGCTGTGACACTGTAAAATTGCATATCGCATGCAGATACAGCTCAGTCACACACAGATTATACAGTAGAAATGCCAAATCTCATTTTAATCAGTAGAAGCTGCTTTTGCGTCCTATTCGCATCGCTTTGCAAATCAGACACATATTAATGGAAAAGGTCACCAGGAAAGATGCACTGTGCTACAGAGTCACATTGTACTCACCCATTATTCGTAACACATCTCAAAGCACATGGAGGATTGATGTATGTGGACGCATCTGTATCTAATTATTTATTATTATTTATTACCAGCTTGTTATATAGCGCACATACATTCTGCAGCGCTTTACAAAAAATGTTTGGCCATTCATTTCAGTCCTTGCCCCAGTGGAGCTTACAGTCTATATCCCCTAAAAAATGCTCACACAACTAGCAACACACAGAAAGCGAGACATGATAACTAGCAACACAGCGAAAGACGAGTTATAAGGGCCAAATAACTAGTGTCTGCCTATCTGTCCATCTATCTCTATATCTATCAATCTATCTATCTTTATATCTATCTATCTCTCGCTCTATCTATCTATCTCTTTATCTATCTATCTTTATATCTATCAATCAATCTATCTATCGCTATATCTATCTTTCTATCTAACTATCCATCTCTTTATCTATCTATCTATCTTTATATCTATCAATCTATCTATCTTTATATCTATCTATCTCTCGCTCTATCTAAATATCTCTTTATCTATCTATCTCTATATCTATCAATCAATCTATCTATCTCTATATCTATCTTTCTATCTAACTAGCCATCTCTTTATCTATCTATCTATCTATCTATCTCTATATCTATCAATCTATCTATCTTTATATCTATCTATCTCTCACTCTATCTATCTATCTCTTTATCTATCTCTATATCTATCAATCAATCTATCTATCTCTATATCTATCTCTCTAACTATCTATCTCTTTATCTATCTATCTATCTATCTTTATATCTATCTATATATGGGCAAGCTACAGATGTGTTCACATACACCTAGTCTCCCTGTGCGTTAAACATCCCTTCTGGAAGTGTTATACCATGGCACGACAAAAAAGAACTGAGTGTCTTTTCATGTAACTTTTCCCCTTAAAATGTGTCTTCATTGCAAAGCGAAGCAAAATATGATGGACAAGGAGCTTATGCTGATTAAAATGACATGTGGCATGCCTATGTTCTGTGTGCAACTGCGGATATATCTGCATGCAAAATGATACGTTACAGTGTCAGTGGCTGTGACACTGTAAAGTTGCATTTTGCATGCAGACACAGCAGCAGTCACACACACAGAATATAGGCATGCCGAATATCATTTTAATCAGTATAAGCTGCTTTTACGTCCTATTCGCATTGCTTTGCAAATAAGACACATATTAATGGAAAAAGTCACCTGGAAAGATGCTCTGTGCTACAGAGTCACATTGTACTCACACATTATTCATAACACATGTCAAAGCACATGGAGGATTGATGTATGTGGATGCATCTGTATCTAATTATTTACTATTATTTATTACCAGCTTGTTATGTAGCGCACATACATTCCGCAGCGCTTTACAAAAAATGTTCGGCCATTCATTTCAGTCCTTGCCCCAGTGGAGCTTACAGTCTATATGCCCTACCAAATGCTCCCACAACTAGCAACACATAGAAAGTGAGACATGATAACTATCAACACAGCGAAAGACGAGTTATAAGGGCCAAAGAACAAGTGTCTGCCTATCTGTCTGTCTATCTATCTCTATATCTATCAATCTATCTCTATATCTATCTATCTCTCTATCTATCAATCTCTATCTATATATCTATCTATCTCTATATCTATCAATCTATCTATCTCTATATCTATCTATCTATCTATCTCTCTATCTTACTATCAATCTCTTTATCTATCTATCTATCTTTTTATCTATCTATATATAGGCAGCCAACAGATGTGTTCACATACACCTAGTCTCCGCTCACGTTAAACAGTCCTTCTAGTGGTGTTATACCATGGCACGACACAATAGAACTGAGTGTCTTTTCGTGTAACTTTTCCCCTTAAAATGTGTCTTCATTGCAAAGCGATGCAAAATATGATGGACAAGGAGCTTATGCTGATTAAAATATGTGGCATGCCTATGTTCTGTGTGCGACTGCGGATATATCTGCATGCAAAATGATACGTTACAGTGTCAGTGGCTGTGACACTGTAAAGTTGCATTTTGCATGCAGATACAGCAGCAGTTACACACACAGAATATAGGCATGCCGAATATCTCTTTAATCAGTATAAGCTGCTTTTGCGTCCTATTCACATTGCTTTGCAAATAAAGACACATTTTAAGGGCAAAAGTCGCATGGAAAGATGCTCTGCAATGCCGAGTCACATGGCGCTCACACGTTATTTGTAACACGTCTTATAGCATGGAGGATAGATGTATGTAGACACATCTCTATCTAACTAGTGTCTATTTATCAATGATTGAGCTACCTATCTATCTATAATCTATCTTTAAATATTAGACATCGGAGGCAAATCTTCTAATCAAAAGATTCAAATCTCCCAACATTAAGCCCAGGTGTTTGAAAAACCACCCTCAAGATTCTTGGTTGGGAAAGGTGAGTGTAATGCTGTTGGGGATTTTGACTAAAAAGCGTATTTATGGAGTAAAACAGGGAGAGTGAAGAGCTGAGATATACTGTACCCTGAGATAAACAGAATTACTGTATATCTGACACTACCAAATCACAGTGTCGCATAAGTAGAAGAGTCCATAGCAAATAGACATTTTTGGAAGTATCAATGAATAGCAGGAACATATCATTGTGCCTCTGCAGGACTAGAACTAGTCTAGCCTGAGAATTACCGGTAATTAATAAACATTAATTACCTGTTCTGGGTCTCCTCTTCCGTTGGTTCTTCTTTGAGCATTGCCATGAGTAGAAGTCTGGATTCAAGGACACCTCACAAAAGTCCAGCGATGTAGTTTGCTTAGATGCTGACCTCACATTTTGATTCATGGAAAAGGCCCACCTGGAAAAAAAGATTGAGAGGCGCGATAACATGTTCTTGCTATACACTATACATGCAAATATATCTCAGTTGGGTCTGTCATTGTTGGCAGGGTGAATTTGGACTATATCTATCTATCTGTCTATGTCTATATCTATACAGTATATGGACGATCTACAGATGTGTTCACATACACCAAGCCTCACTGCACGTTAAACAGCCCTTGTAGATAAGTTATACCATGGCACGAATCGGTACCGATCCATCTCTCTATCTATCTATCTATCTATTTATATATATATGGGCAACCAACAGATGTGTTCAAATACACCTAGTCTCCTCTCGCGTTAAACAGTCCTTCTAGTACTGTTATACTGTGGCACGACACAATACAAGTGAGCGTCTTTTCGTGTAACTTTTCCCCTTAAAATCTGTCTTAATTGTAAAGCGATGCAAAATAGAATGGACAAGCAGCTTATGCTGATTAAAATAATCTGTGGCATGCCTATGTTCTGTGTGCGACTGCGGATATATCTGCATGCAAAATGCTACATTACAGTGTCAGCGGCTGTGACACTGTAAAATTGCATATCGCATGCAGATACAGCTCAGTCACACACAGATTATACAGTAGAAATGCCATATATCATTTTAATTAGTAGAAGCTGCTTTTGCGTTCTATTTGCATCGCTTTGCAAATCAGACACATATTAATGGAAAAGGTCACCTGGAAAGATGCACTGTGCTACAGAGTCACATTGTACTCACCCATTATTCGTAACACATCTCAAAGCACATGGAGGATTGATGTATGTGGACGCATCTGTATCTAATTATTTATTATTATTTATTACCAGCTTGTTATATAGCGCACATACATTCTGCAGCGCTTTACAAAAAATGTTTGGCCATTCATTTCAGTCCTTGCCCCAGTGGAGCTTACAGTCTATATCCCCTACCAAATGCCCACACAACTAGCAACACACAGAAAGCGAGACATGATAACTAGCAACACAGCGAAAGATGAGTTATAAGGGCTAAAGAACTAGTGTCTGCCTATCAGTCTATCTATCTCTATATCTATCAATCTATCTATCTTTCTATCTATCTATCTATCTATCTCTATATCTATCAATCAATCTATCTATCTATCTATCTATCTATCTATCTATCTATCTATCTCTATATCTATCTATCTATCTCTCTATCTAACTATCTATCTCTTTATCTATCTTTATATCTATCTATATATGGGCAATCTACAGATGTGTTCACATACACCTAGTCTCCCTGTGCGTTAAACAGCCCTTCTGGAAGTGTTATACCATGGCACGACACAATAGAACTGAGTGTCTTTTCGTGTAACTTTTCCCCTTAAAATGTGTCTTCATTGCAAAGCGATGCAAAATATGATGGACAAGGAGCTTATGCTGATTAAAATGACATGTGGCATGCCTATGTTCTGTGTGCGACTGCGGATATATCTGCATGCATAATGATACGTTACAGTGTCAGTGGCTGTGACACTGTAAAGTTGCATTTTGCATGCAGATACAGCAGCAGTTACACACACAGAATATAGGCATGCCGAATATCTCTTTAATCAGTATAAGCTGCTTTTGCGTCCTATTCACATTGCTTTGCAAATAAAGACACATTTTAAGGGCAAAAGTCGCATGGAAAGATGCTCTGCAATGCCGAGTCACATGGCGCTCACACGTTATTTGTAACACGTCTTATAGCATGGAGGATAGATGAATGTAGACACATCTCTATCTAACTAGTGTCTATTTATCAATGATTGAGCTACCTATCTATCTATAATCTATCTTTAAATATTAGACATCGGAGGCAAATCTTCTAATCAAAAGATTCAAATCTCCCAACATTAAGCCCAGGTGTTTGAAAAACCACCCTCAAGATTCTTGGTTGGGAAAGGTGAGTGTAATGCTGTTGGGGATTTTGACTAAAAAGAGTGATTTATGGAGTAAAACAGGGAGAGTGAAGAGCTGAGATATACTGTACCCTGAGATAAACAGAATTACTGTATATCTGACACTACCAAATCACAGTGTCGCATAAGTAGAAGAGTCCATAGCAAATAGACATTTTTGGAAGTATCAATGTATAGCAGGAACATATCATCGTGCCTCTGCAGGACTAGAACTAGTCTAGCCTGAGAATTACCGGTAATTAATAAACATTAATTACCTTTTCTGGGTCTCCTCTTCCGTTGGCTCCTCTTTGAGCGTTGCCATGAGTAGAAGTTTGGATTCAAGGACACCTCACAAAAGTCCAGCGATGTAGTTTGCTTAGATGCTGACCTCACATTTTGATTCATGGAAAAGGCCCACCTGGAAAAAAAGATTGAGAGGCGCGATAACATGTTCTTGCTATACACTATACATGCAAATATATCTCAGTTGGGTCTGTCATTGTTGGCAGGGTGAATTTGGACTATATCTATCTATCTGTCTATGTCTATATCTATCTATACAGTATATGGATGATCTACAGATGTGTTCACTTACACCTAGCCTCACTGCGCGTTAAACAGCCCTTGTAGATAAGTTATACCGTGGCAAGAATCAGTACCGATCCATCTCTCTATCTATCTATCTATTTATATATATATGGGCAACCAACAGATGTGTTCAAATACACCTAGTCTCTCGCGTTAAACAGTCCTTCTAGTACTGTTATACTGTGGCACGACACAATAGAAGTGAGCGTCTTTTCGTGTAACTTTTCCCCTTAAAATCTGTCTTAATTGTAAAGCGATGCAAAATAGAATGGACAAGCAGCTTATGCTGATTAAAATGATCTGTGGCATGCCTATGTTCTGTGTGCGACTGCGGATATATCTGCATGCAAAATGCTACATTACAGTGTCAGCGGCTGTGACACTGTAAAATTGCATATCGCATGCAGATACAGCTCAGTCACACACAGATTATACAGTAGAAATGCCATATATTATTTTAATCAGTAGAAGCTGCTTTTGCGTCCTATTCGCATCGCTTTGCAAATCAGACACATATTAATGGAAAAGGTCACCAGGAAAGATGCACTGTGCTACAGAGTCACATTGTACTCACCCATTATTCGTAACACATCTCAAAGCACATGGAGGATTGATGTATGTGGACGCATCTGTATCTAATTATTTATTATTATTTATTACCAGCTTGTTATATAGCGCAAATACATTCTGCAGCGCTTTACAAAAAATGTTTGGCCATTCATTTCAGTCCTTGCCCCAGTGGAGCTTAAAGTCTATATCCCCTACCAAATGCTCACACAACCAGCAACACACAGAAAGCGAGACATGATAACTAGCAACACAGCGAAAGACGAGTTATAAGGGCTAAAGAACTAGTGTCTGCCTATCTGTCTATCTATCTCTATATCTATCAATCTATCTATCTTTATATCTATCTATCTCTCGCTCTATCTATCTATCTCTTTATCTATCTATATTTATATCTATCAATCAATCTATCTATCGCTATATCTATCTTTCTATCTAACTATCCATCTCTTTATATATCTATCTATCTTTATATCTATCAGTCTATCTATCTTTATATCTATCTATCTCTCGCTCTATCTAAATATCTCTTTATCTATCTATCTCTATATCTATCAATCAATCTATCTATCTCTATATCTATCTTTCTATCTAACTATCCATCTCTTTATCTATCTATCTATCTCTATATCTATCAATCCATCTATCTTTATATCTATCTATCTCTCGCTCTATCTATCTATCTCTATATCTATCAATCAATCTATCTATCTCTATATCTATCTCTCTAACTATCTATCTCTTTATCTATCTATCTATCTTTATATCTATCTATATATGGGCAAGCTACAGATGTGATCACATACACCTAGTCTCCCTGTGCGTTAAACAGCCCTTCTGGAAGTGTTATACCATGGCATGACAAAAAAGAACTGAGTGTCTTTTCGTGTAACTTTTCCCCTTAAAATGTGTCTTCATTGCAAAGCGATGCAAAATATGATGGACAAGGAGCTTATGCTGATTAAAATGACATGTGGCATGCCTATGTTCTGTGTGCGACTGCGGATATATCTGCATGCAAAATGATACGTTACAGTGTCAGTGGCTGTGACACTGTAAAGTTGCATTTTGCATGCAGATACAGCAGCAGTCACACACACAGAATATAGGCATGCCAAATATCATTTTAATCAGTATAAGCTGCTTTTACGTCCTATTCACATTGCTTTGCAAATAAGACACATATTAATGGAAAAAGTCACCTGGAAAGATGCTCTGTGCTACAGAGTCACATTGTACTCACACATTATTCATAACACATCTCAAAGCACATGGAGGATTGATGTATGTGGATGCATCTGTATCTAATTATTTACTATTATTTATTACCAGCTTGTTATGTAGCGCACATACATTCCGCAGCACTTTACAAAAAATGTTCGGCCATTCATTTCAGTCCTTGCCCCAGTGGAGCTTACAGTCTATATACCCTACCAAATGCTCCCACAACTAGCAACACATAGAAAGCGAGACATGATAACTATCAACACAGCAAAAGATGAGTTATAAGGGCCAAAGAACTAGTGTCTGCCTATCTGTCTGTCTATCTATCTCTATATCTATCAATCTATCTCTATATCTATCTATCTCTCTATCTATCTCTTTATCTATGTATCTATCTATCTATCTCTATATCTATCAATCTATCTATCTCTATATCTATCTATCTATCTCTCTATCTAACTATCTATCTCATTATCTATCTATCTATCTATCTATCTCTATATCTATCTATCTATCTCTCTATCTAACTATCTATCTCTTTATCTATCTTTATATCTATCTATATATGGGCAATCTACAGATGTGTTCACATACACCTAGTCTCCCTGTGCGTTAAACAGCCCTTCTGGAAGTGTTATACCATGGCACGACACAATAGAACTGAGTGTCTTTTCATGTAACTTTTCCCCTTAAAATGTGTCTTCATTGCAAAGCGATGCAAAATATGATGGACAAGGAGCTTATGCTGATTAAAATATGTGGCATGCCTATGTTCTGTGTGCGACTGCGGATATATCTGCATGCAAAATGATACGTTACAGTGTCAGTGGCTGTGACACTGTAAAGTTGCATTTTGCATGCAGATACAGCAGCAGTTACACACACAGAATATAGGCATGCCGAATATCTCTTTAATCAGTATAAGCTGCTTTTGCATCCTATTCACATTGCTTTGCAAATAAAGACACATTTTAAGGGCAAAAGTCGCATGGAAAGATGCTCTGCAATGCCGAGTCACATGGCGCTCACACGTTATTTGTAACACGTCTTATAGCATGGAGGATAGATGTATGTAGACACATCTCTATCTAACTAGTGTCTATTTATCAATGATTGAGCTACCTATCTATCTATAATCTATCTTTAAATATTAGACATCGGAGGCAAATCTTCTAATCAAAAGATTCAAATCTCCCAACATTAAGCCCAGGTGTTTGAAAAACCACCCTCAAGATTCTTGGTTGGGAAAGGTGAGTGTAATGCTGTTGGGGATTTTGACTAAAAAGCGTATTTATGGAGTAAAACAGGGAGAGTGAAGAGCTGAGATATACTGTACCCTGAGATAAACAGAATTACTGTATATCTGACACTACCAAATCACAGTGTCGCATAAGTAGAAGAGTCCATAGCAAATAGACATTTTTGGAAGTATCAATGTATAGCAGGAACATATCATTGTGCCTCTGCAGGACTAGAACTAGTCTAGCCTGAGAATTACCGGTAATTAATAAACATTAATTACCTGTTCTGGGTCTCCTCTTCCGTTGGTTCTTCTTTGAGCATTGCCATGAGTAGAGGTCTGGATTCAAGGACACCTCACAAAAGTCCAGCGATGTAGTTTGCTTAGATGCTGACCTCACATTTTGATTCATGGAAAAGGCCCACCTGGAAAAAAAGATTGAGAGGCGCGATAACATGTTCTTGCTATACACTATACATGCAAATATATCTCAGTTGGGTCTGTCATTGTTGGCAGGGTGAATTTGGACTATATCTATCTATCTGTCTATGTCTATATCTATACAGTATATGGACGATCTACAGATGTGTTCACATACACCAAGCCTCACTGCGCGTTAAACAGCCCTTGTAGATAAGTTATACCGTGGCACGAATCGGTACCGATCCATCTCTCTATCTATCTATCTATCTATTTATATATATATGGGCAACCAACAGATGTGTTCAAATACACCTAGTCTCCTCTCGCGTTAAACAGTCCTTCTAGTACTGTTATACTGTGGCACGACACAATACAAGTGAGCGTCTTTTCGTGTAACTTTTCCCCTTAAAATCTGTCTTAATTGTAAAGCGATGCAAAATAGAATGGACAAGCAGCTTATGCTGATTAAAATGATCTGTGGCATGCCTATGTTCTGTGTGCGACTGCGGATATATCTGCATGCAAAATGCTACATTACAGTGTCAGCGGCTGTGACACTGTAAAATTGCATATCGCATGCAGATACAGCTCAGTCACACACAGATTATACAGTAGAAATGCCATATATCATTTTAATTAGTAGAAGCTGCTTTTGCGTTCTATTTGCATCGCTTTGCAAATCAGACACATATTAATGGAAAAGGTCACCTGGAAAGATGCACTGTGCTACAGAGTCACATTGTACTCACCCATTATTCGTAACACATCTCAAAGCACATGGAGGATTGATGTATGTGGACGCATCTGTATCTAATTATTTATTATTATTTATTACCAGCTTGTTATATAGCGCACATACTTTCTGCAGCGCTTTACAAAAAATGTTTGGCCATTCATTTCAGTCCTTGCCCCAGTGGAGCTTACAGTCTATATCCCCTACCAAATGCCCACACAACTAGCAACACACAGAAAGCGAGACATGATAACTAGCAACACAGCGAAAGATGAGTTATAAGGGCTAAAGAACTAGTGTCTGCCTATCAGTCTATCTATCTCTATATCTATCTATCTTTCTATCTATCTATCTATCTATCTCTATATCTATCAATCAATCTATATATCTATCTATCTCTATATCTATCTATCTATCTCTCTATCTAACTATCTATCTCTTTATCTATCTTTATATCTATCTATATATGGGCAATCTACAGATGTGTTCACATACACCTAGTCTCCCTGTGCGTTAAACAGCCCTTCTGGAAGTGTTATACCATGGCACGACACAATAGAACTGAGTGTCTTTTCATGTAACTTTTCCCCTTAAAATGTGTCTTCATTGCAAAGCGATGCAAAATATGATGGACAAGGAGCTTATGCTGATTAAAATATGTGGCATGCCTATGTTCTGTGTGCGACTGCGGATATATCTGCATGCAAAATGATACGTTACAGTGTCAGTGGCTGTGACACTGTAAAGTTGCATTTTGCATGCAGATACAGCAGCAGTTACACACACAGAATATAGGCATGCCGAATATCTCTTTAATCAGTATAAGCTGCTTTTGCGTCCTATTCACATTGCTTTGCAAATAAAGACACATTTTAAGGGCAAAAGTCGCATGGAAAGATGCTCTGCAATGCCGAGTCACATGGCGCTCACACGTTATTTGTAACACGTCTTATAGCATGGAGGATAGATGTATGTAGACACATCTCTATCTAACTAGTGTCTATTTATCAATGATTGAGCTACCTATCTATCTATAATCTATCTTTAAATATTAGACATCGGAGGCAAATCTTCTAATCAAAAGATTCAAATCTCCCAACATTAAGCCCAGGTGTTTGAAAAACCACCCTCAAGATTCTTGGTTGGGAAAGGTGAGTGTAATGCTGTTGGGGATTTTGACTAAAAAGCGTATTTATGGAGTAAAACAGGGAGAGTGAAGAGCTGAGATATACTGTACCCTGAGATAAACAGAATTACTGTATATCTGACACTACCAAATCACAGTGTCGCATAAGTAGAAGAGTCCATAGCAAATAGACATTTTTGGAAGTATCAATGTATAGCAGGAACATATCATTGTGCCTCTGCAGGACTAGAACTAGTCTAGCCTGAGAATTACCGGTAATTAATAAACATTAATTACCTGTTCTGGGTCTCCTCTTCCGTTGGTTCTTCTTTGAGCATTGCCATGAGTAGAAGTCTGGATTCAAGGACACCTCACAAAAGTCCAGCGATGTAGTTTGCTTAGATGCTGACCTCACATTTTGATTCATGGAAAAGGCCCACCTGGAAAAAAAGATTGAGAGGCGCGATAACATGTTCTTGCTATACACTATACATGCAAATATATCTCAGTTGGGTCTGTCATTGTTGGCAGGGTGAATTTGGACTATATCTATCTATCTGTCTATGTCTATATCTATACAGTATATGGACGATCTACAGATGTGTTCACATACACCAAGCCTCACTGCGCGTTAAACAGCCCTTGTAGATAAGTTATACCGTGGCACGAATCGGTACCGATCCATCTCTCTATCTATCTATCTATCTATTTATATATATATGGGCAACCAACAGATGTGTTCAAATACACCTAGTCTCCTCTCGCGTTAAACAGTCCTTCTAGTACTGTTATACTGTGGCACGACACAATACAAGTGAGCGTCTTTTCGTGTAACTTTTCCCCTTAAAATCTGTCTTAATTGTAAAGCGATGCAAAATAGAATGGACAAGCAGCTTATGCTGATTAAAATGATCTGTGGCATGCCTATGTTCTGTGTGCGACTGCGGATATATCTGCATGCAAAATGCTACATTACAGTGTCAGCGGCTGTGACACTGTAAAATTGCATATCGCATGCAGATACAGCTCAGTCACACACAGATTATACAGTAGAAATGCCATATATCATTTTAATTAGTAGAAGCTGCTTTTGCGTTCTATTTGCATCGCTTTGCAAATCAGACACATATTAATGGAAAAGGTCACCTGGAAAGATGCACTGTGCTACAGAGTCACATTGTACTCACCCATTATTCGTAACACATCTCAAAGCACATGGAGGATTGATGTATGTGGACGCATCTGTATCTAATTATTTATTATTATTTATTACCAGCTTGTTATATAGCGCACATACATTCTGCAGCGCTTTACAAAAAATGTTTGGCCATTCATTTCAGTCCTTGCCCCAGTGGAGCTTACAGTCTATATCCCCTACCAAATGCCCACACAACTAGCAACACACAGAAAGCGAGACATGATAACTAGCAACACAGCGAAAGATGAGTTATAAGGGCTAAAGAACTAGTGTCTGCCTATCAGTCTATCTATCTCTATATCTATCAATCTATCTATCTTTCTATCTATCTATCTATCTATCTATCTCTATATCTATCAATCAATCTATCTATCTATCTATCTATCTCTATATCTATCTATCTATCTCTCTATCTAACTATCTATCTCTTTATCTATCTTTATATCTATCTATATATGGGCAATCTACAGATGTGTTCACATACACCTAGTCTCCCTGTGCGTTAAACAGCCCTTCTGGAAGTGTTATACCATGGCACGACACAATAGAACTGAGTGTCTTTTCGTGTAACTTTTCCCCTTAAAATGTGTCTTCATTGCAAAGCGATGCAAAATATGATGGACAAGGAGCTTATGCTGATTAAAATATGTGGCATGCCTATGTTCTGTGTGCGACTGCGGATATATCTGCATGCATAATGATACGTTACAGTGTCAGTGGCTGTGACACTGTAAAGTTGCATTTTGCATGCAGATACAGCAGCAGTTACACACACAGAATATAGGCATGCCGAATATCTCTTTAATCAGTATAAGCTGCTTTTGCGTCCTATTCACATTGCTTTGCAAATAAAGACACATTTTAAGGGCAAAAGTCGCATGGAAAGATGCTCTGCAATGCCGAGTCACATGGCGCTCACACGTTATTTGTAACACGTCTTATAGCATGGAGGATAGATGAATGTAGACACATCTCTATCTAACTAGTGTCTATTTATCAATGATTGAGCTACCTATCTATCTATAATCTATCTTTAAATATTAGACATCGGAGGCAAATCTTCTAATCAAAAGATTCAAATCTCCCAACATTAAGCCCAGGTGTTTGAAAAACCACCCTCAAGATTCTTGGTTGGGAAAGGTGAGTGTAATGCTGTTGGGGATTTTGACTAAAAAGAGTGATTTATGGAGTAAAACAGGGAGAGTGAAGAGCTGAGATATACTGTACCCTGAGATAAACAGAATTACTGTATATCTGACACTACCAAATCACAGTGTCGCATAAGTAGAAGAGTCCATAGCAAATAGACATTTTTGGAAGTATCAATGTATAGCAGGAACATATCATCGTGCCTCTGCAGGACTAGAACTAGTCTAGCCTGAGAATTACCGGTAATTAATAAACATTAATTACCTTTTCTGGGTCTCCTCTTCCGTTGGCTCCTCTTTGAGCGTTGCCATGAGTAGAAGTTTGGATTCAAGGACACCTCACAAAAGTCCAGCGATGTAGTTTGCTTAGATGCTGACCTCACATTTTGATTCATGGAAAAGGCCCACCTGGAAAAAAAGATTGAGAGGCGCGATAACATGTTCTTGCTATACACTATACATGCAAATATATCTCAGTTGGGTCTGTCATTGTTGGCAGGGTGAATTTGGACTATATCTATCTATCTGTCTATGTCTATATCTATCTATACAGTATATGGACGATCTACAGATGTGTTCACTTACACCTAGCCTCACTGCGCGTTAAACAGCCCTTGTAGATAAGTTATACCGTGGCAAGAATCAGTACCGATCCATCTCTCTATCTATCTATCTATTTATATATATATGGGCAACCAACAGATGTGTTCAAATACACCTAGTCTCTCGCGTTAAACAGTCCTTCTAGTACTGTTATACTGTGGCACGACACAATAGAAGTGAGCGTCTTTTCGTGTAACTTTTCCCCTTAAAATCTGTCTTAATTGTAAAGCGATGCAAAATAGAATGGACAAGCAGCTTATGCTGATTAAAATGATCTGTGGCATGCCTATGTTCTGTGTGCGACTGCGGATATATCTGCATGCAAAATGCTACATTACAGTGTCAGCGGCTGTGACACTGTAAAATTGCATATCGCATGCAGATACAGCTCAGTCACACACAGATTATACAGTAGAAATGCCATATATTATTTTAATCAGTAGAAGCTGCTTTTGCGTCCTATTCGCATCGCTTTGCAAATCAGACACATATTAATGGAAAAGGTCACCAGGAAAGATGCACTGTGCTACAGAGTCACATTGTACTCACCCATTATTCGTAACACATCTCAAAGCACATGGAGGATTGATGTATGTGGACGCATCTGTATCTAATTATTTATTATTATTTATTACCAGCTTGTTATATAGCGCAAATACATTCTGCAGCGCTTTACAAAAAATGTTTGGCCATTCATTTCAGTCCTTGCCCCAGTGGAGCTTAAAGTCTATATCCCCTACCAAATGCTCACACAACGAGCAACACACAGAAAGCGAGACATGATAACTAGCAACACAGCGAAAGACGAGTTATAAGGGCTAAAGAACTAGTGTCTGCCTATCTGTCTATCTATCTCTATATCTATCAATCTATCTATCTTTATATCTATCTATCTCTCGCTCTATCTATCTATCTCTTTATCTATCTATATTTATATCTATCAATCAATCTATCTATCGCTATATCTATCTTTCTATCTAACTATCCATCTCTTTATATATCTATCTATCTTTATATCTATCAGTCTATCTATCTTTATATCTATCTATCTCTCGCTCTATCTAAATATCTCTTTATCTATCTATCTCTATATCTATCAATCAATCTATCTATCTCTATATCTATCTTTCTATCTAACTATCCATCTCTTTATCTATCTATCTATCTCTATATCTATCAATCCATCTATCTTTATATCTATCTATCTATCTCTCGCTCTATCTATCTATCTCTATATCTATCAATCAATCTATCTATCTCTATATCTATCTCTCTAACTATCTATCTCTTTATCTATCTATCTATCTATCTTTATATCTATCTATATATGGGCAAGCTACAGATGTGATCACATACACCTAGTCTCCCTGTGCGTTAAACAGCCCTTCTGGAAGTGTTATACCATGGCATGACAAAAAAGAACTGAGTGTCTTTTCGTGTAACTTTTCCCCTTAAAATGTGTCTTCATTGCAAAGCGATGCAAAATATGATGGACAAGGAGCTTATGCTGATTAAAATGACATGTGGCATGCCTATGTTCTGTGTGCGACTGCGGATATATCTGCATGCAAAATTATACGTTACAGTGTCAGTGGCTGTGACACTGTAAAGTTGCATTTTGCATGCAGATACAGCAGCAGTCACACACACAGAATATAGGCATGCCAAATATCATTTTAATCAGTATAAGCTGCTTTTACGTCCTATTCACATTGCTTTGCAAATAAGACACATATTAATGGAAAAAGTCACCTGGAAAGATGCTCTGTGCTACAGAGTCACATTGTACTCACACATTATTCATAACACATCTCAAAGCACATGGAGGATTGATGTATGTGGATGCATCTGTATCTAATTATTTACTATTATTTATTACCAGCTTGTTATGTAGCGCACATACATTCCGCAGCGCTTTACAAAAAATGTTCGGCCATTCATTTCAGTCCTTGCCCCAGTGGAGCTTACAGTCTATATACCCTACCAAATGCTCCCACAACTAGCAACACATAGAAAGCGAGACATGATAACTATCAACACAGCAAAAGACGAGTTATAAGGGCCAAAGAACTAGTGTCTGCCTATCTGTCTGTCTATCTATCTCTATATCTATCAATCTATCTCTATATCTATCTATCTCTCTATCTATCTCTTTATCTATGTATCTATCTATCTATCTCTATATCTATCAATCTATCTCTATATCTATCTATCTATCTCTCTATCTAACTATCTATCTCATTATCTATCTATCTATCTATCTTTATATCTATCTATATATGGGCAATCTACAGATGTGTTCACATACACCTAGTCTCCCTGCGCATTAAACAGCCCTTCTGGAAGTGTTATACAATGGCACGACACAATAGAACTGAGTGTCTTTTCACGTAACTTTTCCCCTTAAAATGTGTCTTCATTGCAAAGCGATGCAAAATATGATGGACAAGGAGCTTATGCTGATTAAAATGATATGTGGCATGCCTATGTTCTGTGTGCGACTGCGGATATATGTGCATGCAAAATGATACGTTGCAGTGTCAGTGGCTGTGACACTGGAAAGTTGCATTTTGCATGCAGATACAGCAGCAGTTACACACACAGAATATAGGCATGCCGAATATCTTTTTAATCAGCATAAGCTGCTTTTGCGTCCTATTCACATCGCTTTGCAAATAAAGACACATTTTAAGGGCAAAAGTCGCATGGAAAGATGCTCTGCAATGCCGAGTCACATGGCGCTCACACGTTATTTGTAACACGTCTTATAGCACATGGAGGATAGATGTATGTAGACACATCTGTATCTAACTAGTGTCTATTTATCAATGATTGAGCTACCTATCTATCTATAATCTATCTTTAAATATTAGACATCGGAGGCAAATCTTCTAATCAAAAGATTCAAATCTCCCAACATTAAGCCCAGGTGTTTGAAAAACCACCCTCAAGATTCTTGGTTGGGAAAGGTGAGTGTAATGCTGTTGGGGATTTTGACTAAAAAGCGTGATTTATGGAGTAAAACAGGGAGAGTGAAGAGCTGAGATATACTGTACCCTGAGATAAACAGAATTACTGTATATCTGACACTACCAAATCACAGTGTCGCATAAGTAGAAGAGTCCATAGCAAATAGACATTTTTGGAAGTATCAATGTATAGCAGGAACATATCATCGTGCCTCTGCAGGACTAGAACTAGTCTAGCCTGAGAATTACCGGTAATTAATAAACATTAATTACCTGTTCTGGGTCTCCTCTTCCGTTGGTTCCTCTTTGAGCGTTGCCATGAGTAGAAGTCTGGATTCAAGGACACCTCACAAAAGTCCAGCGATGTAGTTTGCTTAGATGCTGACCTCACATTTTGATTCATGGAAAAGGCCCACCTGGAAAAAAAGATTGAGAGGCGCGATAACATGTTCTTGCTATACACTATACATGCAAATATATCTCAGTTGGGTCTGTCATTGTTGGCAGGGTGAATTTGGACTATATCTATCTATCTGTCTATGTCTATATCTATCTATACAGTATATGGACGATCTACAGATGTGTTCACATACACCTAACCTCACTGCGTGTTAAACAGCCCTTGAAGGTAAGTTATACCGTGGCACGAATCGGTACCGATCCATCTCTCTATCTATTTATATATATATGGGCAACCAACAGATGTGTTCAAATACACCTAGTCTCCTCTCGCGTTAAACAGTCCTTCTAGTACTGTTATACTGTGGCACGACACAATAGAAGTGAGCGTCTTTTCGTGTAACTTTTCCCCTTAAAATCTGTCTTAATTGTAAAGCGATGCAAAATAGAATGGACAAGCAGCTTATGCTGATTAAAATGATCTGTGGCATGCCTATGTTCTGTGTGCGACTGCGGATATATCTGCATGCAAAATGCTACATTACAGTGTCAGCGGCTGTGACACTGTAAAATTGCATATCGCATGCAGATACAGCTCAGTCACACACAGATTATACAGTAGAAATGCCAAATCTCATTTTAATCAGTAGAAGCTGCTTTTGCGTCCTATTCGCATCGCTTTGCAAATCAGACACATATTAATGGAAAAGGTCACCTGGAAAGATGCACTGTGCTACAGAGTCACATTGTACTCACCCATTATTCGTAACACATCTCAAAGCACATGGAGGATTGATGTATGTGGACGCATCTGTATCTAATTATTTATTATTATTTATTACCAGCTTGTTATATAGCGCACATACATTCTGCAGCGCTTTACAAAAAATGTTTGGCCATTAATTTCAGTCCTTGCCCCAGTGGAGCTTACAGTCTATATCCCCTAAAAAATGCTCACACAACTAGCAACACACAGAAAGTGAGACATGATAACTAGCAACACAGCGAAAGACGAGTTATAAGGGCCAAAGAACTAGTGTCTGCCTATCTGTCTATCTATCTCTATATCTATCAATCTATCTATCTTTATATCTATCTATCTCTCGCTCTATCTATCTATCTCTTTATCTATCTATCTTTATATCTATCAATCTATCTATCGCTATATCTATCTTTCTATCTAACTATCCATCTCTTTATCTATCTATCTATCTTTATATCTATCAATGTATCTATCTTTATATCTATCTATCTCTCGCTCTATCTAAATATCTCTTTATCTATCTATCTCTATATCTATCAATCAATCTATCTATCTCTATATCTATCTTTCTATCTAACTATCCATCTCTTTATCTATCTATCTATCTATCTCTATATCTATCTATCTTTATATCTATCTATCTCTCGCTCTATCTATCTATCTCTTTATCTATCTCTATATCTATCAATCAATCTATCTATCTCTATATCTATCTCTCTAACTATCTATCTCTTTATCTATCTATCTATCTATCTATCTTTATATCTATCTATATATGGGCAAGCTACAGATGTGTTCACATACACCTAGTCTCCCTGTGCATTAAACAGCCCTTCTGGAAGTGTTATACCATGGCACGACAAAAAAGAACTGAGTGTCTTTTCATGTAACTTTTCCCCTTAAAATGTGTCTTCATTGCAAAGCGATGCAAAATATGATGGACAAGGAGCTTATGCTGATTAAAATGACATGTGGCATGCCTATGTTCTGTGTGCGACTGCGGATATATCTGCATGCAAAATGATACGTTACAGTGTCAGTGGCTGTGACACTGTAAAGTTGCATATCGCATGCAGATACAGCTCAGTCACACACAGATTATACGGTAGAAATGCCATATATCATTTTAGTTAGTAGAAGCTGCTTTTGCGTTCTATTTGCATCGCTTTGCAAATCAGACACATATTAATGGAAAAGGTCACCTGGAAAGATGCACTGTGCTACAGAGTCACATTGTACTCACCCATTATTCGTAACACATCTCAAAGCACATGGAGGATTGATGTATGTGGATGCATCTGTATCTAATTATTTATTATTATTTATTACCAGCTTGTTATATAGCGCACATACATTCTGCAGCGCTTTACAAAAAATGTTTGGCCATTCATTTCAGTCCTTGCCCCAGTGGAGCTTACAGTCTATATCCCCTACCAAATGCTCACACAACTAGCAACACACAGAAAGCGAGACATGATAACTAGCAACACAGCGAAAGACGAGTTATAAGGGCCAAAGAACTAGTGTCTGCCTATCTGTCTATCTATCTCTATATCTATCAATCTATCTATCTTTATAACTATCTATCTCTCGCTCTATCTATCTATCTATCTCTTTATCTACCTATCTCTATATCTATCAATCAATCTATCTATCTCTATATCTATCTTTCTATCTAACTATCAATCTCTTTATCTATCTATCTATCTATCTCTATATCTATCAATCTATCTATCTCTTTATCTATCTCTATATCTATCAATCAATCTACCTATCTCTATATCTATCTCTCTAACTATCTATCTCTTTATCTATCTATCTATCTCTATATCTATCAATCAATCTATCTATCTATCTATCTATCTATCTCTATATCTATCTATCTATCTCTCTATCTAACTATCTATCTCTTTATCTATCTTTATATCTATCTATATATGGGCAATCTACAGATGTGTTCACATACACCTAGTCTCCCTGTGCGTTAAACAGCCCTTCTGGAAGTGTTATACCATGGCACGACACAATAGAACTGAGTGTCTTTTCGTGTAACTTTTCCCCTTAAAATGTGTCTTCATTGCAAAGCGATGCAAAATATGATGGACAAGGAGCTTATGCTGATTAAAATATGTGGCATGCCTATGTTCTGTGTGCTACTGCGGATATATCTGCATGCAAAATGATACGTTACAGTGTCAGTGGCTGTGACACTGTAAAGTTGCATTTTGCATGCAGATACAGCAGCAGTTACACACACAGAATATAGGCATGCCGAATATCTCTTTAATCAGTATAAGCTGCTTTTGCATCCTATTCACATTGCTTTGCAAATAAAGACACATTTTAAGGGCAAAAGTCGCATGGAAAGATGCTCTGGAATGCCGAGTCACATGGCGCTCACACGTTATTTGTAACACGTCTTATAGCATGGAGGATAGATGTATGTAGACACATCTCTATCTAACTAGTGTCTATTTATCAATGATTGAGCTACCTATCTATCTATAATCTATCTTTAAATATTAGACATCGGAGGCAAATCTTCTAATCAAAAGATTCAAATCTCCCAACATTAAGCCCAGGTGTTTGAAAAACCACCCTCAAGATTCTTGGTTGGGAAAGGTGAGTGTAATGCTGTTGGGGATTTTGACTAAAAAGCGTGATTTATGGAGTAAAACAGGGAGAGTGAAGAGCTGAGATATACTGTACCCTGAGATAAACAGAATTACTGTATATCTGACACTACCAAATCACAGTGTCGCATAAGTAGAAGAGTCCATAGCAAATAGACATTTTTGGAAGTATCAATGTATAGCAGGAACATATCATTGTGCTCTGCAGGACTTGAACTAGTCTAGCCTGAGAATTACCGGTAATTAATAAACATTAATTACCTGTTCTGGGTCTCCTCTTTGAGCGTTGCCATGAGTAGAAGTCTGGATTCAAGGACACCTCACAAAAGTCCAGCGATGTAGTTTGCTTAGATGCTGACCTCACATTTTGATTCATGGAAAAGGCCCACCTGGAAAAAAAGATTGAGAGGCGCGATAACATGTTCTTGCTATACACTATACATGCAAATATATCTCAGTTGGGTCTGTCATTGTTGGCAGGGTGAATTTGGACTATATCTATCTATCTGTCTATGTCTATATCTACACAGTATATGGACGATCTACAGATGTGTTCACATACACCAAGCCTCACTGCGCGTTAAACAGCCCTTGTAGATAAGTTATACCGTGGCACGAATCGGTACCGATCCATCTCTCTATCTATCTATCTATTTATATATATATGGGCAACCAACAGATGTGTTCAAATACACCTAGTCTCCTCTCGCGTTAAACAGTCCTTCTAGTACTGTTATACTGTGGCACGACACAATAGAAGTGAGCGTCTTTTCGTGTAACTTTTCCCCTTAAAATCAGTCTTAATTGTAAAGCGATGCAAAATAGAATGGACAAGCAGCTTATGCTGATTAAAATGATCTGTGGCATGCCTATGTTCTGTGTGCGACTGCGGATATATCTGCATGCAAAATGCTACATTACAGTGTCAGCGGCTGTGACACTGTAAAATTGCATATCGCATGCAGATACAGCTCAGTCACACACAGATTATACAGTAGAAATGCCATATATCATTTTAATTAGTAGAAGCTGCTTTTGCGTTCTATTTGCATCGCTTTGCAAATCAGACACATATTAATGAAAAGGTCACCTGGAAAGATGCACTGTGCTACAGAGTCACATTGTACTCACCCATTATTCGTAACACATCTCAAAGCACATGGAGGATTGATGTATGTGGACGCATCTGTATCTAATAATTTATTATTATTTATTACCAGCTTGTTATATAGCGCACATACATTCTGCAGCGCTTTACAAAAAATGTTTGGCCATTCATTTCAGTCCTTGCCCCAGTGGAGCTTACAGTCTATATCCCCTACCAAATGCCTACACAACTAGCAACACACAAAAAGCGAGACATGATAACTAGCAACACAGCGAAAGATGAGTTATAAGGGCTAAAGAACTAGTGTCTGCCTATCAGTCTATCTATCTCTATATCTATCAATCTATCTATCTTTCTATCTATCTATCTATCTATCTATCTATCTATCTCTATATCTATCAATCAATCTATCTATCTATCTATCTCTATATCTATCTATCTATCTCTCTATCTAACTATCTATCTCTTTATCTATCTTTATATCTATCTATATATGGGCAATCTACAGATGTGTTCACATACACCTAGTCTCCCTGTGCGTTAAACAGCCCTTCTGGAAGTGTTATACCATGGCACGACACAATAGAACTGAGTGTCTTTTCATGTAACTTTTCCCCTTAAAATGTGTCTTCATTGCAAAGCGATGCAAAATATGATGGACAAGGAGCTTATGCTGATTAAAATATGTGGCATGCCTATGTTCTGTGTGCGACTGCGGATATATCTGCATGCATAATGATACGTTACAGTGTCAGTGGCTGTGACACTGTAAAGTTGCATTTTGCATGCAGATACAGCAGCAGTTACACACACAGAATATAGGCATGCCGAATATCTCTTTAATCAGTATAAGCTGCTTTTGCGTCCTATTCACATTGCTTTGCAAATAAAGACACATTTTAAGGGCAAAAGTCGCATGGAAAGATGCTCTGCAATGCCGAGTCACATGGCGCTCACACGTTATTTGTAACACGTCTTATAGCATGGAGGATAGATGTATGTAGACACATCTCTATCTAACTAGTGTCTATTTATCAATGATTGAGCTACCTATCTATCTATAATCTATCTTTAAATATTAGACATCGGAGGCAAATCTTCTAATCAAAAGATTCAAATCTCCCAACATTAAGCCCAGGTGTTTGAAAAACCACCCTCAAGATTCTTGGTTGGGAAAGGTGAGTGTAATGCTGTTGGGGATTTTGACTAAAAAGCGTGATTTATGGAGTAAAACAGGGAGAGTGAAGAGCTGAGATATACTGTACCCTGAGATAAACAGAATTACTGTATATCTGACACTACCAAATCACAGTGTCGCATAAGTAGAAGAGTCCATAGCAAATAGACATTTTTGGAAGTATCAATGTATAGCAGGAACATATCATTGTGCTCTGCAGGACTTGAACTAGTCTAGCCTGAGAATTACCGGTAATTAATAAACATTAATTACCTGTTCTGGGTCTCCTCTTTGAGCGTTGCCATGAGTAGAAGTCTGGATTCAAGGACACCTCACAAAAGTCCAGCGATGTAGTTTGCTTAGATGCTGACCTCACATTTTGATTCATGGAAAAGGCCCACCTGGAAAAAAAGATTGAGAGGCGCGATAACATGTTCTTGCTATACACTATACATGCAAATATATCTCAGTTGGGTCTGTCATTGTTGGCAGGGTGAATTTGGACTATATCTATCTATCTGTCTATGTCTATATCTATACAGTATATGGACGATCTACAGATGTGTTCACATACACCAAGCCTCACTGCGCGTTAAACAGCCCTTGTAGATAAGTTATACCGTGGCACGAATCGGTACCGATCCATCTCTCTATCTATCTATCTATCTATTTATATATATATGGGCAACCAACAGATGTGTTCAAATACACCTAGTCTCCTCTCGCGTTAAACAGTCCTTCTAGTACTGTTATACTGTGGCACGACACAATAGAAGTGAGCGTCTTTTCGTGTAACTTTTCCCCTTAAAATCAGTCTTAATTGTAAAGCGATGCAAAATAGAATGGACAAGCAGCTTATGCTGATTAAAATGATCTGTGGCATGCCTATGTTCTGTGTGCGACTGCGGATATATCTGCATGCAAAATGCTACATTACAGTGTCAGCGGCTGTGACACTGTAAAATTGCATATCGCATGCAGATACAGCTCAGTCACACACAGATTATACAGTAGAAATGCCATATATCATTTTAATTAGTAGAAGCTGCTTTTGCGTTCTATTTGCATCGCTTTGCAAATCAGACACATATTAATGAAAAGGTCACCTGGAAAGATGCACTGTGCTACAGAGTCACATTGTACTCACCCATTATTCGTAACACATCTCAAAGCACATGGAGGATTGATGTATGTGGACGCATCTGTATCTAATTATTTATTATTATTTATTACCAGCTTGTTATATAGCGCACATACATTCTGCAGCGCTTTACAAAAAATGTTTGGCCATTCATTTCAGTCCTTGCCCCAGTGGAGCTTACAGTCTATATCCCCTACCAAATGCCTACACAACTAGCAACACACAGAAAGCGAGACATGATAACTAGCAACACAGCGAAAGATGAGTTATAAGGGCTAAAGAACTAGTGTCTGCCTATCAGTCTATCTATCTCTATATCTATCAATCTATCTATCTTTCTATCTTTCTATCTATCTATCTATCTATCTATCTCTATATCTATCAATCAATCTATCTATCTATCTATCTCTATATCTATCTATCTATCTCTCTATCTAACTATCTATCTCTTTATCTATCTTTATATCTATCTATATATGGGCAATCTACAGATGTGTTCACATACACCTAGTCTCCCTGTGCGTTAAACAGCCCTTCTGGAAGTGTTATACCATGGCACGACACAATAGAACTGAGTGTCTTTTCGTGTAACTTTTCCCCTTAAAATGTGTCTTCATTGCAAAGCGATGCAAAATATGATGGACAAGGAGCTTATGCTGATTAAAATATGTGGCATGCCTATGTTCTGTGTGCGACTGCGGATATATCTGCATGCATAATGATACGTTACAGTGTCAGTGGCTGTGACACTGTAAAGTTGCATTTTGCATGCAGATACAGCAGCAGTTACACACACAGAATATAGGCATGCCGAATATCTCTTTAATCAGTATAAGCTGCTTTTGCGTCCTATTCACATTGCTTTGCAAATAAAGACACATTTTAAGGGCAAAAGTCGCATGGAAAGATGCTCTGCAATGCCGAGTCACATGGCGCTCACACGTTATTTGTAACACGTCTTATAGCATGGAGGATAGATGTATGTAGACACATCTCTATCTAACTAGTGTCTATTTATCAATGATTGAGCTACCTATCTATCTATAATCTATCTTTAAATATTAGACATCGGAGGCAAATCTTCTAATCAAAAGATTCAAATCTCCCAACATTAAGCCCAGGTGTTTGAAAAACCACCCTCAAGATTCTTGGTTGGGAAAGGTGAGTGTAATGCTGTTGGGGATTTTGACTAAAAAGCGTGATTTATGGAGTAAAACAGGGAGAGTGAAGAGCTGAGATATACTGTACCCTGAGATAAACAGAATTACTGTATATCTGACACTACCAAATCACAGTGTCGCATAAGTAGAAGAGTCCATAGCAAATAGACATTTTTGGAAGTATCAATGTATAGCAGGAACATATCATCGTGCCTCTGCAGGACTAGAACTAGTCTAGCCTGAGAATTACCGGTAATTAATAAACATTAATTACCTGTTCTGGGTCTCCTCTTCCGTTGGTTCCTCTTTGAGCGTTGCCATGAGTAGAAGTCTGGATTCAAGGACACCTCACAAAAGTCCAGCGATGTAGTTTGCTTAGATGCTGACCTCACATTTTGATTCATGGAAAAGGCCCACCTGAAAAAAAAGATTGAGAGGCGCGATAACATGTTCTTGCTATACACTATACATGCAAATATATCTCAGTTGGGTCTGTCATTGTTGGCAGGGTGAATTTGGACTATATCTATCTATCTGTCTATGTCTATATCTATCTATACAGTATATGGACGATCTACAGATGTGTTCACATACACCTAGCCTCACTGCGCGTTAAACAGCCCTTGTAGATAAGTTATACCGTGGCACGAATCAGTACCGATCCATCTCTCTATCTATCTATCTATTTATATATATATGGGCAACCAACAGATGTGTTCAAATACACCTAGTCTCTCGCGTTAAACAGTCCTTCTAGTACTGTTATACTGTGGCACGACACAATAGAAGTGAGCGTCTTTTCGTGTAACTTTTCCCCTTAAAATCTGTCTTAATTGTAAAGCGATGCAAAATAGAATGGACAAGCAGCTTATGCTGATTAAAATGATCTGTGGCATGCCTATGTTCTGTGTGCGACTGCGGATATATCTGCATGCAAAATGCTACATTACAGTGTCAGCGGCTGTGACACTGTAAAATTGCATATCGCATGCAGATACAGCTCAGTCACACACAAATTATACAGTAGAAATGCCATATATCATTTTAATCAGTAGAAGCTGCTTTTGCGTCCTATTCGCATCGCTTTGCAAATCAGACACATATTAATGGAAAAGGTCACCTGGAAAGATGCACTGTGCTACAGAGTCACATTGTACTCACCCATTATTCGTAACACATCTCAAAGCACATGGAGGATTGATGTATGTGGACGCATCTGTATCTAATTATTTATTATTATTTATTACCAGCTTGTTATATAGCGCAAATACATTCTGCAGCGCTTTACAAAAAATGTTTGGCCATTCATTTCAGTCCTTGCCCCAGTGGAGCTTAAAGTCTATATCCCCTACCAAATGCTCACACAACTAGCAACACACAGAAAGCGAGACATGATAACTAGCAACACAGCGAAAGACGAGTTATAAGGGCCAAAGAACTAGTGTCTGCCTATCTGTCTATCTATCTCTATATCTATCAATCTATCTATCTTTATATCTATCTATCTCTCGCTCTATCTATCTATCTCTTTATCTATCTATCTTTATATCTATCAATCAATCTATCTATCGCTATATCTATCTTTCTATCTAACTATCCATCTCTTTATATATCTATCTATCTTTATATCTATCAGTCTATCTATCTTTATATCTATCTATCTCTCGCTCTATCTAAATATCTCTTTATCTATCTATCTCTATATCTATCAATCAATCTATCTATCTCTATATCTATCTTTCTATCTAACTATCCATCTCTTTATCTATCTATCTATCTCTATATCTATCAATCCATCTATCTTTATATCTATCTATCTATCTCTCGCTCTATCTATCTATCTCTATATCTATCAATCAATCTATCTATCTCTATATCTATCTCTCTAACTATCTATCTCTTTATCTATCTATCTATCTATCTTTATATCTATCTATATATGGGCAAGCTACAGATGTGTTCACATACACCTAGTCTCCCTGTGCGTTAAACAGCCCTTCTGGAAGTGTTATACCATGGCATGACAAAAAAGAACTGAGTGTCTTTTCGTGTAACTTTTCCCCTTAAAATGTGTCTTCATTGCAAAGCGATGCAAAATATGATGGACAAGGAGCTTATGCTGATTAAAATGACATGTGGCATTCCTATGTTCTGTGTGCGACTGCGGATATATCTGCATGCAAAATGATACATTACAGTGTCAGTGGTTGTGACACTGTAAAGTTGCATTTTGCATGCAGATACAGCAGCAGTCACACACACAGAATATAGGCATGCCGAATATCATTTTAATCAGTATAAGCTGCTTTTACGTCCTATTCGCATTGCTTTGCAAATAAGACACATATTAATGGAAAAAGTCACCTGGAAAGATGCTCTGTGCTACAGAGTCACATTGTACTCACACATTATTCATAACACATCTCAAAGCACATGGAGGATTGATGTATGTGGATGCATCTGTATCTAATTATTTACTATTATTTATTACCAGCTTGTTATGTAGCGCACATACATTCCGCAGCGCTTTACAAAAATGGTTCGGCCATTCATTTCAGTCCTTGCCCCAGTGGAGCTTACAGTCTATATACCCTACCAAATGCTCCCACAACTAGCAACACATAGAAAGCGAGACATGATAACTATCAACACAGCAAAAGACGAGTTATAAGGGCCAAAGAACTAGTGTCTGCCTATCTGTCTGTCTATCTATCTCTATATCTATCAATCTATCTCTATATCTATCTATCTCTCTATCTATCTCTTTATCTATGTATCTATCTCTTTATCTATGTATCTATCTATCTATCTATCTCTATATCTATCAATCTATCTATCTCTATATCTATCTATCTATCTCTCTATCTAACTATCTATCTCATTATCTATCTATCTATCTATCTTTATATCTATCTATATATGGGCAATCTACAGATGTGTTCACATACACCTAGTCTCCCTGCGCGTTAAACAGCCCTTCTGGAAGTGTTATACAATGGCACGACACAATAGAACTGAGTGTCTTTTCGCGTAACTTTTCCCCTTAAAATGTGTCTTCATTGCAAAGCGATGCAAAATATGATGGACAAGGAGCTTATGCTGATTAAAATGATATGTGGCATGCCTATGTTCTGTGTGCGACTGCGGATATATGTGCATGCAAAATGATACGTTACAGTGTCAGTGGCTGTGACACTGTAAAGTTGTATTTTGCATGCAGATACAGCAGCAGTTACACACACAGAATATAGGCATGCCGAATATCTTTTTAATCAGCATAAGCTGCTTTTGCGTCCTATTCACATCGCTTTGCAAATAAAGACACATTTTAAGGGCAAAAGTCGCATGGAAAGATGCTCTGCAATGCCGAGTCACATGGCACTCACACGTTATTTGTAACACGTCTTATAGCACATGGAGGATAGATGTATGTAGACACATCTGTATCTAACTAGTGTCTATTTATCAATGATTGAGCTACCTATCTATCTATAATCTATCTTTAAATATTAGACATCGGAGGCAAATCTTCTAATCAAAAGATTCAAATCTCCCAACATTAAGCCCAGGTGTTTGAAAAACCACCCTCAAGATTCTTGGTTGGGAAAGGTGAGTGAAATGCTGTTGGGGATTTTGACTAAAAAGCGTGATTTATGGAGTAAAACAGGGAGAGTGAAGAGCTGAGATATACTGTACCCTGAGATAAACAGAATTACTGTATATCTGACACTACCAAATCACAGTGTTGCATAAGTAGAAGAGTCCATAGCAAATAGACATTTTTGGAAGTATCAATGTATAGCAGGAACATATCATCGTGCCTCTGCTTGACTAGAACTAGTCTAGCCCGAGAATTTCCGGTAATTAATAAACATTAATTACCTGTTCTGGGTCTCCTCTTCCATTGGTTCCTCTTTGAGCGTTGCCATGAGTAGAAGTCTGGATTCAAGGACACCTCACAAAAGTCCAGCGATGTAGTTTGCTTAGATGCTGACCTCACATTTTGATTCATGGAAAAGGCCCACCTGGAAAAAAAGATTGAGAGGCGCGATAACATGTTCTTGCTATACACTATACATGCAAATATATCTCAGTTGGGTCTGTCATTATTGGCAGGGTGAATTTGGACTATATCTATCTATCTGTCTATGTCTATATCTATCTATACAGTATATGGACGATCTACAGATGTGTTCACATACACCTAACCTCACTGCGCGTTAAACAGCCCTTGAAGGTAAGTTATACCGTGGCACGAATCAGTACCGATCCATCTCTCTATCTATTTATATATATATGGGCAACCAACAGATGTGTTCAAATACACCTAGTCTCCTCTCGCGTTAAACAGTCCTTCTAGTACTGTTATACTGTGGCACGACACAATAGAAGTGAGCGTCTTTTCGTGTAACTTTTCCCCTTAAAATCTGTCTTAATTGTAAAGCGATGCAAAATAGAATGGACAAGCAGCTTATGCTGATTAAAATGATCTGTGGCATGCCTATGTTCTGTGTGCGACTGCGGATATATCTGCATGCAAAATGCTACATTACAGTGTCAGCGGCTGTGACACTGTAAAATTGCATATCGCATGCAGATACAGCTCAGTCACACACAGATTATACAGTAGAAATGCCAAATCTCATTTTAATCAGTATAAGCTGCTTTTGCATCCTATTCGCATCGCTTTGCAAATCAGACACATATTAATGGAAAAGGTCACCTGGAAAGATGCACTGTGCTACAGAGTCACATTGTACTCACCCATTATTCGTAACACATCTCAAAGCACATGGAGGATTGATGTATGTGGATGCATCTGTATCTAATTATTTATTATTATTTATTACCAGCTTGTTATATAGCGCACATACATTCTGCAGCGCTTTACAAAAAATGTTTGGCCATTCATTTCAGTCCTTGCCCCAGTGGAGCTTACAGTCTATATCCCCTAAAAAATGCTCACACAACTAGCAACACACAGAAAGTGAGACATGATAACTAGCAACACAGCGATAGACGAGTTATAAGGGCCAAAGAACTAGTGTCTGCCTATCTGTCTATCTATCTCTATATCTATCAATCTATCTATCTTTATATCTATCTATCTCTCGCTCTATCTATCTATCTCTTTATCTATCTATCTTTATATCTATCAATCTATCTATCGCTATATCTATCTTTCTATCTAACTATCCATCTCTTTCTCTATCTATCTTTATATCTATCAATCTATCTATCTTTATATCTATCTATCTCTCGCTCTATCTAAATATCTCTTTATCTATCTATCTCTATATCTATCAATCAATCTATCTATCTCTATATCTATCTTTCTATCTAACTATCCATCTCTTTATCTATCTATCTATCTATCTCTATATCTATCAATCTATCTATCTTTATATCTATCTCTCGCTCTATCTATCTATCTCTTTATCTATCTCTATATCTATCAATCAATCTATCTATCTCTATATCTATCTCTCTAACTATCTATCTCTTTATCTATCTTTCTATCTATCTTTATATCTATCTATATATGGGCAAGCTACAGATGTGTTCACATACACCTAGTCTCCCTGTGCGTTAAACAGCCCTTCTGGAAGTGTTATACCATGGCACGACAAAAAAGAACTGAGTGTCTTTTCATGTAACTTTTCCCCTTAAAATGTGTCTTCATTGCAAAGCAATGCAAAATATGATGGACAAGGAGCTTATGCTGATTAAAATGATATGTGGCATGTCTATGTTCTGTGTGCGACTGCGGATATATCTGCATGCAAAATGATACGTTACAGTGTCAGTGGCTGTGACACTGTAAAGTTGCATTTTGCATGCAGATACAGCAGCAGTTACACACACAGAATATAGGCATGCCGAATATCTTTTTAATCAGCATAAGCTGCTTTTGCGTCCTATTCACATCGCTTTGCAAATAAAGACACATTTTAAGGGCAAAAGTCGCATGGAAAGATGCTCTGCAATGCCGAGTCACATGGCGCTCACACGTTATTTGTAACACGTCTTATAGCACATGGAGGATAGATGTATTTAGACACATCTGTATCTAACTAGTGTCTATTTATCAATGATTGAGCTACCTATCTATCTATAATCTATCTTTAAATATTAGACATCGGAGGCAAATCTTCTAATCAAAAGATTCAAATCTCCCAACATTAAGCCCAGCTGTTTGAAAAACCACCCTCAAGATTCTTGGTTGGGAAAGGTGAGTGTAATGCTGTTGGGGATTTTGACTAAAAAGCGTGATTTATGGAGTAAAACAGGGAGAGTGAAGAGCTGAGATATACTGTACCCTGAGATAAACAGAATTACTGTATATCTGACACTACCAAATCACAGTGTCGCATAAGTAGAAGAGTCCATAGCAAATAGACATTTTTGGAAGTATCAATGTATAGCAGGAACATATCATCGTGCCTCTGCAGGACTAGAACTAGTCTAGCCTGAGAATTACCGGTAATTAATAAACATTATTTACCTGTTCTGGGTCTCCTCTTCCGTTGGTTCCTCTTTGAGCGTTGCCATGAGTAGAAGTCTGGATTCAAGGACACCTCACAAAAGTCCAGCGATGTAGTTTGCTTAGATGCTGACCTCACATTTTGATTCATGGAAAAGGCCCACCTGGAAAAAAAGATTGAGAGGCGCGATAACATGTTCTTGCTATACACTATACATGCAAATATATCTCAGTTGGGTCTGTCATTGTTGGCAGGGTGAATTTGGACTATATCTATCTATCTGTCTATGTCTATATCTATCTATACAGTATATGGACGATCTACAGATGTGTTCACATACACCTAACCTCACTGCGCGTTAAACAGCCCTTGAAGGTAAGTTATACCGTGGCATGAATCGGTACCGATCCATCTCTCTATCTATTTATATATATATGGGCAACCAACAGATGTGTTCAAATACACCTAGTCTCCTCTCGCGTTAAACAGTCCTTCTAGTACTGTTATACTGTGGCACGACACAATAGAAGTGAGCGTCTTTTCGTGTAACTTTTCCCCTTAAAATCTGTCTTAATTGTAAAGCGATGCAAAATAGAATGGACAAGCAGCTTATGCTGATTAAAATGATCTGTGGCATGCCTATGTTCTGTGTGCGACTGCGGATATATCTGCATGCAAAATGCTACATTACAGTGTCAGCGGCTGTGACACTGTAAAATTGCATATCGCATGCAGATACAGCTCAGTCACACACAGATTATACAGTAGAAATGCCAAATCTCATTTTAATCAGTAGAAGCTGCTTTTGCGTCCTATTCACATCGCTTTGCAAATCAGACACATATTAATGGAAAAGGTCACCTGGAAAGATGCACTGTGCTACAGAGTCACATTGTACTCACCCATTATTCGTAACACATCTCAAAGCACATGGAGGATTGATGTATGTGGACGCATCTGTATCTAATTATTTATTATTATTTATTACCAGCTTGTTATATAGCGCACATACATTCTGCAGCGCTTTACAAAAAATGTTTGGCCATTCATTTCAGTCCTTGCCCCAGTGGAGCTTACAGTCTATATCCCCTAAAAAATGCTCACACAACTAGCAACACACAGAAAGTGAGACATGATAACTAGCAACACAGCGAAAGACGAGTTATAAGGGCCAAAGAACTAGTGTCTGCCTATCTGTCTATCTATCTCTATATCTATCAATCTATCTATCTTTATATCTATCTATCTCTCGCTCTATCTATCTATCTCTTTATCTATCTATCTTTATGTCTATCAATCTATCTATCGCTATATCTATCTTTCTATCTAACTATCCATCTCTTTATCTATCTATCTATCTTTATATCTATCAATCTATCTATCTTTATATCTATCTATCTCTCGCTCTATCTAAATATCTCTTTATCTATCTATCTCTATATCTATCAATCAATCTATCTATCTCTATATCTATCTTTCTATCTAACTATCCATCTCTTTATCTATCTATCTATCTATCTATCTATCTATCTATCTCTATATCTATCAATCTATCTATCTTTATATCTATCTATCTCTCGCTCTATCTATCTATCTCTTTATCTATCTCTATATATATCAATCTATCTATCTCTATATCTATCTCTCTAACTATCTATCTCTTTATCTATCTATCTATCTATCTTTATATCTATCTATATATGGGCAAGCTACAGATGTGTTCACATACACCTAGTCTCCTTGTGCGTTAAACAGCCCTTCTGGAAGTGTTATACCATGGCACGACAAAAAAGAACTGAGTGTCTTTTCATGTAACTTTTCCCCTTAAAATGTGTCTTCATTGCAAAGCGATGCAAAATATGATGGACAAGGAGCTTATGCTGATTAAAATGACATGTGGCATGCCTATGTTCTGTGTGCGACTGCGGATATATCTGCATGCAAAATGATACGTTACAGTGTCAGTGGCTGTGACACTGTAAAGTTGCATTTTGCATGCAGACACAGCAGCAGTCACACACACAGAATATAGGCATGCCGAATATCATTTTAATCAGTATAAGCTGCTTTTACGTCCTATTCGCATTGCTTTGCAAATAAGACACATATTAATGGAAAAAGTCACCTGGAAAGATGCTCTGTGCTACAGAGTCACATTGTACTCACACATTATTCATAACACATGTCAAAGCACATGGAGGATTGATGTATGTGGATGCATCTGTATCTAATTATTTACTATTATTTATTACCAGCTTGTTATGTAGCGCACATACATTCCGCAACGCTTTACAAAAAATGTTCGGCCATTCATTTCAGTCCTTGCCCCAGTGGAGCTTACAGTCTATATGCCCTACCAAATGCTCCCACAACTAGCAACACATAGAAAGCGAGACATGATAACTGTCAACACAGCGAAAGACGAGTTATAAGGGCCAAAGAACAAGTGTCTGCCTATCTGTCTGTCTATCTATCTCTATATCTATCAATCTATCTCTATATCTATCTATCTCTCTATCTATCGATCTCTTTATCTATCTATCTATCTATCTCTATATCTATCAATCTATCTATCTCTATATCTATCTATCTATCTCTCTATCTAACTATCAATCTCTTTATCTATCTATCTATCTTTATATCTATCTATATATAGGCAGCCAACAGATGTGTTCACATACACCTAGTCTCCGCTCGCGTTAAACAGTCCTTCTAGTGGTGTTATACTGTGGCACGACACAATAGAAGTATGCGTCTTTTCGTGTAACTTTTCCCCTTAAAATGTGTCTTCATTGCAAAGCAATGCAAAATATGATGGACAAGGAGCTTATGCTGATTAAAATGATATGTGGCATGTCTATGTTCTGTGTGCGACTGCGGATATATCTGCATGCAAAATGATACGTTACAGTGTCAGTGGCTGTGACACTGTAAAGTTGCATTTTGCATGCAGATACAGCAGCAGTTACACACACAGAATATAGGCATGCCGAATATCTTTTTAATCAGCATAAGCTGCTTTTGCGTCCTATTCACATCGCTTTGCAAATAAAGACACATTTTAAGGGCAAAAGTCGCATGGAAAGATGCTCTGCAATGCCGAGTCACATGGCGCTCACACGTTATTTGTAACACGTCTTATAGCACATGGAGGATAGATGTATTTAGACACATCTGTATCTAACTAGTGTCTATTTATCAATGATTGAGCTACCTATCTATCTATAATCTATCTTTAAATATTAGACATCGGAGGCAAATCTTCTAATCAAAAGATTCAAATCTCCCAACATTAAGCCCAGGTGTTTGAAAAACCACCCTCAAGATTCTTGGTTGGGAAAGGTGAGTGTAATGCTGTTGGGGATTTTGACTAAAAAGCGTGATTTATGGAGTAAAACAGGGAGAGTGAAGAGCTGAGATATACTGTACCCTGAGATAAACAGAATTACTGTATATCTGACACTACCAAATCACAGTGTCGCATAAGTAGAAGAGTCCATAGCAAATAGACATTTTTGGAAGTATCAATGTATAGCAGGAACATATCATCGTGCCTCTGCAGGACTAGAACTAGTCTAGCCTGAGAATTACCGGTAATTAATAAACATTAATTACCTGTTCTGGGTCTCCTCTTCCGTTGGTTCTTCTTTGAGCATTGCCATGAGTAGAAGTCTGGATTCAAGGACACCTCACAAAAGTCCAGCGATGTAGTTTGCTTAGATGCTGACCTCACATTTTGATTCATGGAAAAGGCCCACCTGGAAAAAAAGATTGAGAGGCGCGATAACATGTTCTTGCTATACACTATACATGCAAATATATCTCAGTTGGGTCTGTCATTGTTGGCAGGGTGAATTTGGACTATATCTATCTATCTGTCTATGTCTATATCTATACAGTATATGGACGATCTACAGATGTGTTCACATACACCAAGCCTCACTGCGCGTTAAACAGCCCTTGTAGATAAGTTATACCGTGGCACGAATCGGTACCGATCCATCTCTCTATCTATCTATCTATTTATATATATATGGGCAACCAACAGATGTGTTCAAATACACCTAGTCTCCTCTCGCGTTAAACAGTCCTTCTAGTACTGTTATACTGTGGCACGACACAATACAAGTGAGCGTCTTTTCGTGTAACTTTTCCCCTTAAAATCTGTCTTAATTGTAAAGCGATGCAAAATAGAATGGACAAGCAGCTTATGCTGATTAAAATGATCTGTGGCATGCCTATGTTCTGTGTGCGACTGCGGATATATCTGCATGCAAAATGCTACATTACAGTGTCAGCGGCTGTGACACTGTAAAATTGCATATCGCATGCAGATACAGCTCAGTCACACACAGATTATACAGTAGAAATGCCATATATCATTTTAATTAGTAGAAGCTGCTTTTGCATTCTATTTGCATCGCTTTGCAAATCAGACACATATTAATGGAAAAGGTCACCTGGAAAGATGCACTGTGCTACAGAGTCACATTGTACTCACCCATTATTCGTAACACATCTCAAAGCACATGGAGGATTGATGTATGTGGATGCATCTGTATCTAATTATTTATTATTATTTATTACCAGCTTGTTATATAGCGCACATACATTCTGCAGCGCTTTACAAAAAATGTTTGGCCATTCATTTCAGTCCTTGCCCCAGTGGAGCTTACAGTCTATATCCCCTACCAAATGCTCACACAACTAGCAACACATAGAAAGCGAGACATGATAACTAGCAACACAGCGAAAGACGAGTTATAAGGGCCAAATAACTAGTGTCTGCCTATCTGTCTAACTATCTCTATATCTATCAATCTATCTATCTTTATAACTATCTATCTCTCGCTCTATCTATCTATCTATCTCTTTATCTACCTATCTCTATATCTATCAATCAATCTATCTATCTCTATATCTATCTTTCTATCTAACTATCCCTCTCTTTATCTATCTATCTATCTCTATATCTATCAATCTATCTATCTCTTTATCTATCTCTATATCTATCAATCAATCTATCTATCTCTATATCTATCTCTCTAACTATCTATCTCTTTATCTATCTATCTATCTATCTATCTTTATATCTATCTATATATGGGCAATCTACAGATGTGTTCACATACACCTAGTCTCCCTGTGCGTTAAACAGCCCTTCTGGAAGTGTTATACCATGGCACGACAAAAAAGAACTGAGTGTCTTTTCGTGTAACTTTTCCCCTTAAAATGTGTCTTCATTGCAAAGCGATGCAAAATATGATGGACAAGGAGCTTATGCTGATTAAAATGATATGTGGCATGCCTATGTTCTGTGTGCGACTGCGGATATATCTGCATGCAAAATGATACGTTACAGTGTCAGTGGCTGTGACACTGTAAAGTTGCAGTTTGCATGCAGATACAGCAGCAGTCACACACACAGAATATAGGCATGCTGAATATCATTTTAATCAGTATAAGCTGCTTTTACGTACTATTCGCATTGCTTTGCAAATAAGACATATATTAATGGAAAAAGTCACCTGGAAAGATGCTCTGTGCTACAGAGTCACATTGTACTCACACATTATTCATAACACATCTCAAAGCACATGGAGGATTGATGTATGTGGATGCATCTGTATCTAATTATTTACTATTATTTATTACCAGCTTGTTATGTAGCGCACATACATTCCGCAGCGCTTTACAAAAAATGTTCGGCCATTCATTTCAGTCCTTGCCCCAGTGGAGCTTACAGTCTATATACCCTACCAAATGCTCCCACAACTAGCAACACATAGAAAGCGAGACATGATAACTATCAACACAGCAAAAGACGAGTTATAAGGGCCAAAGAACTAGTGTCTGCCTATCTGTCTGTCTATCTATCTCTATATCTATCAATCTATCTCTATATCTATCTATCTCTCTCTATCTATCTCTTTATCTATGTATCTATCTATCTATCTCTATATCTATCAATCTATCTATCTCTATATCTCTCTATCTAACTATCTATCTCTTTATCTATCTATCTATCTATCTTTATATCTATCTATATATGGGCAATCTACAGATGTGTTCACATACACCTAGTCTCCCTGCGTGTTAAACAGCCCTTCTGGAAGTGTTATACAATGGCACGACACAATAGAACTGAGTGTCTTTTCGCATAACTTTTCCCCTTAAAATGTGTCTTCATTGCAAAGCGATGCAAAATATGATGGACAAGGAGCTTATGCTGATTAAAATGATATGTGGCATGCCTATGTTCTGTGTGCGACTGCGGATATATGTGCATGCAAAATGATACGTTACAGTGTCAGTGGCTGTGACACTGTAAAGTTGCATTTTGCATGCAGATACAGCAGCAGTTACACACACAGAATATAGGCATGCCGAATATCTTTTTAATCAGCATAAGCTGCTTTTGCGTCCTATTCACATCGCTTTGCAAATAAAGACACATTTTAAGGGCAAAAGTCGCATGGAAAGATGCTCTGCAATGCCGAGTCACATGGCGCTCACACGTTATTTGTAACACGTCTTATAGCACATGGAGGATAGATGTATGTAGACACATCTGCATCTAACTAGTGTCTATTTATCAATGATTGAGCTACCTATCTATCTATAATCTATCTTTAAATATTAGACATCGGAGGCAAATCTTCTAATCAAAAGATTCAAATCTCCCAACATTAAGCCCAGCTGTTTGAAAAACCACCCTCAAGATTCTTGGTTGGGAAAGGTGAGTGTAATGCTGTTGGGGATTTTGACTAAAAAGCGTGATTTATGGAGTAAAACAGGGAGAGTGAAGAGCTGAGATATACTGTACCCTGAGATAAACAGAATTACTGTATATCTGACACTACCAAATCACAGTGTCGCATAAGTAGAAGAGTCCATAGCAAATAGACATTTTTGGAAGTATCAATGTATAGCAGGAACATATCATCGTGCCTCTGCAGGACTAGAACTAGTCTAGCCTGAGAATTACCGGTAATTAATAAACATTAATTACCTGTTCTGGGTCTCCTCTTCCATTGGTTCCTCTTTGAGCGTTCCCATGAGTAGAAGTCTGGATTCAAGGACACCTCACAAAAGTCCAGCGATGTAGTTTGCTTAGATGCTGACCTCACATTTTGATTCATGGAAAAGGCCCACCTGGAAAAAAAGATTGAGAGGCGCGATAACATGTTCTTGCTATACACTATACATGCAAATATATCTCAGTTGGGTCTGTCATTGTTGGCAGGGTGAATTTGGACTATATCTATCTATCTGTCTATGTCTATATCTATCTATACAGTATATGGACGATCTACAGATGTGTTCACATACACCTAACCTCACTGCGCGTTAAACAGCCCTTGAAGGTAAGTTATACCGTGGCACGAATCGGTACCGATCCATCTCTCTATCTATCTATCTATTTATATATATATGGGCAACCAACAGATGTGTTCAAATACACCTAGTCTCCTCTCGCGTTAAACAGTCCTTCTAGTACTGTTATACTGTGGCACGACACAATAGAAGTGAGCGTCTTTTCGTGTAACTTTTCCCCTTAAAATCTGTCTTAATTGTAAAGCGATGCAAAATAGAATGGACAAGCAGCTTATGCTGATTAAAATGATCTGTGGCATGCCTATGTTCTGTGTGCGACTGCGGATATATCTGCATGCAAAATGCTACATTACAGTGTCAGCGGCTGTGACACTGTAAAATTGCATATCGCATGCAGATACAGCTCAGTCACACACAGATTATACAGTAGAAATGCCAAATCTCATTTTAATCAGTAGAAGCTGCTTTTGCGTCCTATTCGCATCGCTTTGCAAATCAGACACATATTAATGGAAAAGGTCACCTGGAAAGATGCACTGTGCTACAGAGTCACATTGTACTCACCCATTATTCGTAACACATCTCAAAGCACATGGAGGATTGATGTATGTGGACGCATCTGTATCTAATTATTTATTATTATTTATTACCAGCTTGTTATATAGCGCACATACATTCTGCAGCGCTTTACAAAAAATGTTTGGCCATTCATTTCAGTCCTTGCCCCAGTGGAGCTTACAGTCTATATCCCCTAAAAAATGCTCACACAACTAGCAACACACAGAAAGTGAGACATGATAACTAGCAACACAGCGAAAGACGAGTTATAAGGGCCAAAGAACTAGTGTCTGCCTATCTGTCTATCTATCTCTATATCTATCAATCTATCTATCTTTATATCTATCTATCTCTCGCTCTATCTATCTATCTCTTTATCTATCTATCTTTATATCTATCAATCTATCTATCGCTATATCTATCTTTCTATCTAACTATCCATCTCTTTATCTATCTATCTATCATTATATCTATCAATCTATCTATCTTTATATCTATCTATCTCTCGCTCTATCTAAATATCTCTTTATCTATCTATCTCTATATCTATCAATCAATCTATCTATCTCTATATCTATCTAACTATCCATCTCTTTATCTATCTATCTATCTCTATATCTATCAATCTATCTATCTTTATATCTATCTATCTCTCGCTCTATCTATCTATCTCTTTATCTATCTCTATAACTATCAATCAATCTATCTATCTCTATATCTATCTCTCTAACTATCTATCTCTTTATCTATCTATCTATCTATCTATCTTTATATCTATCTATATATGGGCAAGCTACAGATGTGTTCACATACACCTAGTCTCCCTGTGCGTTAAACAGCCCTTCTGGAAGTGTTATACCATGGCACGACAAAAAAGAACTGAGTGTCTTTTCATGTAACTTTTCCCCTTAAAATGTGTCTTCATTGCAAAGCGATGCAAAATATGATGGACAAGGAGCTTATGCTGATTAAAATGACATGTGGCATGCCTATGTTCTGTGTGCGACTGCAGATATATCTGCATGCAAAATGATACGTTACAGTGTCAGTGGCTGTGACACTGTAAAGTTGCATTTTGCATGCAGACACAGCAGCAGTCACACACACAGAATATAGGCATGCCGAATATCATTTTAATCAGTATAAGCTGCTTTTACGTCCTATTCGCATTGCTTTGCAAATAAGACACATATTAATGGAAAAAGTCACCTGGAAAGATGCTCTGTGCTACAGAGTCACATTGTACTCACACATTATTCATAACACATGTCAAAGCACATGGAGGATTGATGTATGTGGATGCATCTGTATCTAATTATTTACTATTATTTATTACCAGCTTGTTATGTAGCGCACATACATTCCGCAGCGCTTTACAAAAAATGTTCAGCCATTCATTTCAGTCCTTGCCCCAGTGGAGCTTACAGTCTATATGCCCTACCAAATGCTCCCACAACTAGCAACACATAGAAAGCGAGACATGATAACTATTAACACAGCGAAAGACGAGTTATAAGGGCCAAAGAACAAGTGTCTGCCTATCTGTCTGTCTATCTATCTCTATATCTATCAATCTATCTCTATATCTATCTATCTCTCTATCTATCGATCTCTTTATCTATCTATCTATCTATCTCTATATCTATCAATCTATCTATCTCTATATCTATCTATCTATCTCTCTATCTAACTATCAATCTCTTTATCTATCTATCTATCTATCTATCTTTATATCTATCTATATATAGGCAGCCAACAGATGTGTTCACATACACCTAGTCTCCGCTCGCGTTAAACAGTCCTTCTAGTGGTGTTATACTGTGGCACGACACAATAGAAGTATGCGTCTTTTCGTGTAACTTTTCCCCTTAAAATGTGTCTTCATTGCAAAGCAATGCAAAATATGATGGACAAGGAGCTTATGCTGATTAAAATGATATGTGGCATGCCTATGTTCTGTGTGCGACTGCGGATATATCTGCATGCAAAATGATACGTTACAGTGTCAGTGGCTGTGACACTGTAAAGTTGCATTTTGCATGCAGATACAGCAGCAATTACACACACAGAATATAGGCATGCCGAATATCTTTTTAATCAGCATAAGCTGCTTTTGCGTCCTATTCACATCGCTTTGCAAATAAAGACACATTTTAAGGGCAAAAGTCGCATGGAAAGATGCTCTGCAATGCCGAGTCACATGGCGCTCACACGTTATTTGTAACACGTCTTATAGCACATGGAGGATAGATGTATTTAGACACATCTGTATCTAACTAGTGTCTATTTATCAATGATTGAGCTACCTATCTATCTATAATCTATCTTTAAATATTAGACATCGGAGGCAAATCTTCTAATCAAAAGATTCAAATCTCCGAACATTAAGCCCAGGTGTTTGAAAAACCACCCTCAAGATTCTTGGTTGGGAAAGGTGAGTGTAATGCTGTTGGGGATTTTGACTAAAAAGCGTGATTTATGGAGTAAAACAGGGAGAGTGAAGAGCTGAGATATACTGTACCCTGAGATAAACAGAATTACTGTATATCTGACACTACCAAATCACAGTGTCGCATAAGTAGAAGAGTCCATAGCAAATAGACATTTTTGGAAGTATCAATGTATAGCAGGAACATATCATCGTGCCTCTGCAGGACTAGAACTAGTCTAGCCTGAGAATTACCGGTAATTAATAAACATTAATTACCTGTTCTGGGTCTCCTCTTCCGTTGGTTCTTCTTTGAGCGTTGCCATGAGTAGAAGTCTGGATTCAAGGACACCTCACAAAAGTCCAGCGATGTAGTTTGCTTAGATGCTGACCTCACATTTTGATTCATGGAAAAGGCCCACCTGGAAAAAAAGATTGAGAGGCGCGATAACATGTTCTTGCTATACACTATACATGCAAATATATCTCAGTTGGGTCTGTCATTGTTGGCAGGGTGAATTTGGACTATATCTATCTATCTGTCTATGTCTATATCTATACAGTATATGGACGATCTACAGATGTGTTCACATACACCAAGCCTCACTGCGCGTTAAACAGCCCTTGTAGATAAGTTATACCGTGGCACGAATCGGTACCGATCCATCTCTCTATCTATCTATCTATTTATATATATATGGGCAACCAACAGATGTGTTCAAATACACCTAGTCTCCTCTCGCATTAAACAGTCCTTCTAGTACTGTTATACTGTGGCACGACACAATAGAAGTGAGCGTCTTTTCGTGTAACTTTTCCCCTTAAAATCTGTCTTAATTGTAAAGCGATGCAAAATAGAATGGACAAGCAGCTTATGCTGATTAAAATGATCTGTGGCATGCCTATGTTCTGTGTGCGACTGCGGATATATCTGCATGCAAAATGCTACATTACAGTGTCAGCGGCTGTGACACTGTAAAATTGCATATCGCATGCAGATACAGCTCAGTCACACACAGATTATACAGTAGAAATGCCATATATCATTTTAATTAGTAGAAGCTGCTTTTGCGTTCTATTTGCATCGCTTTGCAAATCAGACACATATTAATGGAAAAGGTCACCTGGAAAGATGCACTGTGCTACAGAGTCACATTGTACTCACCCATTATTCGTAACACATCTCAAAGCACATGGAGGATTGATGTATGTGGATGCATCTGTATCTAATTATTTATTATTATTTATTACCAGCTTGTTATATAGCGCACATACATTCTGCAGCGCTTTACAAAAAATGTTTGGCCATTCATTTCAGTCCTTGCCCCAGTGGAGCTTACAGTCTATATCCCCTACCAAATGCTCACACAACTAGCAACACATAGAAAGCGAGACATGATAACTAGCAACACAGCGAAAGACGAGTTATAAGGGCCAAAGAACTAGTGTCTGCCTATCTGTCTAACTATCTCTATATCTATCAATCTATCTATCTTTATAACTATCTATCTCTCGCTCTATCTATCTATCTCTTTATCTACCTATCTCTATATCTATCAATCAATCTATCTATCTCTATATCTATCTTTCTATCTAACTATCCCTCTCTTTATCTATCTATCTATCTCTATATCTATCAATCTATCTATCTCTTTATCTATCTCTATATCTATCAATCAATCTATCTATCTCTATATCTATCTCTCTAACTATCTATCTCTTTATCTATCTATCTATCTATTTATCTATCTTTATATCTATCTATATATGGGCAATCTACAGATGTGTTCACATACACCTAGTCTCCCTGTGCGTTAAACAGCCCTTCTGGAAGTGTTATACCATGGCACGACAAAAAAGAACTGAGTGTCTTTTCGTGTAACTTTTCCCCTTAAAATGTGTCTTCATTGCAAAGCGATGCAAAATATGATGGACAAGGAGCTTATGCTGATTAAAATGATATGTGGCATGCCTATGTTCTGTGTGCGACTGCGGATATATCTGCATGCAAAATGATACGTTACAGTGTCAGTGGCTGTGACACTGTAAAGTTGCATTTTGCATGCAGATACAGCAGCAGTCACACACACAGAATATAGGCATGCTGAATATCATTTTAATCAGTATAAGCTGCTTTTACGTACTATTCGCATTGCTTTGCAAATAAGACACATATTAATGGAAAAAGTCACCTGGAAAGATGCTCTGTGCTACAGAGTCACATTGTACTCACACATTATTCATAACACATCTCAAAGCACATGGAGGATTGATGTATGTGGATGCATCTGTATCTAATTATTTACTATTATTTATTACCAGCTTGTTATGTAGCGCACATACATTCCGCAGCGCTTTACAAAAAATGTTCGGCCATTCATTTCAGTCCTTGCCCCAGTGGAGCTTACAGTCTATATACCCTACCAAATGCTCCCACAACTAGCAACACATAGAAAGCGAGACATGATAACTATCAACACAGCAAAAGACGAGTTATAAGGGCCAAAGAACTAGTGTCTGCCTATCTGTCTGTCTATCTATCTCTATATCTATCAATCTATCTCTATATCTATCTATCTCTCTCTATCTATCTCTTTATCTATGTATCTATCTATCTATCTCTATATCTATCAATCTATCTATCTCTATATCTATCTATCTATCTCTCTATCTAACTATCTATCTCTTTATCTATCTATCTATCTATCTATCTATCTTTATATCTATCTATATATGGGCAATCTACAGATGTGTTCACATACACCTAGTCTCCCTGCGCGTTAAACAGCCCTTCTGGAAGTGTTATACAATGGCACGACACAATAGAACTGAGTGTCTTTTCGCATAACTTTTCCCCTTAAAATGTGTCTTCATTGCAAAGCGATGCAAAATATGATGGACAAGGAGCTTATGCTGATTAAAATGATATGTGGCATGCCTATGTTCTGTGTGCGACTGCGGATATATGTGCATGCAAAATGATACGTTACAGTGTCAGTGGCTGTGACACTGTAAAGTTGCATTTTGCATGCAGATACAGCAGCAGTTACACACACAGAATATAGGCATGCCGAATATCTTTTTAATCAGCATAAGCTGCTTTTGCGTCCTATTCACATCGCTTTGCAAATAAAGACACATTTTAAGGGCAAAAGTCGCATGGAAAGATGCTCTGCAATGCCGAGTCACATGGCGCTCACACGTTATTTGTAACACGTCTTATAGCACATGGAGGATAGATGTATGTAGACACATCTGCATCTAACTAGTGTCTATTTATCAATGATTGAGCTACCTATCTATCTATAATCTATCTTTAAATATTAGACATCGGAGGCAAATCTTCTAATCAAAAGATTCAAATCTCCCAACATTAAGCCCAGGTGTTTGAAAAACCACCCTCAAGATTCTTGGTTGGGAAAGGTGAGTGTAATGCTGTTGGGGATTTTGACTAAAAAGTGTGATTTATGGAGTAAAACAGGGAGAGTGAAGAGCTGAGATATACTGTACCCTGAGATAAACAGAATTACTGTATATCTGACACTACCAAATCACAGTGTCGCATAAGTAGAAGAGTCCATAGCAAATAGACATTTTTGGAAGTATCAATGTATAGCAGGAACATATCATCGTGCCTCTGCAGGACTAGAACTAGTCTAGCCTGAGAATTACCGGTAATTAATAAACATTAATTACCTGTTCTGGGTCTCCTCTTCCATTGGTTCCTCTTTGAGCGTTCCCATGAGTAGAAGTCTGGATTCAAGGACACCTCACAAAAGTCCAGCGATGTAGTTTGCTTAGATGCTGACCTCACATTTTGATTCATGGAAAAGGCCCACCTGGAAAAAAAGATTGAGAGGCGCGATAACATGCTCTTGCTATACACTATACATGCAAATATATCTCAGTTGGGTCTGTCATTGTTGGCAGGGTGAATTTGGACTATATCTATCTATCTGTCTATGTCTATATCTATCTATACAGTATATGGACGATCTACAGATGTGTTCACATACACCTAACCTCACTGCGCGTTAAACAGCCCTTGAAGGTAAGTTATACCGTGGCACGAATCGGTACCGATCCATCTCTCTATCTATCTATCTATTTATATATATATGGGCAACCAACAGATGTGTTCAAATACACCTAGTCTCCTCTCGCGTTAAACAGTCCTTCTAGTACTGTTATACTGTGGCACGACACAATAGAAGTGAGCGTCTTTTCGTGTAACTTTTCCCCTTAAAATCTGTCTTAATTGTAAAGCGATGCAAAATAGAATGGACAAGCAGCTTATGCTGATTAAAATGATCTGTGGCATGCCTATGTTCTGTGTGCGACTGCGGATATATCTGCATGCAAAATGCTACATTACAGTGTCAGCGGCTGTGACACTGTAAAATTGCATATCGCATGCAGATACAGCTCAGTCACACACAGATTATACAGTAGAAATGCCAAATCTCATTTTAATCAGTAGAAGCTGCTTTTGCGTCCTATTCGCATCGCTTTGCAAATCAGACACATATTAATGGAAAAGGTCACCTGGAAAGATGCACTGTGCTACAGAGTCACATTGTACTCACCCATTATTCGTAACACATCTCAAAGCACATGGAGGATTGATGTATGTGGACGCATCTGTATCTAATTATTTATTATTATTTATTACCAGCTTGTTATATAGCGCACATACATTCTGCAGCGCTTTACAAAAAATGTTTGGCCATTCATTTCAGTCCTTGCCCCAGTGGAGCTTACAGTCTATATCCCCTAAAAAATGCTCACACAACTAGCAACACACAGAAAGTGAGACATGATAACTAGCAACACAGCGAAAGACGAGTTATAAGGGCCAAAGAACTAGTGTCTGCCTATCTGTCTATCTATCTCTATATCTATCAATCTATCTATCTTTATATCTATCTATCTCTCGCTCTATCTATCTATCTCTTTATCTATCTATCTTTATATCTATCAATCTATCTATCGCTATATCTATCTTTCTATCTAACTATCCATCTCTTTATCTATCTATCTATCTTTATATCTATCAATCTATCTATCTTTATATCTATCTATCTCTCGCTCTATCTAAATATCTCTTTATCTATCTATCTCTATATCTATCAATCAATCTATCTATCTCTATATCTATTTTTCTATCTAACTATCCATCTCTTTATCTATCTATCTATCTCTATATCTATCAATCTATCTATCTTTATATCTATCTATCTCTCGCTCTATCTATCTATCTCTTTATCTATCTCTATAACTATCAATCAATCTATCTATCTCTATATCTATCTCTCTAACTATCTATCTCTTTATCTATCTATCTATCTATCTTTATATCTATCTATATATGGGCAAGCTACAGATGTGTTCACATACACCTAGTCTCCCTGTGCGTTAAACAGCCCTTCTGGAAGTGTTATACCATGGCACGACAAAAAAGAACTGAGTGTCTTTTCATGTAACTTTTCCCCTTAAAATGTGTCTTCATTGCAAAGCGATGCAAAATATGATGGACAAGGAGCTTATGCTGATTAAAATGACATGTGGCATGCCTATGTTCTGTGTGCAACTGCGGATATATCTGCATGCAAAATGATACGTTACAGTGTCAGTGGCTGTGACACTGTAAAGTTGCATTTTGCATGCAGACACAGCAGCAGTCACACACACAGAATATAGGCATGCCAAATATCATTTTAATCAGTATAAGCTGCTTTTACGTCCTATTCGCATTGCTTTGCAAATAAGACACATATTAATGGAAAAAGTCACCTGGAAAGATGCTCTGTGCTACAGAGTCACATTGTACTCACACATTATTCATAACACATGTCAAAGCACATGGAGGATTGATGTATGTGGATGCATCTGTATCTAATTATTTACTATTATTTATTACCAGCTTGTTATGTAGCGCACATACATTCCGCAGCGCTTTACAAAAAATGTTCGGCCATTCATTTCAGTCCTTGCCCCAGTGGAGCTTACAGTCTATATGCCCTACCAAATGCTCCCACAACTAGCAACACATAGAAAGCGAGACATGATAACTATTAACACAGCGAAATACGAGTTATAAGGGCCAAAGAACAAGTGTCTGCCTATCTGTCTGTCTATCTATCTCTATATCTATCAATCTATCTCTATATCTATCTATCTCTCTATCTATCGATCTCTTTATCTATCTATCTATCTCTATATCTATCAATCTATCTATCTCTATATCTATCTATCTATCTCTCTATCTAACTATCAATCTCTTTATCTATCTATCTATCTATCTATCTATCTATCTTTATATCTATCTATATATAGGCAGCCAACAGATGTGTTCACATACACCTAGTCTCCGCTCGCGTTAAACAGTCCTTCTAGTGGTGTTATACTGTGGCACGACACAATAGAAGTATGCGTCTTTTCGTGTAACTTTTCCCCTTAAAATGTGTCTTCATTGCAAAGCAATGCAAAATATGATGGACAAGGAGCTTATGCTGATTAAAATGATATGTGGCATGCCTATGTTCTGTGTGCGACTGCGGATATATCTGCATGCAAAATGCTACATTACAGTGTCAGCGGCTGTGACACTGTAAAATTGCATATCGCATGCAGATACAGCTCAGTCACACACAGATTATACAGTAGAAATGCCAAATCTCATTTTAATCAGTAGAAGCTGCTTTTGCGTCCTATTCGCATCGCTTTGCAAATCAGACACATATTAATGGAAAAGGTCACCTGGAAAGATGCACTGTGCTACAGAGTCACATTGTACTCACCCATTATTCATAACACATCTCAAAGCACATGGAGGATTGATGTATGTGGACGCATCTGTATCTAATTATTTATTATTATTTATTACCAGCTTGTTATATAGCGCACATACATTCTGCAGCGCTTTACAAAAAATGTTTGGCCATTCATTTCAGTCCTTGCCCCAGTGGAGCTTACAGTCTATATCCCCTAAAAAATGCTCACACAACTAGCAACACACAGAAAGTGAGACATGATAACTAGCAACACAGCGAAAGACGAGTTATAAGGGCCAAAGAACTAGTGTCTGCCTATCTGTCTATCTATCTCTATATCTATCAATCTATCTATCTTTATATCTATCTATCTCTCGCTCTATCTATCTATCTCTTTATCTATCTATCTTTATATCTATCAATCTATCTATCGCTATATCTATCTTTCTATCTAACTATCCATCTCTTTATCTATCTATCTATCTTTATATCTATCAATCTATCTATCTTTATATCTATCTATCTCTCGCTCTATCTAAATATCTCTTTATCTATCTATCTCTATATCTATCAATCAATCTATCTATCTCTATATCTATTTTTCTATCTAACTATCCATCTCTTTATCTATCTATCTATCTCTATATCTATCAATCTATCTATCTTTATATCTATCTATCTCTCGCTCTATCTATCTATCTCTTTATCTATCTCTATAACTATCAATCAATCTATCTATCTCTATATCTATCTCTCTAACTATCTATCTCTTTATCTATCTATCTATCTATCTTTATATCTATCTATATATGGGCAAGCTACAGATGTGTTCACATACACCTAGTCTCCCTGTGCGTTAAACAGCCCTTCTGGAAGTGTTATACCATGGCACGACAAAAAAGAACTGAGTGTCTTTTCATGTAACTTTTCCCCTTAAAATGTGTCTTCATTGCAAAGCGATGCAAAATATGATGGACAAGGAGCTTATGCTGATTAAAATGACATGTGGCATGCCTATGTTCTGTGTGCGACTGCGGATATATCTGCATGCAAAATGATACGTTACAGTGTCAGTGGCTGTGACACTGTAAAGTTGCATTTTGCATGCAGACACAGCAGCAGTCACACACACAGAATATAGGCATGCCGAATATCATTTTAATCAGTATAAGCTGCTTTTACGTCCTATTCGCATTGCTTTGCAAATAAGACACATATTAATGGAAAAAGTCACCTGGAAAGATGCTCTGTGCTACAGAGTCACATTGTACTCACACATTATTCATAACACATGTCAAAGCACATGGAGGATTGATGTATGTGGATGCATCTGTATCTAATTATTTACTATTATTTATTACCAGCTTGTTATGTAGCGCACATACATTCCGCAGCGCTTTACAAAAAATGTTCGGCCATTCATTTCAGTCCTTGCCCCAGTGGAGCTTACAGTCTATATGCCCTACCAAATGCTCCCACAACTAGCAACACATAGAAAGCGAGACATGATAACTATCAACACAGCGAAAGACGAGTTATAAGGGCCAAAGAACAAGTGTCTGCCTATCTGTCTGTCTATCTATCTCTATATCTATCAATCTATCTCTATATCTATCTATCTCTCTATCTATCGATCTCTTTATCTATCTATCTATCTATCTCTATATCTATCAATCTATCTATCTCTATATCTATCTATCTATCTCTCTATCTAACTATCAATCTCTTTATCTATCTATCTATCTATCTATCTTTATATCTATCTATATATAGGCAGCCAACAGATGTGTTCACATACACCTAGTCTCCGCTCGCGTTAAACAGTCCTTCTAGTGGTGTTATACTGTGGCACGACACAATAGAAGTATGCGTCTTTTCGTGTAACTTTTCCCCTTAAAATGTGTCTTCATTGCAAAGCAATGCAAAATATGATGGACAAGGAGCTTATGCTGATTAAAATGATATGTGGCATGCCTATGTTCTGTGTGCGACTGCGGATATATCTGCATGCAAAATGCTACATTACAGTGTCAGCGGCTGTGACACTGTAAAATTGCATATCGCATGCAGATACAGCTCAGTCACACACAGATTATACAGTAGAAGTGCCAAATCTCATTTTAATCAGTAGAAGCTGCTTTTGCGTCCTATTCGCATCGCTTTGCAAATCAGACACATATTAATGGAAAAGGTCACCTGGAAAGATGCACTGTGCTACAGAGTCACATTGTACTCACCCATTATTCGTAACACATCTCAAAGCACATGGAGGATTGATGTATGTGGACGCATCTGTATCTAATTATTTATTATTATTTATTACCAGCTTGTTATATAGCGCACATACATTCTGCAGCGCTTTACAAAAAATGTTTGGCCATTCATTTCAGTCCTTGCCCCAGTGGAGCTTACAGTCTATATCCCCTAAAAAATGCTCACACAACTAGCAACACACAGAAAGTGAGACATGATAACTAGCAACACAGCGAAAGACGAGTTATAAGGGCCAAAGAACTAGTGTCTGCCTATCTGTCTATCTATCTCTATATCTATCAATCTATCTATCTTTATATCTATCTATCTCTCGCTCTATCTATCTATCTCTTTATCTATCTATCTTTATATCTATCAATCTATCTATCGCTATATCTATCTTTCTATCTAACTATCCATCTCTTTATCTATCTATCTATCTCTATATCTATCAATCTATCTATCTTTATATCTATCTATCTCTCGCTCTATCTAAATATCTCTTTATCTATCTATCTCTATATCTATCAATCAATCTATCTATCTCTATATCTATTTTTCTATCTAACTATCCATCTCTTTATCTATCTATCTATCTCTATATCTATCAATCTATCTATCTTTATATCTATCTATCTCTCGCTCTATCTATCTATCTCTTTATCTATCTCTATAACTATCAATCAATCTATCTATCTCTATATCTATCTCTCTAACTATCTATCTCTTTATCTATCTATCTATCTATCTTTATATCTATCTATATATGGGCAAGCTACAGATGTGTTCACATACACCTAGTCTCCCTGTGCGTTAAACAGCCCTTCTGGAAGTGTTATACCATGGCACGACAAAAAAGAACTGAGTGTCTTTTCATGTAACTTTTCCCCTTAAAATGTGTCTTCATTGCAAAGCGATGCAAAATATGATGGACAAGGAGCTTATGCTGATTAAAATGACATGTGGCATGCCTATGTTCTGTGTGCGACTGCGGATATATCTGCATGCAAAATGATACGTTACAGTGTCAGTGGCTGTGACACTGTAAAGTTGCATTTTGCATGCAGACACAGCAGCAGTCACACACACAGAATATAGGCATGCCGAATATCATTTTAATCAGTATAAGCTGCTTTTACGTCCTATTCGCATTGCTTTGCAAATAAGACACATATTAATGGAAAAAGTCACCTGGAAAGATGCTCTGTGCTACAGAGTCACATTGTACTCACACATTATTCATAACACATGTCAAAGCACATGGAGGATTGATGTATGTGGATGCATCTGTATCTAATTATTTACTATTATTTATTACCAGCTTGTTATGTAGCGCACATACATTCCGCAGCGCTTTACAAAAAATGTTCGGCCATTCATTTCAGTCCTTGCCCCAGTGGAGCTTACAGTCTATATGCCCTACCAAATGCTCCCACAACTAGCAACACATAGAAAGCGAGACATGATAACTATCAACACAGCGAAAGACGAGTTATAAGGGCCAAAGAACAAGTGTCTGCCTATCTGTCTGTCTATCTATCTCTATATCTATCAATCTATCTCTATATCTATCTATCTCTCTATCTATCGATCTCTTTATCTATCTATCTATCTCTATATCTATCAATCTATCTATCTCTATATCTATCTATCTATCTCTCTATCTAACTATCAATCTCTTTATCTATCTATCTATCTATCTATCTTTATATCTATCTATATATAGGCAGCCAACAGATGTGTTCACATACACCTAGTCTCCGCTCGCGTTAAACAGTCCTTCTAGTGGTGTTATACTGTGGCACGACACAATAGAAGTATGCGTCTTTTCGTGTAACTTTTCCCCTTAAAATGTGTCTTCATTGCAAAGCAATGCAAAATATGATGGACAAGGAGCTTATGCTGATTAAAATGATATGTGGCATGCCTATGTTCTGTGTGCGACTGCGGATATATCTGCATGCAAAATGCTACATTACAGTGTCAGCGGCTGTGACACTGTAAAATTGCATATCGCATGCAGATACAGCTCAGTCACACACAGATTATACAGTAGAAATGCCAAATCTCATTTTAATCAGTAGAAGCTGCTTTTGCGTCCTATTCGCATCGCTTTGCAAATCAGACACATATTAATGGAAAAGGTCACCTGGAAAGATGCACTGTGCTACAGAGTCACATTGTACTCACCCATTATTCGTAACACATCTCAAAGCACATGGAGGATTGATGTATGTGGACGCATCTGTATCTAATTATTTATTATTATTTATTACCAGCTTGTTATATAGCGCACATACATTCTGCAGCGCTTTACAAAAAATGTTTGGCCATTCATTTCAGTCCTTGCCCCAGTGGAGCTTACAGTCTATATCCCCTAAAAAATGCTCACACAACTAGCAACACACAGAAAGTGAGACATGATAACTAGCAACACAGCGAAAGACGAGTTATAAGGGCCAAAGAACTAGTGTCTGCCTATCTGTCTATCTATCTCTATATCTATCAATCTATCTATCTTTATATCTATCTATCTCTCGCTCTATCTATCTATCTCTTTATCTATCTATCTTTATATCTATCAATCTATCTATCGCTATATCTATCTTTCTATCTAACTATCCATCTCTTTATCTATCTATCTATCTTTATATCTATCAATCTATCTATCTTTATATCTATCTATCTCTCGCTCTATCTAAATATCTCTTTATCTATCTATCTCTATATCTATCAATCAATCTATCTATCTCTATATCTATCTTTCTATCTAACTATCCATCTCTTTATCTATCTATCTATCTCTATATCTATCAATCTATCTATCTTTATATCTATCTATCTCTCGCTCTATCTATCTATCTCTTTATCTATCTCTATAACTATCAATCAATCTATCTATCTCTATATCTATCTCTCTAACTATCTATCTCTTTATCTATCTATCTATCTATCTTTATATCTATCTATATATGGGCAAGCTACAGATGTGTTCACATACACCTAGTCTCCCTGTGCGTTAAACAGCCCTTCTGGAAGTGTTATACCATGGCACGACAAAAAAGAACTGAGTGTCTTTTCATGTAACTTTTCCCCTTAAAATGTGTCTTCATTGCAAAGCGATGCAAAATATGATGGACAAGGAGCTTATGCTGATTAAAATGACATGTGGCATGCCTATGTTCTGTGTGCGACTGCGGATATATCTGCATGCAAAATGATACGTTACAGTGTCAGTGGCTGTGACACTGTAAAGTTGCATTTTGCATGCAGACACAGCAGCAGTCACACACACAGAATATAGGCATGCCGAATATCATTTTAATCAGTATAAGCTGCTTTTACGTCCTATTCACATTGCTTTGCAAATAAGACACATATTAATGGAAAAAGTCACCTGGAAAGATGCTCTGTGCTACAGAGTCACATTGTACTCACACATTATTCATAACACATGTCAAAGCACATGGAGGATTGATGTATGTGGATGCATCTGTATCTAATTATTTACTATTATTTATTACCAGCTTGTTATGTAGCGCACATACATTCCGCAGCGCTTTACAAAAAATGTTCGGCCATTCATTTCAGTCCTTGCCCCAGTGGAGCTTACAGTCTATATGCCCTACCAAATGCTCCCACAACTAGCAACACATAGAAAGCGAGACATGATAACTATCAACACAGCTAAAGACGAGTTATAAGGGCCAAAGAACAAGTGTCTGCCTATCTGTCTGTCTATCTATCTCTATATCTATCAATCTATCTCTATATCTATCTATCTCTCTATCTATCGATCTCTTTATCTATCTATCTATCTCTATATCTATCTATCTCTCTATCTAACTATCAATCTCTTTATCTATCTATCTATCTTTATATCTATCTATATATAGGCAGCCAACAGATGTGTTCACATACACCTAGTCTCCGCTCGCATTAAACAGTCCTTCTAGTGGTGTTATACTGTGGCACGACACAATAGAAGTATGCGTCTTTTCGTGTAACTTTTCCCCTTAAAATGTGTCTTCATTGCAAAGCAATGCAAAATATGATGGACAAGGAGCTTATGCTGATTAAAATGATATGTGGCATGCCTATGTTCTGTGTGCGACTGCGGATATATCTGCATGCAAAATGCTACATTACAGTGTCAGCGGCTGTGACACTGTAAAATTGCATATCGCATGCAGATACAGCTCAGTCACACACAGATTATACAGTAGAAATGCCAAATCTCATTTTAATCAGTAGAAGCTGCTTTTGCGTCCTATTCGCATCGCTTTGCAAATCAGACACATATTAATGGAAAAGGTCACCTGGAAAGATGCACTGTGCTACAGAGTCACATTGTACTCACCCATTATTCGTAACACATCTCAAAGCACATGGAGGATTGATGTATGTGGACGCATCTGTATCTAATTATTTATTATTATTTATTACCAGCTTGTTATATAGCGCACATACATTCTGCAGCGCTTTACAAAAAATGTTTGGCCATTCATTTCAGTCCTTGCCCCAGTGGAGCTTACAGTCTATATCCCCTAAAAAATGCTCACACAACTAGCAACACACAGAAAGTGAGACATGATAACTAGCAACACAGCGAAAGACGAGTTATAAGGGCCAAAGAACTAGTGTCTGCCTATCTGTCTATCTATCTCTATATCTATCAATCTATCTATCTTTATATCTATCTATCTCTCGCTCTATCTATCTATCTCTTTATCTATCTATCTTTATATCTATCAATCTATCTATCGCTATATCTATCTTTCTATCTAACTATCCATCTCTTTATCTATCTATCTATCTTTATATCTATCAATCTATCTATCTTTATATCTATCTATCTCTCGCTCTATCTAAATATCTCTTTATCTATCTATCTCTATATCTATCAATCAATCTATCTATCTCTATATCTATTTTTCTATCTAACTATCCATCTCTTTATCTATCTATCTATCTCTATATCTATCAATCTATCTATCTTTATATCTATCTATCTCTCGCTCTATCTATCTATCTCTTTATCTATCTCTATAACTATCAATCAATCTATCTATCTCTATATCTATCTCTCTAACTATCTATCTCTTTATCTATCTATCTATCTATCTATCTATCTTTATATCTATCTATATATGGGCAAGCTACAGATGTGTTCACATACACCTAGTCTCCCTGTGCGTTAAACAGCCCTTCTGGAAGTGTTATACCATGGCACGACAAAAAAGAACTGAGTGTCTTTTCATGTAACTTTTCCCCTTAAAATGTGTCTTCATTGCAAAGCGATGCAAAATATGATGGACAAGGAGCTTATGCTGATTAAAATGACATGTGGCATGCCTATGTTCTGTGTGCGACTGCGGATATATCTGCATGCAAAATGATACGTTACAGTGTCAGTGGCTGTGACACTGTAAAGTTGCATTTTGCATGCAGACACAGCAGCAGTCACACACACAGAATATAGGCATGCCGAATATCATTTTAATCAGTATAAGCTGCTTTTACGTCCTATTCGCATTGCTTTGCAAATAAGACACATATTAATGGAAAAAGTCACCTGGAAAGATGCTCTGTGCTACAGAGTCACATTGTACTCACACATTATTCATAACACATGTCAAAGCACATGGAGGATTGATGTATGTGGATGCATCTGTATCTAATTATTTACTATTATTTATTACCAGCTTGTTATGTAGCGCACATACATTCCGCAGCGCTTTACAAAAAATGTTCAGCCATTCATTTCAGTCCTTGCCCCAGTGGAGCTTACAGTCTATATGCCCTACCAAATGCTCCCACAACTAGCAACACATAGAAAGCGAGACATGATAACTATCAACACAGCGAAAGACGAGTTATAAGGGCCAAAGAACAAGTGTCTGCCTATCTGTCTGTCTATCTATCTCTATATCTATCAATCTATCTCTATATCTATCTATCTCTCTATCTATCGATCTCTTTATCTATCTATCTATCTCTATATCTATCAATCTATCTATCTCTATATCTATCTATCTATCTCTCTATCTAACTATCAATCTCTTTATCTATCTATCTATCTATCTATCTTTATATCTATCTATATATAGGCAGCCAACAGATGTGTTCACATACACCTAGTCTCCGCTCGCGTTAAACAGTCCTTCTAGTGGTGTTATACTGTGGCACGACACAATAGAAGTATGCGTCTTTTCGTGTAACTTTTCCCCTTAAAATGTGTCTTCATTGCAAAGCAATGCAAAATATGATGGACAAGGAGCTTATGCTGATTAAAATGATATGTGGCATGCCTATGTTCTGTGTGCGACTGCGGATATATCTGCATGCAAAATGCTACATTACAGTGTCAGCGGCTGTGACACTGTAAAATTGCATATCGCATGCAGATACAGCTCAGTCACACACAGATTATACAGTAGAAATGCCAAATCTCATTTTAATCAGTAGAAGCTGCTTTTGCGTCCTATTCGCATCGCTTTGCAAATCAGACACATATTAATGGAAAAGGTCACCTGGAAAGATGCACTGTGCTACAGAGTCACATTGTACTCACCCATTATTCGTAACACATCTCAAAGCACATGGAGGATTGATGTATGTGGACGCATCTGTATCTAATTATTTATTATTATTTATTACCAGCTTGTTATATAGCGCACATACATTCTGCAGCGCTTTACAAAAAATGTTTGGCCATTCATTTCAGTCCTTGCCCCAGTGGAGCTTACAGTCTATATCCCCTAAAAAATGCTCACACAACTAGCAACACACAGAAAGTGAGACATGATAACTAGCAACACAGCGAAAGACGAGTTATAAGGGCCAAAGAACTAGTGTCTGCCTATCTGTCTATCTATCTCTATATCTATCAATCTATCTATCTTTATATCTATCTATCTCTCGCTCTATCTATCTATCTCTTTATCTATCTATCTTTATATCTATCAATCTATCTATCGCTATATCTATCTTTCTATCTAACTATCCATCTCTTTATCTATCTATCTATCTTTATATCTATCAATCTATCTATCTTTATATCTATCTATCTCTCGCTCTATCTAAATATCTCTTTATCTATCTATCTCTATATCTATCAATCAATCTATCTATCTCTATATCTATTTTTCTATCTAACTATCCATCTCTTTATCTATCTATCTATCTCTATATCTATCAATCTATCTATCTTTATATCTATCTATCTCTCGCTCTATCTATCTATCTCTTTATCTATCTCTATAACTATCAATCAATCTATCTATCTCTATATCTATCTCTCTAACTATCTATCTCTTTATCTATCTATCTATCTATCTTTATATCTATCTATATATGGGCAAGCTACAGATGTGTTCACATACACCTAGTCTCCCTGTGCGTTAAACAGCCCTTCTGGAAGTGTTATACCATGGCACGACAAAAAAGAACTGAGTGTCTTTTCATGTAACTTTTCCCCTTAAAATGTGTCTTCATTGCAAAGCGATGCAAAATATGATGGACAAGGAGCTTATGCTGATTAAAATGACATGTGGCATGCCTATGTTCTGTGTGCGACTGCGGATATATCTGCATGCAAAATGATACGTTACAGTGTCAGTGGCTGTGACACTGTAAAGTTGCATTTTGCATGCAGACACAGCAGCAGTCACACACACAGAATATAGGCATGCCGAATATCATTTTAATCAGTATAAGCTGCTTTTACGTCCTATTCGCATTGCTTTGCAAATAAGACACATATTAATGGAAAAAGTCACCTGGAAAGATGCTCTGTGCTACAGAGTCACATTGTACTCACACATTATTCATAACACATGTCAAAGCACATGGAGGATTGATGTATGTGGATGCATCTGTATCTAATTATTTACTATTATTTATTACCAGCTTGTTATGTAGCGCACATACATTCCGCAGCGCTTTACAAAAAATGTTCGGCCATTCATTTCAGTCCTTGCCCCAGTGGAGCTTACAGTCTATATGCCCTACCAAATGCTCCCACAACTAGCAACACATAGAAAGCGAGACATGATAACTATCAACACAGCGAAAGACGAGTTATAAGGGCCAAAGAACAAGTGTCTGCCTATCTGTCTGTCTATCTATCTCTATATCTATCAATCTATCTCTATATCTATCTATCTCTCTATCTATCGATCTCTTTATCTATCTATCTATCTATCTCTATATCTATCAATCTATCTATCTCTATATCTATCTATCTATCTCTCTATCTAACTATCAATCTCTTTATCTATCTATCTATCTATCTATCTTTATATCTATCTATATATAGGCAGCCAACAGATGTGTTCACATACACCTAGTCTCCGCTCGCGTTAAACAGTCCTTCTAGTGGTGTTATACTGTGGCACGACACAATAGAAGTATGCGTCTTTTCGTGTAACTTTTCCCCTTAAAATGTGTCTTCATTGCAAAGCAATGCAAAATATGATGGACAAGGAGCTTATGCTGATTAAAATGATATGTGGCATGCCTATGTTCTGTGTGCGACTGCGGATATATCTGCATGCAAAATGCTACATTACAGTGTCAGCGGCTGTGACACTGTAAAATTGCATATCGCATGCAGATACAGCTCAGTCACACACAGATTATACAGTAGAAGTGCCAAATCTCATTTTAATCAGTAGAAGCTGCTTTTGCGTCCTATTCGCATCGCTTTGCAAATCAGACACATATTAATGGAAAAGGTCACCTGGAAAGATGCACTGTGCTACAGAGTCACATTGTACTCACCCATTATTCGTAACACATCTCAAAGCACATGGAGGATTGATGTATGTGGACGCATCTGTATCTAATTATTTATTATTATTTATTACCAGCTTGTTATATAGCGCACATACATTCTGCAGCGCTTTACAAAAAATGTTTGGCCATTCATTTCAGTCCTTGCCCCAGTGGAGCTTACAGTCTATATCCCCTAAAAAATGCTCACACAACTAGCAACACACAGAAAGTGAGACATGATAACTAGCAACACAGCGAAAGACGAGTTATAAGGGCCAAAGAACTAGTGTCTGCCTATCTGTCTATCTATCTCTATATCTATCAATCTATCTATCTTTATATCTATCTATCTCTCGCTCTATCTATCTATCTCTTTATCTATCTATCTTTATATCTATCAATCTATCTATCGCTATATCTATCTTTCTATCTAACTATCCATCTCTTTATCTATCTATCTATCTTTATATCTATCAATCTATCTATCTTTATATCTATCTATCTCTCGCTCTATCTAAATATCTCTTTATCTATCTATCTCTATATCTATCAATCAATCTATCTATCTCTATATCTATTTTTCTATCTAACTATCCATCTCTTTATCTATCTATCTATCTCTATATCTATCAATCTATCTATCTTTATATCTATCTATCTCTCGCTCTATCTATCTATCTCTTTATCTATCTCTATAACTATCAATCAATCTATCTATCTCTATATCTATCTCTCTAACTATCTATCTCTTTATCTATCTATCTATCTATCTATCTTTATATCTATCTATATATGGGCAAGCTACAGATGTGTTCACATACACCTAGTCTCCCTGTGCGTTAAACAGCCCTTCTGGAAGTGTTATACCATGGCACGACAAAAAAGAACTGAGTGTCTTTTCATGTAACTTTTCCCCTTAAAATGTGTCTTCATTGCAAAGCGATGCAAAATATGATGGACAAGGAGCTTATGCTGATTAAAATGACATGTGGCATGCCTATGTTCTGTGTGCGACTGCGGATATATCTGCATGCAAAATGATACGTTACAGTGTCAGTGGCTGTGACACTGTAAAGTTGCATTTTGCATGCAGACACAGCAGCAGTCACACACACAGAATATAGGCATGCCGAATATCATTTTAATCAGTATAAGCTGCTTTTACGTCCTATTCGCATTGCTTTGCAAATAAGACACATATTAATGGAAAAAGTCACCTGGAAAGATGCTCTGTGCTACAGAGTCACATTGTACTCACACATTATTCATAACACATGTCAAAGCACATGGAGGATTGATGTATGTGGATGCATCTGTATCTAATTATTTACTATTATTTATTACCAGCTTGTTATGTAGCGCACATACATTCCGCAGCGCTTTACAAAAAATGTTCGGCCATTCATTTCAGTCCTTGCCCCAGTGGAGCTTACAGTCTATATGCCCTACCAAATGCTCCCACAACTAGCAACACATAGAAAGCGAGACATGATAACTATCAACACAGCGAAAGACGAGTTATAAGGGCCAAAGAACAAGTGTCTGCCTATCTGTCTGTCTATCTATCTCTATATCTATCAATCTATCTCTATATCTATCTATCTCTCTATCTATCGATCTCTTTATCTATCTATCTATCTCTATATCTATCAATCTATCTATCTCTATATCTATCTATCTATCTCTCTATCTAACTATCAATCTCTTTATCTATCTATCTATCTATCTATCTTTATATCTATCTATATATAGGCAGCCAACAGATGTGTTCACATACACCTAGTCTCCGCTCGCGTTAAACAGTCCTTCTAGTGGTGTTATACTGTGGCACGACACAATAGAAGTATGCGTCTTTTCGTGTAACTTTTCCCCTTAAAATGTGTCTTCATTGCAAAGCAATGCAAAATATGATGGACAAGGAGCTTATGCTGATTAAAATGATATGTGGCATGCCTATGTTCTGTGTGCGACTGCGGATATATCTGCATGCAAAATGCTACATTACAGTGTCAGCGGCTGTGACACTGTAAAATTGCATATCGCATGCAGATACAGCTCAGTCACACACAGATTATACAGTAGAAATGCCAAATCTCATTTTAATCAGTAGAAGCTGCTTTTGCGTCCTATTCGCATCGCTTTGCAAATCAGACACATATTAATGGAAAAGGTCACCTGGAAAGATGCACTGTGCTACAGAGTCACATTGTACTCACCCATTATTCGTAACACATCTCAAAGCACATGGAGGATTGATGTATGTGGACGCATCTGTATCTAATTATTTATTATTATTTATTACCAGCTTGTTATATAGCGCACATACATTCTGCAGCGCTTTACAAAAAATGTTTGGCCATTCATTTCAGTCCTTGCCCCAGTGGAGCTTACAGTCTATATCCCCTAAAAAATGCTCACACAACTAGCAACACACAGAAAGTGAGACATGATAACTAGCAACACAGCGAAAGACGAGTTATAAGGGCCAAAGAACTAGTGTCTGCCTATCTGTCTATCTATCTCTATATCTATCAATCTATCTATCTTTATATCTATCTATCTCTCGCTCTATCTATCTATCTCTTTATCTATCTATCTTTATATCTATCAATCTATCTATCGCTATATCTATCTTTCTATCTAACTATCCATCTCTTTATCTATCTATCTATCTTTATATCTATCAATCTATCTATCTTTATATCTATCTATCTCTCGCTCTATCTAAATATCTCTTTATCTATCTATCTCTATATCTATCAATCAATCTATCTATCTCTATATCTATCTTTCTATCTAACTATCCATCTCTTTATCTATCTATCTATCTCTATATCTATCAATCTATCTATCTTTATATCTATCTATCTCTCGCTCTATCTATCTATCTCTTTATCTATCTCTATAACTATCAATCAATCTATCTATCTCTATATCTATCTCTCTAACTATCTATCTCTTTATCTATCTATCTATCTATCTTTATATCTATCTATATATGGGCAAGCTACAGATGTGTTCACATACACCTAGTCTCCCTGTGCGTTAAACAGCCCTTCTGGAAGTGTTATACCATGGCACGACAAAAAAGAACTGAGTGTCTTTTCATGTAACTTTTCCCCTTAAAATGTGTCTTCATTGCAAAGCGATGCAAAATATGATGGACAAGGAGCTTATGCTGATTAAAATGACATGTGGCATGCCTATGTTCTGTGTGCGACTGCGGATATATCTGCATGCAAAATGATACGTTACAGTGTCAGTGGCTGTGACACTGTAAAGTTGCATTTTGCATGCAGACACAGCAGCAGTCACACACACAGAATATAGGCATGCCGAATATCATTTTAATCAGTATAAGCTGCTTTTACGTCCTATTCACATTGCTTTGCAAATAAGACACATATTAATGGAAAAAGTCACCTGGAAAGATGCTCTGTGCTACAGAGTCACATTGTACTCACACATTATTCATAACACATGTCAAAGCACATGGAGGATTGATGTATGTGGATGCATCTGTATCTAATTATTTACTATTATTTATTACCAGCTTGTTATGTAGCGCACATACATTCCGCAGCGCTTTACAAAAAATGTTCGGCCATTCATTTCAGTCCTTGCCCCAGTGGAGCTTACAGTCTATATGCCCTACCAAATGCTCCCACAACTAGCAACACATAGAAAGCGAGACATGATAACTATCAACACAGCTAAAGACGAGTTATAAGGGCCAAAGAACAAGTGTCTGCCTATCTGTCTGTCTATCTATCTCTATATCTATCAATCTATCTCTATATCTATCTATCTCTCTATCTATCGATCTCTTTATCTATCTATCTATCTCTATATCTATCTATCTCTCTATCTAACTATCAATCTCTTTATCTATCTATCTATCTTTATATCTATCTATATATAGGCAGCCAACAGATGTGTTCACATACACCTAGTCTCCGCTCGCGTTAAACAGTCCTTCTAGTGGTGTTATACTGTGGCACGACACAATAGAAGTATGCGTCTTTTCGTGTAACTTTTCCCCTTAAAATGTGTCTTCATTGCAAAGCAATGCAAAATATGATGGACAAGGAGCTTATGCTGATTAAAATGATATGTGGCATGCCTATGTTCTGTGTGCGACTGCGGATATATCTGCATGCAAAATGCTACATTACAGTGTCAGCGGCTGTGACACTGTAAAATTGCATATCGCATGCAGATACAGCTCAGTCACACACAGATTATACAGTAGAAATGCCAAATCTCATTTTAATCAGTAGAAGCTGCTTTTGCGTCCTATTCGCATCGCTTTGCAAATCAGACACATATTAATGGAAAAGGTCACCTGGAAAGATGCACTGTGCTACAGAGTCACATTGTACTCACCCATTATTCGTAACACATCTCAAAGCACATGGAGGATTGATGTATGTGGACGCATCTGTATCTAATTATTTATTATTATTTATTACCAGCTTGTTATATAGCGCACATACATTCTGCAGCGCTTTACAAAAAATGTTTGGCCATTCATTTCAGTCCTTGCCCCAGTGGAGCTTACAGTCTATATCCCCTAAAAAATGCTCACACAACTAGCAACACACAGAAAGTGAGACATGATAACTAGCAACACAGCGAAAGACGAGTTATAAGGGCCAAAGAACTAGTGTCTGCCTATCTGTCTATCTATCTCTATATCTATCAATCTATCTATCTTTATATCTATCTATCTCTCGCTCTATCTATCTATCTCTTTATCTATCTATCTTTATATCTATCAATCTATCTATCGCTATATCTATCTTTCTATCTAACTATCCATCTCTTTATCTATCTATCTATCTTTATATCTATCAATCTATCTATCTTTATATCTATCTATCTCTCGCTCTATCTAAATATCTCTTTATCTATCTATCTCTATATCTATCAATCAATCTATCTATCTCTATATCTATTTTTCTATCTAACTATCCATCTCTTTATCTATCTATCTATCTCTATATCTATCAATCTATCTATCTTTATATCTATCTATCTCTCGCTCTATCTATCTATCTCTTTATCTATCTCTATAACTATCAATCAATCTATCTATCTCTATATCTATCTCTCTAACTATCTATCTCTTTATCTATCTATCTATCTATCTATCTTTATATCTATCTATATATGGGCAAGCTACAGATGTGTTCACATACACCTAGTCTCCCTGTGCGTTAAACAGCCCTTCTGGAAGTGTTATACCATGGCACGACAAAAAAGAACTGAGTGTCTTTTCATGTAACTTTTCCCCTTAAAATGTGTCTTCATTGCAAAGCGATGCAAAATATGATGGACAAGGAGCTTATGCTGATTAAAATGACATGTGGCATGCCTATGTTCTGTGTGCGACTGCGGATATATCTGCATGCAAAATGATACGTTACAGTGTCAGTGGCTGTGACACTGTAAAGTTGCATTTTGCATGCAGACACAGCAGCAGTCACACACACAGAATATAGGCATGCCGAATATCATTTTAATCAGTATAAGCTGCTTTTACGTCCTATTCACATTGCTTTGCAAATAAGACACATATTAATGGAAAAAGTCACCTGGAAAGATGCTCTGTGCTACAGAGTCACATTGTACTCACACATTATTCATAACACATGTCAAAGCACATGGAGGATTGATGTATGTGGATGCATCTGTATCTAATTATTTACTATTATTTATTACCAGCTTGTTATGTAGCGCACATACATTCCGCAGCGCTTTACAAAAAATGTTCGGCCATTCATTTCAGTCCTTGCCCCAGTGGAGCTTACAGTCTATATGCCCTACCAAATGCTCCCACAACTAGCAACACATAGAAAGCGAGACATGATAACTATCAACACAGCTAAAGACGAGTTATAAGGGCCAAAGAACAAGTGTCTGCCTATCTGTCTGTCTATCTATCTCTATATCTATCAATCTATCTCTATATCTATCTATCTCTCTATCTATCGATCTCTTTATCTATCTATCTATCTCTATATCTATCTATCTCTCTATCTAACTATCAATCTCTTTATCTATCTATCTATCTTTATATCTATCTATATATAGGCAGCCAACAGATGTGTTCACATACACCTAGTCTCCGCTCGCGTTAAACAGTCCTTCTAGTGGTGTTATACTGTGGCACGACACAATAGAAGTATGCGTCTTTTCGTGTAACTTTTCCCCTTAAAATGTGTCTTCATTGCAAAGCAATGCAAAATATGATGGACAAGGAGCTTATGCTGATTAAAATGATATGTGGCATGCCTATGTTCTGTGTGCGACTGCGGATATATCTGCATGCAAAATGCTACATTACAGTGTCAGCGGCTGTGACACTGTAAAATTGCATATCGCATGCAGATACAGCTCAGTCACACACAGATTATACAGTAGAAATGCCAAATCTCATTTTAATCAGTAGAAGCTGCTTTTGCGTCCTATTCGCATCGCTTTGCAAATCAGACACATATTAATGGAAAAGGTCACCTGGAAAGATGCACTGTGCTACAGAGTCACATTGTACTCACCCATTATTCGTAACACATCTCAAAGCACATGGAGGATTGATGTATGTGGACGCATCTGTATCTAATTATTTATTATTATTTATTACCAGCTTGTTATATAGCGCACATACATTCTGCAGCGCTTTACAAAAAATGTTTGGCCATTCATTTCAGTCCTTGCCCCAGTGGAGCTTACAGTCTATATCCCCTAAAAAATGCTCACACAACTAGCAACACACAGAAAGTGAGACATGATAACTAGCAACACAGCGAAAGACGAGTTATAAGGGCCAAAGAACTAGTGTCTGCCTATCTGTCTATCTATCTCTATATCTATCAATCTATCTATCTTTATATCTATCTATCTCTCGCTCTATCTATCTATCTCTTTATCTATCTATCTTTATATCTATCAATCTATCTATCGCTATATCTATCTTTCTATCTAACTATCCATCTCTTTATCTATCTATCTATCTTTATATCTATCAATCTATCTATCTTTATATCTATCTATCTCTCGCTCTATCTAAATATCTCTTTATCTATCTATCTCTATATCTATCAATCAATCTATCTATCTCTATATCTATTTTTCTATCTAACTATCCATCTCTTTATCTATCTATCTCTATATCTATCAATCTATCTATCTTTATATCTATCTATCTCTCGCTCTATCTATCTATCTCTTTATCTATCTCTATAACTATCAATCAATCTATCTATCTCTATATCTATCTCTCTAACTATCTATCTCTTTATCTATCTATCTATCTATCTATCTATCTATCTTTATATCTATCTATATATGGGCAAGCTACAGATGTGTTCACATACACCTAGTCTCCCTGTGCGTTAAACAGCCCTTCTGGAAGTGTTATACCATGGCACGACAAAAAAGAACTGAGTGTCTTTTCATGTAACTTTTCCCCTTAAAATGTGTCTTCATTGCAAAGCGATGCAAAATATGATGGACAAGGAGCTTATGCTGATTAAAATGACATGTGGCATGCCTATGTTCTGTGTGCGACTGCGGATATATCTGCATGCAAAATGATACGTTACAGTGTCAGTGGCTGTGACACTGTAAAGTTGCATTTTGCATGCAGACACAGCAGCAGTCACACACACAGAATATAGGCATGCCGAATATCATTTTAATCAGTATAAGCTGCTTTTACGTCCTATTCGCATTGCTTTGCAAATAAGACACATATTAATGGAAAAAGTCACCTGGAAAGATGCTCTGTGCTACAGAGTCACATTGTACTCACACATTATTCATAACACATGTCAAAGCACATGGAGGATTGATGTATGTGGATGCATCTGTATCTAATTATTTACTATTATTTATTACCAGCTTGTTATGTAGCGCACATACATTCCGCAGCGCTTTACAAAAAATGTTCGGCCATTCATTTCAGTCCTTGCCCCAGTGGAGCTTACAGTCTATATGCCCTACCAAATGCTCCCACAACTAGCAACACATAGAAAGCGAGACATGATAACTATCAACACAGCGAAAGACGAGTTATAAGGGCCAAAGAACAAGTGTCTGCCTATCTGTCTGTCTATCTATCTCTATATCTATCAATCTATCTCTATATCTATCTATCTCTCTATCTATCGATCTCTTTATCTATCTATCTATCTCTATATCTATCAATCTATCTATCTCTATATCTATCTATCTATCTCTCTATCTAACTATCAATCTCTTTATCTATCTATCTATCTATCTATCTATCTTTATATCTATCTATATATAGGCAGCCAACAGATGTGTTCACATACACCTAGTCTCCGCTCGCGTTAAACAGTCCTTCTAGTGGTGTTATACTGTGGCACGACACAATAGAAGTATGCGTCTTTTCGTGTAACTTTTCCCCTTAAAATGTGTCTTCATTGCAAAGCAATGCAAAATATGATGGACAAGGAGCTTATGCTGATTAAAATGATATGTGGCATGCCTATGTTCTGTGTGCGACTGCGGATATATCTGCATGCAAAATGCTACATTACAGTGTCAGCGGCTGTGACACTGTAAAATTGCATATCGCATGCAGATACAGCTCAGTCACACACAGATTATACAGTAGAAATGCCAAATCTCATTTTAATCAGTAGAAGCTGCTTTTGCGTCCTATTCGCATCGCTTTGCAAATCAGACACATATTAATGGAAAAGGTCACCTGGAAAGATGCACTGTGCTACAGAGTCACATTGTACTCACCCATTATTCGTAACACATCTCAAAGCACATGGAGGATTGATGTATGTGGACGCATCTGTATCTAATTATTTATTATTATTTATTACCAGCTTGTTATATAGCGCACATACATTCTGCAGCGCTTTACAAAAAATGTTTGGCCATTCATTTCAGTCCTTGCCCCAGTGGAGCTTACAGTCTATATCCCCTAAAAAATGCTCACACAACTAGCAACACACAGAAAGTGAGACATGATAACTAGCAACACAGCGAAAGACGAGTTATAAGGGCCAAAGAACTAGTGTCTGCCTATCTGTCTATCTATCTCTATATCTATCAATCTATCTATCTTTATATCTATCTATCTCTCGCTCTATCTATCTATCTCTTTATCTATCTATCTTTATATCTATCAATCTATCTATCGCTATATCTATCTTTCTATCTAACTATCCATCTCTTTATCTATCTATCTATCTTTATATCTATCAATCTATCTATCTTTATATCTATCTATCTCTCGCTCTATCTAAATATCTCTTTATCTATCTATCTCTATATCTATCAATCAATCTATCTATCTCTATATCTATCTTTCTATCTAACTATCCATCTCTTTATCTATCTATCTATCTCTATATCTATCAATCTATCTATCTTTATATCTATCTATCTCTCGCTCTATCTATCTATCTCTTTATCTATCTCTATAACTATCAATCAATCTATCTATCTCTATATCTATCTCTCTAACTATCTATCTCTTTATCTATCTATCTATCTATCTTTATATCTATCTATATATGGGCAAGCTACAGATGTGTTCACATACACCTAGTCTCCCTGTGCGTTAAACAGCCCTTCTGGAAGTGTTATACCATGGCACGACAAAAAAGAACTGAGTGTCTTTTCATGTAACTTTTCCCCTTAAAATGTGTCTTCATTGCAAAGCGATGCAAAATATGATGGACAAGGAGCTTATGCTGATTAAAATGACATGTGGCATGCCTATGTTCTGTGTGCGACTGCGGATATATCTGCATGCAAAATGATACGTTACAGTGTCAGTGGCTGTGACACTGTAAAGTTGCATTTTGCATGCAGACACAGCAGCAGTCACACACACAGAATATAGGCATGCCGAATATCATTTTAATCAGTATAAGCTGCTTTTACGTCCTATTCACATTGCTTTGCAAATAAGACACATATTAATGGAAAAAGTCACCTGGAAAGATGCTCTGTGCTACAGAGTCACATTGTACTCACACATTATTCATAACACATGTCAAAGCACATGGAGGATTGATGTATGTGGATGCATCTGTATCTAATTATTTACTATTATTTATTACCAGCTTGTTATGTAGCGCACATACATTCCGCAGCGCTTTACAAAAAATGTTCGGCCATTCATTTCAGTCCTTGCCCCAGTGGAGCTTACAGTCTATATGCCCTACCAAATGCTCCCACAACTAGCAACACATAGAAAGCGAGACATGATAACTATCAACACAGCTAAAGACGAGTTATAAGGGCCAAAGAACAAGTGTCTGCCTATCTGTCTGTCTATCTAACTCTATATCTATCAATCTATCTCTATATCTATCTATCTCTCTATCTATCGATCTCTTTATCTATCTATCTATCTCTATATCTATCTATCTCTCTATCTAACTATCAATCTCTTTATCTATCTATCTATCTTTATATCTATCTATATATAGGCAGCCAACAGATGTGTTCACATACACCTAGTCTCCGCTCGCGTTAAACAGTCCTTCTAGTGGTGTTATACTGTGGCACGACACAATAGAAGTATGCGTCTTTTCGTGTAACTTTTCCCCTTAAAATGTGTCTTCATTGCAAAGCAATGCAAAATATGATGGACAAGGAGCTTATGCTGATTAAAATGATATGTGGCATGCCTATGTTCTGTGTGCGACTGCGGATATATCTGCATGCAAAATGATACGTTACAGTGTCAGTGGCTGTGACACTGTAAAGTTGCATTTTGCATGCAGATACAGCAGCAGTTACACACACAGAATATAGGCATGCCGAATATCTTTTTAATCAGCATATGCTGCTTTTGCGTCCTATTCACATCGCTTTGCAAATAAAGACACATTTTAAGGGCAAAAGTCGCATGGAAAGATGCTCTGCAATGCCGAGTCACATGGCGCTCACACGTTATTTGTAACACGTCTTATAGCACATGGAGGATAGATGTATTTAGACACATCTGTATCTAACTAGTGTCTATTTATCAATGATTGAGCTACCTATCTATCTATAATCTATCTTTAAATATTAGACATCGGAGGCAAATCTTCTAATCAAAAGATTCAAATCTCCCAACATTAAGCCCAGGTGTTTGAAAAACCACCCTCAAGATTCTTGGTTGGGAAAGGTGAGTGTAATGCTGTTGGGGATTTTGACTAAAAAGCATGATTTATGGAGTAAAACAGGGAGAGTGAAGAGCTGAGATATACTGTACCCTGAGATAAACAGAATTACTGTATATCTGACACTACCAAATCACAGTGTCGCATAAGTAGAAGAGTCCATAGCAAATAGACATTTTTGGAAGTATCAATGTATAGCAGGAACATATCATCGTGCCTCTGCAGGACTAGAACTAGTCTAGCCTGAGAATTACCGGTAATTAATAAACATTAATTACCTGTTCTGGGTCTCCTCTTCCGTTGGTTCTTCTTTGAGCGTTGCCATGAGTAGAAGTCTGGATTCAAGGACACCTCACAAAAGTCCAGCGATGTAGTTTGCTTAGATGCTGACCTCACATTTTGATTCATGGAAAAGGCCCACCTGGAAAAAAAGATTGAGAGGCGCGATAACATGTTCTTGCTATACACTATACATGCAAATATATCTCAGTTGGGTCTGTCATTGTTGGCAGGGTGAATTTGGACTATATCTATCTATCTGTCTATGTCTATATCTATACAGTATATGGACGATCTACAGATGTGTTCACATACACCAAGCCTCACTGCGCGTTAAACAGCCCTTGTAGATAAGTTATACCGTGGCACGAATCGGTACCGATCCATCTCTCTATCTATCTATCTATTTATATATATATGGGCAACCAACAGATGTGTTCAAATACACCTAGTCTCCTCTCGCGTTAAACAGTCCTTCTAGTACTGTTATACTGTGGCACGACACAATAGAAGTGAGCGTCTTTTCGTGTAACTTTTCCCCTTAAAATCTGTCTTAATTGTAAAGCGATGCAAAATAGAATGGACAAGCAGCTTATGCTGATTAAAATGATCTGTGGCATGCCTATGTTCTGTGTGCGACTGCGGATATATCTGCATGCAAAATGCTACATTACAGTGTCAGCGGCTGTGACACTGTAAAATTGCATATCGCATGCAGATACAGCTCAGTCACACACAGATTATACAGTAGAAATGCCATATATCATTTTAATTAGTAGAAGCTGCTTTTGCGTTCTATTTGCATCGCTTTGCAAATCAGACACATATTAACGGAAAAGGTCACCTGGAAAGATGCACTGTGCTACAGAGTCACATTGTACTCACCCATTATTCGTAACACATCTCAAAGCACATGGAGGATTGATGTATGTGGATGCATCTGTATCTAATTATTTATTATTATTTATTACCAGCTTGTTATATAGCGCACATACATTCTGCAGCGCTTTACAAAAAATGTTTGGCCATTCATTTCAGTCCTTGCCCCAGTGGAGCTTACAGTCTATATCCCCTACCAAATGCTCACACAACTAGCAACACATAGAAAGCGAGACATGATAACTAGCAACACAGCGAAAGACGAGTTATAAGGGCCAAAGAACTAGTGTCTGCCTATCTGTCTAACTATCTCTATATCTATCAATCTATCTATCTTTATAACTATCTATCTCTAGCTCTATCTATCTATCTCTTTATCTACCTATCTCTATATCTATCAATCAATCTATCTATCTCTATATCTATCTTTCTATCTAACTATCCCTCTCTTTATCTATGTATCTATCTCTATATCTATCAATCTATCTATCTCTTTATCTATCTCTATATCTATCAATCAATCTATCTATCTCTATATCTATCTCTCTAACTATCTATCTCTTTATCTATCTATCTATCTATCTATCTTTATATCTATCTATATATGGGCAATCTACAGATGTGTTCACATACACCTAGTCTCCCTGTGCGTTAAACAGCCCTTCTGGAAGTGTTATACCATGGCACGACAAAAAAGAACTGAGTGTCTTTTCGTGTAACTTTTCCCCTTAAAATGTGTCTTCATTGCAAAGCGATGCAAAATATGATGGACAAGGAGCTTATGCTGATTAAAATGATATGTGGCATGCCTATGTTCTGTGTGCGACTGCGGATATATCTGCATGCAAAATGATACGTTACAGTGTCAGTGGCTGTGACACTGTAAAGTTGCATTTTGCATGCAGATACAGCAGCAGTCACACACACAGAATATAGGCATGCTGAATATCATTTTAATCAGTATAAGCTGCTTTTACGTACTATTCGCATTGCTTTGCAAATAAGACACATATTAATGGAAAAAGTCACCTGGAAAGATGCTCTGTGCTACAGAGTCACATTGTACTCACACATTATTCATAACACATCTCAAAGCACATGGAGGATTGATGTATGTGGATGCATCTGTATCTAATTATTTACTATTATTTATTACCAGCTTGTTATGTAGCGCACATACATTCCGCAGCGCTTTACAAAAAATGTTCGGCCATTCATTTCAGTCCTTGCCCCAGTGGAGCTTACAGTCTATATGCCCTACCAAATGCTCCCACAACTAGCAACACATAGAAAGTGAGACATGATAACTATCAACACAGCGAAAGACGAGTTATAAGGGCCAAAGAACAAGTGTCTGCCTATCTGTCTGTCTATCTATCTCTATATCTATCAATCTATCTCTATATCTATCTTTCTCTCTATCTATCGATCTCTATCTATATATCTATCTATCTCTATATCTATCAATCTATCTATCTCTATATCTATCTATCTATCTATCTCTCTATCTTACTATCAATCTCTTTATCTATCTATCTATCTATCTTTTTATCTATCTATATATAGGCAGCCAACAGATGTGTTCACATACACCTAGTCTCCGCTCACGTTAAACAGTCCTTCTAGTGGTGTTATACTGTGGCACGACACAATAGAAGTATGCGTCTTTTCGTGTAACTTTTCCCCTTAAAATGTGTCTTAATTGCAAAGCGATGCAAAATATGATGGACAAGGAGCTTATGCTGATTAAAATGATATGTGGCATGCCTATGTTCTGTGTGCGACTGCAGATATATCTGCATGCAAAATGATACGTTACAGTGTCAGTGGCTGTGACACTGTAAAGTTGCATTTTGCATGCAGATACAGCAGCAGTTACACACACAGAATATAGGCATGCCGAATATCTTTTTAATCAGCATAAGCTGCTTTTGCGTCCTATTCACATCGCTTTGCAAATAAAGACACATTTTAAGGGCAAAAGTCGCATGGAAAGATGCTCTGCAATGCCGAGTCACATGGCGCTCACACGTTATTTGTAACACGTCTTATAGCACATGGAGGATAGATGTATGTAGACACATCTGTATCTAACTAGTGTCTATTTATCAATGATTGAGCTACCTATCTATCTATAATCTATCTTTAAATATTAGACATCGGAGGCAAATCTTCTAATCAAAAGATTCAAATCTCCCAACATTAAGCCCAGGTGTTTGAAAAACCACCCTCAAGATTCTTGGTTGGGAAAGGTGAGTGTAATGCTGTTGGGGATTTTGACTAAAAAGCGTGATTTATGGAGTAAAACAGGGAGAGTGAAGAGCTGAGATATACTGTACCCTGAGATAAACAGAATTACTGTATATCTGACACTACCAAATCACAGTGTCGCATAAGTAGAAGAGTCCATAGCAAATAGACATTTTTGGAAGTATCAATGTATAGCAGGAACATATCATTGTGCCTCTGCAGGACTAGAACTAGTCTAGCCTGAGAATTACCGGTAATTAATAAACATTAATTACCTGTTCTGGGTCTCCTCTTCCGTTGGTTCTTCTTTGAGCGTTGCCATGAGTAGAAGTCTGGATTCAAGGACACCTCACAAAAGTCCAGCGATGTAGTTTGCTTAGATGCTGACCTCACATTTTGATTCATGGAAAAGGCCCACCTGGAAAAAAAGATTGAGAGGCGCGATAACATGTTCTTGCTATACACTATACATGCAAATATATCTCAGTTGGGTCTGTCATTGTTGGCAGGGTGAATTTGGACTATATCTATCTATCTGTCTATGTCTATATCTATACAGTATATGGACGATCTACAGATGTGTTCACATACACCAAGCCTCACTGCGCGTTAAACAGCCCTTGTAGATAAGTTATACCGTGGCACGAATCGGTACCGATCCATCTCTCTATCTATCTATCTATTTATATATATATGGGCAACCAACAGATGTGTTCAAATACACCTAGTCTCCTCTCGCGTTAAACAGTCCTTCTAGTACTGTTATACTGTGGCACGACACAATAGAAGTGAGCGTCTTTTCGTGTAACTTTTCCCCTTAAAATCTGTCTTAATTGTAAAGCGATGCAAAATAGAATGGACAAGCAGCTTATGCTGATTAAAATGATCTGTGGCATGCCTATGTTCTGTGTGCGACTGCGGATATATCTGCATGCAAAATGCTACATTACAGTGTCAGCGGCTGTGACACTGTAAAATTGCATATCGCATGCAGATACAGCTCAGTCACACACAGATTATACAGTAGAAATGCCATATATCATTTTAATTAGTAGAAGCTGCTTTTGCGTTCTATTTGCATCGCTTTGCAAATCAGACACATATTAATGGAAAAGGTCACCTGGAAAGATGCACTGTGCTACAGAGTCACATTGTACTCACCCATTATTCGTAACACATCTCAAAGCACATGGAGGATTGATGTATGTGGACGCATCTGTATCTAATTATTTATTATTATTTATTACCAGCTTGTTATATAGCGCACATACTTTCTGCAGCGCTTTACAAAAAATGTTTGGCCATTCATTTCAGTCCTTGCCCCAGTGGAGCTTACAGTCTATATCCCCTACCAAATGCCCACACAACTAGCAACACACAGAAAGCGAGACATGATAACTAGCAACACAGCGAAAGATGAGTTATAAGGGCTAAAGAACTAGTGTCTGCCTATCAGTCTATCTATCTCTATATCTATCAATCTATCTATCTTTCTATCTATCTATCTATCTCTATATCTATAAATCAATCTATCTATCTATCTCTATATCTATCTATCTATCTCTCTATCTAACTATCTATCTCTTTATCTATCTTTATATCTATCTATATATGGGCAATCTACAGATGTGTTCACATACACCTAGTCTCCCTGTGCGTTAAACAGCCCTTCTGGAAGTGTTATACCATGGCACGACACAATAGAACTGAGTGTCTTTTCGTGTAACTTTTCCCCTTAAAATGTGTCTTCATTGCAAAGCGATGCAAAATATGATGGACAAGGAGCTTATGCTGATTAAAATATGTGGCATGCCTATGTTCTGTGTGCGACTGCGGATATATCTGCATGCAAAATGATACGTTACAGTGTCAGTGGCTGTGACACTGTAAAGTTGCATTTTGCATGCAGATACAGCAGCAGTTACACACACAGAATATAGGCATGCCGAATATCTCTTTAATCAGTATAAGATGCTTTTGCGTCCTATTCACATTGCTTTGCAAATAAAGACACATTTTAAGGGCAAAAGTCGCATGGAAAGATGCTCTGCAATGCCGAGTCACATGGCGCTCACACGTTATTTGTAACACGTCTTATAGCATGGAGGATAGATGTATGTAGACACATCTCTATCTAACTAGTGTCTATTTATCAATGATTGAGCTACCTATCTATCTATAATCTATCTTTAAATATTAGACATCGGAGGCAAATCTTCTAATCAAAAGATTCAAATCTCCCAACATTAAGCCCAGGTGTTTGAAAAACCACCCTCAAGATTCTTGTTTGGGAAAGGTGAGTGTAATGCTGTTGGGGATTTTGACTAAAAAGCGTATTTATGGAGTAAAACAGGGAGAGTGAAGAGCTGAGATATACTGTACCCTGAGATAAACAGAATTACTGTATATCTGACACTACCAAATCACAGTGTCGCATAAGTAGAAGAGTCCATAGCAAATAGACATTTTTGGAAGTATCAATGTATAGCAGGAACATATCATTGTGCCTCTGCAGGACTAGAACTAGTCTAGCCTGAGAATTACCGGTAATTAATAAACATTAATTACCTGTTCTGGGTCTCCTCTTCCGTTGGTTCTTCTTTGAGCATTGCCATGAGTAGAAGTCTGGATTCAAGGACACCTCACAAAAGTCCAGCGATGTAGTTTGCTTAGATGCTGACCTCACATTTTGATTCATGGAAAAGGCCCACCTGGAAAAAAAGATTGAGAGGCGCGATAACATGTTCTTGCTATACACTATACATGCAAATATATCTCAGTTGGGTCTGTCATTGTTGGCAGGGTGAATTTGGACTATATCTATCTATCTGTCTATGTCTATATCTATACAGTATATGGACGATCTACAGATGTGTTCACATACACCAAGCCTCACTGCGCGTTAAACAGCCCTTGTAGATAAGTTATACCGTGGCACGAATCGGTACCGATCCATCTCTCTATCTATCTATCTATCTATTTATATATATATGGGCAACCAACAGATGTGTTCAAATACACCTAGTCTCCTCTCGCGTTAAACAGTCCTTCTAGTACTGTTATACTGTGGCACGACACAATACAAGTGAGCGTCTTTTCGTGTAACTTTTCCCCTTAAAATCTGTCTTAATTGTAAAGCGATGCAAAATAGAATGGACAAGCAGCTTATGCTGATTAAAATAATCTGTGGCATGCCTATGTTCTGTGTGCGACTGCGGATATATCTGCATGCAAAATGCTACATTACAGTGTCAGCGGCTGTGACACTGTAAAATTGCATATCGCATGCAGATACAGCTCAGTCACACACAGATTATACAGTAGAAATGCCATATATCATTTTAATTAGTAGAAGCTGCTTTTGTGTTCTATTTGCATCGCTTTGCAAATCAGACACATATTAATGGAAAAGGTCACCTGGAAAGATGCACTGTGCTACAGAGTCACATTGTACTCACCCATTATTCGTAACACATCTCAAAGCACATGGAGGATTGATGTATGTGGACGCATCTGTATCTAATTATTTATTATTATTTATTACCAGCTTGTTATATAGCGCACATACATTCTGCAGCGCTTTACAAAAAATGTTTGGCCATTCATTTCAGTCCTTGCCCCAGTGGAGCTTACAGTCTATATCCCCTACCAAATGCCCACACAACTAGCAACACACAGAAAGCGAGACATGATAACTAGCAACACAGCGAAAGATGAGTTATAAGGGCTAAAGAACTAGTGTCTGCCTATCAGTCTATCTATCTCTATATCTATCAATCTATCTATCTTTCTATCTATCTATCTATCTATCTCTATATCTATCAATCAATCTATCTATCTATCTATCTCTATATCTATCTATCTATCTCTCTATCTAACTATCTATCTCTTTATCTATCTTTATATCTATCTATATATGGGCAATCTACAGATGTGTTCACATACACCTAGTCTCCCTGTGCGTTAAACAGCCCTTCTGGAAGTGTTATACCATGGCACGACACAATAGAACTGAGTGTCTTTTCGTGTAACTTTTCCCCTTAAAATGTGTCTTCATTGCAAAGCGATGCAAAATATGATGGACAAGGAGCTTATGCTGATTAAAATATGTGGCATGCCTATGTTCTGTGTGCGACTGCGGATATATCTGCATGCATAATGATACGTTACAGTGTCAGTGGCTGTGACACTGTAAAGTTGCATTTTGCATGCAGATACAGCAGCAGTTACACACACAGAATATAGGCATGCCGAATATCTCTTTAATCAGTATAAGCTGCTTTTGCGTCCTATTCACATTGCTTTGCAAATAAAGACACATTTTAAGGGCAAAAGTCGCATGGAAAGATGCTCTGCAATGCCGAGTCACATGGCGCTCACACGTTATTTGTAACACGTCTTATAGCATGGAGGATAGATGAATGTAGACACATCTCTATCTAACTAGTGTCTATTTATCAATGATTGAGCTACCTATCTATCTATAATCTATCTTTAAATATTAGACATCGGAGGCAAATCTTCTAATCAAAAGATTCAAATCTCCCAACATTAAGCCCAGGTGTTTGAAAAACCACCCTCAAGATTCTTGGTTGGGAAAGGTGAGTGTAATGCTGTTGGGGATTTTGACTAAAAAGAGTGATTTATGGAGTAAAACAGGGAGAGTGAAGAGCTGAGATATACTGTACCCTGAGATAAACAGAATTACTGTATATCTGACACTACCAAATCACAGTGTCGCATAAGTAGAAGAGTCCATAGCAAATAGACATTTTTGGAAGTATCAATGTATAGCAGGAACATATCATCGTGCCTCTGCAGGACTAGAACTAGTCTAGCCTGAGAATTACCGGTAATTAATAAACATTAATTACCTTTTCTGGGTCTCCTCTTCCGTTGGCTCCTCTTTGAGCGTTGCCATGAGTAGAAGTTTGGATTCAAGGACACCTCACAAAAGTCCAGCGATGTAGTTTGCTTAGATGCTGACCTCACATTTTGATTCATGGAAAAGGCCCACCTGGAAAAAAAGATTGAGAGGCGCGATAACATGTTCTTGCTATACACTATACATGCAAATATATCTCAGTTGGGTCTGTCATTGTTGGCAGGGTGAATTTGGACTATATCTATCTATCTGTCTATGTCTATATCTATCTATACAGTATATGGATGATCTACAGATGTGTTCACTTACACCTAGCCTCACTGCGCGTTAAACAGCCCTTGTAGATAAGTTATACCGTGGCAAGAATCAGTACCGATCCATCTCTCTATCTATCTATCTATTTATATATATATGGGCAACCAACAGATGTGTTCAAATACACCTAGTCTCTCGCGTTAAACAGTCCTTCTAGTACTGTTATACTGTGGCACGACACAATAGAAGTGAGCGTCTTTTCGTGTAACTTTTCCCCTTAAAATCTGTCTTAATTGTAAAGCGATGCAAAATAGAATGGACAAGCAGCTTATGCTGATTAAAATGATCTGTGGCATGCCTATGTTCTGTGTGCGACTGCGGATATATCTGCATGCAAAATGCTACATTACAGTGTCAGCGGCTGTGACACTGTAAAATTGCATATCGCATGCAGATACAGCTCAGTCACACACAGATTATACAGTAGAAATGCCATATATTATTTTAATCAGTAGAAGCTGCTTTTGCGTCCTATTCGCATCGCTTTGCAAATCAGACACATATTAATGGAAAAGGTCACCAGGAAAGATGCACTGTGCTACAGAGTCACATTGTACTCACCCATTATTCGTAACACATCTCAAAGCACATGGAGGATTGATGTATGTGGACGCATCTGTATCTAATTATTTATTATTATTTATTACCAGCTTGTTATATAGCGCAAATACATTCTGCAGCGCTTTACAAAAAATGTTTGGCCATTCATTTCAGTCCTTGCCCCAGTGGAGCTTAAAGTCTATATCCCCTACCAAATGCTCACACAACCAGCAACACACAGAAAGCGAGACATGATAACTAGCAACACAGCGAAAGACGAGTTATAAGGGCTAAAGAACTAGTGTCTGCCTATCTGTCTATCTATCTCTATATCTATCAATCTATCTATCTTTATATCTATCTATCTCTCGCTCTATCTATCTATCTCTTTATCTATCTATATTTATATCTATCAATCAATCTATCTATCGCTATATCTATCTTTCTATCTAACTATCCATCTCTTTATATATCTATCTATCTTTATATCTATCAGTCTATCTATCTTTATATCTATCTATCTCTCGCTCTATCTAAATATCTCTTTATCTATCTATCTCTATATCTATCAATCAATCTATCTATCTCTATATCTATCTTTCTATCTAACTATCCATCTCTTTATCTATCTATCTCTATATCTATCAATCCATCTATCTTTATATCTATCTATCTATCTCTCGCTCTATCTATCTATCTCTATATCTATCAATCAATCTATCTATCTCTATATCTATCTCTCTAACTATCTATCTCTTTATCTATCTATCTATCTTTATATCTATCTATATATGGGCAAGCTACAGATGTGATCACATACACCTAGTCTCCCTGTGCGTTAAACAGCCCTTCTGGAAGTGTTATACCATGGCATGACAAAAAAGAACTGAGTGTCTTTTCGTGTAACTTTTCCCCTTAAAATGTGTCTTCATTGCAAAGCGATGCAAAATATGATGGACAAGGAGCTTATGCTGATTAAAATGACATGTGGCATGCCTATGTTCTGTGTGCGACTGCGGATATATCTGCATGCAAAATTATACGTTACAGTGTCAGTGGCTGTGACACTGTAAAGTTGCATTTTGCATGCAGATACAGCAGCAGTCACACACACAGAATATAGGCATGCCAAATATCATTTTAATCAGTATAAGCTGCTTTTACGTCCTATTCACATTGCTTTGCAAATAAGACACATATTAATGGAAAAAGTCACCTGGAAAGATGCTCTGTGCTACAGAGTCACATTGTACTCACACATTATTCATAACACATCTCAAAGCACATGGAGGATTGATGTATGTGGATGCATCTGTATCTAATTATTTACTATTATTTATTACCAGCTTGTTATGTAGCGCACATACATTCCGCAGCACTTTACAAAAAATGTTCGGCCATTCATTTCAGTCCTTGCCCCAGTGGAGCTTACAGTCTATATACCCTACCAAATGCTCCCACAACTAGCAACACATAGAAAGCGAGACATGATAACTATCAACACAGCAAAAGACGAGTTATAAGGGCCAAAGAACTAGTGTCTGCCTATCTGTCTGTCTATCTATCTCTATATCTATCAATCTATCTCTATATCTATCTATCTCTCTATCTATCTCTTTATCTATGTATCTATCTATCTATCTCTATATCTATCAATCTATCTATCTCTATATCTATCTATCTATCTCTCTATCTAACTATCTATCTCATTATCTATCTATCTATCTATCTATCTATCTTTATATCTATCTATATATGGGCAATCTACAGATGTGTTCACATACACCTAGTCTCCCTGCGCGTTAAACAGCCCTTCTGGAAGTGTTATACAATGGCACGACACAATAGAACTGAGTGTCTTTTCACGTAACTTTTCCCCTTAAAATGTGTCTTCATTGCAAAGCGATGCAAAATATGATGGACAAGGAGCTTATGCTGATTAAAATGATATGTGGCATGCCTATGTTCTGTGTGCGACTGCGGATATATGTGCATGCAAAATGATACGTTACAGTGTCAGTGGCTGTGACACTGTAAAGTTGCATTTTGCATGCAGATACAGCAGCAGTTACACACACAGAATATAGGCATGCCGAATATCTCTTTAATCAGTATAAGCTGCTTTTGCGTCCTATTCACATTGCTTTGCAAATAAAGACACATTTTAAGGGCAAAAGTCGCATGGAAAGATGCTCTGCAATGCCGAGTCACATGGCGCTCACATGTTATTTGTAACACGTCTTATAGCATGGAGGATAGATGTATGTAGACACATCTCTATCTAACTAGTGTCTATTTATCAATGATTGAGCTACCTATCTATCTATAATCTATCTTTAAATATTAGACATCGGAGGCAAATCTTCTAATCAAAAGATTCAAATCTCCCAACATTAAGCCCAGGTGTTTGAAAAACCACCCTCAAGATTCTTGGTTGGGAAAGGTGAGTGTAATGCTGTTGGGGATTTTGACTAAAAAGCGTGATTTATGGAGTAAAACAGGGAGAGTGAAGAGCTGAGATATACTGTACCCTGAGATAAACAGAATTACTGTATATCTGACACTACCAAATCACAGTGTCGCATAAGTAGAAGAGTCCATAGCAAATAGACATTTTTGGAAGTATCAATGTATAGCAGGAACATATCATTGTGCCTCTGCAGGACTAGAACTAGTCTAGCCTGAGAATTACCGGTAATTAATAAACATTAATTACCTGTTCTGGGTCTCCTCTTCCGTTGGTTCCTCTTTGAGCGTTGCCATGAGTAGAAGTCTGGATTCAAGGACACCTCACAAAAGTCCAGCGATGTAGTTTGCTTAGATGCTGACCTCACATTTTGATTCATGGAAAAGGCCCACCTGGAAAAAAAGATTGAGAGGCGCGATAACATGTTCTTGCTATACACTATACATGCAAATATATCTCAGTTGGGTCTGTCATTGTTGGCAGGGTGAATTTGGACTATATCTATCTATCTGTCTATGTCTATATCTATACAGTATATGGACGATCTACAGATGTGTTCACATACACCAAGCCTCACTGCGCGTTAAACAGCCCTTGTAGATAAGTTATACCGTGGCACGAATCGGTACCGATCCATCTCTCTATCTATCTATCTATTTATATATATATGGGCAACCAACAGATGTGTTCAAATACACCTAGTCTCCTCTCGCGTTAAACAGTCCTTCTAGTACTGTTATACTGTGGCACGACACAATAGAAGTGAGCGTCTTTTCGTGTAACTTTTCCCATTAAAATCTGTCTTAATTGTAAAGCGATGCAAAATAGAATGGACAAGCAGCTTATGCTGATTAAAATGATCTGTGGCATGCCTATGTTCTGTGTGCGACTGCGGATATATCTGCATACAAAATGCTACATTACAGTGTCAGCGGCTGTGACACTGTAAAATTGCATATCGCATGCAGATACAGCTCAGTCACACACAGATTATACAGTAGAAATGCCATATATCATTTTAATTAGTAGAAGCTGCTTTTGCGTTCTATTTGCATCGCTTTGCAAATCAGACACATATTAATGGAAAAGGTCACCTGGAAAGATGCACTGTGCTACAGAGTCACATTGTACTCACCCATTATTCGTAACACATCTCAAAGCACATGGAGGATTGATGTATGTGGACGCATCTGTATCTAATTATTTATTATTATTTATTACCAGCTTGTTATATAGCGCACATACTTTCTGCAGCGCTTTACAAAAAATGTTTGGCCATTCATTTCAGTCCTTGCCCCAGTGGAGCTTACAGTCTATATCCCCTACCAAATGCCCACACAACTAGCAACACACAGAAAGCGAGACATGATAACTAGCAACACAGCGAAAGATGAGTTATAAGGGCTAAAGAACTAGTGTCTGCCTATCAGTCTATCTATCTCTATATCTATCTATCTTTCTATCTATCTATCTATCTATCTATCTCTATATCTATCAATCAATCTATATATCTATCTATCTCTATATCTATCTATCTATCTCTCTATCTAACTATCTATCTCTTTATTTATCTTTATATCTATCTATATATGGGCAATCTACAGATGTGTTCACATACACCTAGTCTCCCTGTGCGTTAAACAGCCCTTCTGGAAGTGTTATACCATGGCACGACACAATAGAACTGAGTGTCTTTTCATGTAACTTTTCCCCTTAAAATGTGTCTTCATTGCAAAGCGATGCAAAATATGATGGACAAGGAGCTTATGCTGATTAAAATATGTGGCATGCCTATGTTCTGTGTGCGACTGCGGATATATCTGCATGCAAAATGATACGTTACAGTGTCAGTGGCTGTGACACTGTAAAGTTGCATTTTGCATGCAGATACAGCAGCAGTTACACACACAGAATATAGGCATGCCGAATATCTCTTTAATCAGTATAAGATGCTTTTGCGTCCTATTCACATTGCTTTACAAATAAAGACACATTTTAAGGGCAAAAGTCGCATGGAAAGATGCTCTGCAATGCCGAGTCACATGGCGCTCACACGTTATTTGTAACACGTCTTATAGCATGGAGGATAGATGTATGTAGACACATCTCTATCTAACTAGTGTCTATTTATCAATGATTGAGCTACCTATCTATCTATAATCTATCTTTAAATATTAGACATCGGAGGCAAATCTTCTAATCAAAAGATTCAAATCTCCCAACATTAAGCCCAGGTGTTTGAAAAACCACCCTCAAGATTCTTGGTTGGGAAAGGTGAGTGTAATGCTGTTGGGGATTTTGACTAAAAAGCGTATTTATGGAGTAAAACAGGGAGAGTGAAGAGCTGAGATATACTGTACCCTGAGATAAACAGAATTACTGTATATCTGACACTACCAAATCACAGTGTCGCATAAGTAGAAGAGTCCATAGCAAATAGACATTTTTGGAAGTATCAATGTATAGCAGGAACATATCATTGTGCCTCTGCAGGACTAGAACTAGTCTAGCCTGAGAATTACCGGTAATTAATAAACATTAATTACCTGTTCTGGGTCTCCTCTTCCGTTGGTTCTTCTTTGAGCATTGCCATGAGTAGAAGTCTGGATTCAAGGACACCTCACAAAAGTCCAGCGATGTAGTTTGCTTAGATGCTGACCTCACATTTTGATTCATGGAAAAGGCCCACCTGGAAAAAAAGATTGAGAGGCGCGATAACATGTTCTTGCTATACACTATACATGCAAATATATCTCAGTTGGGTCTGTCATTGTTGGCAGGGTGAATTTGGACTATATCTATCTATCTGTCTATGTCTATATCTATACAGTATATGGACGATCTACAGATGTGTTCACATACACCAAGCCTCACTGCGCGTTAAACAGCCCTTGTAGATAAGTTATACCGTGGCACGAATCGGTACGGATCCATCTCTCTATCTATCTATCTATCTATTTATATATATATGGGCAACCAACAGATGTGTTCAAATACACCTAGTCTCCTCTCGCGTTAAACAGTCCTTCTAGTACTGTTATACTGTGGCACGACACAATACAAGTGAGCGTCTTTTCGTGTAACTTTTCCCCTTAAAATCTGTCTTAATTGTAAAGCGATGCAAAATAGAATGGACAAGCAGCTTATGCTGATTAAAATGATCTGTGGCATGCCTATGTTCTGTGTGCGACTGCGGATATATCTGCATGCAAAATGCTACATTACAGTGTCAGCGGCTGTGACACTGTAAAATTGCATATCGCATGCAGATACAGCTCAGTCACACACAGATTATACAGTAGAAATGCCATATATCATTTTAATTAGTAGAAGCTGCTTTTGCGTTCTATTTGCATCGCTTTGCAAATCAGACACATATTAATGGAAAAAGTCACCTGGAAAGATGCACTGTGCTACAGAGTCAAATTGTACTCACCCATTATTCGTAACACATCTCAAAGCACATGGAGGATTGATGTATGTGGACGCATCTGTATCTAATTATTTATTATTATTTATTACCAGCTTGTTATATAGCGCACATACTTTCTGCAGCGCTTTACAAAAAATGTTTGGCCATTCATTTCAGTCCTTGCCCCAGTGGAGCTTACAGTCTATATCCCCTACCAAATGCCCACACAACTAGCAACACACAGAAAGCGAGACATGATAACTAGCAACACAGCGAAAGATGAGTTATAAGGGCTAAAGAACTAGTGTCTGCCTATCAGTCTATCTATCTCTATATCTATCAATCTATCTATCTTTCTATCTATCTATCTATCTATCTATCTATCTCTATATCTATCAATCAATCTATCTATCTATCTATCTATCTCTATATCTATCTATCTATCTCTCTATCTAACTATCTATCTCTTTATCTATCTTTATATCTATCTATATATGGGCAATCTACAGATGTGTTCACATACACCTAGTCTCCCTGTGCGTTAAACAGCCCTTCTGGAAGTGTTATACCATGGCATGACACAATAGAACTGAGTGTCTTTTCGTGTAACTTTTCCCCTTAAAATGTGTCTTCATTGCAAAGCGATGCAAAATATGATGGACAAGGAGCTTATGCTGATTAAAATATGTGGCATGCCTATGTTCTGTGTGCGACTGCGGATATATCTGCATGCATAATGATACGTTACAGTGTCAGTGGCTGTGACACTGTAAAGTTGCATTTTGCATGTAGATACAGCAGCAGTTACACACACAGAATATAGGCATGCCGAATATCTCTTTAATCAGTATAAGCTGCTTTTGCGTCCTATTCACATTGCTTTGCAAATAAAGACACATTTTAAGGGCAAAAGTCGCATGGAAAGATGCTCTGCAATGCCGAGTCACATGGCGCTCACACGTTATTTGTAACACGTCTTATAGCATGGAGGATAGATGAATGTAGACACATCTCTATCTAACTAGTGTCTATTTATCAATGATTGAGCTACCTATCTATCTATAATCTATCTTTAAATATTAGACATCGGAGGCAAATCTTCTAATCAAAAGATTCAAATCTCCCAACATTAAGCCCAGGTGTTTGAAAAACCACCCTCAAGATTCTTGGTTGGGAAAGGTGAGTGTAATGCTGTTGGGGATTTTGACTAAAAAGAGTGATTTATGGAGTAAAACAGGGAGAGTGAAGAGCTGAGATATACTGTACCCTGAGATAAACAGAATTACTGTATATCTGACACTACCAAATCACAGTGTCGCATAAGTAGAAGAGTCCATAGCAAATAGACATTTTTGGAAGTATCAATGTATAGCAGGAACATATCATCGTGCCTCTGCAGGACTAGAACTAGTCTAGCCTGAGAATTACCGGTAATTAATAAACATTAATTACCTTTTCTGGGTCTCCTCTTCCGTTGGCTCCTCTTTGAGCGTTGCCATGAGTAGAAGTTTGGATTCAAGGACACCTCACAAAAGTCCAGCGATGTAGTTTGCTTAGATGCTGACCTCACATTTTGATTCATGGAAAAGGCCCACCTGGAAAAAAAGATTGAGAGGCGCGATAACATGTTCTTGCTATACACTATACATGCAAATATATCTCAGTTGGGTCTGTCATTGTTGGCAGGGTGAATTTGGACTATATCTATCTATCTGTCTATGTCTATATCTATACAGTATATGGACGATCTACAGATGTGTTCACATACACCAAGCCTCACTGCGCGTTAAACAGCCCTTGTAGATAAGTTATACCGTGGCACGAATCGGTACCGATCCATCTCTCTATCTATCTATCTATTTATATATATATGGGCAACCAACAGATGTGTTCAAATACACCTAGTCTCCTCTCGCGTTAAACAGTCCTTCTAGTACTGTTATACTGTGGCACGACACAATAGAAGTGAGCGTCTTTTCGTGTAACTTTTCCCCTTAAAATCTGTCTTAATTGTAAAGCGATGCAAAATAGAATGGACAAGCAGCTTATGCTGATTAAAATGATCTGTGGCATGCCTATGTTCTGTGTGCGACTGCGGATATATCTGCATACAAAATGCTACATTACAGTGTCAGCGGCTGTGACACTGTAAAATTGCATATCGCATGCAGATACAGCTCAGTCACACACAGATTATACAGTAGAAATGCCATATATCATTTTAATTAGTAGAAGCTGCTTTTGCGTTCTATTTGCATCGCTTTGCAAATCAGACACATATTAATGGAAAAGGTCACCTGGAAAGATGCACTGTGCTACAGAGTCACATTGTACTCACCCATTATTCGTAACACATCTCAAAGCACATGGAGGATTGATGTATGTGGACGCATCTGTATCTAATTATTTATTATTATTTATTACCAGCTTGTTATATAGCGCACATACTTTCTGCAGCGCTTTACAAAAAATGTTTGGCCATTCATTTCAGTCCTTGCCCCAGTGGAGCTTACAGTCTATATCCCCTACCAAATGCCCACACAACTAGCAACACACAGAAAGCGAGACATGATAACTAGCAACACAGTGAAAGATGAGTTATAAGGGCTAAAGAACTAGTGTCTGCCTATCAGTCTATCTATCTCTATATCTATCTATCTATCTATCTATCTATCTCTATATCTATCAATCAATCTATATATCTATCTATCTCTATATCTATCTATCTATCTCTCTATCTAACTATCTATCTCTTTATCTATCTTTATATCTATCTATATATGGGCAATCTACAGATGTGTTCACATACACCTAGTCTCCCTGTGCGTTAAACAGCCCTTCTGGAAGTGTTATACCATGGCACGACACAATAGAACTGAGTGTCTTTTCATGTAACTTTTCCCCTTAAAATGTGTCTTCATTGCAAAGCGATGCAAAATATGATGGACAAGGAGCTTATGCTGATTAAAATATGTGGCATGCCTATGTTCTGTGTGCGACTGCGGATATATCTGCATGCAAAATGATACGTTACAGTGTCAGTGGCTGTGACACTGTAAAGTTGCATTTTGCATGCAGATACAGCAGCAGTTACACACACAGAATATAGGCATGCCGAATATCTCTTTAATCAGTATAAGCTGCTTTTGCGTCCTATTCACATTGCTTTGCAAATAAAGACACATTTTAAGGGCAAAAGTCGCATGGAAAGATGCTCTGCAATGCCGAGTCACATGGCGCTCACACGTTATTTGTAACACGTCTTATAGCATGGAGGATAGATGTATGTAGACACATCTCTATCTAACTAGTGTCTATTTATCAATGATTGAGCTACCTATCTATCTATAATCTATCTTTAAATATTAGACATCGGAGGCAAATCTTCTAATCAAAAGATTCAAATCTCCCAACATTAAGCCCAGGTGTTTGAAAAACCACCCTCAAGATTCTTGGTTGGGAAAGGTGAGTGTAATGCTGTTGGGGATTTTGACTAAAAAGCGTATTTATGGAGTAAAACAGGGAGAGTGAAGAGCTGAGATATACTGTACCCTGAGATAAACAGAATTACTGTATATCTGACACTACCAAATCACAGTGTCGCATAAGTAGAAGAGTCCATAGCAAATAGACATTTTTGGAAGTATCAATGTATAGCAGGAACATATCATTGTGCCTCTGCAGGACTAGAACTAGTCTAGCCTGAGAATTACCGGTAATTAATAAACATTAATTACCTGTTCTGGGTCTCCTCTTCCGTTGGTTCTTCTTTGAGCATTGCCATGAGTAGAAGTCTGGATTCAAGGACACCTCACAAAAGTCCAGCGATGTAGTTTGCTTAGATGCTGACCTCACATTTTGATTCATGGAAAAGGCCCACCTGGAAAAAAAGATTGAGAGGCGCGATAACATGTTCTTGCTATACACTATACATGCAAATATATCTCAGTTGGGTCTGTCATTGTTGGCAGGGTGAATTTGGACTATATCTATCTATCTGTCTATGTCTATATCTATACAGTATATGGACGATCTACAGATGTGTTCACATACACCAAGCCTCACTGCGCGTTAAACAGCCCTTGTAGATAAGTTATACCGTGGCACGAATTGGTACGGATCCATCTCTCTATCTATCTATCTATCTATTTATATATATATGGGCAACCAACAGATGTGTTCAAATACACCTAGTCTCCTCTCGCGTTAAACAGTCCTTCTAGTACTGTTATACTGTGGCACGACACAATAGAAGTGAGCGTCTTTTCGTGTAACTTTTCCCCTTAAAATCTGTCTTAATTGTAAAGCGATGCAAAATAGAATGGACAAGCAGCTTATGCTGATTAAAATGATCTGTGGCATGCCTATGTTCTGTGTGCGACTGCGGATATATCTGCATGCAAAATGCTACATTACAGTGTCAGCGGCTGTGACACTGTAAAATTGCATATCGCATGCAGATACAGCTCAGTCACACACAGATTATACAGTAGAAATGCCATATATTATTTTAATCAGTAGAAGCTGCTTTTGCGTCCTATTCGCATCGCTTTGCAAATCAGACACATATTAATGGAAAAGGTCACCAGGAAAGATGCACTGTGCTACAGAGTCACATTGTACTCACCCATTATTCGTAACACATCTCAAAGCACATGGAGGATTGATGTATGTGGACGCATCTGTATCTAATTATTTATTATTATTTATTACCAGCTTGTTATATAGCGCAAATACATTCTGCAGCGCTTTACAAAAAATGTTTGGCCATTCATTTCAGTCCTTGCCCCAGTGGAGCTTAAAGTCTATATCCCCTACCAAATGCTCACACAACGAGCAACACACAGAAAGCGAGACATGATAACTAGCAACACAGCGAAAGACGAGTTATAAGGGCTAAAGAACTAGTGTCTGCCTATCTGTCTATCTATCTCTATATCTATCAATCTATCTATCTTTATATCTATCTATCTCTCGCTCTATCTATCTATCTCTTTATCTATCTATATTTATATCTATCAATCAATCTATCTATCGCTATATCTATCTTTCTATCTAACTATCCATCTCTTTATATATCTATCTATCTTTATATCTATCAGTCTATCTATCTTTATATCTATCTATCTCTCGCTCTATCTAAATATCTCTTTATCTATCTATCTCTATATCTATCAATCAATCTATCTATCTCTATATCTATCTTTCTATCTAACTATCCATCTCTTTATCTATCTATCTATCTCTATATCTATCAATCCATCTATCTTTATATCTATCTATCTATCTCTCGCTCTATCTATCTATCTCTATATCTATCAATCAATCTATCTATCTCTATATCTATCTCTCTAACTATCTATCTCTTTATCTATCTATCTATCTTTATATCTATCTATATATGGGCAAGCTACAGATGTGATCACATACACCTAGTCTCCCTGTGCGTTAAACAGCCCTTCTGGAAGTGTTATACCATGGCATGACAAAAAAGAACTGAGTGTCTTTTCGTGTAACTTTTCCCCTTAAAATGTGTCTTCATTGCAAAGCGATGCAAAATATGATGGACAAGGAGCTTATGCTGATTAAAATGACATGTGGCATGCCTATGTTCTGTGTGCGACTGCGGATATATCTGCATGCAAAATTATACGTTACAGTGTCAGTGGCTGTGACACTGTAAAGTTGCATTTTGCATGCAGATACAGCAGCAGTCACACACACAGAATATAGGCATGCCAAATATCATTTTAATCAGTATAAGCTGCTTTTACGTCCTATTCACATTGCTTTGCAAATAAGACACATATTAATGGAAAAAGTCACCTGGAAAGATGCTCTGTGCTACAGAGTCACATTGTACTCACACATTATTCATAACACATCTCAAAGCACATGGAGGATTGATGTATGTGGATGCATCTGTATCTAATTATTTACTATTATTTATTACCAGCTTGTTATGTAGCGCACATACATTCCGCAGCGCTTTACAAAAAATGTTCGGCCATTCATTTCAGTCCTTGCCCCAGTGGAGCTTACAGTCTATATACCCTACCAAATGCTCCCACAACTAGCAACACATAGAAAGCGAGACATGATAACTATCAACACAGCAAAAGACGAGTTATAAGGGCCAAAGAACTAGTGTCTGCCTATCTGTCTGTCTATCTATCTCTATATCTATCAATCTATCTCTATATCTATCTATCTCTCTATCTATCTCTTTATCTATGTATCTATCTATCTATCTCTATATCTATCAATCTATCTCTATATCTATCTATCTATCTCTCTATCTAACTATCTATCTCATTATCTATCTATCTATCTATCTATCTATCTTTATATCTATCTATATATGGGCAATCTACAGATGTGTTCACATACACCTAGTCTCCCTGCGCGTTAAACAGCCCTTCTGGAAGTGTTATACAATGGCACGACACAATAGAACTGAGTGTCTTTTCACGTAACTTTTCCCCTTAAAATGTGTCTTCATTGCAAAGCGATGCAAAATATGATGGACAAGGAGCTTATGCTGATTAAAATGATATGTGGCATGCCTATGTTCTGTGTGCGACTGCGGATATATGTGCATGCAAAATGATACGTTGCAGTGTCAGTGGCTGTGACACTGTAAAGTTGCATTTTGCATGCAGATACAGCAGCAGTTACACACACAGAATATAGGCATGCCGAATATCTTTTTAATCAGCATAAGCTGCTTTTGCGTCCTATTCACATCGCTTTGCAAATAAAGACACATTTTAAGGGCAAAAGTCGCATGGAAAGATGCTCTGCAATGCCGAGTCACATGGCGCTCACACGTTATTTGTAACACGTCTTATAGCACATGGAGGATAGATGTATGTAGACACATCTGTATCTAACTAGTGTCTATTTATCAATGATTGAGCTACCTATCTATCTATAATCTATCTTTAAATATTAGACATCGGAGGCAAATCTTCTAATCAAAAGATTCAAATCTCCCAACATTAAGCCCAGGTGTTTGAAAAACCACCCTCAAGATTCTTGGTTGGGAAAGGTGAGTGTAATGCTGTTGGGGATTTTGACTAAAAAGCGTGATTTATGGAGTAAAACAGGGAGAGTGAAGAGCTGAGATATACTGTACCCTGAGATAAACAGAATTACTGTATATCTGACACCACCAAATCACAGTGTCGCATAAGTAGAAGAGTCCATAGCAAATAGACATTTTTGGAAGTATCAATGTATAGCAGGAACATATCATCGTGCCTCTGCAGGACTAGAACTAGTCTAGCCTGAGAATTACCGGTAATTAATAAACATTAATTACCTGTTCTGGGTCTCCTCTTCCGTTGGTTCCTCTTTGAGCGTTGCCATGAGTAGAAGTCTGGATTCAAGGACACCTCACAAAAGTCCAGCGATGTAGTTTGCTTAGATGCTGACCTCACATTTTGATTCATGGAAAAGGCCCACCTGGAAAAAAAGATTGAGAGGCGCGATAACATGTTCTTGCTATACACTATACATGCAAATATATCTCAGTTGGGTCTGTCATTGTTGGCAGGGTGAATTTGGACTATATCTATCTATCTGTCTATGTCTATATCTATCTATACAGTATATGGACGATCTACAGATGTGTTCACATACACCTAACCTCACTGCGTGTTAAACAGCCCTTGAAGGTAAGTTATACCGTGGCACGAATCGGTACCGATCCATCTCTCTATCTATTTATATATATATGGGCAACCAACAGATGTGTTCAAATACACCTAGTCTCCTCTCGCGTTAAACAGTCCTTCTAGTACTGTTATACTGTGGCACGACACAATAGAAGTGAGCGTCTTTTCGTGTAACTTTTCCCCTTAAAATCTGTCTTAATTGTAAAGCGATGCAAAATAGAATGGACAAGCAGCTTATGCTGATTAAAATGATCTGTGGCATGCCTATGTTCTGTGTGCGACTGCGGATATATCTGCATGCAAAATGCTACATTACAGTGTCAGCGGCTGTGACACTGTAAAATTGCATATCGCATGCAGATACAGCTCAGTCACACACAGATTATACAGTAGAAATGCCAAATCTCATTTTAATCAGTAGAAGCTGCTTTTGCGTCCTATTCGCATCGCTTTGCAAATCAGACACATATTAATGGAAAAGGTCACCTGGAAAGATGCACTGTGCTACAGAGTCACATTGTACTCACCCATTATTCGTAACACATCTCAAAGCACATGGAGGATTGATGTATGTGGACGCATCTGTATCTAATTATTTATTATTATTTATTACCAGCTTGTTATATAGCGCACATACATTCTGCAGCGCTTTACAAAAAATGTTTGGCCATTCATTTCAGTCCTTGCCCCAGTGGAGCTTACAGTCTATATCCCCTAAAAAATGCTCACACAACTAGCAACACACAGAAAGTGAGACATGATAACTAGCAACACAGCGAAAGACGAGTTATAAGGGCCAAAGAACTAGTGTCTGCCTATCTGTCTATCTATCTCTATATCTATCAATCTATCTATCTTTATATCTATCTATCTCTCGCTCTATCTATCTATCTCTTTATCTATCTATCTTTATATCTATCAATCTATCTATCGCTATATCTATCTTTCTATCTAACTATCCATCTCTTTATCTATCTATCTATCTTTATATCTATCAATGTATCTATCTTTATATCTATCTATCTCTCGCTCTATCTAAATATCTCTTTATCTATCTATCTCTATATCTATCAATCAATCTATCTATCTCTATATCTATCTTTCTATCTAACTATCCATCTCTTTATCTATCTATCTATCTATCTATCTCTATATCTATCTATCTTTATATCTATCTATCTCTCGCTCTATCTATCTATCTCTTTATCTATCTCTATATCTATCAATCAATCTATCTATCTCTATATCTATCTCTCTAACTATCTATCTCTTTATCTATCTATCTATCTATCTATCTATCTTTATATCTATCTATATATGGGCAAGCTACAGATGTGTTCACATACACCTAGTCTCCCTGTGCATTAAACAGCCCTTCTGGAAGTGTTATACCATGGCACGACAAAAAAGAACTGAGTGTCTTTTCAAGTAACTTTTCCCCTTAAAATGTGTCTTCATTGCAAAGCGATGCAAAATATGATGGACAAGGAGCTTATGCTGATTAAAATGACATGTGGCATGCCTATGTTCTGTGTGCGACTGCGGATATATCTGCATGCAAAATGATACGTTACAGTGTCAGTGGCTGTGACACTGTAAAGTTGCATATCGCATGCAGATACAGCTCAGTCACACACAGATTATACGGTAGAAATGCCATATATCATTTTAGTTAGTAGAAGCTGCTTTTGCGTTCTATTTGCATCGCTTTGCAAATCAGACACATATTAATGGAAAAGGTCACCTGGAAAGATGCACTGTGCTACAGAGTCACATTGTACTCACCCATTATTCGTAACACATCTCAAAGCACATGGAGGATTGATGTATGTGGATGCATCTGTATCTAATTATTTATTATTATTTATTACCAGCTTGTTATATAGCGCACATACATTCTGCAGCGCTTTACAAAAAATGTTTGGCCATTCATTTCAGTCCTTGCCCCAGTGGAGCTTACAGTCTATATCCCCTACCAAATGCTCACACAACTAGCAACACACAGAAAGCGAGACATGATAACTAGCAACACAGCGAAAGACGAGTTATAAGGGCCAAAGAACTAGTGTCTGCCTATCTGTCTATCTATCTCTATATCTATCAATCTATCTATCTTTATAACTATCTATCTCTCGCTCTATCTATCTATCTATCTCTTTATCTACCTATCTCTATATCTATCAATCAATCTATCTATCTCTATATCTATCTTTCTATCTAACTATCAATCTCTTTATCTATCTATCTATCTATCTCTATATCTATCAATCTATCTATCTCTTTATCTATCTCTATATCTATCAATCAATCTACCTATCTCTATATCTATCTCTCTAACTATCTATCTCTTTATCTATCTATCTATCTATCTCTATATCTATCAATCAATCTATCTATCTATCTATCTATCTCTATATCTATCTATCTATCTCTCTATCTAACTATCTATCTCTTTATCTATCTTTATATCTATCTATATATGGGCAATCTACAGATGTGTTCACATACACCTAGTCTCCCTGTGCGTTAAACAGCCCTTCTGGAAGTGTTATACCATGGCACGACACAATAGAACTGAGTGTCTTTTCGTGTAACTTTTCCCCTTAAAATGTGTCTTCATTGCAAAGCGATGCAAAATATGATGGACAAGGAGCTTATGCTGATTAAAATATGTGGCATGCCTATGTTCTGTGTGCGACTGCGGATATATCTGCATGCAAAATGATACGTTACAGTGTCAGTGGCTGTGACACTGTAAAGTTGCATTTTGCATGCAGATACAGCAGCAGTTACACACACAGAATATAGGCATGCCGAATATCTCTTTAATCAGTATAAGCTGCTTTTGCGTCCTATTCACATTGCTTTGCAAATAAAGACACATTTTAAGGGCAAAAGTCGCATGGAAAGATGCTCTGGAATGCCGAGTCACATGGCGCTCACACGTTATTTGTAACACGTCTTATAGCATGGAGGATAGATGTATGTAGACACATCTCTATCTAACTAGTGTCTATTTATCAATGATTGAGCTACCTATCTATCTATAATCTATCTTTAAATATTAGACATCGGAGGCAAATCTTCTAATCAAAAGATTCAAATCTCCCAACATTAAGCCCAGGTGTTTGAAAAACCACCCTCAAGATTCTTGGTTGGGAAAGGTGAGTGTAATGCTGTTGGGGATTTTGACTAAAAAGCGTGATTTATGGAGTAAAACAGGGAGAGTGAAGAGCTGAGATATACTGTACCCTGAGATAAACAGAATTACTGTATATCTGACACTACCAAATCACAGTGTCGCATAAGTAGAAGAGTCCATAGCAAATAGACATTTTTGGAAGTATCAATGTATAGCAGGAACATATCATTGTGCTCTGCAGGACTTGAACTAGTCTAGCCTGAGAATTACCGGTAATTAATAAACATTAATTACCTGTTCTGGGTCTCCTCTTTGAGCGTTGCCATGAGTAGAAGTCTGGATTCAAGGACACCTCACAAAAGTCCAGCGATGTAGTTTGCTTAGATGCTGACCTCACATTTTGATTCATGGAAAAGGCCCACCTGGAAAAAAAGATTGAGAGGCGCGATAACATGTTCTTGCTATACACTATACATGCAAATATATCTCAGTTGGGTCTGTCATTGTTGGCAGGGTGAATTTGGACTATATCTATCTATCTGTCTATGTCTATATCTATACAGTATATGGACGATCTACAGATGTGTTCACATACACCAAGCCTCACTGCGCGTTAAACAGCCCTTGTAGATAAGTTATACCGTGGCACGAATCGGTACCGATCCATCTCTCTATCTATCTATCTATTTATATATATATGGGCAACCAACAGATGTGTTCAAATACACCTAGTCTCCTCTCGCGTTAAACAGTCCTTCTAGTACTGTTATACTGTGGCACGACACAATAGAAGTGAGCGTCTTTTCGTGTAACTTTTCCCCTTAAAATCAGTCTTAATTGTAAAGCGATGCAAAATAGAATGGACAAGCAGCTTATGCTGATTAAAATGATCTGTGGCATGCCTATGTTCTGTGTGCGACTGCGGATATATCTGCATGCAAAATGCTACATTACAGTGTCAGCGGCTGTGACACTGTAAAATTGCATATCGCATGCAGATACAGCTCAGTCACACACAGATTGTACAGTAGAAATGCCATATATCATTTTAATTAGTAGAAGCTGCTTTTGCGTTCTATTTGCATCGCTTTGCAAATCAGACACATATTAATGAAAAGGTCACCTGGAAAGATGCACTGTGCTACAGAGTCACATTGTACTCACCCATTATTCGTAACACATCTCAAAGCACATGGAGGATTGATGTATGTGGACGCATCTGTATCTAATAATTTATTATTATTTATTACCAGCTTGTTATATAGCGCACATACATTCTGCAGCGCTTTACAAAAAATGTTTGGCCATTCATTTCAGTCCTTGCCCCAGTGGAGCTTACAGTCTATATCCCCTACCAAATGCCTACACAACTAGCAACACACAAAAAGCGAGACATGATAACTAGCAACACAGCGAAAGATGAGTTATAAGGGCTAAAGAACTAGTGTCTGCCTATCAGTCTATCTATCTCTATATCTATCAATCTATCTATCTTTCTATCTATCTATCTATCTATCTATCTCTATATCTATCAATCAATCTATCTATCTATCTATCTCTATATCTATCTATCTATCTCTCTATCTAACTATCTATCTCTTTATCTATCTTTATATCTATCTATATATGGGCAATCTACAGATGTGTTCACATACACCTAGTCTCCCTGTGCGTTAAACAGCCCTTCTGGAAGTGTTATACCATGGCACGACACAATAGAACTGAGTGTCTTTTCGTGTAACTTTTCCCCTTAAAATGTGTCTTCATTGCAAAGCGATGCAAAATATGATGGACAAGGAGCTTATGCTGATTAAAATATGTGGCATGCCTATGTTCTGTGTGCGACTGCGGATATATCTGCATGCATAATGATACGTTACAGTGTCAGTGGCTGTGACACTGTAAAGTTGCATTTTGCATGCAGATACAGCAGCAGTTACACACACAGAATATAGGCATGCCGAATATCTCTTTAATCAGTATAAGCTGCTTTTGCGTCCTATTCACATTGCTTTGCAAATAAAGACACATTTTAAGGGCAAAAGTCGCATGGAAAGATGCTCTGCAATGCCGAGTCACATGGCGCTCACACGTTATTTGTAACACGTCTTATAGCATGGAGGATAGATGTATGTAGACACATCTCTATCTAACTAGTGTCTATTTATCAATGATTGAGCTACCTATCTATCTATAATCTATCTTTAAATATTAGACATCGGAGGCAAATCTTCTAATCAAAAGATTCAAATCTCCCAACATTAAGCCCAGGTGTTTGAAAAACCACCCTCAAGATTCTTGGTTGGGAAAGGTGAGTGTAATGCTGTTGGGGATTTTGACTAAAAAGCGTGATTTATGGAGTAAAACAGGGAGAGTGAAGAGCTGAGATATACTGTACCCTGAGATAAACAGAATTACTGTATATCTGACACTACCAAATCACAGTGTCGCATAAGTAGAAGAGTCCATAGCAAATAGACATTTTTGGAAGTATCAATGTATAGCAGGAACATATCATTGTGCTCTGCAGGACTTGAATTAGTCTAGCCTGAGAATTACCGGTAATTAATAAACATTAATTACCTGTTCTGGGTCTCCTCTTTGAGCGTTGCCATGAGTAGAAGTCTGGATTCAAGGACACCTCACAAAAGTCCAGCGATGTAGTTTGCTTAGATGCTGACCTCACATTTTGATTCATGGAAAAGGCCCACCTGGAAAAAAAGATTGAGAGGCGCGATAACATGTTCTTGCTATACACTATACATGCAAATATATCTCAGTTGGGTCTGTCATTGTTGGCAGGGTGAATTTGGACTATATCTATCTATCTGTCTATGTCTATATCTATACAGTATATGGACGATCTACAGATGTGTTCACATACACCAAGCCTCACTGCGCGTTAAACAGCCCTTGTAGATAAGTTATACCGTGGCACGAATCGGTACCGATCCATCTCTCTATCTATCTATCTATCTATTTATATATATATGGGCAACCAACAGATGTGTTCAAATACACCTAGTCTCCTCTCGCGTTAAACAGTCCTTCTAGTACTGTTATACTGTGGCACGACACAATAGAAGTGAGCGTCTTTTCGTGTAACTTTTCCCCTTAAAATCAGTCTTAATTGTAAAGCGATGCAAAATAGAATGGACAAGCAGCTTATGCTGATTAAAATGATCTGTGGCATGCCTATGTTCTGTGTGCGACTGCGGATATATCTGCATGCAAAATGCTACATTACAGTGTCAGCGGCTGTGACACTGTAAAATTGCATATCGCATGCAGATACAGCTCAGTCACACACAGATTATACAGTAGAAATGCCATATATCATTTTAATTAGTAGAAGCTGCTTTTGCGTTCTATTTGCATCGCTTTGCAAATCAGACACATATTAATGAAAAGGTCACCTGGAAAGATGCACTGTGCTACAGAGTCACATTGTACTCACCCATTATTCGTAACACATCTCAAAGCACATGGAGGATTGATGTATGTGGACGCATCTGTATCTAATTATTTATTATTATTTATTACCAGCTTGTTATATAGCGCACATACATTCTGCAGCGCTTTACAAAAAATGTTTGGCCATTCATTTCAGTCCTTGCCCCAGTGGAGCTTACAGTCTATATCCCCTACCAAATGCCTACACAACTAGCAACACACAAAAAGCGAGACATGATAACTAGCAACACAGCGAAAGATGAGTTATAAGGGCTAAAGAACTAGTGTCTGCCTATCAGTCTATCTATCTCTATATCTATCAATCTATCTATCTTTCTATCTATCTATCTATCTATCTCTATATCTATCAATCAATCTATCTATCTATCTATCTCTATATCTATCTATCTATCTCTCTATCTAACTATCTATCTCTTTATCTATCTTTATATCTATCTATATATGGGCAATCTACAGATGTGTTCACATACACCTAGTCTCCCTGTGCGTTAAACAGCCCTTCTGGAAGTGTTATACCATGGCACGACACAATAGAACTGAGTGTCTTTTCGTGTAACTTTTCCCCTTAAAATGTGTCTTCATTGCAAAGCGATGCAAAATATGATGGACAAGGAGCTTATGCTGATTAAAATATGTGGCATGCCTATGTTCTGTGTGCGACTGCGGATATATCTGCATGCATAATGATACGTTACAGTGTCAGTGGCTGTGACACTGTAAAGTTGCATTTTGCATGCAGATACAGCAGCAGTTACACACACAGAATATAGGCATGCCGAATATCTCTTTAATCAGTATAAGCTGCTTTTGCGTCCTATTCACATTGCTTTGCAAATAAAGACACATTTTAAGGGCAAAAGTCGCATGGAAAGATGCTCTGCAATGCCGAGTCACATGGCGCTCACACGTTATTTGTAACACGTCTTATAGCATGGAGGATAGATGTATGTAGACACATCTCTATCTAACTAGTGTCTATTTATCAATGATTGAGCTACCTATCTATCTATAATCTATCTTTAAATATTAGACATCGGAGGCAAATCTTCTAATCAAAAGATTCAAATCTCCCAACATTAAGCCCAGGTGTTTGAAAAACCACCCTCAAGATTCTTGGTTGGGAAAGGTGAGTGTAATGCTGTTGGGGATTTTGACTAAAAAGCGTGATTTATGGAGTAAAACAGGGAGAGTGAAGAGCTGAGATATACTGTACCCTGAGATAAACAGAATTACTGTATATCTGACACTACCAAATCACAGTGTCGCATAAGTAGAAGAGTCCATAGCAAAGAGACATTTTTGGAAGTATCAATGTATAGCAGGAACATATCATTGTGCTCTGCAGGACTTGAACTAGTCTAGCCTGAGAATTACCGGTAATTAATAAACATTAATTACCTGTTCTGGGTCTCCTCTTTGAGCGTTGCCATGAGTAGAAGTCTGGATTCAAGGACACCTCACAAAAGTCCAGCGATGTAGTTTGCTTAGATGCTGACCTCACATTTTGATTCATGGAAAAGGCCCACCTGGAAAAAAAGATTGAGAGGCGCGATAACATGTTCTTGCTATACACTATACATGCAAATATATCTCAGTTGGGTCTGTCATTGTTGGCAGGGTGAATTTGGACTATATCTATCTATCTGTCTATGTCTATATCTATACAGTATATGGACGATCTACAGATGTGTTCACATACACCAAGCCTCACTGCGCGTTAAACAGCCCTTGTAGATAAGTTATACCGTGGCACGAATCGGTACCGATCCATCTCTCTATCTATCTATCTATTTATATATATATGGGCAACCAACAGATGTGTTCAAATACACCTAGTCTCCTCTCGCGTTAAACAGTCCTTCTAGTACTGTTATACTGTGGCACGACACAATAGAAGTGAGCGTCTTTTCGTGTAACTTTTCCCCTTAAAATCAGTCTTAATTGTAAAGCGATGCAAAATAGAATGGACAAGCAGCTTATGCTGATTAAAATGATCTGTGGCATGCCTATGTTCTGTGTGCGACTGCGGATATATCTGCATGCAAAATGCTACATTACAGTGTCAGCGGCTGTGACACTGTAAAATTGCATATCGCATGCAGATACAGCTCAGTCACACACAGATTATACAGTAGAAATGCCATATATCATTTTAATTAGTAGAAGCTGCTTTTGCGTTCTATTTGCATCGCTTTGCAAATCAGACACATATTAATGAAAAGGTCACCTGGAAAGATGCACTGTGCTACAGAGTCACATTGTACTCACCCATTATTCGTAACACATCTCAAAGCACATGGAGGATTGATGTATGTGGACGCATCTGTATCTAATTATTTATTATTATTTATTACCAGCTTGTTATATAGCGCACATACATTCTGCAGCGCTTTACAAAAAATGTTTGGCCATTCATTTCAGTCCTTGCCCCAGTGGAGCTTACAGTCTATATCCCCTACCAAATGCCTACACAACTAGCAACACACAGAAAGCGAGACATGATAACTAGCAACACAGCGAAAGATGAGTTATAAGGGCTAAAGAACTAGTGTCTGCCTATCAGTCTATCTATCTCTATATCTATCAATCTATCTATCTTTCTATCTTTCTATCTATCTATCTATCTATCTATCTCTATATCTATCAATCAATCTATCTATCTATCTATCTCTATATCTATCTATCTATCTCTCTATCTAACTATCTATCTCTTTATCTATCTTTATATCTATCTATATATGGGCAATCTACAGATGTGTTCACATACACCTAGTCTCCCTGTGCGTTAAACAGCCCTTCTGGAAGTGTTATACCATGGCACGACACAATAGAACTGAGTGTCTTTTCGTGTAACTTTTCCCCTTAAAATGTGTCTTCATTGCAAAGCGATGCAAAATATGATGGACAAGGAGCTTATGCTGATTAAAATATGTGGCATGCCTATGTTCTGTGTGCGACTGCGGATATATCTGCATGCATAATGATACGTTACAGTGTCAGTGGCTGTGACACTGTAAAGTTGCATTTTGCATGCAGATACAGCAGCAGTTACACACACAGAATATAGGCATGCCGAATATCTCTTTAATCAGTATAAGCTGCTTTTGCGTCCTATTCACATTGCTTTGCAAATAAAGACACATTTTAAGGGCAAAAGTCGCATGGAAAGATGCTCTGCAATGCCGAGTCACATGGCACTCACACGTTATTTGTAACACGTCTTATAGCATGGAGGATAGATGTATGTAGACACATCTCTATCTAACTAGTGTCTATTTATCAATGATTGAGCTACCTATCTATCTATAATCTATCTTTAAATATTAGACATCGGAGGCAAATCTTCTAATCAAAAGATTCAAATCTCCCAACATTAAGCCCAGGTGTTTGAAAAACCACCCTCAAGATTCTTGGTTGGGAAAGGTGAGTGTAATGCTGTTGGGGATTTTGACTAAAAAGCGTGATTTATGGAGTAAAACAGGGAGAGTGAAGAGCTGAGATATACTGTACCCTGAGATAAACAGAATTACTGTATATCTGACACTACCAAATCACAGTGTCGCATAAGTAGAAGAGTCCATAGCAAATAGACATTTTTGGAAGTATCAATGTATAGCAGGAACATATCATCGTGCCTCTGCAGGACTAGAACTAGTCTAGCCTGAGAATTACCGGTAATTAATAAACATTAATTACCTGTTCTGGGTCTCCTCTTCCGTTGGTTCCTCTTTGAGCGTTGCCATGAGTAGAAGTCTGGATTCAAGGACACCTCACAAAAGTCCAGCGATGTAGTTTGCTTAGATGCTGACCTCACATTTTGATTCATGGAAAAGGCCCACCTGAAAAAAAAGATTGAGAGGCGCGATAACATGTTCTTGCTATACACTATACATGCAAATATATCTCAGTTGGGTCTGTCATTGTTGGCAGGGTGAATTTGGACTATATCTATCTATCTGTCTATGTCTATATCTATCTATACAGTATATGGACGATCTACAGATGTGTTCACATACACCTAGCCTCACTGCGCGTTAAACAGCCCTTGTAGATAAGTTATACCGTGGCACGAATCAGTACCGATCCATCTCTCTATCTATCTATCTATTTATATATATATGGGCAACCAACAGATGTGTTCAAATACACCTAGTCTCTCGCGTTAAACAGTCCCTCTAGTACTGTTATACTGTGGCACGACACAATAGAAGTGAGCGTCTTTTCGTGTAACTTTTCCCCTTAAAATCTGTCTTAATTGTAAAGCGATGCAAAATAGAATGGACAAGCAGCTTATGCTGATTAAAATGATCTGTGGCATGCCTATGTTCTGTGTGCGACTGCGGATATATCTGCATGCAAAATGCTACATTACAGTGTCAGCGGCTGTGACACTGTAAAATTGCATATCGCATGCAGATACAGCTCAGTCACACACAAATTATACAGTAGCAATGCCATATATCATTTTAATCAGTAGAAGCTGCTTTTGCGTCCTATTCACATCGCTTTGCAAATCAGACACATATTAATGGAAAAGGTCACCTGGAAAGATGCACTGTGCTACAGAGTCACATTGTACTCACCCATTATTCGTAACACATCTCAAAGCACATGGAGGATTGATGTATGTGGACGCATCTGTATCTAATTATTTATTATTATTTATTACCAGCTTGTTATATAGCGCAAATACATTCTGCAGCGCTTTACAAAAAATGTTTGGCCATTCATTTCAGTCCTTGCCCCAGTGGAGCTTAAAGTCTATATCCCCTACCAAATGCTCACACAACTAGCAACACACAGAAAGCGAGACATGATAACTAGCAACACAGCGAAAGACGAGTTATAAGGGCCAAAGAACTAGTGTCTGCCTATCTGTCTATCTATCTCTATATCTATCAATCTATCTATCTTTATATCTATCTATCTCTCGCTCTATCTATCTATCTCTTTATCTATCTATCTTTATATCTATCAATCAATCTATCTATCGCTATATCTATCTTTCTATCTAACTATCCATCTCTTTATATATCTATCTATCTTTATATCTATCAGTCTATCTATCTTTATATCTATCTATCTCTCGCTCTATCTAAATATCTCTTTATCTATCTATCTCTATATCTATCAATCAATCTATCTATCTCTATATCTATCTTTCTATCTAACTATCCATCTCTTTATCTATCTATCTATCTCTATATCTATCAATCCATCTATCTTTATATCTATCTATCTATCTCTCGCTCTATCTATCTATCTCTATATCTATCAATCAATCTATCTATCTCTATATCTATCTCTCTAACTATCTATCTCTTTATCTATCTATCTATCTATCTATCTTTATATCTATCTATATATGGGCAAGCTACAGATGTGTTCACATACACCTAGTCTCCCTGTGCGTTAAACAGCCCTTCTGGAAGTGTTATACCATGGCATGACAAAAAAGAACTGAGTGTCTTTTCGTGTAACTTTTCCCCTTAAAATGTGTCTTCATTGCAAAGCGATGCAAAATATGATGGACAAGGAGCTTATGCTGATTAAAATGACATGTGGCATTCCTATGTTCTGTGTGCGACTGCGGATATATCTGCATGCAAAATGATACATTACAGTGTCAGTGGCTGTGACACTGTAAAGTTGCATTTTGCATGCAGATACAGCAGCAGTCACACACACAGAATATAGGCATGCCGAATATCATTTTAATCAGTATAAGCTGCTTTTACGTCCTATTCGCATTGCTTTGCAAATAAGACACATATTAATGGAAAAAGTCACCTGGAAAGATGCTCTGTGCTACAGAGTCACATTGTACTCACACATTATTCATAACACATCTCAAAGCACATGGAGGATTGATGTATGTGGATGCATCTGTATCTAATTATTTACTATTATTTATTACCAGCTTGTTATGTAGCGCACATACATTCCGCAGCGCTTTACAAAAATGGTTCGGCCATTCATTTCAGTCCTTGCCCCAGTGGAGCTTACAGTCTATATACCCTACCAAATGCTCCCACAACTAGCAACACATAGAAAGCGAGACATGATAACTATCAACACAGCAAAAGACGAGTTATAAGGGCCAAAGAACAAGTGTCTGCCTCTCTGTCTGTCTATCTATCTCTATATCTATCAATCTATCTCTATATCTATCTATCTCTCTATCTATCTCTTTATCTATGTATCTATCTCTTTATCTATGTATCTATCTATCTATCTCTATATCTATCAATCTATCTATCTCTATATCTATCTATCTATCTCTCTATCTAACTATCTATCTCATTATCTATCTATCTATCTATCTTTATATCTATCTATATATGGGCAATCTACAGATGTGTTCACATACACCTAGTCTCCCTGCGCGTTAAACAGCCCTTCTGGAAGTGTTATACAATGGCACGACACAATAGAACTGAGTGTCTTTTCGCGTAACTTTTCCCCTTAAAATGTGTCTTCATTGCAAAGCGATGCAAAATATGATGGACAAGGAGCTTATGCTGATTAAAATGATATGTGGCATGCCTATGTTCTGTGTGCGACTGCGGATATATGTGCATGCAAAATGATACGTTACAGTGTCAGTGGCTGTGACACTGTAAAGTTGTATTTTGCATGCAGATACAGCAGCAGTTACACACACAGAATATAGGCATGCCGAATATCTTTTTAATCAGCATAAGCTGCTTTTGCGTCCTATTCACATCGCTTTGCAAATAAAGACACATTTTAAGGGCAAAAGTCGCATGGAAAGATGCTCTGCAATGCCGAGTCACATGGCGCTCACACGTTATTTGTAACACGTCTTATAGCACATGGAGGATAGATGTATGTAGACACATCTGTATCTAACTAGTGTCTATTTATCAATGATTGAGCTACCTATCTATCTATAATCTATCTTTAAATATTAGACATCGGAGGCAAATCTTCTAATCAAAAGATTCAAATCTCCCAACATTAAGCCCAGGTGTTTGAAAAACCACCCTCAAGATTCTTGGTTGGGAAAGGTGAGTGAAATGCTGTTGGGGATTTTGACTAAAAAGCGTGATTTATGGAGTAAAACAGGGAGAGTGAAGAGCTGAGATATACTGTACCCTGAGATAAACAGAATTACTGTATATCTGACACTACCAAATCACAGTGTTGCATAAGTAGAAGAGTCCATAGCAAATAGACATTTTTGGAAGTATCAATGTATAGCAGGAACATATCATCGTGCCTCTGCAGGACTAGAACTAGTCTAGCCTGAGAATTACCGGTAATTAATAAACATTAATTACCTGTTCTGGGTCTCCTCTTCCATTGGTTCCTCTTTGAGCGTTGCCATGAGTAGAAGTCTGGATTCAAGGACACCTCACAAAAGTCCAGCGATGTAGTTTGCTTAGATGCTGACCTCACATTTTGATTCATGGAAAAGGCCCACCTGGAAAAAAAGATTGAGAGGCGCGATAACATGTTCTTGCTATACACTATACATGCAAATATATCTCAGTTGGGTCTGTCATTATTGGCAGGGTGAATTTGGACTATATCTATCTATCTGTCTATGTCTATATCTATCTATACAGTATATGGACGATCTACAGATGTGTTCACATACACCTAACCTCACTGCGCGTTAAACAGCCCTTGAAGGTAAGTTATACCGTGGCACGAATCGGTACCGATCCATCTCTCTATCTATTTATATATATATGGGCAACCAACAGATGTGTTCAAATACACCTAGTCTCCTCTCGCGTTAAACAGTCCTTCTAGTACTGTTATACTGTGGCACGACACAATAGAAGTGAGCGTCTTTTCGTGTAACTTTTCCCCTTAAAATCTGTCTTAATTGTAAAGCGATGCAAAATAGAATGGACAAGCAGCTTATGCTGATTAAAATGATCTGTGGCATGCCTATGTTCTGTGTGCGACTGCGGATATATCTGCATGCAAAATGCTACATTACAGTGTCAGCGGCTGTGACACTGTAAAATTGCATATCGCATGCAGATACAGCTCAGTCACACACAGATTATACAGTAGAAATGCCAAATCTCATTTTAATCAGTATAAGCTGCTTTTGCATCCTATTCGCATCGCTTTGCAAATCAGACACATATTAATGGAAAAGGTCACCTGGAAAGATGCACTGTGCTACAGAGTCACATTGTACTCACCCATTATTCGTAACACATCTCAAAGCACATGGAGGATTGATGTATGTGGACGCATCTGTATCTAATTATTTATTATTATTTATTACCAGCTTGTTATATAGCGCACATACATTCTGCAGCGCTTTACAAAAAATGTTTGGCCATTCATTTCAGTCCTTGCCCCAGTGGAGCTTACAGTCTATATCCCCTAAAAAATGCTCACACAACTAGCAACACACAGAAAGTGAGACATGATAACTAGCAACACAGCGAAAGACGAGTTATAAGGGCCAAAGAACTAGTGTCTGCCTATCTGTCTATCTATCTCTATATCTATCAATCTATCTATCTTTATATCTATCTATCTCTCGCTCTATCTATCTATCTCTTTATCTATCTATCTTTATATCTATCAATCTATCTATCGCTATATCTATCTTTCTATCTAACTATCCATCTCTTTATCTATCTATCTTTATATCTATCAATCTATCTATCTTTATATCTATCTATCTCTCGCTCTATCTAAATATCTCTTTATCTATCTATCTCTATATCTATCAATCAATCTATCTATCTCTATATCTATCTTTCTATCTAACTATCCATCTCTTTATCTATCTATCTATCTATCTCTATATCTATCAATCTATCTATCTTTATATCTATCTATCTCTCGCTCTATCTATCTATCTCTTTATCTATCTCTATATCTATCAATCAATCTATCTATCTCTATATCTATCTCTCTAACTATCTATCTCTTTATCTATCTTTCTATCTATCTTTATATCTATCTATATATGGGCAAGCTACAGATGTGTTCACATACACCTAGTCTCCCTGTGCGTTAAACAGCCCTTCTGGAAGTGTTATACCATGGCACGACAAAAAAGAACTGAGTGTCTTTTCATGTAACTTTTCCCCTTAAAATGTGTCTTCATTGCAAAGCAATGCAAAATATGATGGACAAGGAGCTTATGCTGATTAAAATGATATGTGGCATGTCTATGTTCTGTGTGCGACTGCGGATATATCTGCATGCAAAATGATACGTTACAGTGTCAGTGGCTGTGACACTGTAAAGTTGCATTTTGCATGCAGATACAGCAGCAGTTACACACACAGAATATAGGCATGCCGAATATCTTTTTAATCAGCATAAGCTGCTTTTGCGTCCTATTCACATCGCTTTGCAAATAAAGACACATTTTAAGGGCAAAAGTCACATGGAAAGATGCTCTGCAATGCCGAGTCACATGGCGCTCACACGTTATTTGTAACACGTCTTATAGCACATGGAGGATAGATGTATTTAGACACATCTGTATCTAACTAGTGTCTATTTATCAATGATTGAGCTACCTATCTATCTATAATCTATCTTTAAATATTAGACATCGGAGGCAAATCTTCTAATCAAAAGATTCAAATCTCCCAACATTAAGCCCAGCTGTTTGAAAAACCACCCTCAAGATTCTTGGTTGGGAAAGGTGAGTGTAATGCTGTTGGGGATTTTGACTAAAAAGCGTGATTTATGGAGTAAAACAGGGAGAGTGAAGAGCTGAGATATACTGTACCCTGAGATAAACAGAATTACTGTATATCTGACACTACCAAATCACAGTGTCGCATAAGTAGAAGAGTCCATAGCAAATAGACATTTTTGGAAGTATCAATGTATAGCAGGAACATATCATCGTGCCTCTGCAGGACTAGAACTAGTCTAGCCTGAGAATTACCGGTAATTAATAAACATTATTTACCTGTTCTGGGTCTCCTCTTCCGTTGGTTCCTCTTTGAGTGTTGCCATGAGTAGAAGTCTGGATTCAAGGACACCTCACAAAAGTCCAGCGATGTAGTTTGCTTAGATGCTGACCTCACATTTTGATTCATGGAAAAGGCCCACCTGGAAAAAAAGATTGAGAGGTGCGATAACATGTTCTTGCTATACACTATACATGCAAATATATCTCAGTTGGGTCTGTCATTGTTGGCAGGGTGAATTTGGACTATATCTATCTATCTGTCTATGTCTATATCTATCTATACAGTATATGGACGATCTACAGATGTGTTCACATACACCTAACCTCACTGCGCGTTAAACAGCCCTTGAAGGTAAGTTATACCGTGGCATGAATCGGTACCGATCCATCTCTCTATCTATTTATATATATATGGGCAACCAACAGATGTGTTCAAATACACCTAGTCTCCTCTCGCGTTAAACAGTCCTTCTAGTACTGTTATACTGTGGCACGACACAATAGAAGTGAGCGTCTTTTCGTGTAACTTTTCCCCTTAAAATCTGTCTTAATTGTAAAGCGATGCAAAATAGAATGGACAAGCAGCTTATGCTGATTAAAATGATCTGTGGCATGCCTATGTTCTGTGTGCGACTGCAGATATATCTGCATGCAAAATGCTACATTACAGTGTCAGCGGCTGTGACACTGTAAAATTGCATATCGCATGCAGATACAGCTCAGTCACACACAGATTATACAGTAGAAATGCCAAATCTCATTTTAATCAGTAGAAGCTGCTTTTGCGTCCTATTCGCATCGCTTTGCAAATCAGACACATATTAATGGAAAAGGTCACCTGGAAAGATGCACTGTGCTACAGAGTCACATTGTACTCACCCATTATTCGTAACACATCTCAAAGCACATGGAGGATTGATGTATGTGGACGCATCTGTATCTAATTATTTATTATTATTTATTACCAGCTTGTTATATAGCGCACATACATTCTGCAGCGCTTTACAAAAAATGTTTGGCCATTCATTTCAGTCCTTGCCCCAGTGGAGCTTACAGTCTATATCCCCTAAAAAATGCTCACACAACTAGCAACACACAGAAAGTGAGACATGATAACTAGCAACACAGCGAAAGACGAGTTATAAGGGCCAAAGAACTAGTGTCTGCCTATCTGTCTATCTATCTCTATATCTATCAATCTATCTATCTTTATATCTATCTATCTCTCGCTCTATCTATCTCTTTATCTATCTATCTTTATGTCTATCAATCTATCTATCGCTATATCTATCTTTCTATCTAACTATCCATCTCTTTATCTATCTATCTATCTTTATATCTATCAATCTATCTATCTTTATATCTATCTATCTCTCGCTCTATCTAAATATCTCTTTATCTATCTATCTCTATATCTATCAATCAATCTATCTATCTCTATATCTATCTTTCTATCTAACTATCCATCTCTTTATCTATCTATCTATCTATCTATCTATCTCTATATCTATCAATCTATCTATCTTTATATCTATCTATCTCTCGCTCTATCTATCTATCTCTTTATCTATCTCTATATCTATCAATCTATCTATCTCTATATCTATCTCTCTAACTATCTATCTCTTTATCTATCTATCTATCTATCTTTATATCTATCTATATATGGGCAAGCTACAGATGTGTTCACATACACCTAGTCTCCTTGTGCGTTAAACAGCCCTTCTGGAAGTGTTATACCATGGCACGACAAAAAAGAACTGAGTGTCTTTTCATGTAACTTTTCCCCTTAAAATGTGTCTTCATTGCAAAGCGATGCAAATTATGATGGACAAGGAGCTTATGCTGATTAAAATGACATGTGGCATGCCTATGTTCTGTGTGTGACTGTGGATATATCTGCATGCAAAATGATACGTTACAGTGTCAGTGGCTGTGACACTGTAAAGTTGCATTTTGCATGCAGACACAGCAGCAGTCACACACACAGAATATAGGCATGCCGAATATCATTTTAATCAGTATAAGCTGCTTTTACGTCCTATTCGCATTGCTTTGCAAATAAGACACATATTAATGGAAAAAGTCACCTGGAAAGATGCTCTGTGCTACAGAGTCACATTGTACTCACACATTATTCATAACACATGTCAAAGCACATGGAGGATTGATGTATGTGGATGCATCTGTATCTAATTATTTACTATTATTTATTACCAGCTTGTTATGTAGCGCACATACATTCCGCAACGCTTTACAAAAAATGTTCGGCCATTCATTTCAGTCCTTGCCCCAGTGGAGCTTACAGTCTATATGCCCTACCAAATGCTCCCACAACTAGCAACACATAGAAAGCGAGACATGATAACTGTCAACACAGCGAAAGACGAGTTATAAGGGCCAAAGAACAAGTGTCTGCCTATCTGTCTGTCTATCTATCTCTATATCTATCAATCTATCTCTATATCTATCTATCTCTCTATCTATCGATCTCTTTATCTATCTATCTATCTATCTATCTCTATATCTATCAATCTATCTATCTCTATATCTATCTATCTATCTCTCTATCTAACTATCAATCTCTTTATCTATCTATCTATCTATCTATCTTTATATCTATCTATATATAGGCAGCCAACAGATGTGTTCACATACACCTAGTCTCCGCTCGCGTTAAACAGTCCTTCTAGTGGTGTTATACTGTGGCACGACACAATAGAAGTATGCGTCTTTTCGTGTAACTTTTCCCCTTAAAATGTGTCTTCATTGCAAAGCAATGCAAAATATGATGGACAAGGAGCTTATGCTGATTAAAATGATATGTGGCATGTCTATGTTCTGTGTGCGACTGCGGATATATCTGCATGCAAAATGATACGTTACAGTGTCAGTGGCTGTGACACTGTAAAGTTGCATTTTGCATGCAGATACAGCAGCAGTTACACACACAGAATATAGGCATGCCGAATATCTTTTTAATCAGCATAAGCTGCTTTTGCGTCCTATTCACATCGCTTTGCAAATAAAGACACATTTTAAGGGCAAAAGTCGCATGGAAAGATGCTCTGCAATGCCGAGTCACATGGCGCTCACACGTTATTTGTAACACGTCTTATAGCACATGGAGGATAGATGTATTTAGACACATCTGTATCTAACTAGTGTCTATTTATCAATGATTGAGCTACCTATCTATCTATAATCTATCTTTAAATATTAGACATCGGAGGCAAATCTTCTAATCAAAAGATTCAAATCTCCCAACATTAAGCCCAGGTGTTTGAAAAACCACCCTCAAGATTCTTGGTTGGGAAAGGTGAGTGTAATGCTGTTGGGGATTTTGACTAAAAAGCGTGATTTATGGAGTAAAACAGGGAGAGTGAAGAGCTGAGATATACTGTACCCTGAGATAAACAGAATTACTGTATATCTGACACTACCAAATCACAGTGTCGCATAAGTAGAAGAGTCCATAGCAAATAGACATTTTTGGAAGTATCAATGTATAGCAGGAACATATCATCGTGCCTCTGCAGGACTAGAACTAGTCTAGCCTGAGAATTACCGGTAATTAATAAACATTAATTACCTGTTCTGGGTCTCCTCTTCCATTGGTTCTTCTTTGAGCGTTGCCATGAGTAGAAGTCTGGATTCAAGGACACCTCACAAAAGTCCAGCGATGTAGTTTGCTTAGATGCTGACCTCACATTTTGATTCATGGAAAAGGCCCACCTGGAAAAAAAGATTGAGAGGCGCGATAACATGTTCTTGCTATACACTATACATGCAAATATATCTCAGTTGGGTCTGTCATTGTTGGCAGGGTGAATTTGGACTATATCTATCTATCTGTCTATGTCTATATCTATACAGTATATGGACGATCTACAGATGTGTTCACATACACCAAGCCTCACTGCGCGTTAAACAGCCCTTGTAGATAAGTTATACCGTGGCACGAATCGGTACCGATCCATCTCTCTATCTATCTATCTATTTATATATATATGGGCAACCAACAGATGTGTTCAAATACACCTAGTCTCCTCTCGCGTTAAACAGTCCTTCTAGTACTGTTATACTGTGGCACGACACAATACAAGTGAGCGTCTTTTCGTGTAACTTTTCCCCTTAAAATCTGTCTTAATTGTAAAGCGATGCAAAATAGAATGGACAAGCAGCTTATGCTGATTAAAATGATCTGTGGCATGCCTATGTTCTGTGTGCGACTGCGGATATATCTGCATGCAAAATTCTACATTACAGTGTCAGCGGCTGTGACACTGTAAAATTGCATATCGCATGCAGATACAGCTCAGTCACACACAGATTATACAGTAGAAATGCCATATATCATTTTAATTAGTAGAAGCTGCTTTTGCATTCTATTTGCATCGCTTTGCAAATCAGACACATATTAATGGAAAAGGTCACCTGGAAAGATGCACTGTGCTACAGAGTCACATTGTACTCACCCATTATTCGTAACACATCTCAAAGCACATGGAGGATTGATGTATGTGGATGCATCTGTATCTAATTATTTATTATTATTTATTACCAGCTTGTTATATAGCGCACATACATTCTGCAGCGCTTTACAAAAAATGTTTGGCCATTCATTTCAGTCCTTGCCCCAGTGGAGCTTACAGTCTATATCCCCTACCAAATGCTCACACAACTAGCAACACATAGAAAGCGAGACATGATAACTAGCAACACAGCGAAAGACGAGTTATAAGGGCCAAATAACTAGTGTCTGCCTATCTGTCTAACTATCTCTATATCTATCAATCTATCTATCTTTATAACTATCTATCTCTCGCTCTATCTATCTATCTATCTATCTATCTCTTTATCTACCTATCTCTATATCTATCAATCAATCTATCTATCTCTATATCTATCTTTCTATCTAACTATCCCTCTCTTTATCTATCTATCTATCTCTATATCTATCAATCTATCTATCTCTTTATCTATCTCTATATCTATCAATCAATCTATCTATCTCTATATCTATCTCTCTAACTATCTATCTCTTTATCTATCTATCTATCTATCTATCTTTATATCTATCTATATATGGGCAATCTACAGATGTGTTCACATACACCTAGTCTCCCTGTGCGTTAAACAGCCCTTCTGGAAGTGTTATACCATGGCACGACAAAAAAGAACTGAGTGTCTTTTCGTGTAACTTTTCCCCTTAAAATGTGTCTTCATTGCAAAGCGATGCAAAATATGATGGACAAGGAGCTTATGCTGATTAAAATGATATGTGGCATGCCTATGTTCTGTGTGCGACTGCGGATATATCTGCATGCAAAATGATACGTTACAGTGTCAGTGGCTGTGACACTGTAAAGTTGCAGTTTGCATGCAGATACAGCAGCAGTCACACACACAGAATATAGGCATGCTGAATATCATTTTAATCAGTATAAGCTGCTTTTACGTACTATTCGCATTGCTTTGCAAATAAGACATATATTAATGGAAAAAGTCACCTGGAAAGATGCTCTGTGCTACAGAGTCACATTGTACTCACACATTATTCATAACACATCTCAAAGCACATGGAGGATTGATGTATGTGGATGCATCTGTATCTAATTATTTACTATTATTTATTACCAGCTTGTTATGTAGCGCACATACATTCCGCAGCGCTTTACAAAAAATGTTCGGCCATTCATTTCAGTCCTTGCCCCAGTGGAGCTTACAGTCTATATACCCTACCAAATGCTCCCACAACTAGCAACACATAGAAAGCGAGACATGATAACTATCAACACAGCAAAAGACGAGTTATAAGGGCCAAAGAACTAGTGTCTGCCTATCTGTCTGTCTATCTATCTCTATATCTATCAATCTATCTCTATATCTATCTATCTCTCTCTATCTATCTCTTTATCTATGTATCTATCTATCTATCTCTATATCTATCAATCTATCTATCTCTATATCTCTCTATCTAACTATCTATCTCTTTATCTATCTATCTATCTATCTTTATATCTATCTATATATGGGCAATCTACAGATGTGTTCACATACACCTAGTCTCCCTGCGCGTTAAACAGCCCTTCTGGAAGTGTTATACAATGGCACGACACAATAGAACTGAGTGTCTTTTCGCATAACTTTTCCCCTTAAAATGTGTCTTCATTGCAAAGCGATGCAAAATATGATGGACAAGGAGCTTATGCTGATTAAAATGATATGTGGCATGCCTATGTTCTGTGTGCGACTGCGGATATATGTGCATGCAAAATGATACGTTACAGTGTCAGTGGCTGTGACACTGTAAAGTTGCATTTTGCATGCAGATACAGCAGCAGTTACACACACAGAATATAGGCATGCCGAATATCTTTTTAATCAGCATAAGCTGCTTTTGCGTCCTATTCACATCGCTTTGCAAATAAAGACACATTTTAAGGGCAAAAGTCGCATGGAAAGATGCTCTGCATTGCCGAGTCACATGGCGCTCACACGTTATTTGTAACACGTCTTATAGCACATGGAGGATAGATGTATGTAGACACATCTGCATCTAACTAGTGTCTATTTATCAATGATTGAGCTACCTATCTATCTATAATCTATCTTTAAATATTAGACATCGGAGGCAAATCTTCTAATCAAAAGATTCAAATCTCCCAACATTAAGCCCAGGTGTTTGAAAAACCACCCTCAAGATTCTTGGTTGGGAAAGGTGAGTGTAATGCTGTTGGGGATTTTGACTAAAAAGCGTGATTTATGGAGTAAAACAGGGAGAGTGAAGAGCTGAGATATACTGTACCCTGAGATAAACAGAATTACTGTATATCTGACACTACCAAATCACAGTGTCGCATAAGTAGAAGAGTCCATAGCAAATAGACATTTTTGGAAGTATCAATGTATAGCAGGAACATATCATCGTGCCTCTGCAGGACTAGAACTAGTCTAGCCTGAGAATTACCGGTAATTAATAAACATTAATTAACTGTTCTGGGTCTCCTCTTCCATTGGTTCCTCTTTGAGCGTTCCCATGAGTAGAAGTCTGGATTCAAGGACACCTCACAAAAGTCCAGCGATGTAGTTTGCTTAGATGCTGACCTCACATTTTGATTCATGGAAAAGGCCCACCTGGAAAAAAAGATTGAGAGGCGCGATAACATGTTCCTGCTATACACTATACATGCAAATATATCTCAGTTGGGTCTGTCATTGTTGGCAGGGTGAATTTGGACTATATCTATCTATATGTCTATGTCTATATCTATCTATACAGTATATGGACGATCTACAGATGTGTTCACATACACCTAACCTCACTGCGCGTTAAACAGCCCTTGAAGGTAAGTTATACCGTGGCACGAATCGGTACCGATCCATCTCTCTATCTATTTATATATATATGGGCAACCAACAGATGTGTTCAAATACACCTAGTCTCCTCTCGCGTTAAACAGTCCTTCTAGTACTGTTATACTGTGGCACGACACAATAGAAGTGATCGTCTTTTCGTGTAACTTTTCCCCTTAAAATCTGTCTTAATTGTAAAGCGATGCAAAATAGAATGGACAAGCAGCTTATGCTGATTAAAATGATCTGTGGCATGCCTATGTTCTGTGTGCGACTGCGGATATATCTGCATGCAAAATGCTACATTACAGTGTCAGCGGCTGTGACACTGTAAAATTGCATATCGCATGCAGATACAGCTCAGTCACACACAGATTATACAGTAGAAATGCCAAATCTCATTTTAATCAGTAGAAGCTGCTTTTGCGTCCTATTCGCATCGCTTTGCAAATCAGACACATATTAATGGAAAAGGTCACCTGGAAAGATGCACTGTGCTACAGAGTCACATTGTACTCACCCATTATTCGTAACACATCTCAAAGCACATGGAGGATTGATGTATGTGGACGCATCTGTATCTAATTATTTATTATTATTTATTACCAGCTTGTTATATAGCGCACATACATTCTGCAGCGCTTTACAAAAAATGTTTGGCCATTCATTTCAGTCCTTGCCCCAGTGGAGCTTACAGTCTATATCCCCTAAAAAATGCTCACACAACTAGCAACACACAGAAAGTGAGACATGATAACTAGCAACACAGCGAAAGACGAGTTATAAGGGCCAAAGAACTAGTGTCTGCCTATCTGTCTATCTATCTCTATATCTATCAATCTATCTATCTTTATATCTATCTATCTCTCGCTCTATCTATCTATCTCTTTATCTATCTATCTTTATATCTATCAATCTATCTATCGCTATATCTATCTTTCTATCTAACTATCCATCTCTTTATCTATCTATCTATCATTATATCTATCAATCTATCTATCTTTATATCTATCTATCTCTCGCTCTATCTAAATATCTCTTTATCTATCTATCTCTATATCTATCAATCAATCTATCTATCTCTATATCTATCTAACTATCCATCTCTTTATCTATCTATCTATCTCTATATCTATCAATCTATCTATCTTTATATCTATCTATCTCTCGCTCTATCTATCTATCTCTTTATCTATCTCTATAACTATCAATCAATCTATCTATCTCTATATCTATCTCTCTAACTATCTATCTCTTTATCTATCTATCTATCTATCTATCTATCTTTATATCTATCTATATATGGGCAAGCTACAGATGTGTTCACATACACCTAGTCTCCCTGTGCGTTAAACAGCCCTTCTGGAAGTGTTATACCATGGCACGACAAAAAAGAACTGAGTGTCTTTTCATGTAACTTTTCCCCTTAAAATGTGTCTTCATTGCAAAGCGATGCAAAATATGATGGACAAGGAGCTTATGCTGATTAAAATGACATGTGGCATGCCTATGTTCTGTGTGCGACTGCAGATATATCTGCATGCAAAATGATACGTTACAGTGTCAGTGGCTGTGACACTGTAAAGTTGCATTTTGCATGCAGACACAGCAGCAGTCACACACACAGAATATAGGCATGCCGAATATCATTTTAATCAGTATAAGCTGCTTTTACGTCCTATTCGCATTGCTTTGCAAATAAGACACATATTAATGGAAAAAGTCACCTGGAAAGATGCTCTGTGCTACAGAGTCACATTGTACTCACACATTATTCATAACACATGTCAAAGCACATGGAGGATTGATGTATGTGGATGCATCTGTATCTAATTATTTACTATTATTTATTACCAGCTTGTTATGTAGCGCACATACATTCCGCAGCGCTTTACAAAAAATGTTCGGCCATTCATTTCAGTCCTTGCCCCAGTGGAGCTTACAGTCTATATGCCCTACCAAATGCTCCCACAACTAGCAACACATAGAAAGCGAGACATGATAACTATTAACACAGCGAAAGACGAGTTATAAGGGCCAAAGAACAAGTGTCTGCCTATCTGTCTGTCTATCTATCTCTATATCTATCAATCTATCTCTATATCTATCTATCTCTCTATCTATCGATCTCTTTATCTATCTATCTATCTATCTCTATATCTATCAATCTATCTATCTCTATATCTATCTATCTATCTCTCTATCTAACTATCAATCTCTTTATCTATCTATCTATCTATCTATCTATCTATCTTTATATCTATCTATATATAGGCAGCCAACAGATGTGTTCACATACACCTAGTCTCCGCTCGCGTTAAACAGTCCTTCTAGTGGTGTTATACTGTGGCACGACACAATAGAAGTATGCGTCTTTTCGTGTAACTTTTCCCCTTAAAATGTGTCTTCATTGCAAAGCAATGCAAAATATGATGGACAAGGAGCTTATGCTGATTAAAATGATATGTGGCATGCCTATGTTCTGTGTGCGACTGCGGATATATCTGCATGCAAAATGATACGTTACAGTGTCAGTGGCTGTGACACTGTAAAGTTGCATTTTGCATGCAGATACAGCAGCAGTTACACACACAGAATATAGGCATGCCGAATATCTTTTTAATCAGCATAAGCTGCTTTTGCGTCCTATTCACATCGCTTTGCAAATAAAGACACATTTTAAGGGCAAAAGTCACATGGAAAGATGCTCTGCAATGCCGAGTCACATGGCGCTCACACGTTATTTGTAACACGTCTTATAGCACATGGAGGATAGATGTATTTAGACACATCTGTATCTAACTAGTGTCTATTTATCAATGATTGAGCTACCTATCTATCTATAATCTATCTTTAAATATTAGACATCGGAGGCAAATCTTCTAATCAAAAGATTCAAATCTCCCAACATTAAGCCCAGGTGTTTGAAAAACCACCCTCAAGATTCTTGGTTGGGAAAGGTGAGTGTAATGCTGTTGGGGATTTTGACTAAAAAGCGTGATTTATGGAGTAAAACAGGGAGAGTGAAGAGCTGAGATATACTGTACCCTGAGATAAACAGAATTACTGTATATCTGACACTACCAAATCACAGTGTCGCATAAGTAGAAGAGTCCATAGCAAATAGACATTTTTGGAAGTATCAATGTATAGCAGGAACATATCATCGTGCCTCTGCAGGACTAGAACTAGTCTAGCCTGAGAATTACCGGTAATTAATAAACATTAATTACCTGTTCTGGGTCTCCTCTTCCGTTGGTTCTTCTTTGAGCGTTGCCATGAGTAGAAGTCTGGATTCAAGGACACCTCACAAAAGTCCAGCGATGTAGTTTGCTTAGATGCTGACCTCACATTTTGATTCATGGAAAAGGCCCACCTGGAAAAAAAGATTGAGAGGCGCGATAACATGTTCTTGCTATACACTATACATGCAAATATATCTCAGTTGGGTCTGTCATTGTTGGCAGGGTGAATTTGGACTATATCTATCTATCTGTCTATGTCTATATCTATACAGTATATGGACGATCTACAGATGTGTTCACATACACCAAGCCTCACTGCGCGTTAAACAGCCCTTGTAGATAAGTTATACCGTGGCACGAATCGGTACCGATCCATCTCTCTATCTATCTATCTATTTATATATATATGGGCAACCAACAGATGTGTTCAAATACACCTAGTCTCCTCTCGCATTAAACAGTCCTTCTAGTACTGTTATACTGTGGCACGACACAATAGAAGTGAGCGTCTTTTCGTGTAACTTTTCCCCTTAAAATCTGTCTTAATTGTAAAGCGATGCAAAATAGAATGGACAAGCAGCTTATGCTGATTAAAATGATCTGTGGCATGCCTATGTTCTGTGTGCGACTGCGGATATATCTGCATGCAAAATGCTACATTACAGTGTCAGTGGCTGTGACACTGTAAAATTGCATATCGCATGCAGATACAGCTCAGTCACACACAGATTATACAGTAGAAATGCCATATATCATTTTAATTAGTAGAAGCTGCTTTTGCGTTCTATTTGCATCGCTTTGCAAATCAGACACATATTAATGGAAAAGGTCACCTGGAAAGATGCACTGTGCTACAGAGTCACATTGTACTCACCCATTATTCGTAACACATCTCAAAGCACATGGAGGATTGATGTATGTGGATGCATCTGTATCTAATTATTTATTATTATTTATTACCAGCTTGTTATATAGCGCACATACATTCTGCAGCGCTTTACAAAAAATGTTTGGCCATTCATTTCAGTCCTTGCCCCAGTGGAGCTTACAGTCTATATCCCCTACCAAATGCTCACACAACTAGCAACACATAGAAAGCGAGACATGATAACTAGCAACACAGCGAAAGACGAGTTATAAGGGCCAAAGAACTAGTGTCTGCCTATCTGTCTAACTATCTCTATATCTATCAATCTATCTATCTTTATAACTATCTATCTCTCGCTCTATCTATCTATCTCTTTATCTACCTATCTCTATATCTATCAATCAATCTATCTATCTCTATATCTATCTTTCTATCTAACTATCCCTCTCTTTATCTATCTATCTATCTCTATATCTATCAATCTATCTATCTCTTTATCTATCTCTATATCTATCAATCAATCTATCTATCTCTATATCTATCTCTCTAACTATCTATCTCTTTATCTATCTATCTATCTATCTATCTTTATATCTATCTATATATGGGCAATCTACAGATGTGTTCACATACACCTAGTCTCCCTGTGCGTTAAACAGCCCTTCTGGAAGTGTTATACCATGGCACGACAAAAAAGAACTGAGTGTCTTTTCGTGTAACTTTTCCCCTTAAAATGTGTCTTCATTGCAAAGCGATGCAAAATATGATGGACAAGGAGCTTATGCTGATTAAAATGATATGTGGCATGCCTATGTTCTGTGTGCGACTGCGGATATATCTGCATGCAAAATGATACGTTACAGTGTCAGTGGCTGTGACACTGTAAAGTTGCATTTTGCATGCAGATACAGCAGCAGTCACACACACAGAATATAGGCATGCTGAATATCATTTTAATCAGTATAAGCTGCTTTTACGTACTATTCGCATTGCTTTGCAAATAAGACACATATTAATGGAAAAAGTCACCTGGAAAGATGCTCTGTGCTACAGAGTCACATTGTACTCACACATTATTCATAACACATCTCAAAGCACATGGAGGATTGATGTATGTGGATGCATCTGTATCTAATTATTTACTATTATTTATTACCAGCTTGTTATGTAGCGCACATACATTCCGCAGCGCTTTACAAAAAATGTTCGGCCATTCATTTCAGTCCTTGCCCCAGTGGAGCTTACAGTCTATATACCCTACCAAATGCTCCCACAACTAGCAACACATAGAAAGCGAGACATGATAACTATCAACACAGCAAAAGACGAGTTATAAGGGCCAAAGAACTAGTGTCTGCCTATCTGTCTGTCTATCTATCTCTATATCTATCAATCTATCTCTATATCTATCTATCTCTCTCTATCTATCTCTTTATCTATGTATCTATCTATCTATCTCTATATCTATCAATCTATCTATCTCTATATCTATCTATCTATCTCTCTATCTAACTATCTATCTCTTTATCTATCTATCTATCTATCTATCTTTATATCTATCTATATATGGGCAATCTACAGATGTGTTCACATACACCTAGTCTCCCTGCGCGTTAAACAGCCCTTCTGGAAGTGTTATACAATGGCACGACACAATAGAACTGAGTGTCTTTTCGCGTAACTTTTCCCCTTAAAATGTGTCTTCATTGCAAAGCGATGCAAAATATGATGGACAAGGAGCTTATGCTGATTAAAATGATATGTGGCATGCCTATGTTCTGTGTGCGACTGCGGATATATGTGCATGCAAAATGATACGTTACAGTGTCAGTGGCTGTGACACTGTAAAGTTGCATTTTGCATGCAGATACAGCAGCAGTTACACACACAGAATATAGGCATGCCGAATATCTTTTTAATCAGCATAAGCTGCTTTTGCGTCCTATTCACATCGCTTTGCAAATAAAGACACATTTTAAGGGCAAAAGTCGCATGGAAAGATGCTCTGCAATGCCGAGTCACATGGCGCTCACACGTTATTTGTAACACGTCTTATAGCACATGGAGGATAGATGTATGTAGACACATCTGCATCTAACTAGTGTCTATTTATCAATGATTGAGCTACCTATCTATCTATAATCTATCTTTAAATATTAGACATCGGAGGCAAATCTTCTAATCAAAAGATTCAAATCTCCCAACATTAAGCCCAGGTGTTTGAAAAACCACCCTCAAGATTCTTGGTTGGGAAAGGTGAGTGTAATGCTGTTGGGGATTTTGACTAAAAAGCGTGATTTATGGAGTAAAACAGGGAGAGTGAAGAGCTGAGATATACTGTACCCTGAGATAAACAGAATTACTGTATATCTGACACTACCAAATCACAGTGTCGCATAAGTAGAAGAGTCCATAGCAAATAGACATTTTTGGAAGTATCAATGTATAGCAGGAACATATCATCGTGCCTCTGCAGGACTAGAACTAGTCTAGCCTGAGAATTACCGGTAATTAATAAACATTAATTACCTGTTCTGGGTCTCCTCTTCCATTGGTTCCTCTTTGATCGTTCCCATGAGTAGAAGTCTGGATTCAAGGACACCTCACAAAAGTCCAGCGATGTAGTTTGCTTAGATGCTGACCTCACATTTTGATTCATGGAAAAGGCCCACCTGGAAAAAAAGATTGAGAGGCGCGATAACATGTTCTTGCTATACACTATAAATGCAAATATATCTCAGTTGGGTCTGTCATTGTTGGCAGGGTGAATTTGGACTATATCTATCTATCTGTCTATGTCTATATCTATCTATACAGTATATGGACGATCTACAGATGTGTTCACATACACCTAACCTCACTGCGCGTTAAACAGCCCTTGAAGGTAAGTTATACCGTGGCACGAATCGGTACCGATCCATCTCTCTATCTATCTATCTATTTATATATATATGGGCAACCAACAGATGTGTTCAAATACACCTAGTCTCCTCTCGCGTTAAACAGTCCTTCTAGTACTGTTATACTGTGGCACGACACAATAGAAGTGAGCGTCTTTTCGTGTAACTTTTCCCCTTAAAATCTGTCTTAATTGTAAAGCGATGCAAAATAGAATGGACAAGCAGCTTATGCTGATTAAAATGATCTGTGGCATGCCTATGTTCTGTGTGCGACTGCGGATATATCTGCATGCAAAATGCTACATTACAGTGTCAGCGGCTGTGACACTGTAAAATTGCATATCGCATGCAGATACAGCTCAGTCACACACAGATTATACAGTAGAAATGCCAAATCTCATTTTAATCAGTAGAAGCTGCTTTTGCGTCCTATTCGCATCGCTTTGCAAATCAGACACATATTAATGGAAAAGGTCACCTGGAAAGATGCACTGTGCTACAGAGTCACATTGTACTCACCCATTATTCGTAACACATCTCAAAGCACATGGAGGATTGATGTATGTGGACGCATCTGTATCTAATTATTTATTATTATTTATTACCAGCTTGTTATATAGCGCACATACATTCTGCAGCGCTTTACAAAAAATGTTTGGCCATTCATTTCAGTCCTTGCCCCAGTGGAGCTTACAGTCTATATCCCCTAAAAAATGCTCACACAACTAGCAACACACAGAAAGTGAGACATGATAACTAGCAACACAGCGAAAGACGAGTTATAAGGGCCAAAGAACTAGTGTCTGCCTATCTGTCTATCTATCTCTATATCTATCAATCTATCTATCTTTATATCTATCTATCTCTCGCTCTATCTATCTATCTCTTTATCTATCTATCTTTATATCTATCAATCTATCTATCGCTATATCTATCTTTCTATCTAACTATCCATCTCTTTATCTATCTATCTATCTTTATATCTATCAATCTATCTATCTTTATATCTATCTATCTCTCGCTCTATCTAAATATCTCTTTATCTATCTATCTCTATATCTATCAATCAATCTATCTATCTCTATATCTATTTTTCTATCTAACTATCCATCTCTTTATCTATCTATCTATCTCTATATCTATCAATCTATCTATCTTTATATCTATCTATCTCTCGCTCTATCTATCTATCTCTTTATCTATCTCTATAACTATCAATCAATCTATCTATCTCTATATCTATCTCTCTAACTATCTATCTCTTTATCTATCTATCTATCTATCTATCTATCTTTATATCTATCTATATATGGGCAAGCTACAGATGTGTTCACATACACCTAGTCTCCCTGTGCGTTAAACAGCCCTTCTGGAAGTGTTATACCATGGCACGACAAAAAAGAACTGAGTGTCTTTTCATGTAACTTTTCCCCTTAAAATGTGTCTTCATAGCAAAGCGATGCAAAATATGATGGACAAGGAGCTTATGCTGATTAAAATGACATGTGGCATGCCTATGTTCTGTGTGCGACTGCGGATATATCTGCATGCAAAATGATACGTTACAGTGTCAGTGGCTGTGACACTGTAAAGTTGCATTTTGCATGCAGACACAGCAGCAGTCACACACACAGAATATAGGCATGCCGAATATCATTTTAATCAGTATAAGCTGCTTTTACGTCCTATTCGCATTGCTTTGCAAATAAGACACATATTAATGGAAAAAGTCACCTGGAAAGATGCTCTGTGCTACAGAGTCACATTGTACTCACACATTATTCATAACACATGTCAAAGCACATGGAGGATTGATGTATGTGGATGCATCTGTATCTAATTATTTACTATTATTTATTACCAGCTTGTTATGTAGCGCACATACATTCCGCAGCGCTTTACAAAAAATGTTCGGCCATTCATTTCAGTCCTTGCCCCAGTGGAGCTTACAGTCTATATGCCCTACCAAATGCTCCCACAACTAGCAACACATAGAAAGCGAGACATGATAACTATCAACACAGCGAAAGACGAGTTATAAGGGCCAAAGAACAAGTGTCTGCCTATCTGTCTGTCTATCTATCTCTATATCTATCAATCTATCTCTATATCTATCTATCTCTCTATCTATCGATCTCTTTATCTATCTATCTATCTCTATATCTATCAATCTATCTATCTCTATATCTATCTATCTATCTCTCTATCTAACTATCAATCTCTTTATCTATCTATCTATCTATCTATCTTTATATCTATCTATATATAGGCAGCCAACAGATGTGTTCACATACACCTAGTCTCCGCTCGCGTTAAACAGTCCTTCTAGTGGTGTTATACTGTGGCACGACACAATAGAAGTATGCGTCTTTTCGTGTAACTTTTCCCCTTAAAATGTGTCTTCATTGCAAAGCAATGCAAAATATGATGGACAAGGAGCTTATGCTGATTAAAATGATATGTGGCATGCCTATGTTCTGTGTGCGACTGCGGATATATCTGCATGCAAAATGCTACATTACAGTGTCAGCGGCTGTGACACTGTAAAATTGCATATCGCATGCAGATACAGCTCAGTCACACACAGATTATACAGTAGAAATGCCAAATCTCATTTTAATCAGTAGAAGCTGCTTTTGCGTCCTATTCGCATCGCTTTGCAAATCAGACACATATTAATGGAAAAGGTCACCTGGAAAGATGCACTGTGCTACAGAGTCACATTGTACTCACCCATTATTCGTAACACATCTCAAAGCACATGGAGGATTGATGTATGTGGACGCATCTGTATCTAATTATTTATTATTATTTATTACCAGCTTGTTATATAGCGCACATACATTCTGCAGCGCTTTACAAAAAATGTTTGGCCATTCATTTCAGTCCTTGCCCCAGTGGAGCTTACAGTCTATATCCCCTAAAAAATGCTCACACAACTAGCAACACACAGAAAGTGAGACATGATAACTAGCAACACAGCGAAAGACGAGTTATAAGGGCCAAAGAACTAGTGTCTGCCTATCTGTCTATCTATCTCTATATCTATCAATCTATCTATCTTTATATCTATCTATCTCTCGCTCTATCTATCTATCTCTTTATCTATCTATCTTTATATCTATCAATCTATCTATCGCTATATCTATCTTTCTATCTAACTATCCATCTCTTTATCTATCTATCTATCTTTATATCTATCAATCTATCTATCTTTATATCTATCTATCTCTCGCTCTATCTAAATATCTCTTTATCTATCTATCTCTATATCTATCAATCAATCTATCTATCTCTATATCTATTTTTCTATCTAACTATCCATCTCTTTATCTATCTATCTATCTCTATATCTATCAATCTATCTATCTTTATATCTATCTATCTCTCGCTCTATCTATCTATCTCTTTATCTATCTCTATAACTATCAATCAATCTATCTATCTCTATATCTATCTCTCTAACTATCTATCTCTTTATCTATCTATCTATCTATCTTTATATCTATCTATATATGGGCAAGCTACAGATGTGTTCACATACACCTAGTCTCCCTGTGCGTTAAACAGCCCTTCTGGAAGTGTTATACCATGGCACGACAAAAAAGAACTGAGTGTCTTTTCATGTAACTTTTCCCCTTAAAATGTGTCTTCATTGCAAAGCGATGCAAAATATGATGGACAAGGAGCTTATGCTGATTAAAATGACATGTGGCATGCCTATGTTCTGTGTGCGACTGCGGATATATCTGCATGCAAAATGATACGTTACAGTGTCAGTGGCTGTGACACTGTAAAGTTGCATTTTGCATGCAGACACAGCAGCAGTCACACACACAGAATATAGGCATGCCGAATATCATTTTAATCAGTATAAGCTGCTTTTACGTCCTATTCACATTGCTTTGCAAATAAGACACATATTAATGGAAAAAGTCACCTGGAAAGATGCTCTGTGCTACAGAGTCACATTGTACTCACACATTATTCATAACACATGTCAAAGCACATGGAGGATTGATGTATGTGGATGCATCTGTATCTAATTATTTACTATTATTTATTACCAGCTTGTTATGTAGCGCACATACATTCCGCAGCGCTTTACAAAAAATGTTCGGCCATTTATTTCAGTCCTTGCCCCAGTGGAGCTTACAGTCTATATGCCCTACCAAATGCTCCCACAACTAGCAACACATAGAAAGCGAGACATGATAACTATCAACACAGTGAAAGACGAGTTATAAGGGCCAAAGAACAAGTGTCTGCCTATCTGTCTGTCTATCTATCTCTATATCTATCAATCTATCTCTATATCTATCTATCTCTCTATCTATCGATCTATCTATCTCTATATCTATCAATCTATCTATCTCTATATCTATCTATCTATCTCTCTATCTAACTATCAATCTCTTTATCTATCTATCTATCTATCTATCTTTATATCTATCTATATATAGGCAGCCAACAGATGTGTTCACATACACCTAGTCTCCGCTCGCGTTAAACAGTCCTTCTAGTGGTGTTATACTGTGGCACGACACAATAGAAGTATGCGTCTTTTCGTGTAACTTTTCCCCTTAAAATGTGTCTTCATTGCAAAGCAATGCAAAATATGATGGACAAGGAGCTTATGCTGATTAAAATGATATGTGGCATGCCTATGTTCTGTGTGCGACTGCGGATATATCTGCATGCAAAATGCTACATTACAGTGTCAGCGGCTGTGACACTGTAAAATTGCATATCGCATGCAGATACAGCTCAGTCACACACAGATTATACAGTAGAAATGCCAAATCTCATTTTAATCAGTAGAAGCTGCTTTTGCGTCCTATTCGCATCGCTTTGCAAATCAGACACATATTAATGGAAAAGGTCACCTGGAAAGATGCACTGTGCTACAGAGTCACATTGTACTCACCCATTATTCGTAACACATCTCAAAGCACATGGAGGATTGATGTATGTGGACGCATCTGTATCTAATTATTTATTATTATTTATTACCAGCTTGTTATATAGCGCACATACATTCTGCAGCGCTTTACAAAAAATGTTTGGCCATTCATTTCAGTCCTTGCCCCAGTGGAGCTTACAGTCTATATCCCCTAAAAAATGCTCACACAACTAGCAACACACAGAAAGTGAGACATGATAACTAGCAACACAGCGAAAGACGAGTTATAAGGGCCAAAGAACTAGTGTCTGCCTATCTGTCTATCTATCTCTATATCTATCAATCTATCTATCTTTATATCTATCTATCTCTCGCTCTATCTATCTATCTCTTTATCTATCTATCTTTATATCTATCAATATATCTATCGCTATATCTATCTTTCTATCTAACTATCCATCTCTTTATCTATCTATCTATCTTTATATCTATCAATCTATCTATCTTTATATCTATCTATCTCTCGCTCTATCTAAATATCTCTTTATCTATCTATCTCTATATCTATCAATCAATCTATCTATCTCTATATCTATTTTTCTATCTAACTATCCATCTCTTTATCTATCTATCTATCTCTATATCTATCAATCTATCTATCTTTATATCTATCTATCTCTCGCTCTATCTATCTATCTCTTTATCTATCTCTATAACTATCAATCAATCTATCTATCTCTATATCTATCTCTCTAACTATCTATCTCTTTATCTATCTATCTATCTATCTTTATATCTATCTATATATGGGCAAGCTACAGATGTGTTCACATACACCTAGTCTCCCTGTGCGTTAAACAGCCCTTCTGGAAGTGTTATACCATGGCACGACAAAAAAGAACTGAGTGTCTTTTCATGTAACTTTTCCCCTTAAAATGTGTCTTCATTGCAAAGCGATGCAAAATATGATGGACAAGGAGCTTATGCTGATTAAAATGACATGTGGCATGCCTATGTTCTGTGTGCGACTGCGGATATATCTGCATGCAAAATGATACGTTACAGTGTCAGTGGCTGTGACACTGTAAAGTTGCATTTTGCATGCAGACACAGCAGCAGTCACACACACAGAATATAGGCATGCCGAATATCATTTTAATCAGTATAAGCTGCTTTTACGTCCTATTCGCATTGCTTTGCAAATAAGACACATATTAATGGAAAAAGTCACCTGGAAAGATGCTCTGTGCTACAGAGTCACATTGTACTCACACATTATTCATAACACATGTCAAAGCACATGGAGGATTGATGTATGTGGATGCATCTGTATCTAATTATTTACTATTATTTATTACCAGCTTGTTATGTAGCGCACATACATTCCGCAGCGCTTTACAAAAAATGTTCGGCCATTCATTTCAGTCCTTGCCCCAGTGGAGCTTACAGTCTATATGCCCTACCAAATGCTCCCACAACTAGCAACACATAGAAAGCGAGACATGATAACTATCAACACAGCGAAAGACGAGTTATAAGGGCCAAAGAACAAGTGTCTGCCTATCTGTCTGTCTATCTATCTCTATATCTATCAATCTATCTCTATATCTATCTATCTCTCTATCTATCGATCTCTTTATCTATCTATCTATCTATCTCTATATCTATCAATCTATCTATCTCTATATCTATCTATCTATCTCTCTATCTAACTATCAATCTCTTTATCTATCTATCTATCTATCTATCTTTATATCTATCTATATATAGGCAGCCAACAGATGTGTTCACATACACCTAGTCTCCGCTCGCGTTAAACAGTCCTTCTAGTGGTGTTATACTGTGGCACGACACAATAGAAGTATGCGTCTTTTCGTGTAACTTTTCCCCTTAAAATGTGTCTTCATTGCAAAGCAATGCAAAATATGATGGACAAGGAGCTTATGCTGATTAAAATGATATGTGGCATGCCTATGTTCTGTGTGCGACTGCGGATATATCTGCATGCAAAATGCTACATTACAGTGTCAGCGGCTGTGACACTGTAAAATTGCATATCGCATGCAGATACAGCTCAGTCACACACAGATTATACAGTAGAAATGCCAAATCTCATTTTAATCAGTAGAAGCTGCTTTTGCGTCCTATTCGCATCGCTTTGCAAATCAGACACATATTAATGGAAAAGGTCACCTGGAAAGATGCACTGTGCTACAGAGTCACATTGTACTCACCCATTATTCGTAACACATCTCAAAGCACATGGAGGATTGATGTATGTGGACGCATCTGTATCTAATTATTTATTATTATTTATTACCAGCTTGTTATATAGCGCACATACATTCTGCAGCGCTTTACAAAAAATGTTTGGCCATTCATTTCAGTCCTTGCCCCAGTGGAGCTTACAGTCTATATCCCCTAAAAAATGCTCACACAACTAGCAACACACAGAAAGTGAGACATGATAACTAGCAACACAGCGAAAGACGAGTTATAAGGGCCAAAGAACTAGTGTCTGCCTATCTGTCTATCTATCTCTATATCTATCAATCTATCTATCTTTATATCTATCTATCTCTCGCTCTATCTATCTATCTCTTTATCTATCTATCTTTATATCTATCAATCTATCTATCGCTATATCTATCTTTCTATCTAACTATCCATCTCTTTATCTATCTATCTATCTTTATATCTATCAATCTATCTATCTTTATATCTATCTATCTCTCGCTCTATCTAAATATCTCTTTATCTATCTATCTCTATATCTATCAATCAATCTATCTATCTCTATATCTATCTTTCTATCTAACTATCCATCTCTTTATCTATCTATCTATCTCTATATCTATCAATCTATCTATCTTTATATCTATCTATCTCTCGCTCTATCTATCTATCTCTTTATCTATCTCTATAACTATCAATCAATCTATCTATCTCTATATCTATCTCTCTAACTATCTATCTCTTTATCTATCTATCTATCTATCTTTATATCTATCTATATATGGGCAAGCTACAGATGTGTTCACATACACCTAGTCTCCCTGTGCGTTAAACAGCCCTTCTGGAAGTGTTATACCATGGCACGACAAAAAAGAACTGAGTGTCTTTTCATGTAACTTTTCCCCTTAAAATGTGTCTTCATTGCAAAGCGATGCAAAATATGATGGACAAGGAGCTTATGCTGATTAAAATGACATGTGGCATGCCTATGTTCTGTGTGCGACTGCGGATATATCTGCATGCAAAATGATACGTTACAGTGTCAGTGGCTGTGACACTGTAAAGTTGCATTTTGCATGCAGACACAGCAGCAGTCACACACACAGAATATAGGCATGCCGAATATCATTTTAATCAGTATAAGCTGCTTTTACGTCCTATTCACATTGCTTTGCAAATAAGACACATATTAATGGAAAAAGTCACCTGGAAAGATGCTCTGTGCTACAGAGTCACATTGTACTCACACATTATTCATAACACATGTCAAAGCACATGGAGGATTGATGTATGTGGATGCATCTGTATCTAATTATTTACTATTATTTATTACCAGCTTGTTATGTAGCGCACATACATTCCGCAGCGCTTTACAAAAAATGTTCGGCCATTCATTTCAGTCCTTGCCCCAGTGGAGCTTACAGTCTATATGCCCTACCAAATGCTCCCACAACTAGCAACACATAGAAAGCGAGACATGATAACTATCAACACAGCTAAAGACGAGTTATAAGGGCCAAAGAACAAGTGTCTGCCTATCTGTCTGTCTATCTATCTCTATATCTATCAATCTATCTCTATATCTATCTATCTCTCTATCTATCGATCTCTTTATCTATCTATCTATCTCTATATCTATCTATCTCTCTATCTAACTATCAATCTCTTTATCTATCTATCTATCTTTATATCTATCTATATATAGGCAGCCAACAGATGTGTTCACATACACCTAGTCTCCGCTCGCGTTAAACAGTCCTTCTAGTGGTGTTATACTGTGGCACGACACAATAGAAGTATGCGTCTTTTCGTGTAACTTTTCCCCTTAAAATGTGTCTTCATTGCAAAGCGATGCAAAATATGATGGACAAGGAGCTTATGCTGATTAAAATGATATGTGGCATGCCTATGTTCTGTGTGCGACTGCGGATATATCTGCATGCAAAATGATACGTTACAGTGTCAGTGGCTGTGACACTGTAAAGTTGCATTTTGCATGCAGATACAGCAGCAGTTACACACACAGAATATAGGCATGCCGAATATCTTTTTAATCAGCATATGCTGCTTTTGCGTCCTATTCACATCGCTTTGCAAATAAAGACACATTTTAAGGGCAAAAGTCGCATGGAAAGATGCTCTGCAATGCCGAGTCACATGGCGCTCACACGTTATTTGTAACACGTCTTATAGCACATGGAGGATAGATGTATTTAGACACATCTGTATCTAACTAGTGTCTATTTATCAATGATTGAGCTACCTATCTATCTATAATCTATCTTTAAATATTAGACATCGGAGGCAAATCTTCTAATCAAAAGATTCAAATCTCCCAACATTAAGCCCAGGTGTTTGAAAAACCACCCTCAAGATTCTTGGTTGGGAAAGGTGAGTGTAATGCTGTTGGGGATTTTGACTAAAAAGCGTGATTTATGGAGTAAAACAGGGAGAGTGAAGAGCTGAGATATACTGTACCCTGAGATAAACAGAATTACTGTATATCTGACACTACCAAATCACAGTGTCGCATAAGTAGAAGAGTCCATAGCAAATAGACATTTTTGGAAGTATCAATGTATAGCAGGAACATATCATCGTGCCTCTGCAGGACTAGAACTAGTCTAGCCTGAGAATTACCGGTAATTAATAAACATTAATTACCTGTTCTGGGTCTCCTCTTCCGTTGGTTCTTCTTTGAGCGTTGCCATGAGTAGAAGTCTGGATTCAAGGACACCTCACAAAAGTCCAGCGATGTAGTTTGCTTAGATGCTGACCTCACATTTTGATTCATGGAAAAGGCCCACCTGGAAAAAAAGATTGAGAGGCGCGATAACATGTTCTTGCTATACACTATACATGCAAATATATCTCAGTTGGGTCTGTCATTGTTGGCAGGGTGAATTTGGACTATATCTATCTATCTGTCTATGTCTATATCTATACAGTATATGGACGATCTACAGATGTGTTCACATACACCAAGCCTCACTGCGCGTTAAACAGCCCTTGTAGATAAGTTATACCGTGGCACGAATCGGTACCGATCCATCTCTCTATCTATCTATCTATTTATATATATATGGGCAACCAACAGATGTGTTCAAATACACCTAGTCTCCTCTCGCGTTAAACAGTCCTTCTAGTGGTGTTATACTGTGGCACGACACAATAGAAGTGAGCGTCTTTTCGTGTAACTTTTCCCCTTAAAATCTGTCTTAATTGTAAAGCGATGCAAAATAGAATGGACAAGCAGCTTATGCTGATTAAAATGATCTGTGGCATGCCTATGTTCTGTGTGCGACTGCAGATATATCTGCATGCAAAATGCTACATTACAGTGTCAGCGGCTGTGACACTGTAAAATTGCATATCGCATGCAGATACAGCTCAGTCACACACAGATTATACAGTAGAAATGCCATATATCATTTTAATTAGTAGAAGCTGCTTTTGCGTTCTATTTGCATCGCTTTGCAAATCAGACACATATTAATGGAAAAGGTCACCTGGAAAGATGCACTGTGCTACAGAGTCACATTGTACTCACCCATTATTCGTAACACATCTCAAAGCACATGGAGGATTGATGTATGTGGATGCATCTGTATCTAATTATTTATTATTATTTATTACCAGCTTGTTATATAGCGCACATACATTCTGCAGCGCTTTACAAAAAATGTTTGGCCATTCATTTCAGTCCTTGCCCCAGTGGAGCTTACAGTCTATATCCCCTACCAAATGCTCACACAACTAGCAACACATAGAAAGCGAGACATGATAACTAGCAACACAGCGAAAGACGAGTTATAAGGGCCAAAGAACTAGTGTCTGCCTATCTGTCTAACTATCTCTATATCTATCAATCTATCTATCTTTATAACTATCTATCTCTCGCTCTATCTATCTATCTCTTTATCTACCTATCTCTATATCTATCAATCAATCTATCTATCTCTATATCTATCTTTCTATCTAACTATCCCTCTCTTTATCTATGTATCTATCTCTATATCTATCAATCTATCTATCTCTTTATCTATCTCTATATCTATCAATCAATCTATCTATCTCTATATCTATCTCTCTAACTATCTATCTCTTTATCTATCTATCTATCTATCTATCTATCTTTATATCTATCTATATATGGGCAATCTACAGATGTGTTCACATACACCTAGTCTCCCTGTGCGTTAAACAGCCCTTCTGGAAGTGTTATACCATGGCACGACAAAAAAGAACTGAGTGTCTTTTCATGTAACTTTTCCCCTTAAAATGTGTCTTCATTGCAAAGCGATGCAAAATATGATGGACAAGGAGCTTATGCTGATTAAAATGACATGTGGCATGCCTATGTTCTGTGTGCGACTGCGGATATATCTGCATGCAAAATGATACGTTACAGTGTCAGTGGCTGTGACACTGTAAAGTTGCATTTTGCATGCAGACACAGCAGCAGTCACACACACAGAATATAGGCATGCCGAATATCATTTTAATCAGTATAAGCTGCTTTTACGTCCTATTCGCATTGCTTTGCAAATAAGACACATATTAATGGAAAAAGTCACCTGGAAAGATGCTCTGTGCTACAGAGTCACATTGTACTCACACATTATTCATAACACATGTCAAAGCACATGGAGGATTGATGTATGTGGATGCATCTGTATCTAATTATTTACTATTATTTATTACCAGCTTGTTATGTAGCGCACATACATTCCGCAGCGCTTTACAAAAAATGTTCGGCCATTCATTTCAGTCCTTGCCCCAGTGGAGCTTACAGTCTATATGCCCTACCAAATGCTCCCACAACTAGCAACACATAGAAAGCGAGACATGATAACTATCAACACAGCGAAAGACGAGTTATAAGGGCCAAAGAACAAGTGTCTGCCTATCTGTCTGTCTATCTATCTCTATATCTATCAATCTATCTCTATATCTATCTATCTCTCTATCTATCGATCTCTTTATCTATCTATCTATCTATCTCTATATCTATCAATCTATCTATCTCTATATCTATCTATCTATCTCTCTATCTAACTATCAATCTCTTTATCTATCTATCTATCTATCTATCTTTATATCTATCTATATATAGGCAACCAACAGATGTGTTCAAATACACCTAGTCTCCTCTCGCGTTAAACAGTCCTTCTAGTGGTGTTATACTGTGGCACGACACAATAGAAGTGAGCGTCTTTTCGTGTAACTTTTCCCCTTAAAATCTGTCTTAATTGTAAAGCGATGCAAAATAGAATGGACAAGCAGCTTATGCTGATTAAAATGATCTGTGGCATGCCTATGTTCTGTGTGCGACTGCAGATATATCTGCATGCAAAATGCTACATTACAGTGTCAGCGGCTGTGACACTGTAAAATTGCATATCGCATGCAGATACAGCTCAGTCACACACAGATTATACAGTAGAAATGCCATATATCATTTTAATTAGTAGAAGCTGCTTTTGCGTTCTATTTGCATCGCTTTGCAAATCAGACACATATTAATGGAAAAGGTCACCTGGAAAGATGCACTGTGCTACAGAGTCACATTGTACTCACCCATTATTCGTAACACATCTCAAAGCACATGGAGGATTGATGTATGTGGATGCATCTGTATCTAATTATTTATTATTATTTATTACCAGCTTGTTATATAGCGCACATACATTCTGCAGCGCTTTACAAAAAATGTTTGGCCATTCATTTCAGTCCTTGCCCCAGTGGAGCTTACAGTCTATATCCCCTACCAAATGCTCACACAACTAGCAACACATAGAAAGCGAGACATGATAACTAGCAACACAGCGAAAGACGAGTTATAAGGGCCAAAGAACTAGTGTCTGCCTATCTGTCTAACTATCTCTATATCTATCAATCTATCTATCTTTATAACTATCTATCTCTCGCTCTATCTATCTATCTCTTTATCTACCTATCTCTATATCTATCAATCAATCTATCTATCTCTATATCTATCTTTCTATCTAACTATCCCTCTCTTTATCTATGTATCTATCTCTATATCTATCAATCTATCTATCTCTTTATCTATCTCTATATCTATCAATCAATCTATCTATCTCTATATCTATCTCTCTAACTATCTATCTCTTTATCTATCTATCTATCTATCTATCTATCTTTATATCTATCTATATATGGGCAATCTACAGATGTGTTCACATACACCTAGTCTCCCTGTGCGTTAAACAGCCCTTCTGGAAGTGTTATACCATGGCACGACAAAAAAGAACTGAGTGTCTTTTCATGTAACTTTTCCCCTTAAAATGTGTCTTCATTGCAAAGCGATGCAAAATATGATGGACAAGGAGCTTATGCTGATTAAAATGACATGTGGCATGCCTATGTTCTGTGTGCGACTGCGGATATATCTGCATGCAAAATGATACGTTACAGTGTCAGTGGCTGTGACACTGTAAAGTTGCATTTTGCATGCAGACACAGCAGCAGTCACACACACAGAATATAGGCATGCCGAATATCATTTTAATCAGTATAAGCTGCTTTTACGTCCTATTCGCATTGCTTTGCAAATAAGACACATATTAATGGAAAAAGTCACCTGGAAAGATGCTCTGTGCTACAGAGTCACATTGTACTCACACATTATTCATAACACATGTCAAAGCACATGGAGGATTGATGTATGTGGATGCATCTGTATCTAATTATTTACTATTATTTATTACCAGCTTGTTATGTAGCGCACATACATTCCGCAGCGCTTTACAAAAAATGTTCGGCCATTCATTTCAGTCCTTGCCCCAGTGGAGCTTACAGTCTATATGCCCTACCAAATGCTCCCACAACTAGCAACACATAGAAAGCGAGACATGATAACTATCAACACAGCGAAAGACGAGTTATAAGGGCCAAAGAACAAGTGTCTGCCTATCTGTCTGTCTATCTATCTCTATATCTATCAATCTATCTCTATATCTATCTATCTCTCTATCTATCGATCTCTTTATCTATCTATCTATCTATCTCTATATCTATCAATCTATCTATCTCTATATCTATCTATCTATCTCTCTATCTAACTATCAATCTCTTTATCTATCTATCTATCTATCTATCTTTATATCTATCTATATATAGGCAGCCAACAGATGTGTTCACATACACCTAGTCTCCGCTCGCGTTAAACAGTCCTTCTAGTGGTGTTATACTGTGGCACGACACAATAGAAGTGTGCGTCTTTTCGTGTAACTTTTCCCCTTAAAATGTGTCTTCATTGCAAAGCAATGCAAAATATGATGGACAAGGAGCTTATGCTGATTAAAATGATATGTGGCATGCCTATGTTCTGTGTGCGACTGCGGATATATCTGCATGCAAAATGATACGTTACAGTGTCAGTGGCTGTGACACTGTAAAGTTGCATTTTGCATGCAGATACAGCAGCAGTTACACACACAGAATATAGGCATGCCGAATATCTTTTTAATCAGCATAAGCTGCTTTTGCGTCCTATTCACATCGCTTTGCAAATAAAGACACATTTTAAGGGCAAAAGTCGCATGGAAAGATGCTCTGCAATGCCGAGTCACATGGCGCTCACACGTTATTTGTAACACGTCTTATTGCACATGGAGGATAGATGTATTTAGATACATCTGTATCTAACTAGTGTCTATTTATCAATGATTGAGCTACCTATCTATCTATAATCTATCTTTAAATATTAAACATCGGAGGCAAATCTTCTAATCAAAAGATTCAAATCTCCCAACATTAAGCCCAGGTGTTTGAAAAACCACCCTCAAGATTCTTGGTTGGGAAAGGTGAGTGTAATGCTGTTGGGGATTTTGACAAAAAAGCGTGATTTATGGAGTAAAACAGGGAGAGTGAAGAGCTGAGATATACTGTACCCTGAGATAAACAGAATTACTGTATATCTGACACTACCAAATCACAGTGTCGCATAAGTAGAAGAGTCCATAGCAAATAGACATTTTTGGAAGTATCAATGTATAGCAGGAACATATCATCGTGCCTCTGCAGGACTAGAACTAGTCTAGCCTGAGAATTACCGGTAATTAATAAACATTAATTACCTGTTCTGGGTCTCCTCTTCCGTTGGTTCTTCTTTGAGCGTTGCCATGAGTAGAAGTCTGGATTCAAGGACACCTCACAAAAGTCCAGCGATGTAGTTTGCTTAGATGCTGACCTCACATTTTGATTCATGGAAAAGGCCCACCTGGAAAAAAAGATTGAGAGGCGCGATAACATGTTCTTGCTATACACTATACATGCAAATATATCTCAGTTGGGTCTGTCATTGTTGGCAGGGTGAATTTGGACTATATCTATCTATCTGTCTATGTCTATATCTATACAGTATATGGACGATCTACAGATGTGTTCACATACACCAAGCCTCACTGCGCGTTAAACAGCCCTTGTAGATAAGTTATACCGTGGCACGAATCGGCACCGATCCATCTCTCTATCTATCTATCTATTTATATATATATGGGCAACCAACAGATGTGTTCAAATACACCTAGTCTCCTCTCGCGTTAAACAGTCCTTCTAGTACTGTTATACTGTGGCACGACACAATAGAAGTGAGCGTCTTTTCGTGTAACTTTTCCCCTTAAAATCTGTCTTAATTGTAAAGCGATGCAAAATAGAATGGACAAGCAGCTTATGCTGATTAAAATGATCTGTGGCATGCCTATGTTCTGTGTGCGACTGCGGATATATCTGCATGCAAAATGCTACATTACAGTGTCAGCGGCTGTGACACTGTAAAATTGCATATCGCATGCAGATACAGCTCAGTCACACACAGATTATACAGTAGAAATGCCATATATCATTTTAATTAGTAGAAGCTGCTTTTGCGTTCTATTTGCATCGCTTTGCAAATCAGACACATATTAATGGAAAAGGTCACCTGGAAAGATGCACTGTGCTATAGAGTCACATTGTACTCACCCATTATTCGTAACACATCTCAAAGCACATGGAGGATTGATGTATGTGGATGCATCTGTATCTAATTATTTATTATTATTTATTACCAGCTTGTTATATAGCGCACATACATTCTGCAGCGCTTTACAAAAAATGTTTGGCCATTCATTTCAGTCCTTGCCCCAGTGGAGCTTACAGTCTATATCCCCTACCAAATGCTCACACAACTAGCAACACACAGAAAGCGAGACATGATAACTAGCAACACAGCGAAAGACGAGTTATAAGGGCCAAAGAACTAGTGTCTGCCTATCTGTCTAACTATCTCTATATCTATCAATCTATCTATCTTTATAACTATCTATCTCTCGCTCTATCTATCTATCTATCTATCTCTTTATCTACCTATCTCTATATCTATCAATCAATCTATCTATCTCTATATCTATCTTTCTATCTAACTATCCATCTCTTTATCTATCTATCTATCTCTATATCTATCAATCTATCTATCTCTTTATCTATCTCTATATCTATCAATCAATCTATCTATCTCTATATCTATCTCTCTAACTATCTATCTCTTTATCTATCTATCTATCTATCTATCTATCTATCTATCTTTATATCTATCTATATATGGGCAATCTACAGATGTGTTCACATACACCTAGTCTCCCTGTGCGTTAAACAGCCCTTCTGGAAGTGTTATACCATGGCACGACAAAAAAGAACTGAGTGTCTTTTCGTGTAACTTTTCCCCTTAAAATGTGTCTTCATTGCAAAGCGATGCAAAATATGATGGACAAGGAGCTTATGCTGATTAAAATGATATGTGGCATGCCTATGTTCTGTGTGCGACTGCGGATATATCTGCATGCAAAATGATACGTTACAGTGTCAGTGGCTGTGACACTGTAAAGTTGCATTTTGCATGCAGATACAGCAGCAGTCACACACACAGAATATAGGCATGCTGAATATCATTTTAATCAGTATAAGCTGCTTTTACGTCCTATTCGCATTGCTTTGCAAATAAGACACATATTAATGGAAAAAGTCACCTGGAAAGATGCTCTGTGCTACAGAGTCACATTGTACTCACACATTATTCATAACACATCTCAAAGCACATGGAGGATTGATGTATGTGGATGCATCTGTATCTAATTATTTATTATTATTTATTACCAGCTTGTTATGTAGCGCACATACATTCCGCAGCGCTTTACAAAAAATGTTTGGCCATTCATTTCAGTCCTTGCCCCAGTGGAGCTTACAGTCTATATACCCTACCAAATGCTCACACAACTAGCAACACATAGAAAGCGAGACATGATAACTATCAACACAGCGAAAGACGAGTTATAAGGGCCAAAGAACTAGTGTCTGCCTATCTGTCTGTCTATCTATCTCATTATCTATCACTCTATCTCTATATCTATCTATCTCTCTATCTATCTCTTTATCTATCTATCTATCTATCTATCTATCTATCTATCTCTATATCTATCAATCTATCTATCTCAATATCTATCTATCTATCTCTCTATCTAACTATCTATCTCTCTATCTATCTTTATATCTATGTATATATGGGCAATCTACAGATGTGTTCACATACACCTAGTCTCCCTGCGCGTTAATTAGCCCTTCTGGAAGTGTTATACAATGGCAGGACACAATAGAACTGAGTGTCTTTTCGCATAACTTTTCCCCTTAAAATGTGTCTTCATTGCAAAGCGATGCAAAATATGATGGACAAGGAGCTTATGCTGATTAAAATGATATGTGGCATGCCTATGTTCTGTGTGCGACTGAGGATATATCTGCATGCAAAATGATACGTTACAGTGTCAGTGGCTGTGACACTGTAAAGTTGCATTTTGCAAGCAGATACAGCAGCAGTTACACACATAGAATATAGGCATGCCGAATATCTTTTTAATCAGTTTAAGCTGCTTTTGCGTCCTATTCACACCGCTTTGCAAACAAAGACACATTTTAAGGGCAAAAGTCGCATGGAAAGATGCTCTGCAATGCCGAGTCACATGGCGCTCACACGTTATTTGTAACACGTCTTATAGCGCATGGAGGATAGATGTGTGTAGACACATCTGTATCTAACTAGTGTCTATTTATCAATGATTGAGCTACCTATCTATCTATAATCTATCTTTAAATATTAGACATCGGAGGCAAATCTTCTAATCAAAAGATTCAAATCTCCCAACATTAAGCCCAGGTGTTTGAAAAACCACCCTCAAGATTCTTGGTTGGGAAAGGTGAGTGTAATGCTGTTGGGGATTTTGACTAAAAAGCGTGATTTATGGAGTAAAACAGGGAGAGTGAAGAGCTGAGATATACTGTACCCTGAGATAAACAGAATTACTGTATATCTGACACTACCAAATCACAGTGTCGCATAAGTAGAAGAGTCCATAGCAAATAGACATTTTTGGAAGTATCAATGTATAGCAGGAACATATCATCGTGCCTCTGCAGGACTAGAACTAGTCTAGCCTGAGAATTACCGGTAATTAATAAACATTAATTACCTGTTCTGGGTCTCCTCTTCCGTTGGTTCCTCTTTGATCGTTGCCATGAGAAGAAGTCTGGATTCAAGGAGACCTCACAAAAGTCCAGCGATGTAGTTTGCTTAGATGCTGACCTCACATTTTGATTCATGGAAAAGGCCCACCTGGAAAAAAAGATTGAGAGGCGCGATAACATGTTCTTGCTATACACTATACATGCAAATATATCTCAGTTGGGTCTGTCATTGTTGGCAGGGTGAATTTGGACTATATCTATCTATCTATGTCTATATCTATCTATACAGTATATGGACGATCTACAGATGTGTTCACATACACCTAGCCTCACTGCACATTAAACAACCCTTGTAGATAAGTTATACCGTGGCACGAATCGGTACCGATCCATCTCTCTATCTATCTATCTATTTATATATATATGGGCAACCAACAGATGTGTTCAAATACACCTAGTCTCCTCTCGCGTTAAACAGTCCTTCTAGTAGCGTTATACTGTGGCACGACACAATAGAAGTGAGCGTCTTTTCGTGTAACTTTTCCCCTTAAAATCTGTCTTATTTGCAAAGCGATGGAAAATAGAATGGACAAGCAGCTTATGCTGATTAAAATGATCTGTGGCATGCCTATGTTCTGTGTGCGACTGCGGATATATCTGCATGCAAAATGCTACATTACAGTGTCAGCGGCTGTGACACTGTAAAATTGCATATCGCATGCAGATACAGCTCAGTCACACACAGATTATACTGTTCGCATGCCGTATATCATTTTAATTAGTAGAAGCTGCTTTTGCATCCTATTCGCATCGCTTTGCAAATCAGACACATATTAATGGAAAAGGTCACCTGGAAAGATGCTCTGTGCTACAGAGTCACATTGTACTCACCCATTATTCGTAACACATCTCAAAGCACATGGAGGATTGATGTATGTGGACGCATCTGTATCTAATTATTTATTATTATTTATTACCAGCTTGTTATATAGCGCACATACATTCCGCAGCGCTTTACAAAAAATGTTTGGCCATTCATTTCAGCCCTTGCCCCAGTGGAGCTTACAGTCTATATCCCCTACAAAATGTTCACACAACTAGCAACACACAGAAAGCGAGACATGATCACAAGCAACACAGCGAAAGACGAGTTATAAGGGCCAAAGAACTAGTGTCTGCCTATCTGTCTATCTATCTATCTCTATATCGATCAATCTATCTATCTTTATATCTATCTATCTATCTCTCGCTCTATCTATCTATCTCTTTATCTATCTATCTCTATATCTATCAATCAATCTATCTCTATATCTATCTCTCTATCTAACTATCTATCTCTTTATCTATCTATCTTTATATCTATCTATATATGGGCAATCTACAGATGTGTTCACATACACCTAGTCTCCCTGTGCGTTAAACAGCCCTTCTGGAAATGTTATACCATGGCACGACACAATAGAATTGAGTGTCCTTTCGAGTAACTTTTCCCCTTAAAATGTGTCTTCATTGCAAAGCGATGCAAAATATGATGGACAAGGAGCTTATACTGATTAAAATGATATGTGGCATGCCTATGTTCTGTGTGCGACTGCGGATATATCTGCATGCAAAATGATACGTTACAGTGTCAGTGGCTGTGACACTGTAAAGTTGCATTTTGCATGCAGATACAGCAGCAGTCACACACACAGAATATAGGCATGCCGAATATCATTTTAATCAGTATAAGCTGCTTTTGCATCCTATTCACATCGCTTTGCAAATAAAGACACATTTTAAGGGCAAAAGTCGCATGGAATGATGCTCTGTAATGCCGAGTCACATGGCGCTCGCATGTTATTTGTAACACGTCTTATAGCACATGGAGGATAGATGTATGTAGACACATCTGTATCTAACTAGTGTCTATTTATCAATGATTGAGCTACCTATCTATCTATAATCTATCTTTAAATATTAGACATCGGAGGCAAATCTTCTAATCTAAAGATTCAAATTTTCCCAACATTAAGCCCAGGTGTTTGAAAAACCACCCTCAAGATTCTTGGTTGGGAAAGGTGAGTGTAATGCTGTTGGGGATTTTGACTATAAAGCGTGATTTATGGAGTAAAACAGGGAGATTGAAGAGGTGAGATATACTGTACCCTGAGATAAACAGAATTACTGTATATCTGACACTACCAAATCACAGTGTCGCATAAGTAGAAGAGTCCATAGCAAATAGACATTTTTGGAAGTATCAATGTATAGCAAGAACAAATCATCATGCCTCTGCAGGACTAGAACTAGTCTAGCCTGAGAATTACCGGTAATTAATAAACATTAATTACCTGTTCTGGGTCTCCTCTTCCATTGGTTCCTCTTTGATCGTTGCCATGAGTAGAAGTCTGGATTCAAGGAGACCTCACAAAAGTCCAGCGATGTAGTTTGCTTAGATGCTGACCTCACATTTTGATTCATGGAAAAGGCCCACCTGGAAAAAAGATTGAGAGGCGCGATAACATGTTCTTGCTATACACTATACATGCAAATATTTCTCAGTTGGGTCTGTCATTGTTGGCAGGGTGAATTTGAACTATATCTATCCTTCTATCTATGTCTATATCTATCTATACAGTATATGGACGATCTACAGATGTGTTCACATACACCTAGCCTCACTGCGCGTTAAACAGCCCTTGTAGATAAGTTATACTGTGGCACGAATCGGTACCGATCCATCTCTCTATCTATCTATTTATATATATATGGGCAACCAACAGATGTGTTCACATACACCTAGTCTCCTCTCGCGTTAAGCAGTCCTTCTAGTAGTGTTATACTGTGGCACGACACAATAGAACTGAGCATCTTTTCATGTAACTTTTCCCCTTAAAATCTGTCTTAGTTGCAAAGCGATGCAAAATATGATGGACAAGCAGCTTATGTTGATTAAAATGATCTGTGGCATGCCTATGTTCTGTGTGCGACTACGGATATATCTGCATGCAAAATGCTACATTACAGTGTCAGCGGCTGTGACACTGTAAAGTTGCATATCGCATGCAGATACAGCTCAGTCACACAAAGATTATACAGTAGGCATGCCGTATATCATTTTAATCAGTAGAAGCTGCTTTTGCGTCCTATGCGCATCGCTTTGCAAATCAGACACATATTAATGGAAAAGGTCACCTGGAAAGATGCTCTGTACTACAGAGTCACATTGTACTCACCCATTATTCGTAACACATCTCAAAGCACATGGAGGATTGATGTATGTGGACGCATCTGTATCTAATTAATTATTATTTATTACCAGCTTGTTATGTAGCGCACATACATTCCGTAGCGCTTTACAAAAAATGTTTGGCCATTCATTTCAGCCCTTGCCCCAGTGGAGCTTACAGTCTATATCCCCTACCAAATGCTCACACAACTAGCAACACACAGAAAGCGAGACATGATAACTAGCAACACAGCGAAAGACAAGTTATAAGGGCAAAAGAACTAGTGTCTGCCTATCTGTCTATCTCTATATCTATCAATCTATCTATCTTTATATCTATCTATCTATCTCTCGCTCTATCTATCTCTATATCTATCAATCAATCTCTATATCTATCTCTCTATCTAACTATCTATCTCTTTATCTATCTATCTTTATATCTATCTATATATGGGCAATCTACAGATGTGTTCACATACACCTAGCCTCCCTGTGCGTTAAACAGCCCTTCTGGAAGTGTTATACCATGGCACGACACAATAGAACTGAGTGTCTTTTCGTGTAACTTTTCCCCTTAAAATGTGTCTTCATTGCAAAGCGATGCAAAATATGCTGGACAAGGAGCTTATGCTGATTAAAATGATATGTGGCATGCCTATGTTCTGTGTGCGACTGCGGATATATCTGCATGCAAAATGATACGTTACAGTGTCAGTGGCTGTGACACTGTAAAGTTGCATTTTGCATGCAGATACAGCAGCAATTACACACACAGAATATAGGCATGCCGAATATCTTTTTAATCAGTATAAGCTGCTTTTGCGTCCTATTCACATCGCTTTGCAAATAAAGACACATTTTAAGGGCAAAAGTCGCATGGAAAGATGCTCTGCAATGCCGAGTCACATGGCGCTCACACGTTATTTGTAACACGTCTTATAGCGCATGGAGGATAGATGTATGCAGACACATCTGTATCTAACTAGTGTCTATTTATCAATGATTGAGCTACCTATCTATCTATAATCTATCTTTAAATATTAGACATCGGAGGCAAATCTTCTAATCAAAAGATTCAAATCTCCCAACATTAAGCCCAGGTGTTTGAAAAACCACCCTCAAGATTCTTGGTTGGGAAAGGTGAGTGTAATGCTGTTGGGGATTTAGCGTGATTTATGGAGTAAAACAGGGAGAGTGAAGAGCTGAGATATACTGTACCCTGAGATAAACAGAATTACTGTATATCTGACACTACCAAATCACAGTGTCGCATAAGTAAAAGAGTCCATAGCAAATAGACATTTTTGGAAGTATCAATGTATACCAGGAACATATCATCGTGCCTCTGCAGGACTAGAACTAGTCTAGCCTGAGAATTACCGGTAATTAATAAACATTAATTACCTGTTCTGGGTCTCCTCTTCCGTTGGTTCCTCTTTGATCGTTGCCATGAGTAGAAGTCTGGATTCAAGGAGACCTCACAAAAGTCCAGCGATGTAGTTTGCTTAGATGCTGACCTCACATTTTGATTCATGGAAAAGGCCCACCTGGAAAAAAGATAGAGAGGCGCGATAACATGTTCTTGCTATACACTATACATGCAAATATATCTCAGTTGGGTCTGTCATTGTTGGCAGGGTGAATTTGGACTATATCTATCTATCTATGTCTATATCTATCTATACATTATATGGACGATCTACTGGTTTTCACATACACCTAGCCTCACTGCGCGTTAAACAGCCCTTGTAGATAAGTTATACCGTGGCACGAATCGGTACCGGTCCATCTCTCTATCTATTTATATATATATGGACAACCAAAAGATGTGTTCACATACACCTAGTCTCCTCTCGCGTTAAATAGTCCTTCTAGTAGTGTTATACTGTGGCACGACACAATAGAACTGAGCGTCTTTTCGTGTAACTTTTCCCCTTAAAATGTGTCTTAATTGCAAAGCGATGCAAAATAGAATGGACAAGCAGCTTATGCTGATTAAAATGATCTGTGGCAATGTTCTGTGTGCGACTGCGGATATATCTGCATGCAAAATGCTACATTACAGTGTCAGCGGCTGTGACACTATAAAGTTGCATATCGCATGCAGATACAGCTCAGTCGCACACAGATTATACAGTAGGCATGCCATATATCATTTTAATCAGTAGAAGCTGCTTTTGCATCCTATTCGCATCGCTTTGCAAATCAGACACATATTAATTGAAAAAGTCACCTGGAAAGATGTTCTGTGCTACAGAGTCACATTGTACTCACCCATTATTCGTAACACATCTCAAAGCACATGGAGGATTGATGTATGTGGACGCATCTGTATCTAATTATTTATTATTATTTATTACCAGCTTGTTAATTAGCGCACATACATTCCGCAGCGCTTTACAAAAAATGTTTGGCCATTCATTTCAGTCCTTGCCCCAGTGGAGCTTACAGTCTATATCCCCTACCAAATGCTCCCACAACTAGCAACACATAGAAAGCGAGACATGATAACTAGCAACACAGCGAAAGACGAGTTATAAGGGCCAAAGAACTAGTGTCTGCCTATCTATCTATCTCTATATCTATCAATCTATCTCTATATCTATCTATCTATCTCTTTATCTATCTATCTATATATATCTCAATATATCTCTATATCTATCTATCTCTCTATCTATCTTTTTATCTGTCTGTCTATCTCTATATCTATCAATCTATCTCTATATCTCTCTATCTAACTATCTATCTCTTTATCTATTGTGATAGGATCATTTGTAAAGTGGTCGGTGGCAGGTACATTTGTCCCAGATTCCTGTCTTATGTGTTTTAAACCCCCAGGAGAAAGTCTGCAGTGTAGCAGGCTTGAGTTTCGGCTTTTTGAAAAGCCGGTTTGGGACCTGGGGGTTGTGGGTGAGAGGAGAGGGAGGGCTCCACCCATGGCCACTCCAGGTTTTGGTTCTCGCAGCCTGGTAACAGGCTTGTTAGGATTTCCACCTGAGAGTGGCCAATATAAGCCTAGTGTGTTGAGGGCTGGGAGAGCAGACAGGGAGTTTGCTCAGAGACACTTGAAAACCTAACTGTAAGTGTTTTGCTGTGCCCTTGTTGCTGGTGAGGGCATTAGGCCCTGCCAGGTTCTGGTAGTGAGGGAACTACCTGTGAAGTTAGTGCCCCGACAGGGCTAGGATTTTTGTTTATGTTTTCTTATGTTGTTTCTGACAATGTACAATAAAGACTGGCGCCGACCAGCTTGTACTTGCATCCAGTCTGGCGTACTGTTTCCCAGCTGCTGTGTGTGAAAGGAAGGAGTCCTCTACCCAGGAGAGGGACCCCCTAACCTAACTGTGTCACAATATGGTGGAGAATGCGGGCAACCACACACACTGAAGTTGGAGCAAGAGGAAAACTTTCCGTTTAAAATTTAAAGGGACAGACACCCAATTTGTGAGTGTGGAAATAACACGGTGTCCTTGGAGTCCCATAGAGGAGGCGTCAGCCAATGCTCAGAGAGGCAAGGTTCAGCTTCCAACCTACACCCCAGGACAAAATGGAGGACATTATTAAGGCCTTGCTCCAAGCTACAGCAGCTCAGCAGGAGACAAACAAACTTCAGCAGGAGACGAACAAACTTCAGTAGGAATCTACCTGGGCTCAGCAGGAATCCACCAGGGTGCAACTGTTGGCCTTGGAGACAGCCCAGAGGCAACAACAGGTCGCCATCGAGGAAACCCGCCAGGCCTCAGCGGAAAACAACCAGGCCATAAAAGAGGTAGTACAGCACCTGGTCGCCCGGCCCAGAGATGTTGCTACTGGTCCTCCCACCACCACTCACTCCGTATGAGCCAGTCACTTCCTCCAAAAGAAGACTTCGGGCGATGATGTGGAGGCCTATCTCGCCGCATTTGAAAGAACGGCCGAAAGGGAGAGTTGGCCCAAGGAGCAGTGGGCAAGTCTGGTGGCCCCTTTTTTGTCTGGGGAGCCACAAAAGGCCTATTTCGACTTATGCCTGGCTGATGCCAAGGACTATAAAAAACTAAAACAGGAGATCCTAACTCGCTTGGGAGTCACCACCTTTGTTCGTGCCCAACGGGTCCACCGCTGGGAGTTCCATATGGACAAGCCTCCACGTTCGCAGATGCATGACCTCGTCCATCTGTCCTCAAAATGGCTACAGCCCGAGATGCTGACGGGACCACAGATCATGGAAAGGGTCGTGATGGACCGGTACCTGCGATCGTTACCTGCGACTCTGCGCAAGTGGGTGAGCCATGCAGACCTTAAGTCCGTGGACCAGTTGGTCGAGCTGGTGGAGAGGTACGTGGCGGCTGAGGAGCTGATGAGTATGCCCCACCGAGCCCCAATGGCACACCGGCGAACTCCCACAGACACTGGTAAGACTGTTCCAGGGGAGAAGGGTGCTGGGCGGTGGAATGTACCTAAGACTGAGGGTGTAGAACCTGGAGACAGGCCTGCCAGGCCAGGAAGGTTCTTGCCCCGTAAACGACTAGACATTAATATGACTCAGTGTTTCCGATGTGGTGGCTTCGGCCATATTGCCGCTAATTGTTCACTTACAACTGAACCTGTGCAATGTGATACTGCTCATGTCTACCGCAGGGGATCTTTCTTTGCACAGACAGCCTGTACGGCTGACCGGCAGGCTGAGACTGATAAGCACATGTGTGTACTCACTGTAGATGGCAACCGAGTAGAGGCACTGTTAGACTCTGGTAGCTTGGTGACACTTATAAAAGCTGAGCTGGTGAACCCCTTGAGGCATACAGGGAAAACTGTTGGTGTGACCTGCATACATGGGGATACTCGATATTATGTTTCGGCCGAGGTGAACATCGAGACACCATGTGGCTCTGCTATAGTTTCTGTGGGTTTGGTGCATGGTCTGGTGTACGATGCAATATTGGGGAGAGACTTTGCTCACTTCTGGAAGTTGTGGGAAAGCCATTTTGTTCCAGAGGTGAACAACCCCGATCCATTTGAGAAGGTTGTCGATGTAGTGGAGGAGGGAGTTTCTTCTGAGTCAGAGTTATTCCCTTTTTCTACTATGGTTGGCGAACTAGAGAATGCGGAACGTGACGGTGGCCCGCCAACTGATGTGCCTCCCATTGAGGTGGGAAGTGTTGTTGGGCCAGGTGATCGTCTGCCTGATTTAGAGGTCAGAAGAGAGGTCTTTGCCGTGGAGCAGTTGAATGACCCTACTTTGGTAAAAGCCAGGGAGAATGTAAAAGTAGTTGATGGTAAACCCGTAGACCCTGAAAGTCCTTTGTCCTATCCCCACATGGCAATGTGTCAGGATTTGTTATATCAGGTGACTAAGAAGGGGGAAGATATTGTGGAACAACTAATAGTTCCCAAAGCCTACAGAAGAACAGTGTTGGATCTGGTCCATGGTCATATAACGGCAGACCATCTAGGGGTAGAGAAAACCACTGAGCGAATAATGCAGAGGTTTTTCTGGCCCGGGCTTCATAAAGAGGTGTCTGACTTTTGCGCATCCTGCCCTGAGTGTCAGTATCATGCTCCCAGGCCACATTTTAAGGGTCCACTAGTTCCATTGCCTATTATAGAGGTGCTGTTTGAAAGAATAGCGATGGATTTGGTTGGACCCTTAATGAAGTCTGCCAGGGGACACCAGTATATTCTGGTCATAATGGATTACGCTACCAGGTACCCGGAAGCGATCCCGTTGCGCAATACGTCAACCAAGACCATTGCCAGAGAGCTAGTTCATGTCTTTAGCAGGCTGGGTATACCCAAGGAGATACTAACTGACCAGGGTACACCGTTTATGTCAAAAGTCATGAAAGAGTTATGTCGCCTGTTCAAAATTGAACAGTTAAGAACTTCGGTTTATCACCCCCAAACCGATGGGCTGGTCGAGAGGGTTAACAAGACGTTAAAACACATGCTTAGGAAAGTGGTCGACAAGGATGGTAGGGATTGGGATTACTTATTGCCGTATTTATTGTTGGCCATAAGAGAAGTTTCCCAATCCTCCACCGGGTTTTCACCCTTCGACTTGTTGTATGGGAGACACCCAAGGGGGTTACTAGACATTGCCAAAGAGACATGGGAGGGGCAGTCTAGTCCTTACAAAACCGTGATTGAGTATGTTTCTCAAATGCAGGAGAGAATTGCTGCGGTAGTGCCGATAGTGAGAGAGAGCACCTGGAACAGGCTCAACAGGCACAGCAGAGTAATACAACCGCAATGCTCGTTTACGCAGCTTTGCTCCTGGGGACAGAGTGTTAGTATTGGTTCCCACTGTGGAAAATAAACTTTTGGCTAAATGGCAAGGGCCCTGTGAAATCTTAGAAAGAGTGGGGCAGGTCAATTACAAAGTTTACCAGCCGGGGAAAAGAAAGCCGGAACAGATATACTATAAATCTGTTAAAGCCCTGGAAAGATAGAACGGCACTGTCAGCCGTCCGAGCCCCTCCAGTAAATCCAGGGCCCTTAGTTCCCGAAGTGACAGTGGCAAAAACCCTGTCGGCAATTCAACAACAAGAGGTCAAGGAGTTTCTGATCAGAAATAGGGTGCTGTTCTCTGACGTACCTGGGAAAACCTCGGTCATTAAACATGACATCATCACTGACCATGCCCCTTTGAAGTGGATGTCCGAAAAGAAAGACAGTAATGCGAGAATTACGAGATGGTTCTTGGCGTTACAAACTTTTACATTTTCAGTGGAACACAGGCCAGGAAGCCAGCTGGCCAATGCTGACGCGTTGTCATGCGTTCATTGTTTGGGGGCTTCAATTGTTCCGCCCCACAGGTCGAAACAAAGGGGGGGGATATGTGATAGGATCATTGGTAAAGTGGTCGGTGGCAGGTACATTTGTCCCAGATTCCTGTCTTATGTGTTTTAAACCCCCAGGAGAAAGTCTGCAGTGTAGCAGGCTTGAGTTTCGGCTTTTTGAAAAGTAGGTTTGGGACCTGGGGGTTGTGGGTGAGAGGAGAGGGAGGGCTCCACCCACGGCCACTCCAGGTTTTGGTTCTCGCAGCCTGGTAACAGGCTTGTTAGGATTTCCACCTTAGAGTGGCCAATATAAGCCTAGTGTGTTGAGGGCTGACAGGGAGTTTGCTCAGAGACACTTGAAAACCTAACTATAAATGTTGTGCTGTGCCCTTGTTGCTGGTGAGGGCATTAGGCCCTGCCAGGTTCTGGTAGTGAGGGAACTACCTGTGAAGTTAGTGCCCCGACAGGGCTAGGATTTTTGTTTATGTTTTCTTATGTTGTTTCTGACATTGTACAATAAAGACTGGCGCCGACCAGCTTGTACTTGCATCCAGTCTGGCATACTGTTTCCCAGCTGCTGTGTGTGAAAGGAAGGAGTCCTCTACCCAGGAGAGGGACCCCCTAACCTAACTGTGTCACACTATCTATCTATCTTTATATCTATCTATATATGGGCAAGCTACAGATGTGTTCACATACACCTAGTCTCCCTGCGCGTTAAACAGCCCTTCTGGAAGTGTTATACCATGGCATGACACAATAGTACTGAGTATCTTTTCGTGTAACTTTTCCCCTTAAAATGTGTCTTCATTGCAAAGCGTTGCAAAATATGATGGACAAGGAGCTTATGCTGATTAAAATGATATGTGGCATGCCTATGTTCTGTGTGCGACTGAGGATATATCTGCATGCAAAATGATATGTTACAGTGTCAGTGGCTGTGACACTGTAAAGTTGCATTTTGCATGCAGATACAGCAGCAGTCACACACACAGAATATAAGCATGCCGAATATCTTTTTAATCAGTATAAGCTGCTTTTGCGTCCTATTCACATCGCTTTGCAAATAAAGACATGTTTTAAGGGCAAAAGTCGCATGAAAAGATGCTCTGTAATGCCGAGTCACATGGCGTTCACACGTTATTTGTAACTCGTCTTATAGCGCATGGAGGGTAGATGTATGCAGACACATCTGTATCTAACTAGTGTCTATTTATCAATGATTGAGCTACCTATCTATCTATAATCTATCTTTAAATATTAGACATTGGAGGCAAATCTTCTAATCAAAAGATTCAAATTTTCCCAACATTAAGCCCAGGTGTTTGAAAAACCACCCTCAAGATTCTTGGTTGGGAAAGGTGAGTGTAATGCTGTTGGGGATTTTGACTAAAAAGCGTGATTTATGGAGTAAAACAGGGAGAGTGAAGAGCTGATATACTGTACCCTGAGATAAACAGAATTACTGTATATCTGACACTACCAAATCACAGTGTCGCATAAGTAGAAGAGTCCATAGCAAATAGACATTTTTGGAAGTATCAATGTATAGCAGGAACATATTATCGTGCCTCTGCAGGACTAGAACTAGTCTAGCCTGAGACTTACCGGTAATTAATAAACATTAATTACCTGTTCTGGGTCTCCTCTTCCGTTGGTTCCTCTTTGGTTGTTGCCATGAGTAGAAGTCTGGATTCAAGGAGACCTCACAAAGTCCAGCGATATAGTTTACTTAGATGCTGACCTCACATTTTGATTCATGGAAAAGGCCCACCTGGAAAAAAAAGATTGAGAGGTGCGATAACATGTTCTTGCTATACACTATACATGCAAATATATCTCAGTTGGGCCTGTCCTTGTTGGCAGGGTGAATTTGGACTATATCTATCAATCTATGTCTATATCTATCCATACAGTATATGGACGATCTACAGATGTGTTCACATACACCTAGCCTCACTGCGCGTTAAACAGCCCTTGTAGATACGTTATACTGTGGCACGAATCGGTACCGCTCCATCTCTATATCTATCTATCTCAGTATATTTACAGATGTGTTCACATACACCTAGCCTCCCTGCACATTAAACAGCCTTGCTAGATGCGTCATACCGTGGCACGAATCGGTACCACTGAACATCTTTTTTTGAAATGTTTTCCTTTATACTGCATTTAATTCGCAAAGTGATGCATATAGGATGGACAAGCGGCTTATGATATGTGGCAAGTCTACAGTATGTTCTGTGTGCGACTGTGTCTATCTGCATGCAAAATGGTATGTTACAGTGTCAGCGGGTGTGACACTGTAAAGAAAATTCAGACTGCGCATGTCCAAGTCTGGATGTGATGGGGCGGGGCACGGCTTGCGTACCTCAAGCTGCGAGACATCATTACACTGAATAGTTATAGGCCAGCCACCGCGGGATAGTGGGTAGAGGTGGTTACCTAGCTCAGCACGCAGTTACCTCCCCGCCGGATCCCAGTGCCAGTGACAAGCAGCAGCTGCGGCATCTTCTCACATGGCAGCCAGCCCAAGTACTAGCTCTAGTAAAATCTAAATGTAAGTACTGTAGAGACTCGAGAGGATGAGGGCTGGCTAGTTATTACTGTTCTCTACTGGGTGGCTCTTCCCTTTTTACCATATAGGGCCGTATTCAATTACAGGCAAAAACCAGTTGATGACGTCATTTTCGCCTATTGTAATTATGCCCGTATTCAATTAAAAAAAAAAAACGGGGATAATTTTTCTCCAGTGTTTAGCTGGCGAAAAAAAGTGCAGAATTTGGGTTTAGGGATGCAGGCTTGAAAATAAATAGCCTGCACCCCTGGGAATGGCACCTAAAAATAATGTTTGTTAAGAAAAGTTTAAATAAAAAATCGGGACACCCCTAAAAAAAATTTAAATTTAGGGGTTAAAAAAAAATAAATAGGGAACACACTTCTAAAATAGCTCAATTCAATCCAGAGGGGTTCTCAAGTATGCGGCAGGTGTTTTCTTTAATGCGGGTGATAGCGGCAGGTGAATTTTAGAAGATATTTAAAAAATCATTTTAGGGACTTAAAAATATGCTTGCACCCATTTTCATGTACCTCAAATGTGATGGCCATAGTTTTTTCCCCAAAAAAATTCCTAAATACTATTCTTCATCACCTTCTCAAAGCTGCATTTATGCACCTGCTGCGGCTATTCAAAAACTCGACTTCCCTTCAGCAGGCAAAAACGGGGGTACCAATAGTGATACCCCATGTCTGGACATCTTTAGGTGGGTGACAGGATGTTTTCCCGAAAATTCCCATTTTTTTTCACTGCTCCCAGTTTTGCCGGGTCCTGTTTCCTCGTCCTTTTAAATTGAATATGGGGATTATCGGCATGCGCGCGATACTTTTCCACCTGGAAAACAGGCGAAGGAGGCAAAAAGTCCAGCAGGTGAAAAGTCTGGACTTTTCGTCTCAAACTGAATACGTGCCATAGTCTTATTTATGTGGTGTTAAAATAGCCAATTACAACACAAGAAACTTCTGCTGTATTGTTAATTGTCTCTAATAACAATCAGCTCAGCAATGACTCATCTGCTGCAAGAAGGTGGAAAAGAGAGGGTCTCTGACAAGGTCATAATGTATCCCATAATGTATCCCATTATGACCTTGTCACAGACCCTCTCTTTTCCACCTTTTTGCAGCAGATGGGCCCTTAGAGGAATTTACTGTGATAGCCTGCCTATTTTATATATATATTACCATTTTGTTATATTGCACATGCAGCCTGTGCCCAACAATAACTTCATCTTATCGTGCCCATGGCAATGTGCTCAGCAGTGACTATATTGTTACCAGAATATTCAGTCCCTACACATTCTCACATACACACTATGCCCAGCAGGACCCACAACATACAAATTGTGACCAGGAGTAGCTACACATTGTGCCCAGCAACAGGGGTGTATCTAGTGATCCAAGCACCCCAGGCAATGTAATGGACTGGCGCCCCCCACCCCGCCCTATGCAGTGCCCCCAATAGTAATCCCCCCTATGCTGCATTGCCCCCAGTAGTAGCCCCCTATACAGTGCCCCCAGTAGTAGCCCCTCCTATACAGTGCCCCCAGTAGTAGTCCCCCCATACAGTGCCCCCCAGTAGTTCCCCCCTATACAGCGCCCCCAGTAGTAGTCCCCCCTATATAGTGCCCCCAGTAGTGTCCACCCCCCTAAATTGCCCCCAGTATTGGCCACCCCTATACAGTGCCCCCAGTAGTGGCCACCCATCCCCTAAATTGCCCCCAGTAGTGGCCACCCCTATACAGTGCTCCCAGTAGTGGCCTCCCCCATAAATCGCCCTCAGTAGTGGCCACTTCTATAGTGCCCCAAGTAACGGGCACACCCCCATAAAGTGCCCCCAGTAGCTGCCACTCCCTATTTCAGTGCCAGGCTTACACACACACAAAAAAAAAAAATTCAATTTACCTGATCCCCGCTCCTGACGCGACCGCCGCTGTCTGCTCTGAGTCCAGGCCGCTCTTCTCCTGCATGGGAGAGACGTCATGACGTATGACGTCTCTCCCATCACATGCTGCGGGGGGAGCCAGCACACGGAGCTCATTAGTGTGCTCCAGCCGGCTCCCTCCACGGACGCCGCAGCAGCTAATGAGGGTCTGTCTGACTCTCATTAGCTGGCTGCTATTACTGCGGTCTGCCCTACACTTGTGGGGCCGGGGGACTTGTCCACCCCATGGCTACTGATGGCACTGCCGGATGGTGCCCCCCCTTTGGTCGGCGCCCCTGGCGAGTGCCATCCTGACCAATGGGTAGATACGCCCCTGCCCAGCAAGGACACGTTTTAACCTTAAAACATATAATACACAAATCCAAAAATTGCTCAAATGCAGGAACATCGGCAGTGTGTTCATCTCAGAATCAGATCCTTTAACTCACAGCAGGGATAACCATCAATGGTTTTCTGTTGATGAGTTCTTGCCATCGATGGTAACCCCTTGATGGCCATCCCTATATACTGTGGTATATACTAGTGATTATCTCTTACACTATGACTGTGGTATTTACCACTGACTAAGGGCCTGATTCAGAGATGGCCACAATACCAATGTTTACGGAGCTGAGCGATTATCGGTAATCTGCAATGCGTTTGAGTCACATTGTGTATGCATGGTTTAACTTTCATTTCCGGTCACGGTGAGGATTTTTTCGCAAATTGGGGCGGCAACGGAGGGTGAAGACTAAAACACAGGTGTGTTGTGACCATTTCTAGGACGTGTCTCAGTCTGCGATTACATGTGCAGTGAAAATGGCTTCGGCGTCTCAGTTCCCGCGGCCATTCTGCGCCACCAAAGAGTTATTCAGAAGTCCAATAATCAACTGACCTGTGACCGATGCTGCTACTTGTACACAGTCACTTGGATTTGCAAAGCCGCCAGTGAGTGTCTCAATACAAATCCTGGCGGCTGCAACCATATTGTCACACAGCCCTATGGGCCTGATTAAGAGTTGCACGTAAATCTGATGATTTAATGATAGTCACATGGGCAGGGTCTGTACTGTGCACGTGCCAATTACTAATCTGTACTGTGCACGTGCCAATTACTAACTGCGACGGCGGTCTCAGTCCACCCTAAGTCGCAGCAGCCGTTTAGGGACGGGAAAGGGGCGATGATGCCCAGTCTTCTTGAAAATGGGGCATTTGTTTTCCAGGCGTGCTGAGGCCAAGGTCTGCGTCTTTGATGTAGCTTCACTGACCCCGACAGCATGAAGACACCAGCCATCCTTAGTCACCTGAGGGGTACTCTGGTCGATGTTCACACAAGGTATACAATGTCTGCATCCTTAGACGCAGATGCGGATCACAGAAGCCAGCAGGAGGCGTCTACTTACACAAGACGCCTCCTACTGCATTAGTATATTATCACACAACTGCTGCGTCCAAAGACGCAGCTGCTGTGTGTACTGCATCCATCTCAGAATCAGACCTTATGGGGAATATTCAATTAGGCACAATATTCAATTACACTCCTGTGGTATGTACCACTGATTATCTCTCTTACACTATGTGGTATACTATACACAATATAATAACACTGACCGCGGAGGAGGCAGCATGCAGGAGGAGGACTCAGGGCAAGACGGGACCAGTCATATTCAAAAAGCTATTAGGCTGCGCCTGTGGCGGCCGTTAAAGTGGGCGTGGCTACACGATGGACGGGCAGCAAGCTGCGAGCTCATGTTGCTGGCGGTGGGCGGAGTCAGTGTGCACAAGCAGCCAGTGATTGGTTCGCGCTTCACTATCGTTCGGCGGATATGTGTCAGGTTGCAGCCGCCGCTCAGCCAATAGCGGAGATCGTGAGAGTTAGCGGGTCTGGTGCTGAGAAAAGCCGTCCGTGGATAGGCTCTCTCATCATCCCACAGTCAGAGAGGAGCACACCGAGACTGGGGGTGAGTGTCTTCTCCAGCCACGGCCATTCCTCCTTGTCACCCGACTGGCCCATGGGCCATTACTTCGTGATGTCCCGGACGCGGATAGCCGGCTGGAGCCTGATGAGCGGGACGCGATAACACGGGGTGTGCGGGGAGCTGGTGATGCGGGGACTGGTCGTAGTTCTTTATGTAGGTGTTGCCCAGTCCAGTGTTATGGCCCTGCCTGGAATAATGATATGGGAGTGGGGGTGCTCTGCCTGCAGTAACGATCTGGGAAGGGCAGGGCCGGACTGGCCATCTGGCAGTTCTGGCAAATGCCAGAAGGGCCGATGCCAAGATGGGCCGGTCCGGCTACTGAAATGCCCGGCCGAAAATCCCTCCCAAAATGGCCGCAATGTAATGTTTAGAGGGAGAGGTGGCTCTAGTGTCTGTCAGGGAAGCACATGCTCGGCTGGAGGCGGAGCTATTGCTTCCCTGGGTGCTGAACATCACAGTGCACCCCCCGCGCGATCACTAGAGTGCCAACACCCACCCCCAATCACAGCAACCACCCCCGCGTGTAACCCTCCCCGCGATCGCAACCTGCTGACCCCCCCGGGTAACCCCACCCGCGATCACAACAGCCCCCCTCGCGGGTTCTCGCGATCACAACCGCGCACCCCCCGCGGGTGTGTATATAGGTGTGTGTATATATATATAGGTGTATGTGTGTGTGTATATATATATATATATAATGTGTATAGGTGTGTGTGTATATATGTATGTGTGTGTGTGTATATATAGGTGTATATATAGTGTTTATATATATATGTGTGTGTGTGTATATATATATATATATATATATGTATGTATACTGTATGTATGTGTATAGGTGTATATATAGTGTGTGTATATATGTATATAGGTGTGTGTATGTATATATATATATATATATATATATATATATAGCGAGCACCTTGGTTTACATAGTTTTCTTTGAATTGTTTTTCAAAATTGTAAATCACCAGTATTTGGATCATTGTTATTTGTATATTTTGATTTTCTCTCATTTGAATATAAATATATATATATATATATATATATATGTTGTCTGATCACTTACATTTGATCTAGGTTAGTGTTGTTTTAGTTCTCGCTAAATTGTGTAATACAGTGATCCCAGTATGTGAGCATCAGGCTATTTGTGCTTGTTTCTGAGGTCCCTCTCTTCATGTTTAGATTTTCGTTGTAATATACTCTTTTTGTGCTTTCAAAAGTTGTTGAAATCTTTATAATACTTTAAATATTCTAATATCTTTTTTTTAAAATGTTTTTGAGTATTTTCTCAAATTGTTTGTCTTTAGTTTTGTAGTGTGGTGATGGTGTGCTGGTGAGAAATTTTTAGAGGTCCTTATAGACTTCTGGAATTGCCTCATGAACAACTCTAATAACCAGTTATAATAATAATATTTTTATAAATACATTATTCATACATCTAATTATTGTAATAAAGTTTTGTATGTATTAATTACTTATGCCATTCTGTGATTTTATTTTTGTACAGACTCGCCGCTCCATGATTACCTAGGTAACCATGTCTGACGTGGACGCGGCTGTACCAGACGTCCACGTGATGGCCGGTGGGTAGACGTCATCATGTGGCGACCCGCACCGGGCGCTCTGGATGCGCGAGTCTCACAAGGTGTTCTGTAAGTATAAATGTGTTTCTTGTTTGTATGTCTGGTTAACCTTGATAATGGGGCAATAAAGGGCCCCGAAACGTCGGTGGTGATTTGATCACATTCCTGTGTTGCTTTCATTTTACTTGGAGTGCCGCCTGTTTGGAATATATATATATATATATATATACATATATATATAGGCTATACGAACAAGCAGCGGCACTCAGAGACTTCAAGATTTAAAAAATGTGTGTTTTAATCCATACCATGAAACACACGTTTTTGAAATCTTGAAGTCTCCGAGTGCCGTTGCTTGTTCGTATAGTCCATATACAAGTCTGTTTCCAGAGGGCACCGGAGCCGCACTCTGCTTTCAAACAGCATGCTCCGGTGCACAAATTCACATAAGGATACTATAGAAAAATAAATGGCACTCAGGGACGGCAAATAGAAAAAATAACACCACTGTATAGGTCAAACATTTAATGCAAGAAGATCAAACACAGTCGACCATCAACGTTTCGATCCTCAGATGGACGTCGTCAAGATACCATCTTGACAAAGATCCGTGTGAGGATCTAAACGTTGATGGCCGACTGTGTTTGATCTTATTGCATTAAAAGAAGACATTATTTACTTCAAGACTGGTGAGTGCACTTATTTCTGGACACTACACACACACAGTCATCCAATACAACGCGCCCGGTGCCTCTCCTATATGGATATCTATATATTGTGCATTGGACGTTTCAGGGCACAAACCCTTTTTTCAGGGTTTGTGCCCTGATACCTTGACCCTATCTCAGTGTTCTGGAGATTTTTTGTTCCTTGAAGTTATTTGTCTGTCCATGATGTGCCTACACTGAACGAGCAGTCAGTCAGTGTAGGCACATCAATCATCTGCAAACATACTGAACCTGACGTTATCGTCAGTTTGTACACCATACAGTATATGCCCGATGACAGATGTCTAAACGACCAGCGGGAGCGCGCATCGCTGGTCGTTTTAGAAACTCTTTTAAACGTTGTGCAAACGATTTTCAAATAATTATTGAACGATTGAATGGTAATGATATCGTTATCATTCAATCGCTCAATTTAATCGTCTAGTGGATGTGTGCCTTAAGGGGCATTACTGTGTGGCATACTCTAATTTGAATTGGGGGTACTATCGTGTAGTCACGCCCTTTTCCAGCGAGACTACACCCCTTTTTTTTTTCAAAGCGCGCCTAAGGCTCGCTCTTTTCCTCCTTGAGTTGTGGAGGTGGGCACCAATACTCTTTATGTACACAGAGCAGCAAAATATGTACTTTCGGCTCTACTTTGGTGGCACAGATGTGTCCTCCGTGTTCATCTCCCCTGCCTTAAAATATCCTACAATGATCACTATCTAATCCTCTACAACTGCTAAGCTAGGGCTTGGTCAATTGAGAAAATGCCTTTCCTTATCCTTGTGTGTGACTTACACCAATGAAGTAACAGCTTTACCTAACAGAACCAACCAAATACTGATCAGCAATTTGCTCCTAAATTCCATAAAACAGATGAAAATGGTAATTCAAACAAGTTTGTTAAATGTTTGATCTAAACTATTTGTTCAAACAACAGTTTTGGTCCATTTTCCAGTGTTTGGGAGCAAATTGCTGATTGTATTCCTTACCAGATTTTCATTCCAACCAATCAACTAGTTGGCTGGTTGGACAGATAATCTTTAGATGTATGGCCAGCTTTAGAAGTAGGAGGAGTCAGAAATGGTGAGGGGAGGAGTCTACGCCTGGGGCCAGATGCTGACGCCAAGGTGGGCCTGTGTGTTTTTTAAATGCCAGGGCCTATTTTTAGTCCCAGTCCGGCCCTGAGGAAGGGGAATGTTATGGGATGATGTAGATTCCTGGTATGAAGTAATGAGATGTAGGCAGGGGCGTAACTAGTGCTTTTTGGGTCTCATAGCAACATTTTGAAAGGGCCCCAAATGCTTCTAGATAGAGAGACAGTGGTTGTCCATTCTATGACCCATAGTAGAAAAGAGTCTATCTCACAAAAAGGTTGGGAGATATGTGAGTGGAGCATCAGTGATCGCGCTGAGCCAAAGAAAACGTGGGTCCCAGGGACCCCTCACTTTAAAAAATTGGGGTCCTACTTGACTTTTTCTGGGTCCCATCTAAATGAAGGTTTTCTTCAAATCTAACAACTTAGCAGTTACAGACCTTGAAGCATGTAGCAGATGACATTGGCCCCTGCATGAAGAAAATCACATACATCGGCCCTGCTAGTAAAAAGTCAAATACATTATCCCCCACATGAAGAAAACCACACACATTGGCCCTGGTAGTAAAAAGCGAAATACATTAATCCCCACATGAAGAAAACCACACACATTGGCCCTGGTAGTAAAAAGCCAAATACATTATCCCCCACATGAAGAAAACCACACACATTCGCCCTGGTAGTAAAAAGCCAAATACATTAAACCCCACATGAAGAAAACCACACACCTTGGTCCCCACAGGAAAAAAACAAACACATTGGCCCCCACAGGAAAAAATAGAAACACATTAACCCCCACACGAAAAAAAACAAACACTTTAATCCCCACATCAAGAAAGACACACACATTGACCCCGGGGTATTAAAAGAAACAAACACATTGGCCCCCAGGGCATGAAGGAAAACACACATATTGGCCCTGGTAGTAAAAAAAATCAAATACATTAACCCCTCACATGAAGAAAAATACACACACTGGCCCCCATAGGAAAAATAAAACACTTTTGCCCCCACAGGAAAACAAAAAAAGAACACTGCAGCCTGCCTTGCAATGTGACTGAATAACTGTAGCGGGAGATGGCTTGCAGCTACGTGACATCATATCGACGCATCTCGGTCTCTGTTTCATTCCAGGATTGGGCTGCGTCAGAGCTACTTAGAAAGGTCCAGCACTGCCAGCCTACAAGGTGCAACATGGTGGGTGCAGGCAGGGTTACCTCAAAATTTGTGGGTCCCAGTATAAATGAAACAAGTAGTGCTCCCCAATCAGGGGCACACAAATAAGGGGAAGCGAAAAGATGCTTATAAAGGCTGGGTGGGCAGAGGCATATATGGGGAGGGTGGGCAGGGGACACATAGGGGATGGGTAGAGGCATGCGTGATGCAAAGGCACACATGGGGGTTTGGACAGAGGTACACGTGGGGGACAGGCAGAGATACATATAGGAGTTTGGGCAGAGGTACATCTAGGGATTTGGGCAGAGGCACACATGGGGGGGTAGGCAGAGATACATATAGGGGTTTGGGCAGAGGCACACATGGGGGGCAGGCACAGATACATACAGGGGTTTGGGCAGAGGCACACATGGGGGCAGGCACAGATACGTACAGGGGTTTGGACAGAGGCACACATGGGGGGCAGGCAGAGATACATATAGGAGTTGGGGCAGAGGCACATATGTGGAAGGCGAGAGAGACACACACACAAGTAAATATATATCTAGCCATTGGCAGACATATTGTACTTGGTGGTAAGGATGGGGGGGGTGTCGAATGAACTGTAGATTCATATTTTATACACAATTAGCAGGAGGGAGTGTGTTAGAACAGCTCCAACTCACTGGGGCCCAGCAGCAGTAACATCAGATTGGCTGCCTGTCATTATAGTACGCCGGCTGTGGAGAGCTCTCAGTCGGCTCTGCAGCCATTTGTACATTGGTGTGGTGAGCTGTCAGTGCTCACCACACTGAGCTCCGCACAGCAGCCGCACTGTAATGACAGGCAGCCAATCTTACTTTCTACTAGGCTGCCTGTCACACCTCACTCAATGTTGCCGGGGCAACAAGTATAGACAGCCGCCCGGCACCTCCCTCTCCCCTGATGCAGACATAAGCAGGCCTCCCAAACACTCCGGGCCCATTATATATGTACTGGGTGCGGGTCCCGGCGGTGGCTACACAGCACCCACTATGTTATGGCACACTTGTGCAGCTGGGACGTGGCCTGAATCACCAGTCACCCCGCCCGCTACCCATTTATACTTACAGGAAAAGGGGAAGTCGTCAAACATGGTGGGGTCAAGGAGTGCCGCAGAGGGTAACAGTTTGCATCATCAATGTGGCTGGCAGCAGGGCCGGACTGGCCATCGGGCACTTCTGGCAAATGGCAGATGTGCCGGTCCGGCCAAGCGCAGGCTTACCCGGCAGCAGAGCCTACCGGGCGGCGCCATGGTCAGCAAAGTTTATTCTCACTACTGTAATGCGCACGCCGTGCATCATTGCGTTATGACATCATGATGCGCACACAGCTGACCTTAAGCTCTGAGTGCCTGACCAACCCACCTAGGGAAGATACCCATGTAGCCACGGACGTATGCCGCCCACAGAACCACCATCACCACGACCCGGTAATGTATACCCCCTCCTTCCTCCCCCCATTGTGTTGTAACAGGCGGGGATACCTAGCGGCTGGACACCGGCCACCTGTCACCCGGAGGCCTGTCATGATTGTGTGTGTCCGATGAGTCCTGTAGAGTAATCTTATACTGGGGTGACCTAGTCACCTGCCTTCGGTAACCAGCCCGATTATGGGATTAGTGCTAGTTCCTGGGGTTAGGGAGGTGGCAACTAATTTATTACTTTTCGAGTGTATTTGTTTTATATACTTAAATAAACCCCCATCTTTGCTGACAGCCCTGACCCGTACTCCACTTTCTGCATTCTCTACATAGCACAATAGTTAATTATATACAATAACGTTTATATAGCTGCATATTCTGCCATCATTTATATAGTGCCTGTGTGTTCTGCAGTGGTGGATCCGGCCATAATATCAGGGCAGGAGTGCCAAGCTTGCAAGTTTTCTAGGACTGGCCCCTAAATGTGATCTTGTTGTTGCTACAATCATAATATTATTGCTCCAGCCTGTGTAACTATTGCCGTGCTTGTACTTATGTACGGGTGATGTAACCATCTGTGTTCTTCCAGCAGTGTCTGTGCAGCGTGGGAGCATCCTCACTAGTATCATGACGAAGGTACAGATACTCAACATGGTGGTGCTCGATAATCCCTGCCCCTTTCCGCAACCCCTTCCAGTTTGAGGTCACCTTTGAATGTATAGAAGATCTACCTGATGGTGAGTGACCACTATTGCTCATTTCAGTGCTATAAATGGCTGTTCTAGTTGTTTTTTTTGGCATGTACAGTATAATGGGGTATATGTTTCAAGTTTTCCCTATGGAGCTGTATTGTTTACGGTTATGTCAGAGTTTTACTATGACACCAATTTATAGCATACTGGGTTTCTGTTTAAGTCTTTTACAGCTTCTGTTTAGCTCCTTTACCCAAGAGGTTGCTTTACCGATCTGTCTCCAACAAGAGCTGTATCCACTAGTCAGCCCTGTCAAATCACTACATCCATAAAGATTGGAAGATGCACTCTTTTATACCAGGCTCCCATTGTGGTTGTGGTTGAGCAGTACAGTATTTAGATAAGCAAACACCAATCCAGGGCACTTTATCAAAGTACCTTGTGGTGAGTTGCTTTAAATAGTCTAGTTGGAAAATAAACAAAAGTCATCCATCTAACCATAAATTCACATATACCCGCTGGTCTCCTGAGCTTTGCCTCATTTAAACCCTATGTCAGAGGTTCCCAAACGCAGTCCTCAAGGTTCCCCAACAATCCAGGTTTTGGAGATGGCCATGGTTGAGCACAGGTGGTTAAATCAAATTCACTGAGGTACTAATTAAGTCACCTGTCCTCAACCCAGGATATTTCTAAAAACCAGTACTGTTGAGGAGCCTTGAGGACCATGTTTGGGAACCTCTGGCCTATGTAATCATTTCAGTGATTTATGTATTCTGAACCACCTACTGTACCACAAGATGGGTGACTGCTCGGTTATAACGTATGACAGAATATCTATGACTGACCTTCACAACTTCCCAGAGTACTTGTTGTCTGAGGCTTACAAGTAGTAGTCGCTCCTTTAAGGGGACATGTTAAAAAGAACCTAGTGGTGTGTAAAGTATCCACCTGATGATTAAAGGCCCCTACACACTAGACAATATTATGGCCGATTCCGACGCATCGCAACGATAAATCGTCAAGTGTACGCACTATGCTCCCTTCCGTGACGTCGTCAGTCGCCTCTTCAGATCTTCTCTACATGCAGGAAGATCTATAAATCTTGTTACCGATTCCCCTTAGATCATGCAGTGTGCACACACTACCGAACGACCAGACAATATGGTTACATTATAAAGTCTATGATCTAACCACCCAGCGATGCAAGATCAGTGATCGCAAAATATGCACTATAGCGCATATTTACGTGCTACAGGCAATTAGGGACTAATTTTTTAAAAATGAGTGGGTCCTGCAGGACGTGGCCGTGGTGTGTAAGAATCACAATCGTAATGGGGGCATTGGGAATCTGGGCAGGCGAGTGGTCGGACGCTATTCAGGCAGCTCCTGTGAGCTGGCAACGTGCCGCGTAATTAAGTAGTGACGTCATTATGTGGCCGCCTATTGACGTCATGACGCCGCCGGGTATGAGATTCGAAGTGGGGGCGGGACCCAGGAGTAATCTGTGAGGAATGGCTGGACGCCATTCTGACAGCTCTGAGAGAGCTGCCTGCAGGGCTGCCCGGCGGTACCATGCTGGAGACGGTGGAGTCACTGGAGTGTCATGTGTGGCTGCAGTGACGTCATGACGCAGCCGGCCAGGGATGAAAAGCACGGTAGGATTGGGCGGGAAGCTGACTGGACGCCATCTTCGGACACCTCATGATCTGCTGACAGACGCCATGTGAAGACACCAGGGTATTACTGTGTGTGGCATAATGTGTTATAAGGGCATTATTGTGTGTGGGAGGAGTCGGGAACTGTGTGGGGTGGAGTCTATGCGAGGAGCCAGATGCTGACGCGAGGTGGGCCTGTGTGCCAGGGATTATTTTTAGTCCCAGTCCGGCCATGGCTTTCAGGCAGGGAAGGGCAGTCCACAGGACTCTCATTTTAGTATCTTTCACCAGCAGCTTACCCACTCTCTATCCCCAGCACTGACTGCGTGTAACCCTCTCCTTGTCCCCCAGTGCTATCCCAACATCTATCTACACTTAAACTCCCTTGCTACCCCAACTGCCACATGCCATTATCTCTCGTTACTTCCTCCCTGCCCAACTGCTCCAACTCCCAGCTCTACCCCAACTGCTGCCTGCCCTTAACACCCTCTATCCCAACTGTTACCCACCACCAGCACTGTCCCATCTGCTGTCTGAACTTAATCCCCTCTACCCCAACTACCTGTCCCCTGCATTTGCCAAGTTGCCACCTGACCCTAGCACTGTTCCAACTGCTGCCTGTGGGGTGGTCTCATGCTTTATGGGGAGCTCAAAAGTATAATACGTGATGGGACCCAGAATCAGTGGAGTAGGACCCCAAATTTTTATAGTTGGAGGTCCCTGGGATCGACAGTTTTTTTCACTGAGCGATGTGGAAGAGGGGTGCCCTGCCTGCATTAATGATATTTAAAGGAGGATGTAGATGTAATGGTTCCTGGACTGAAGTATTGGTATGTAGTGTTTGCCCTGTCTGGGGTAATGGTGTGGTGGGGTAGTGGTGTGCTGGGGTGCCCAGTCCGGGGTAACTTTGTGCTGAAGTGCCTGGTCTGGGGTAGCGGTGTGGTGTGGTGCCATGTCTGGAGTGAGATGCGGGATGCGGTGGGATGTCCAGAAATGAGTAATGGTGTGGTGTGTTAGGGTGTGCGGTGTGGTGTGAAGCCCTGTCTATGGTAATGGTGTGGTGTAATGCCAGGTTCTGCGCATGCGCAGACCACTCACCATCGGAGATGTACACTTACCGCCAGGTAAGACCAAGTAGCATTAGGCACTGTTATAGTGTAAAGTACTTTCCTGGCTCCTAGTGAAGTGGCACTGTTGGCAGAAGCCTGTGTGAAGCATACTTCCATACTTCAGTAACCAGGATTAGTTGGATACTTTACCATATTACAATGCCCTACAAGAGCCCACTCAATCTAGAATTAGTTGTTGTTTGCGGCTCCAGCACTTATGTCCTTGGTTATCTGAGTGCATTTTGTGTGAGGTATAATTTTCGTGTGACGTTGAGATTATTGGCCATTCACTAGAATGTGTGGTAAAGTGTAACTTCAGCAAATTCTGCCCCTATCATTTACCATTACCAACCTGCCTGCAGTCTAACCTCTGCTGCCCAGGAGGCGAGCTATTTTAAAATAATTTGCTGTGTCTCTGACATGATGACTCACTTATTCACTGACTTGATCCAGACAGCAGGAAATTTGAAAACAGTGCTACAAGTTAGAGAAAGCTGGTGAGCCACAGAAGCTCTCATATAACTATTACCCTTTTCTATTAATAAAAATAATGGAAACAGTTCTGCATTAAATAAAATGCTTAATCCAAGAATGGTGTGACCAAAACAGGGAGTCCTGGCATCAGTGTCTGAAAAATAGGCTTCCCCAAAAAATTTGCCAGCCTCTGCCAAATGTAAGTTGCAGCAAGTGCTGAGATTCCGGCCCTTCCTGTGTTCTCTATGGTATTGTAATTCTCAGCATGGGGTAAATTTACTACAGGCAGAAGCCACCACTTCTCGGCATATTTAAGCAGGAAAACAGGATTTTGGTACTTACCGATAAATTCCTTTTTCCGATTCAATAGGGGACACTGGAGGCTTCAAGACAGTGGGGTATACAGTGCATCCGGAAAGTATTCACAACGCTTCACTTTTTCCACATTTTGTTATGTTACAGCCTTATTCCCAAATGGAATAAATTAATTTTTGTCCTCAAAATTCTACACACAATGGGCCTGATTCAGACCCGCTTGTAAGGGCCGACCGTTCGTAGCTAATGTGGGCGGTTTTGTTTTTTTTGTCTCCAGGCCGCTTGCAAAGCTGTGGGTAACCACCCACAGCTTGTGCGAGCGGGCTGGAGAACGTTGCGGTTATCACGACCATCGGGCTTGCGACGAGACCCTGGGGTAGGGTCTCGGCTGCCGCAAGCCCAAGTGGACTCCCTGCTCTAATAGAGCAGGAAGTCCACTACTGACATCATGTCAGTAAGCCCTCCTACAAACGCCAGGTGTTCCTAAGGGAACGCCTGCGTTTGTCTGGTTACCCGCCAACAAAATGGGACGAGCTGTCAATCAACATCGAGAGCCGCACCATCTTGTTGCGAGCCCCGGAGCGACTGAACTTCAGTCGCTCTGCGATGCTCGCGCACGCCGGACACGGCACGTGCGTAGGGCTAGAACATCGAGCATCTTTGAATCGGGCCCTATACCCCATAATGACAACGTGTAAAAAGTTCAAAGCAGCAGACCTTCAAAGCAGCAGATATTTTTCTGTACCCTTCCCTAGATTTGTGCCTCGAGACAATCCTGTCTCTGAGGTCTACAGACAATTCCTTGGACGTCATGCTTGGTTTGTGCTCTGACATGCACTGTCAAGTGTGGGACCTTATATAGACAGGTGTATGCCTTTCAAAATCATGTCCAATCAACTGATTTTACCACAACTGGACTTCAATTAAGCTGTAGGAACATCTCAAGGATGATCAGTGGAAACAGAATGCACCTGAGCTATATTTTGAGCTTCATGGCAATGGGCGTGAATACTTATGTACATGTGATTTCTTAGTGTTTTTTTTTTATTAAAAATGTGCAAAAATCTAAAAAAAACTTTTTACACATTGTCATTATGGGGTATTGTGTAGAATTTTGAGGACAAAAATGAACTGTAGATGGTGCTAAGTGGAGTTGGCACTGTAAAAAGTTTTATAAGTGTGGCTTGCTCATCCCCCTCTATACCCCCCTCCAAGCCTCAGTCTAAGAAAACTGTGCCCGAGGGGAGCTGAGAAAAATCAAACGGAAGAGGAGGCGGCGAGGCAAGTACACAGAACATATGAAAAGGTTGAAAAACAGTAACACAACCAGAGACATCAAACGATTCTCAAACAGTCATAACATAAAATGACCCCAACCCTGGCAGGAAGGAACAGCGCAGGGTGGGCATCCAGTGTCCCCTATGGAATTAGAGAAAGGGGTTCATCGGTAAGTACCAAATCCTGTTTTCTCCTTCATCCATAGGGGACACTGGAGGCTTCAAGACAGTGGGGACGTCCCAGAGCTTCCATCACGGGCGGGAGAGCGCTGAGAACCATGCAAAGCAGAGCGGACAAACTGCGCTGCAGAGGCAGCAAATGTGTCAAATCTATAAAAACGTGAACAAAAGTATGCCGTCCTCGACCAAGTGGCCCCTCGGCAAAGAGACTCCATGGAAACCACTTGAGCAGCCGCCCACGAGGAACCCACGGAACGAGTGGAATGCGCTCTTAATAGCTCCCTAGATGAGGCCATATACGCCTGTCTGATGGTCAGACGAATCCAGCGTGCCAGCGATTGTTCGGAAGCTGGCCAACCAGGACGAGCAGCATTATACAAAAATGAATTGTCCGTCTTACGTATGGCTGCAGTCCTCTCCACATAAATACGAAGAGCCATAACCACATCCAAGTATTTGGACGAAGGTGAATCCTGTGGAAGAGCCGCTGCCACAATAGGTTGGTTGATGTGGAAAGCCAAAACCACCTTAGGGAGAAAACCCATTCTAGTACATAGTTCTACTCTATCCTCATGAAATACCAAGTATGGAGGTCGACAGGATAGAGCTCCCAGTTCCGACACCCGCCTGGCTGATGCCAGTGCGAGAAGAAGTGTTACCTTCCACGAAAAGTATTTAAACTCCACAGATTCCAAAGGTTCGAAGAGGGAAGACTGTAAGAAGGAAAGGACCAGATCCAAGTCCCATGGAGCTGTAGGAACAAATGGTGGCTGTAACCTAATCACACCCTGCAGAAACGTCTGCACGTCAGGTATCAATGCCAATTTCTTCTGGAAGAAAACCGAGAGGGCAGAAATCTGGACTTTCAGAGAATCCAACCGCAGACCTGCTGAGAAGCCTGCTTGCAGAAAAGCAGAAATCTGGCTAGGTTGTATTCTGTAGGCGGAGAACCTCTACGTTCACATCAAGAAACATAAGCCTTCAAAATACGGTGGTAATATTTTGAAGTAACTTCTTTTCGGGCTCTGAGCATAGTAGGGATTACCCTGGATGGAATCCCTTTACGCTTTAAGATGGCCCTTTCAACAGCCACGCTGCCAAACGTAGCCGTTTTAAGTCTGGATAGACTAAAGGACCCTGAAGTAATAGACCTTCTCTCAGTGGTAGGGGCCACAGATCGTCGATTAGCAGAAGTTAAATGTTGGAATACCAAGCTCTGCGAGGCCAATCCAGAGCTATTAATAAAACCTTGGCCTTCTCCTTCTTGATACGCTGTAGGATTCGCGGTAGAAGAGGGAACGGAGGGAAGAGATAGACATATTGGAACTGCTGCGGTGCTGATAGTGCGTCCACTGCCACTGCCTGCGGGTCTCTCGTCTGAGAGCAGTAGAGAGGCAGTTGATGATTTTGTCTGGATGCCATGAGGTCGACCTGAGGAAGACTCCACTTTTGGACCAGCTGGTGAAAAACTTGAGAATGTAGTGCCCATTCCCCTGGATGCACGTCCTGCCGACTGAGGTAGTATGCCTCCCAATTTTCGACTCCCAGAATGAAGATTGCCGAAATTGCCCTTGCAAACTTTTCCGCCCAGATTAGAGTCCGGCTTACTTCCTTCATAGCCGCTCGACTTATGGTGCCACGTTGTCTGTTTATGTATGCCACTGTCTTGGCGTTGTCCGACTGGACCCTGAGTGCTCAGCCCCGCAACAGGTGATCTCTCTGAATCACGTAGTAGACTGATCAGAGTTCCAATATGTTTATTGGCAGACTTGCTTCCTGTGATGTCCAGCGACCCTTGAAGTGATGTTCCTGAATCACAGCCCCCCAGCCTCTGAGACTCGCTTCTGTTGTGAGAAGAGTCCAATCCCACACTCTGAATCTCTTTCCCTCCTGAAGGTGTACTGAGTTCAACCACCAAATAAGGGATATCTGGACGTAACCTTACCCGTTGGTGAAGGGAATGATGGGATCCTGTCCATTGTGAGAGTAGATCTAGCTGAAAAGTCCTGGAGTGAAAGCGACCATAAGGAATGGCCTCGAAGGCCTCCACCATCTTCCCCAGGAGTCGGATGCAAACATGCACCGAAATCTGACGATGTCGAAGGACCGTCCTGACCATCTCCTGAATGGAAGTTAACTTGTCCTTAGGGGGGAACACACGCTGAGACAATGTGTCCATGATCATTCCCAGAAATTGTAACCTCTGCGTCAGTTGCAGATGAGACTTGGTTAAATTCAGGATCCATCCATGACGAATGAGGTTACTGTGTGTCACTGTAATGTTTTGTAGTAATTGGTCCTTGGAATGGGACTTCAGCAGAAGATCATCCAGATAAGGGTTAATAGTGATGCCTTGTTTTCGAAGGAAACTCATCATCACAGCCATGACCTTTGTGAATACCCTGGGGGCTGATGATAAGTCGAAGGGTAAGGCCTGAAACTGGAAATGTGAATTCTGAACTGCGAATCTCAGAAACGCCTGGTGAGGAGGCCAGCTAGGGATGTGAAGATAGGCGTCCTTGATATCTAGAGATAGCATGAATTAGTCTTCCTCTAGGTCCACAATCACTGACTGAAGGGACTCCATCTTTAACTTGAAAAACCGTAGGTATGGATTCAGATGCTTCAAGTTCAGAATAGGTCTAACTAAGCCGTCCGGCTTCAGAACCACAAAGAGATGGGAGTAAAAACCCTGTCCGGTATGATTTCTGGGAACTTGGACCACCACTCTCATGGATAAAAGCTTGTCTATTGCTTCTTGCAAAACGACACTCCTGTCGTTGGAAACTGGTAAACCTGTGGTAAAAAACCCAAGGTGGAGGTTGAAACTGAAAATCGAGCTTGTATCCCCGAATGATGAGATCCCAGACCCAAGCGTCCATACAAGTTTCTGTCCATACTTCTCTGAAGTCCCGAAATTGCACTCCCACTCTGGGGTCCCCAGGTGAGAGGGAAGCCCGTCATGCACTGGGCTTGGTAGTGGACTTAACCTCCTGTTGAGCAGAGGTTGTTGTTGCTGCGGCTCTAACCCGCCCTCTGGAACCACGTGAAGTTGATTGGTCTTCCTCTGAAGCGACCACGTGACCAACCCAGGGCACGAAAGGACTGAAACTAGGGTCCCGAGTAAGATCTTCTAGGGGGAGGAGCCGCAGAAGGAAGATAAGTGGATTTACCTCCTGTAGTCTGAGAAATCCACTTATCTAGTTACGCTCCAAATTATACACTTCCCGTGAATGGAAGTGCTTCCGCAGCTCTCTTTGATTTTGCATTTGCTTGCCAATGTTTAAGACAATGCCCTTCGTGCTGAAATTGCCAGAGCTGAAGCTCTGGAGGCAATATTACAAACGTCCTTGGCCGCTTTTCCAAGGTAAGCCGCAGCTTCACCTATATGTTCTGCCAACGGAATAAGGTCTTCCACCGGCAGCTGGTCTCTCATTCCATCAGCCAATTGTTTTGCCCAAAGCTCAATGGTTTTGTTAGTCCAGCAGCTTACAATCGCAGGACACAGAATCACCCCTTCAGCTGTGTAAATGGACTTGAGAGTGTTTTCCAGTCTCCTGTCAGATGTATCCTTCAAAGACGTGGCTCCAGGAACTGGAAGCGTGGTCTTCTTAGACAGCCGTGATACTGATGGATCTACTGTAGGGGGAGTCTCACAGGATTTTCTGTTATCTGCTGGGAACGGATAAAAGGTTAATAACCGTCGGGACATCTGAAAATTTTTATCCAGATGTTCCCAAGCTGACGTTAGAAGGGAAGCTAGCTCTTCCGAGACCGTAAAAGCAATACCCTGTCTCTGTTTCTTTAGAAAGTAAGACTGCCGAGCAGGACCTGTGTCTTCCTCCTGTATCTGCAATACCTGTCGGATAGCAGAAATTAAAGCCTCTATCCCTTAGGATACCGGCTCATACTCCTCCTGGATTGCTCTAGGTGAATTGGGAGCATATTCGCCTTCTAAATCTGGCATATCCTCTTCCTCCGAGTCGTCCGATTGGAGGACTGAGGGTAACAGTCTCTTTTTTGAGACCTATGGGGAGGATCCCGTTTTGGTACAGGAAAAAGACATGGCTTTGGAAATCCCCTCCATGGATGGAGAACCGCTGGAAGCCTCTTTTTCTTTGTGAGAAGCCTCCAGCTCAGCAGATAGAGAGGACATAACTGATGTAACCTACGTCCAAGACGGAGGTTCTGACATCCCTGCAGAATGTTGCTCAGTATTGCAATTATCACACAGTCGGGAGGTAGATGAGTGCCCAAGTAAATTTAACCGCACACTTTTGCAGGTAAATACCTTTTGTGCTGATTTTGATTTGCCAGTCATGCTACATATAGACCCCACACAAACAAAAAAATGTAGTGAAATAGGTCAGAAGAAGTAGAAACTGGGATACAGAGAGGCAGGAGAGAGCCAAACCAGCCCTAATAGCGCTCCTAGCAGTGCCAGTAAACGCTAGGCATAGGAGGAATAACCACTGACAAATAAGTAGTTACTGACCTGCCTTAGATGCTCTCCTGACCAGCCTAAACCCCACTGTTTTACTTATAGTCCAGGAGTAGGCTTGTCCAGTTTCATTCAGCAGCTTAGATACGCAGCACACGCTGAAAGCTTCCGGAATAGCCGCCAGCACGTTGCAGGAAAGCAATGGGGCCACTGGGAAGAAGGAGCAAGGCTCCGGAGCTAAGCTCCACTCCCCGCTATGCGCCGTTTTAGTATGCGCTGTCAGCGCTAAATGCCGGCTTTTGGAGCAGGGGAATTGTACCCGCAGTATGAGTCATCCACGCGTGTACTGTCTGGCCTGCTGCTATAGCGTACCACCTGCTTATGGTTAACTTGGCTACCCTGCTAATCGGGGAGCCAGGTAATACTTACGGGCTGCATGCTGCCGGTGGCGGCTACTATGCGCGCTGCAAGCAGCAGCATGCAGCACCCCCTATATGGAGATGGGAGCACTTGCGAGCGGGTTCCCCCCGGCAACTCCCACGGTGCAGACAGGCAATGCAGCTGCTGCCTGTCTGTCCGCAATGCTTGATCTTCTTTAGATAGCCTTAACCCCGAAGAGGAGTGTTAAACAACTTCCAGCTCCGCTCGGGCACAAACTTAGACTGCGGCTTGGAGGGGGGTATAGAGGGGGAGGAGCTAGTCACACTTATAATAAAAAATTAAGTGCCAGCTCCACTTAGCACCATCTATACCCCACTGTCTTGAAGCCTCCAGTGTCCCCTATGGATGAAGGTGAAATTTAAAATGGCAAAACTAATCAAAGCAAATAGAGAAAAAATCAATATCCTTGTTTACTATTTTGTTTAATAATCTTGTGGTTCATATTTTAAGAATTACAAGATTTGCTGTGGAATAATCTATATTAATCTGGTTGCAATTAATTAAACCTTTCTGCAAATTGTACAGTTTTGCTGCATTTTCATAAACTGCAAAGCCACAAAATTAGTATCTACCCACTGATAAAACAGACAACAGAGCACAACTATCATTAGATTAGTATTAGGTGTGTGTCTGTGCCTGTGTCTGTCCCTGGAATATAAATGTTTTAGATATATATTTGTTTCAGATATACATTTGATCTATTAACCATTTTTCTGTAGTAGCTGAAATGTAAAGATAGGAAAGATTATCAAATAGATAACCAGTGATCGCACTGAGTGACAAAATATGTGGGTCCCAGGGACTCTCCACTTTAAAAATAATGGGGTTCTATCTGTCCATTTCTGGGTCCCATTATAATTTATGCTTTAGAGCTCCCCAAATGCCCCTCAGACCTCCCCACATGCCACCACACACCCCTGGAATCCCTATCTGTTACCCCCAAGAGCATCATACCTCCCAATATGCCCCTTAGATACATGTTTAATGCCGTCATGATCCTACAGGTGATATGACTTGTCTGTACACAAAAACCATAGCGAATAAGGCATTATGTAATGAGATGCATATTTACCAAGGAATATGTGTGGTATATAGTGTTCACTCTAGGTCTGGCGGCAGGCAGGGACCTAGAGCAAGGGCACTTCAGCGCGCGCCGCAAAGGGGATGTGGACAATTAAAGGGGGTGTGTGTTTATGACGCGTCCCCTTTTCGTCACTCTTGGGGGCGTGCCCGGCACTTACGGACATGCCGGGAAGCCCCCAAGCAGCACAGTCACTGAATGGATGCGCCCGACCAATTCACCGGCGAGGAACGCTGCTCTGCCGTTATCCCCACCTGCTGGACACTGCGGCCCGCGGGTGGAGGGCAGAACCCGCATGCTGTTTCAGCGAGGCACCGCGCTGGAGGAAACAGCCTAGCGGGAACGCTAGTATATCCCAGAAAACAACCATTTTTTTCTGAGGTGGTATGTAAGTGTTAAGAACTGCCAGGATGTACTGTATGTACAGGGGACCCAAGTAACTATTCCAGATTATCTGCTGCAATCCCTTAATCTTCATGTTAGCGCACACAGGGAGCCTTACAAAAGGGCCACTTCACCATGCGCCTAAGACGCACGTCCGAAAAGGGATGTGGTCACTCAGAAAAGGGGGCATGTCCTTGCTGTGCCTGCTTTTAATAACTGTAGGGGGCGTGGTCAGCACTCACAGAGATGCTGCGCTGCCCCCAAGCTCTCCTTGCACTGTGATTAGATGCCGGTCACTGCGGCCCACGGGTGGGGACGGCTGTTTTAGCGTTTAACTGTATAATGTTCCTTATTCACACAGTAGTGCCCTTTACTCACGTGACACCACAGTAATGCCCCTTATAACACATTTATGCCACACAATAATGCCCTTTACACATTTATGCCACTCAGTAATGCCTTTAACACATTTATGCATGCAGTAATGTCCTTTACACATTTATGCCACACAGTAATGGCCTTTACACATCTATGTCCGCAGTAATGGCCTTTACACATTTATGCCCGCAGTAATCTCTTTACACATTTATGCCCACAGTAATGGCCTTTACACATTTATGCCCACAGTAATGGCCTTTACACATTTATGCCACACAATAATGGCCTTTACACATTATGCCACACAGTAATGGCCTTTACACATTATGCCACACAGTAATGCACCTTATACATTATGATCCCCCCTACATTATGCCACACAGTAATTCCCCTTATACATTATGCTTGCCCCTGTCCTGTGTGTCTTTCTGCTGTGCTACTGGGCCGGGTCCCCTGAGACGTGCTGTGCCTGTCCCTGACAGTAATGCCTTTTACACATTTATTCTAAGCAGTAATGCCTTTTAACATTTATGCCATCTACCCTAACCCCTTCCCTACCCTTAGTACTGCCTGCCCCTAACCTTTTTCTTGCTCCTAGTACTGTCGCAACTGCTGTCTGCACTTACCCCTCCTTATCCCCAGTTCTGCCTGCCCTCTGGCTCCAGCTCTACCCCAAGTTCTCCCTGCCTTTACCCCCAGCTCTACCCCAACTGCTGCTTGCCCTTAACCCCCTCTATCTCAACTGCTACCTGCCCCTAGCATTGTCCCAACCGCTGTCTGCCCTCGCCCCCCATAATATGTGATGGGACCCAAAAACAGTGGAGTAGGACTCCCATTTTGTAAAGTGAGGGGTACCTGGGACCCACAATTATTTATGCTTAGCGCGATCACTGTGATGGGCCTATTTGTATGTGGAAGCCTGGAGCTGTAGCTCCATCCACGTCATTGTTAATCTGGCCCTGCTAACAGGAGGAGAGGAACCGCCCCAAGTCCAGCAACTGGGAAACTCCTGTCTACTCAGTTACCAACCAGCTAGAGGATTCACCTCTGGGGATTAACAGAGTGGGTCCCAGCCAACAAGACCTCCCCTCCTCAACATTTATTTGACTCCTCCACTCTCATAAATAAGGTGAGTAAACTATTACATAAATATCCAAACATAGGGGCATATTCAATTGGGCGAGGTAAAAAACCTTGCGCCCCTCATGCCCAATTTTGGAATACCGCAGGTATGCGCGCTCCCGACACCTGCGGTATCCAATTAAAAAAAAGTGATCGCTGGGTTTTCAGTTCTGAAAACCCCCGCGTCGTGAGAAAAAAAAACTCTGGCCGCTGGTCTCTGCGGCTCCCGGTGTCTTCCTCTCCATCTTCTCGCTGCTGGGAGCCCCGGGGGGCTGTTGGTAGGGTCCAGGGGCTGGTGGGAGGGCCTAGGGCTGCTAGGAGATGTAGTTCTCCCAGTGCCGATTCCGGGGGGGGGGCACACTAACACTGGGGGGGCCACACAGACTTACAAACACTCACACACACTGACATACTCACTCTGCAGCAGAGGACCCGGCTTCCGACACTGGATGAAGAAGAAGATGCAGAGAACAGCGCTGAAGAAGGTGAGTAATTATGGACTAATTAAGTAATTAGATACTTCCAATTGCTTAATTAGTCCTCAAAAAGTAAAGATTTGGGGAAAAATCATACTTGCTCTGGAGGTGCGTGAAAGAAAACCTCACGTGTCACAAAAATGAAAAAAATACGCACCTAATTGAATAGCTAAAATCTAGCACCTGCAGTTAAAACTTCACAGGTGCGGGATTTTTGCTATTCACGCACGCAATTGAATATGCCCCATACAGTGCACATATGAGGATTCTTTTATCACGTTAACATACCCCTTTTCCACCAAAATTCCGGGTCTGACCCGGAGTTGGAACAGGGTTCCTATCCGGATCTGACCCGGAATTTAGCCGGCGCCGACTCGGGATATTCCCGAGTCGGCGCCGCTCACACCGCACTCAGGTCTGCATAGACCCGGCTTTTCCGGCGTGGAAGTGGATGCTTGGAGATGACGTCAATCGGCCGGCTTGCGGCGCACTGCAGGTCATCAAGACCCGGAGTGCGCCGCCCTGCTATTTACCTGGGTTGGATTGCCGGGTCACACGACCCGGCAATCCAACCCTCACCCCTTTTACACTAAGGAGCTGCCCGGGTTAACCCTGCAATAACCCGGGTTTTAGCTCCGGCGTAAATGGGGTAACAGAAACACACACTATATAGATTGCCAGCAATCAAAATACAATTGTGATTAAACCAACTCAGAGATACTTAATGTGACATACTCATCTGTAGAATACAAACTTTAACTAGTGGCAAGGTATGAGAAAACATACCTCTGTATAATAAATTAAACCAAAATACTGGCTAGTTTTACTAAACTATAAGAAACAATTACTTAAAATACTGATGTAGACTAGAATAACTATGCGCACCTAAACAGCAGGGTGGACTGAACATAGGCTTTACGGTTAGATGTATGTCATTTGTGTGTACATGTGGTAAGGAATATAGATTGTGAGCTCCACTGTGGCAGGGACTGATGTGAATGGCTAAACATTCTCTGTAAAGCGCTGCGGAATATATGTGCGCTATATAACAAACTGGTAATAAATAAAATTAAATAAAAACATGTAACAGGAATTGTGCAGCTAGGGTGACTCAGGCACGGTGATCTCTCATGCTGGTCTCCACAATCTACAAGTCTGGGGTGCTATGCACATTATGATGTACTGTATGGCATCACCTTCATGCTCAATGTACTATATGACATTCAATGGAGTGTGGTCAGTACATTATGGCAGTCACTGGGATGCTGTCAGTGCTGTATGGTGATCATAAGATACAGTCTTTGCTGTAAGGTAGTAACTAGGATGCTGTTTGTGCTGTATTGTCACTAGGATGCTCAATTTAATGTGTGGCAGTCCCTGGAATGATCTTTGGGCCTGATTCACTACTGTTTGCAACTGCGATTATGCACGCAATCGCCCGATTGTTGTGTTCTGCGCATGCATATGCATCGCAGTGCGCGAACTAGCCACTACGGGACTGTGATCACAGTGGCTACGCAGACCCTTTGCAGAGTGATTGACAGGAAGTGCCGTTTGTGGGTGGTGACGGGGGGATGGACGGTGAAACGCAGGTATGCGAGTGCGTTTGTATGCCGTTGCAGGGGCATGCATAATTTATCCACTACGATGGCCTACGCAGCCTGAGGTCTCATAGCGTGCGTGGAAGTTAGCAATTTCTGCGTAAGGTCAGAGCTTGTGCAAATGTGCATGAGGCTGCGTGATACTCGATTGTACCGATGGTTTCGCAGTCTTGCTAAACATTACATATGTGTGCTAAGTAAAGAGGGCATCCTTATGTAGTGCTGCGAGTGAATAGCGTTTGCAATAGATTAGCATACTGTCGCAGTTGAACTGCGTGCGTAATTGCAATTGCATATGCATTTGCGATCTGTAGTGAATCAGGTCCTCTGTACTTTATGGTGGTAACCAAGCTGGTCTCTATACTTATAGTGTTCACTCTAGCTCCGGCGACAGACAAGGCGCCAGAGCTAGAGAGGGCACTTCCATGGGCGTGCCTGAAAAGGGGGCGTGACCATTGAAAAGAGGGCGTGTGTATAAGACGCGTCCTCTTTTCGTCACTCTTGGGGGCGTGCCCGGCACTTACGGACACGCTGGGCAGATCGAAGCACTGTCGACAGGGAGAATAGATGCCGGGCGGGTGACGGTAGGGCGCCGCGCCCCGCTAAAACAGCCTAGCGGGAGCGCTATCTGTACTGTATGATGATTATTGGGATCAAGGGCATAGTAAAACCTATGGGGGCCCGTAGCAAAATTTCCAAACACCCCCCCCCCCCCTCCCCCTGTGCAAATTATTTTGCCGTTTATCCATTTTGATTGTATTGCTTAGCTGGCAAGCAGGATTAAATTAATGGTGATTAGCATATAGTAAGCATTATAAATGATAATATATAGATAATATATATATTTTGTTTAATTATATAGTGTACCTAGTCCTAAATGTTTATGCTATAACATGGTATATAAGAAGGCTATGGTTCACTAATAAATCTGTTAGTGAGCAGAGATGGCTGGGCCAGTGACAGCGGATGACCTGCAGCAACACTCAGAGGCAGCCTGGGGCCTATATCAGCCCCATTCTCTGCACCTACTGTCTGAGATCTGCTGCAAATTTGAGCAGCTGCGTAGGCATACAGTATATTGGGTGCTGAATCTGTGTCCAGGTCTCCAGTAGGATTGTGTCAATGGTTTGATCTGGAGTTGGATCCTCAGAAGTGGACAAGTGTGTATCCATCTAAAATCATGCAATGTTGTATCTGATTAATAATTTGCTTTATCCATTGTTTCTATATTAAAAACTGCCAATAAAATGGAGGGAGGTTTCTGAAAGGGAAAGGATGACAGGCCAAAATTTATTATAAAGTCCTTACCTGAAGTTGTTATTCAGATTTTCTTTTTTCTGAAGATGTTGCTGTTCAGGACCTTATTGGAAGATATAATCCAAAATTCATATCAGTAGTTGTTATCCAAAGTCGCTTAAATAAAGCAGGAACTACTCAGAGTATCATTGTAAGACAAATGTCACCACAAAATGGCTGCCATTAGCTGGGCATCCTTTGACCTGCATTGTGACATCACAATGCATTCAGGCAGCAGCTAGAGATGGCTGTAGCTTAGATCAGCTCTGGGCCCAACTGCCCTGCTGCTGCAGCTCTGGTGAGAATAGAAGAGCTGGGGCTCAGGAGATGGCAGTGTAACTCAGTGTAGGGACAGGGTCAGGCCCCAGAGGCGGCCTGTATCCTGTAGGCGGCCTGTATCCTGTAGGCGGCCTGTATCCTGTAGCAGCCGGACTCTCCACGCCTACTGTAGCTACGCCCTTGACTGGGATGCTGTTTGTGCTGTATGGCAGGCACAAAGATACTTTATGAATTGTATGGGTGTCACAGTGGCTTTTTGCTAGCACCACTTATGTTCATGTTGTGGCGCCTACAGTTTAAATTTGAATGAGGCCACTCTCAGAATATTTTCCAGGGCAACTTGAATCTGCCCCTGATTATAATAATAATAAGGCAAATTATATATATATATATATATATATATATATATATATATGTCAGAAATCCACTGCACTCGCCACTACCAAATTTGGGGTGCAAACCTGCACTCGCTATTCCCAGGCCTGGGGTGGAAGTGGCTTGTGACCACATTGCTTAAATAAATAAAAACAGAAAGCTCAGCACTCACCATCGTTAAATCACTCACCCTAATAGATAAATAATGGGGTTTTGGTTCATGGATTGATCAATGCCTTTAAGCCTGCAGCCCACATCATGGGACCCCATTTCTCTGCAGTTAGTGTAAGACCAGCAGAGAAATGGGATTCCTTGATGTGGGCTGCAGGCTTAAATGCACTAATCAATCCATGAACTAAAACCCCATTAATTGCATTAATCAATCCATGAACCAAAACCCCATTATATTTATATTATTGTGAGTGATTCAACAATGGTGAGTGCTGAGTTTTCTGTTTTTGTGTGTGAATATACTGTGTATATATAAATATATATATATATATATATATACAGCACTCTACTTCATAACTATTCACATGGCCATATGTCATAGACATATGGGAACAAATGCTGATTGAAGATTTTCATACTGATTGAAGACTTTGGGGCTGATGTGGAGCTACATGTAGGCCTGTTTGCAGAGTGATTTCCATGTTTTCGCACTGCACATGCTCTGAAGCTGAGTGCACACTAGTACAGACAAAGCAGTCTTACACATTTTAATTGCAAGTACATTTATGACCAAAGTGGCAGAATTCCTCTTGAATTTAAAATGGTCATCTGTATGGAAAATGTGGGGGTGGGGCATAAGAACCCCTTCTTAATTTCCCTGCATTTTACCTGTAGGTTAATTGAGCAGATACATGCATTGAGGGCTCATAGAGTTACAAACATTTTACTGTGGACTTAGTATTCAGTTTCTCTAATGCTGGATACACACTAGACGATATGTCGCCCAAACCGGTGGATCAAAGCAACAATATCATCCACATCGGACAGTATGTACCCGCTATGTCGCTGACGATGCGCGCTTCCGTGCCTCGTCAGTGACATCCTCCATCGGTAGAATAGAAGGAATGGAATCTGGGGAAAGCTTCTGCACCAGTAAATATTTATTTAGAAATAAGTGTAAAGCCCCAATATGAAGAGTAATAAATTCCATATTTATGCGACGTCTGGGGCGTGCTGCCAAGGACAAGATACAACATGTAAGAAAAATAAAAAAGAAGACAGAAATGTCCCTTGGTTGGCGCACTAACAAAAAATGTAATAAAATGTAACTTTTATTAAACAATATTAAAATTGTATATATAATAATCTCTCCAGTGAAATCTAAAAAATGAAAAACGTCTCAGTGTGTTAATTATTGAAATGAATAGTGTTATTGGTACACCTGCGCGTGTAATGGTGACACAAAAATGGATATTAATAAATAAAAATCTCTCACTAATAAGTCATTGAATATATGCAAATCCAAAAATAGCAAATCAAAAAATGCATTTAATTGGGACCAATTATATGTGGCATGCTATAACATCCCTAAAAGTGGGATAATATTCTGCAATGTCCACTGCATGTCAGAATTGCCATGATATGCATGTGAGAAGTGGCCGCAATATACTCATATACCTAGATTGCCACCTGTAACTGAAATGCACATGGAATCTAATACATTTAAACAAGGGTTGACTTAACTGCTGCAAAGCCAACAAATAACTTTTAACATCTAAGGGGCTGGAATTATATTCCGTAAATACTGACTAATATACTTGTAATCAGTCAATTGGCTCAATTAATATAGAACGTGCCAACAAGGCCTTGAAAAAACTCATTTGTGAAACGTACGTTGGCAGCAGTAGGGATTTTACTGCTGCATGAGCAGATATGTTACTGCTCAAACGTCTGTAGTGATGTGATGTAAAAAGAAGATAATACTTCACTCAGTACTCACCTGATATATGCGCTGTGTATATGAGACACTTATCTCTATTGAGCTGATGTAATGCTCGTATATATTATATCAATTAAGTCAAACCTAATACTCATATAACTTATACTGCTGAATTCAACCATTATTAGTGAGCTAGTGTAAGGCTCAGATAGTGTATACCATGTGACTGATTAGAGCTGTTTCTAGACTCACTAAGTTACCAGCTGTTAGATCCTATTTATTTATAGCTGCATGAACAGCAGCAAGCTTAGAATCATTTATACACACCATGTGTGCTGTTCAAATTTGGCTTCTTTCCCAGATACTCCCTAATTTGGGCATGGGTTTTCTTATTGTCAAAGCTAATGCAAATACCCTTATGATTTAAATGGCTACATGTGCTGCTAACATTATAACAAGACACTGTGACACTGCAACATTGTATATCTGAAGATTTGGCTTTCTTTCCAGAGATTTGCTGAATACACTGCAGACAGCACATGTGCATGTTTACCTGCAGCCTAATGAATAGCCAATTATGTCCAAAAACATGGTAGAATAACATGAGGGGATAAGGTGATAATATAAGATATCAATCTCCTATTCCTACATGACATTTGTGATATGAAATCTATATTAATTGAGCCAATTGACTGATTACAAGTATATTAGTCAGTCTTTACGGAATATAATTCCAGCCCCTTAGATGTTAAAAGTTATTTGTTGGCTTTGCAGTAGTTAAGTCAACCCTTGTTTAAATGTATTAGATTCCATGTGCATTTCAGTTACAGGTGGCAATCTAAGTATATGAGTATATTGCGGCCACTTCTCACATGCATATCATGGCAATTCTGACATGCAGTGGACATTGCAGAATATTATCCCACTTTTAGGGATGTTATAGCATGCCACATATAATTGGTCCCAATTAAATGCATTTTTTGATTTGCTATTTTTGGATTTGCATATATTCTATGACTTATTTGTGAGAGATTTTCTAGCGTTCCCGCTAGGCTGTTTTGGCGGGGCGTGGTGCCCTGCCCTCCTTCTGGAGGGCAAAAAGCATCCTGCCCTCCAGGAGGAGGGCAAAAAGCGCCCTGCCCTAACAGCCTGCGGGATCCGTTCTCACCCGTGGGATGCAGCGTCCCGCGGGTGGAGAAACATGCGGTGACCCGGTCACCGCCGGAGAATAGACGCCGGGCGCATGCGCCCGGCATCTATTCTCCCTGTCTGCAGGGCTTGGGGGCTGCCCGGCGTGACCGTAAGTGCCGGGCACGCCCCCAAGAGTGACGAAAAGGGGACGCGTCTTATAGACACGCCCCCTTTTCCGATGACCACGCCCCCTTCTCGGCCGCGCGCACGGGCATGCCCTCTCTAGCTCCGGCGCTCTGCCTGCCGCCGGAGCTAGAGGGAACACTATTTTCTATTAATATCCATTTTTGTGTCACCATTACATGCGCAGGTGTACCAATAACACTATTCATTTCAATAATTAACACACTGAGACATTTTCATTTTTTATATTTCACTGGAGAGATTATTATATATACAATTTTAATATTGTTTAATAAGTTACATTTTATTACATTTTTTGTTAGTGCGCCAACCAAGGGACATTTCTGTCTTCTTTTTTATTTTTCTTACATCCTCCATCGGATCTGCATTCAGGTCCGATGGACGATATCATTAGTGGGGGCCATGCTGCTGAATGTAGCTTGGCCCCCACCGTCGCTCCGGAGCATATGTTTAGCTGTGGTCACTGCCACTCAGTAAAATCACGCTGTCAGCCAGACTGCTGTCCAGCACACCTAAGCCTGCTACACACTAGAGACTGTGGTTAGCCGCGGTCACTGCCGCTCAGTACCATCACACTGTCTGCCAGACTCCCGTTATTAAGTCACTTGTATCTACCGTATCGGGTCTGCCGTATCGGGTCTATAAACTTGAATCCTAATTACTATCTGGTAAACATATTACATCACTTTCTTTTACACAGTGGTGCACAGCATAACTGACTCCTTGAAAAAGATTAAGCGAAATGCGCGTCGGCTTTACACTGTTACAATATACGTTATCATTTAACGTGCACTAGTAAGTTTATTGTATATGCCATTACCTGTCCATGCTCTAAGGTCTATATAGGTAAGACTGAGTGTACTCTCAGGGAGCGTATGGCACAGCATCGCTCTGCCATTCGGGCTGCCTTATCAACAGGCGATAGCGAACAACCGGTGGCACAGCATTTTGCCATGGTTAAGCATAATATATCATCCCTGAGATACAGGATAATAGACCATGTGCCTCCTCTGGCTAGAGGCGGCGACAGATCTCGCAAATTGTTGCGTTGGAAGATTAATTGGATTATACGTCTAGATACTCTGTCCCCTCGTGGTCTCAATGAGACATTAGGGTTACATTGTTTTGTCAGATTTTTCTGTAATAGACCTGGTATTACGCTACTATACTATGTTGTGGCATTTTGGATGTTCTTCTTAATGTACCACATGGTTTTAGTAGTTATTATTATTAAGGTTGAATTTAAATGATCAATGCAATGCTAGGTATACCCAATAGATATTGTTTAAAAAGATACAGAGAGACATTTATATATTTTTTAGCCTTATTGGTATATGTTGGAGACAGTTCTCTGATAAATGAGGTTGGTTGTAAGACGGAGCCTTTAGATTTTGACTATACACATGGGTCCTTTTCATATAATAAGTCACCTTCAATATTCATTTAAACTATAAGATATTACATGATAACAGCAGTTGCTCTGACTAGGTGTGATTTGTTTACAAATAAACAAACAATGAAAATGTGTTTTTAATCTTGTGTAAGTTGTCTGTACATGTTATGTTGTATATGTTTTAAATGTTTTTTAATGTTGTGCTTAATGGCGATTGGATGAACAGCGCTGTGTTCACCAATTTGCTGTTGGCATTCCTATGTTTTGTATGTTTTGTTTATGTGGATCACCTTAGTTACCGTGCGGGGATGACGTCATTTCCGGTTTGCTTACTTCCGGTATGTCTTGCCTCCGGCGGCTGCATGGAGTGAGGGACGTTTGTTTGACACGTGGTGTTAGCTATTTATGCTGAAGGTATGTGTATTTCATGTTTAATGGCTTGACAAAAGCGCTAATAAAGGCGCTGAAACGTTGCATTCGTAAGCTATTTGTCTAAGTGTTTTATTTTTAGTCTGGAGTGCTGCCAGTGGACTGGTGTATTTCAGTAGGTCTGTTTTGACTTTCTGTGGAAGGCACCCAGCACAGTAACTGGAACTACCTCTATGAGTGCCGGATCGTGGAACTGTGTATGTATGTATATATATATATATATATATATATATATATATTATATATATGTATATATATATACTCCAAGGTTCCCAATAAAAAGAACAAGGCGGCACTCCCAGTGATTGGTGCAAATCAAAAACTCTGTATTTCTATAATGTGACATCTTACATCGACGTTTCAAAGCCCATAGTCTTTTTTTCATCAGGATCAGTCACAAACATAGGGCCTGATTCAGAGCCGGACGCTATTTGCGCTCGCTCGTTCAGAAAAAGGGGCTGGCTATTTAAATTGACCGTTCGCTCTTTGCGGTCTGTTGACGCCTCTATGTCTGAACGAGCGTACAAAACATGCGGTCGTTATTTTGAAACAACGCCCCCTGGCCGCTTGCATCATACGTCATCTCCGCTATTTATTAGATTAATCGAGTACATCGAAAGGCGTATGAACTGCTCGCTATTCTTGTGGTTGCATTTTCCTACCGCAATCATGCGAGCAGTTCTTGCTAAAAGACACCCAACTGACGTGGTCGATGACGCTGCTTTGTTAATTATGCATTCCCATTAAACGCCCGTTTTGACCGTTTGGCACGCCTGCGTTCTGATCTCCACTCCCCGTTTTCTAGCATCTTCCCAAGTTACCACCCACAAACGCCTCACTCTGTCACTCAAATTAGCAGGCATTCGCTATTTTGCGAGCACACGATTTTGGACCGCGCTGACTGGTTCGCTCATGCGTACTAAAACCCGTATGCATGCGCAGATGTGCGAACATCGCTCGGAGCGAACGAGCAGCCGCTTACGAGCGGCTCTGAATGAGGTCCATAATGCAGTGAAGCTTCACTATGGTTCTTATTAAGGACTGTTTCTACTTCAGGGTCCATAGGGGGTCCACAGGGTTGACCTTGGGGTATAGCTGGATCTGGATCCACGGGCACCACGCAGTTAAAGCTTTGCTGCTCCCAGGATGCACTTGGATGCACTCCTCTTCACCCCGCCCCCGAGCCACAGGCACCTCAGTTTTAGGTTTTAGTTGGTGCCCGGCCAGAGTCGGGTCGCCCTGGGCAGTGGGGCTGCATAAGCAGCCCCTAAGCTTTATTTTTATTTTTTTTACATTTTTTATTTATTTTTACTATCTTCAGAGCGGCAGCATCAGACTGTCCATCTGGACATCCACGCTGCCACTCCAACAGCCCCGCTGGCGCTGTGACGCCAGTACTGCAGCCTACACAGCCTACACAGCGTCTGCCTTTCCTAGGGATGACTTTGGACACAGTGGAGCAGAAGGTATTTCTTCAGCAGGAAAAAGTCACCTCCATCCAACACATGGTGCGATTGATACTGCGTCATCGCAGGGTGTCAGTGCACCTGTGTATTCGCCTCCTGGGAAAGATGGTTGCGTCCTTCGAGTCGATTCAATACGGGAGGTTCCATGCCCGTCCAGTATTGGTTCCATGCCCTTCCATTCCAACTGGACCTCCTCTCTCAGTGGTCAGGGTCCCACCTCTATCTTCACCAGCGAGTTCAACTGTCACCCAGGACTCGGACATCTCTCCTTTTGGTGGCTGAATTCCTCTCACCTATTGGCAAGCAAGAGGTTTGCATTGTGGGAATGGATTCTCCTCACCACAGATGCCAGTCTGAGAGGATGGGGGGCAGTGACTCAGGGAAGCTGCTTTCGGGGCCACTGGACTTGGCTGGAGGCAGTACTGCCCATAAACATTCTGGAGCTAAGGGCCGTGTTCTGTGCTCTTCAGGTGGTGCATCCTCTGTTGAAGGGCCAGGCCATCAGAGTACAATCCTACAACGCCACGGCTGTGGCGTACATCAACAAACAGGGCGGTACTAAGAGTCGGCCCGCCATGAGGGAGGTAAGCCGCATTCTTTTCTGAGCTGAGGAATATGCGGTAGCGATATCAGCAATTTTTCATACCAGGGGTAGAAAATTGGGAGGCCGATTACCTCAGTCGACAGGACATTCATCCGGGAGAGTGTATGCTCAATCCACAGGTCTTCCAACAACTGATTCAGCGTTGGGGTCTCCCTCAGGAAGATCTTATGGCGTTGAGACTGAACCACTTTACTGCTCCAGGACAAGGGATCCACAGGCAGTGGCGGTGGATGCTCTAACAGCTCCTTGGCAGTTTCAATTTGTCTACCTGTTTCCACCACTCCTTCCTCGTCTGCTGCAAAGAATCAAACGATAAGGGGTAAAGGTTGTGTTGGTGGCTCCAGACGGGAGTGGTATTCCAACCTACGTCTGCTACTGATAGACGACCCGTGGCCTCTTCCTCTGCAAGAAGATCTACTGCAACAGAGTCTGTTTATTTATCAGGACTTAAAGCGCTTTGTTTGACGGCGTGGCTGTTGAAAGGGCTATATTAAGAAAGAAGGGTATCCCTTCCAGGGTGGTTCCTACTATGTTAAGGGCTATAAAGGAAGTTACCTCTAAGCACTATCATCGTATATGGAAGGCATATGTCGCTTGGTGTGAACGCAAGGGTGCGCCACAGTCAGAATTCAACTTAGCCAGGCTGCTTCTTTTTCTACAGGCTGGTTTATCAGCAGGTCTTCGTCTGAGATCTTTAAAAGTTCAAGTGTCGGCTTTGTCGATTTTCTTTCAAAAGCGACTAGCATTATTACCGTATGTCCAGACTTTTCTACAAGTGGTTGTCAGATTACACCCTCCGTTTGTACCTCCTACGGTCCCGTGGGATTTGGGTTTGGTCCTCTCTTTTCTCCAATCTTCCCTACTTGAACCTTTACAGACAGTGGAATTAAAATTTTATCTTGTCGTCCGTCTTACCTCATTTTTCATGAGGATAGGGCTGAGCTATGCACGCAGTTATCCTTTTTGCCTAAGGTAGTGTCTGCGTTTCACATCAACCAACCGATCGTGGTTCCGGTGTTTAAAGAGGATTCTTCGGCTTCCAGATCCCTAGATGTTGTATGGGCTCTTCGGATTTATGTTGATAGGACGGCATCCCTCCAGAAGTCGGATACGCTGTTTGTTCGATATGATATGGTGCGGCCGGGCTGGCCGGCTTCTAAGACTACTATTTCTAGATGGATTCGTCTGACAATCAGACAAGCCTATCTGGCTGCATCAAAGCAACCACCTACTTCAATCACAGCGCATTCTACTAACTCTGTGGGTCCTTCGTGGACGGCTGCCCGTGGGGTTTCCCTGACACAGTTTTGTCGAGCGGCCACTTGGTCGGGCCGGCATACTTTTACAAAGTTTTACCGTTTTGACACATTTGCAGCATCTGCTTCACAGAATGGCCGTGCTGTTTTGCAGGGTTCTCAGCGCTCTCCCGCTCGGGATGTGAGCTCTGGGACGTCCCCCCTGTACTGAGACTCTAGTGGATGAAGGAAAAAACAGGATTTTGGTACTTACCGTTAAATCCCTTTCTCAGATTCCACAGGGGACACTGGACGCCCACCCGGCACTGTTCCACCTGCATCTGTTATTGTTCTGCCAGGTTTGGACAGTCAGTTTTTTCTTCAAGGTCTGCTTGATTTGTTTGCATATTTGCTTGTTGTTTATGTATGTTCTAGTTCTCTTCTCCTCTGGTATTCTATTTCCAGCTCTCCTCGGGCACAGTTTATTAAGACTGACCTGTAGGGGAGTATAGAAGGGGAGGAGCTAGCTACTTTTCAAATGTATTAAAGTGCCAGCTCCTGGTTATCCCACATCTATACCCCACTGTACTGAGACTCCAGTGTCCCCTGTAGAATCGGAGAAAGGGATTTAACGGTAAGTACCAAAATCCTGGTTTTTTTTACAGTTGTGTGCCCATTCACCTAACATTTTAGCACCATATGGCACAAGAATAGGGATTGCCACGGGTAGTGAACCATATACTATCGTAGCTGCAGACAAAGGCCCTCATTCAGAGCCGGACGCTCTGAGCAGAGCGCTCGCTCTGAATGATGGCCGTCCTCCATAAAAATGGAGCGTCCTCCTGGACGCTCGTATAGCTGTGGGTCACCACCCACAGCTCATACGAGCGTGCAGGATGATGGTCGCGATGGTCTTGACCATCGCGACCATCGCCCGTGCGACCAGAAGCCTGTGGTCGGGGTTTTCGACCACAAGCCCTGGAGTGATTTTGGCTCTATCAGAGCCAAAATCACTCCCACTGACATCACTAGTGATGTCAGTGGGGCCGGCTTCTGACGGTAGGCGTTCCCTTGGGAACACCTCCGTCTGGGAGGCACGCCCCCGGCACGCCCACCAAAGGGGGCGTGCTGTCAATCAACATCGACAGCACGCCCCCTTTGATCAGACACAACGAGCGAAGGAAAGTCCTTCGCTCGTTGCGTCTGGCGCATGCGCACCATCGACCCACTTGCGAGCGGACAGCCGCTTGCGAGTGGGTCTGAATGAGGCCCAAAGTTCCTTATAGTGTACTAGGTTTTTCTATCACAATGGAATTGGTTATGAAGTCGCAGATTAAGCATAATGATTGGTGGTGCGAGGCATGGCGATGGTCACTCACGTCAGACTTCTTTTGCCTTTTTACCTAGATTAGCGACTCTCACCCAGAAGCTACATGAAAATCCAGTGTCAGTATTCGGTGTACGCCAATAATGTACAATTGTCTCATTAGTGGTGCAAATAAGATACATATTTTGTGGAAAGAAAACTTTGATGGGTCACTTGGCCTGGTTAATTTGCAAAGTCTGCAGTGCGCCAAACACTGCTCTTTGGTGCAGTTTGACAATAGATGAATGTGGACATATCTGTAGTAACCATATATGCACCAAAGGTACTGTAATATATACTGGACAAATGTAATTGTCATATGGGGGGAGATGTTCTAAGCCAGTGGTTCCCCAACTGTGCGTTGCGGCACCCTGGGGTGCCTCGGGACACTTGCAGGAGTGCCCCAGGTTGGTGGTCCAGAATCAAATTATTTATGGCCAATGTATTATAAATATGTGGACAAACAGAAGCGCAGACCTGTCACCCAAAACATAAATGAACATAGGGATGACAGGTAAGCACAATTTACTTCACTTTAATACTGCACTACATTTTTTTTTAAATTTCTAAATAACAAACTTTTTTTGGCTTAGGAGTGCCGTGAAAACAATTCTGATGCACTAGGGCGCCGTGATTCAAATAAGTGTGGGAACCACTGTTCTAAGCCTTGGAGAGTGATACAGTACCAACCAATGAGCTCCTAACTGTCACTTTTCAAACACAGCCTGTAAACTGACAGGAGCTGATTGGTTGGTACTTTATCACTCTCCACTTTATCACTCTCGGAAGGCTTAGTGCATCTCCCCCATGGTATCGAGAGCATGTACAATGCTGAATATTATAAATGTTGTGCAGTCCAGCACACAGTACACCTGTAATCTAGATATTGTCATTTCCTTACTAGTTGATCACATTATGGGCCAAATGTAATAGGGTGAGAGTTTAGAAATGTCAGAGTTTAGCAGTAAACTCTTACACTTTTTAAACTCACCCAATGTAATAGAGTCAGAGAACAGGTAAACTCACATGTTTTTCAGACACAAAAATCTCTCACGATTTAAACTCTCATCCAGATGTTTTCCCATTTTGAAAAGACAACTAATGGGGGGCATCCACTAGACGATTTTATCCCTGTCCAACCTCTTAACGGTTTTCCCTTGAAGTTTCCCCTGAAATTTGATCTTCCACTCTGAACAATGTGCAAAAGATTTGCAAACGATTTGCAAAAGATCTAACGATAAACTATGTTGTTTGAATCTGTGATTGAGAGCTTTCAGATATAGTGGGCAGATAGTGGTTCATCGTTTGATCGTTCAGCGTGAACGATGTGTAAACGATTTGTAAGCAATCAAGTGAAATTGACCTGCATGTTCAGTCGATGGAGGAGACGATCAAACGACCAGCGGGAGCGCGCATCGTACATCGTTAGAAACAATTACTGCACGATTTGCAAACGATGTTTGAACGATTATCAAACGATTTTATCATTATCGTTCAACTTTATCGTCTAGTGGATGCCCCCTATAACTTTACTGTTAAACTCTCACATTTTCTAAACTCTGACCATATATATCCATCTGATCCTATTTCTGATTTGATATTCATAGTCATAGTTACAGTATGGCAGGAAGCAGCTTGTCCTGGTATGATCTAGATAACATATAACAGTATTTGGAGCATGGGTGTAGCTATAGTGGGTGCAGGGAGTGCATTACTATGGGGCCCAGAGGCTTAGGGTGTCCACCTCTTGGGACTGATGCAGCTGCACCCAGGTCATTGTCTATCATGTTTTCGGAATTGCACACTAACCACTGTGTAGCATAATGCAAACTGGGGATACTGTGTGGCATGTGTACTGGTGGCAGTACAGCATAATCTGAACTGGGGATCCTGTGTGGCATGTGTACTGGTGGCAGTACAGCATAATCTGAACTGGGGATACTGTGTAGCATGTGTACTGGTGGCAGTACAGCATAATCTGAACTGGGGATACTGTGTGGCATGTGTACTGGTGGCAGTACAGCATAATCTGAACTGGGGTACTGTTTGGCATGTGTACTGGTGGCAGTACAATGTGGCATACTGTTAACTTGGGACACTACAATGTCACATTATATAAACTGGGGACACTGTGTGATATAGCATTAACTAGGGCACCACTATAATTCATAAAATGAACTTAGGCTCTACTATGGTACATAAAAGTAACTAGGGCACTACTATGGGGCATAAAAGTAACTAGGGCACTACTATGGGGCATAAAAGTAACTAGGGCACTACTATGGGACATAAAAGTAACTAGGGCACTACTATGGGGCATAAAAGTAACTAGGGCACTACTATGGGGCATAAAAGTAACTAGGGCACTACTATGGGGCATAAAATGAGCAACTTCTAGGGGGTGGCTCTTTAGAAAGGGGAAAGGGCCCCTTCAAGATGTTGCTATGAGGTTCACAAAATTATGGCTATGGCCCTTATTTGGAGTGTATCAAAAAAGGGCCATCACCCAAATAACATTAAGCCAACAGTAGTTGTTGGTCCGAAACAGACCATTGATAAATGGATGTAATATGACTGACATGACAAGGGTAAGGTAGCAAACTGTTTACAATCATCAACCTATATAAATAGGATATCTCTTGCCTGTCTTCGCTTGTGTTCCTTTGTTGTCCCTCACTCCCTGCTCTCCACATCCATGCTGCCTTCATTATGGCCACTCTTCCTCATTACACATGCACTTCTCCATACTCATGTCACCACAAAAGCTAGGGATTATCCATGCTTTTTAAGTAAGTAGACATTTCTGTTAATATGGAAAACAGTAATGCTAAATCTTTCAAAAATGCGCTGCGATCATGCATAATAGTAGTGGTGGTCGCAATTTGACTTATTTATAATAAACAATAATAGATATGCTGTCTATAGAAGAAACAGCTTTAAAAATAATATTTCTTCCCTAAAGTTGTAGTCAAGTGAATTGTGTTTAATTGCATTTCAACTATACACACATGCACCATAGCATGCATCCACAACTAAAATATAAATAAAATACAGGTAATACTGTACGTTGGCACAAAGCTCTAAAATACATATAACCATGGAGAGACCGTTACTGAGCACCCCTTAATTACATCCTATGGCCCGAATTCAATTTGGAGCAAAAAGTCAGAGCCCAGACTTTTCTCTGTCATCTGAGGTTTTGCCGTCGAAAAGTTATCGTGCACGTCCCCGCCTATCCCCGTATTCAATTCCAAATCGGCGAAAACGGGACCCGACGAAAACGAAATTGTCAAAGTCCTGTCATTTTTGGGGAAATCAGCCTGACACCCCCGAAAAGATGCTCTGACATGGTGGTTTACTATGGGGACCCTAGAATAGCCCTGCTAAAGGTATGTGGGGTCTTTGAATGGTCTGAATAGGTGCTATTTAGTGTCTTTGGGTCAGTGGTGAAGAATAGCATTTAGACACTTTTTGGGGGGGAAAATAAGCAGTCCCATCAAATTTGGGGTACATGAAAATGGGTGCAAACATATTTTAAAATTGCTAAAGTCAAGCATTAAAATGCACCAAAAACGCACCTTAAGCAAACATCTGCAATGCAAAAAAACACCTCCCCATACTTGCAGACCCCCCAAAGGCTGTTTTGCTAGTTTTTGAATTTGTACCCCCACTTTGAACTTTTTCACCCACATTTTCAAGGTGCAAAATTAGCCCAAGCTCCAGTGAGGGTGTAAGAATTATCTCCCTGAATGCGTGCAATGCCGCACACCCACGGGAAGCTTTGCCAAACCTCCGACAACAACGAGAGAAAATGTAAAAAAAGTGGGTGGCGCTTAGCACGTACAACAAGGAGTAATAATGTATACTTTTATTAAGGAAGTTAATACCATTAATAAATATCAATATGTAACAAACATGTAAAACTCCCAGGAGTGGGAAATGGACTGTGACATATAGTTACATAAAATCACACTTTGCGGTGTGTAACATACTGAAACATAAAAATGAAAATGAGAATAAGACATAAAAAATGTATAAATAATGATAAAATAGAAATAAAAATAAAAAATGCAAAGAAACAACAAAATAAAAACACAAAACAACCAATGAAAATCCTCAATGATATAGCCACATAAAAGTGCGGCTAACACAGTCACAAAGGGCCAGATATATATGGTGACTGGCCGCTTGTTGGTACAGATGTCAATATTAAAAGTGTGGCAAACGGTGATGGCGGTGGTAAATAGCCCAAAGTAGTAGATAATTCTAATGTCCCACAATAATCTGGTACAGCTTTCACTTGTCACTGGAATGAGCTGATATAGAATGGGATATGATATTAATCCAGGGTACTCACTGTCCTCTTGTATGTAGCACCGCTCCAGCGGTTAACACGTACAGAGAGCTCCGACAGTATAATACTGTCTCCCGGCACAAAGACAAGCCGTCTCCCTCCAGGGATCCTCCAAGCACAGCCCTCTAAGTGTCCTGATCCCACAGAGCCATGCGGGTCACGTGGGGTGCCAGCTGATGTAAGTAAATGAAGCGGGGGAGCGTGATTGTAAATCCAAGGAAGTGAGTAACACTTGCAGACGGGCTAATATCTCCGTGCCCACCGTATCCTCGGCCAGTAAGCCAGTAAACAAAATCCTGTTTCCTCAACTCATTTCACCGCACTCCGGTGGCTTTTTCAAGAGGCAAGAAGTGTTTGTCAGTGGACCAGGTCAGGACTAAATAGGTTGAGCAATTAGCGCAAATTGTTACAGATGGTGGCAATTAGAGCTAGAAAACAAACCCACATGGGTTACACAGGTGTAACACTCAGAATGATAAAAAATAAATAAATAAATGATTAAATAAATAAATAAAAAAAATATATAAAAATATAAATAAAGACATGAAAAACTGATGGCTAAATCATATGAGTACGTATAATTAATACCACTATCTACATGAACATACATATATAACATTAAGGAAATTACAAAAAAGTAGATATACACTCATTTAAACAATGACTTGACATGCTAGATATCTGGGTTAGGCAAGTAAAAGTGGGAACCTTATATAAAAATGGAAGCCATATATAAACAAATCCAGGTAAAATAGTGAACCTTAATCCTTCCCTGATTCATAGGGATCAGATAAAAACAGGATTGAGCTGGACGAGAAGAAAGATACACAATTCAATTCCTAGAAAGTGCACTACTACTAGAGAATCATATCACACAGCTCTAAGAGATATGTGAGGAAACCTAGTGAAAGAATGTAAGGGACAGAGAGGACTGAGACCAGTGAAGTATAGCTGACCTCTAAACATTAAAAGCATAACAAAACTAGTATGCAGAGAAAAGGAGGAGGGTTTGTATTAGATCAAATATTATACAGGGCGCTTCATCGCACAAAAGCTAACAATCACACTCAAACCAACAGGTTTATAGTCAGAAATACCACTTAGATTATATCAAATAAATTCTAAATCAATCGTTTCATTAAGTCCCTGTGGTTTCAGAGATTGCATCTTCAAAATCCATGCAGCTTCCTGGCAGCATAGTGTTCTGTATATGTCGGCATAGCGTTCTGTATCTGTAAACCCCCTAGCAGTAATGGGGATGTGTTCTAATCCTATTAGAACAGACCTGAGGGATCCCCCTCATGAACTCATCACCATATATATCTGGCCCTTTGTGACTGTGTTAGCCGCACTTTTATGTGACTATGTCATTGAGGATTTTCATTGGTTGTTTTGTGTTTTTATTTTGTTGTTTCTTTGCATTTTTTATTTTTATTTCTATTTTTATTTTATCATTATTGATATATTTGTTATGTCTTATTTTCATTTTTCATTTTTATGTTTTAGTATGTTACACACCGCAAAGTGTGATTTTATGTAACTATATTTCTCCTTCATCCACTAGGGGATACTGGAGTCTCAATACAATGGGGTATAGGAGTGGGTTAACTGGGAGCTGGCACCTTTAAAAAAAAACTAACAGTAGCTAGCTCCTCCCCCTCTATACCCCCACAAGGTCAGTCTAAAAAAGTGTGCCCTGGGAGCTGGACGTTTGTCTCCCGTTTAGGGCTTATTTTAAGGAAAGAAATGACCTCCAATCAGCAGGAGGATGGACAGGCAGCCCACTGCCCCTGCCTGTCTACACCAATGGATGCTGCTGGGGGAGACCTCACCGCTGCTGCACAAAAGTTTGCGCTGAGGTCTCCTGCTACAGAGACCTCAGTCTCTGGGAAACCCAGATACGCGCTGTTTGCAGTGCTCGTTGCGGGTTCCCACAGCACTTGCCCGCCACCGGCAGCATAGCCAGGGTCAAGGTTAGTGTCACCTGGCTCCCTGGTTAGCAGAGGAGCCAGGACATTATAATAGGTGGGCATTTCAGTTGCCGCTCGCACGGAAGGTGCCATAGTGGGGGGGCGGAGCTTACGTTTTTTCTTCTTCTTCTGCCTCCTATCAGCCTCAGCACTTCTAAAGAACGCTGAGGGGCCATTTTGGAGCACTACTAAGTGGAGGAGCAGGCTGTTTCTGGAGTCAGGCTAGTACTCTTGCTATCATTGTTACAGCGTTATTCAACAAGCGCTGTACAGTGCATTGCTTATCCCCCTCTGTGCCCCTTTTCAGTCAGTCATAGGTGTGATTGTAATTACTACTGTCGTTTTTCTATCTCTGTGTGTGTGTGTGTGTGTGTGTGTGGTAACAGTACACTTCAGGATGTCTACCAAGGGGTCAAAAGCAGCCAAAAAGTCCTTTTCCTGCAAGACTTGTGGGGAAAAATTCACACAGAGACAGCCTAATGCTTCCTTACTGTGTGATAATTGCATGTCTCAGCCTCAGGACTCTGTTAATGTGAGCCAGCCTATGTGATCGGATCAATTAGCATCATTTATATCTAACCTGTCATCTGAATTGGAAGCAGCTCGCAGAGACAGGGAGAAGCTAAATCAGACAGCAGCTGAACCAGATTGGGCTCAATCTCTAGCAAGATCGGTAGAGGGTCTTACAAAAGCAATGTCTCAGGCACCCTCTGCATCTACTCAGGTCCTTAGTAAAAGCTTGATTCATAATCCCCTACATTGGGATGAATTAGAGGAAGAGGATGTTCAGGACCAAGAGGAGGGTGAAGTGCAGGAGGAGGAGGTTCAGATTACTGAGGAATTTGAACCTGCATCACACGGTGTAGAGCCCTTTATTACAGCAGTACGCCAGGTGTTACATGTGGAGGATGTAGAGGTAACTGCAAAACCGTCTTATTTTTGGTAAAAGGGTTAAGCAGTCCGTTACCTTTCCAGCATCGGAGGAGCTGGATGATATTCTCTCTATTGCATGGAAACACCCAGATAAGAGATTTCAAATGAACAAGAATTATCTCTCTTATTACCCCTTTCCACAGGACAGTAGGAGATTGTGTGAAACTCCTCCTGCGGTAGACCCATCAGTAGCCCGTCTTTCTAAAAAGACAGTACTTCCAGTGCCGGGTGCTGTTGCTTTAAAAGAGACCTCGGACAGGAAGCTGGAACAGACATTAAAATCCCTTTACACTGTAGCAGGGGTTTTGATGCGTCCAGCTCAAGTCTGCTGTTGGGTGAACAAAGCCATTGACAATTGAGCTTTGCAGCTAGCGGAAGGGATTAGGTCCGATGCACAACCCGATGACCTCATTCAGTTAGCTGATCAGATTGCAGAATCAGCTGCATTCCTGGGGGAAGCGTCTAAGGACATTTGCAGTCTATCCGCCAGATCTTCAGCATTGGCTGTGTCAGCTAGAAGGGCTCTGTGGTTGCGTCAGTGGCAAGCAGACGCAGAGTCTAAGAGAGCGGTCGAGGCCCTCCCTTTTACGGGGGATGTTCTTTTCAGCTCGGAATTAGATAAGTGGATCTCACAAGCTACAGGTGGAAAGTCCACTTATTTATCATCTGCTACCCCTCCTCCTACCAAAAGACCCTCGGCAGGTCCGTCCTTTCGGTCCTTTTGTGCCCCGGGGAGATTTAGAGGGCATGCCAGAGGAAGCCCGGCTTTCTCCTGGGGTACCAGAGGCCGGGGTAGAGCATTGTCATCAGCTGCCTCCAGCTCACTGCAGGATAAAGCAGCTGCAAAGCCTATCGCATGACGTTCTCCCTTCTCATTTGGGGGACCCCAGAGTAGGGGCTCGGCCCCTACGTTTCAAGGACATTTGGAACCAGTCTTGTCAGGACGCCTGGGTTCGGGATGTCATTGTTCAGGGACTAAAGCTGGATTTCAGGATACAGCCTCCCTCTCGTTTTTTCAAGACCGGTTTACTTCAGGTTGCAGAAAAACAAGTAGCTATCCAGGAGGCAATACAAAAACTGTTATTGTCTCAGGTAACAGTGAAGGTTCCATCCCACCAGAAATGTCAAGGGTTTTATTCCAGTTTGTTCGTAGTGCCCTAGCCGGACGACTCCATGAGGCCCATTCTCAATCTCAAGGAATTAAACCCTTATCTGCGAGTCTTCACGGATTGGAGAGATTCCATTTTGAATCTGGTTGCGAGTCTCGAGAAAGACGAGTTTTTAGTGTCCCTCGACATAAAGGATGCTTCTCTCCAAATGCCGATATGGCCCCCTCATCAGGTTTTTCTTCGTTTTGCAATACTACTCACATTTTAAATTTCAGGCCCTGCCTTTCGGTCTTTCGTCAGCACCAAGGGTGTTTACAAAGATTATGGCAGAAGTGATGGCCCTGCTGCATCGTCAGGGTATTGTCATTGTTCCATATTTGGACGATCTCTTGATAAAGGTCTCGTTACGGGATCGCCTGTTAAAGGCGCAGAGTGATCTCTTACAACACGGATGGATCCTAAATTTCAAGAATCCTCCCTGATCCCCACACAACGCCTGCTATTTCTGGGAATGATACTAGACACAAAGGAACAAAAAGTATTTTTGCCCCAGAACAAGGTTGCCCCCATTCAGCACCTGGTGCGCATGGTTTTACAGCATCGCTGGGTGTCTGTACATCTCTGTATCCGTCTTCTCGGGAAGATGGTAGCAGCTTTCATGGCGATACAATACGCAAGATTTCACGCCCGAACCTTTCAGTTAGATCTTCTTTCCCAGTGGTCAGGGTCCCACCTGTTTCTACATCAGAGGTCCTTTTGGCGCCTCAAACACGAACATCCCTCATATGGTGGCTGAATTCTTCTCACCTGTTGGCAGGAAGAAGATTTGCAATGTGGGATTGGATGCTCCTCACCACGGACGCAAGCCTGAGAGGGTGGGGAGCAGTGACCCTGGGAAAGCATTTTCAGGGGCACTGGACTCAACGGAAAGCAAGACTATCAATAAATGTGCTGGAGTTGAGAGCAGTGTTTTATGCCTTCAGATGGCGCAGCCCATATTGAGGGGTCAGGCGATCCGAGTTCAGTCAGACAATGCCACGGCATTGGCATATATAAACAAACAAGGCGGCACAAAAAGCAGAGCCGCTATGAGGGAGGTAAGCAGGATTTTGATATGAGCAGAGGAATTCGCAATAGCAATTTCTGCAATATTCATACCGGGAGTAGAGAACTGGGAGGCCGACTACCTCAGTCGGCAGAACATCCATCCGGGGGAATGGTCCCTAAATCCTCAGGTATTCCATCAACTGACTCTGAGGTGGGGCTGTCCGCAAGCCGATCTCATGGCGTCAAGAGTAAATCACCAGTTACCAGTCTTCTACTCCAGGACAAAGGATCCTCAAGCTGCGGCGGTGGACGCACTGACAGCTCCGTGGCCTTTCCATTACATCTACGTCTTCCCTCCATTTCCTCTCATTCCACGCTTGCTCCAGGGAATCAAGCAAGAAAGAGTCAAGGTACTACTGGTAACACCAGATTGGCCCAGGCGAGCATGGTACTCGCAAATCCAAAATCTGTTAATAGATGAACCATGGCCCTTCAGGAGGATCTTCTTCTGCAGGGGCCGTTCGTTTATCAGAACTTAAGGCGGCTTCGTTTGATGGCTTGGCTACTGAAAGGGCCGTCCTCAGAAGCAAGGGGATCCCGTCCAGCGTGATTCCCACTATGATGCGGGCCAGGAAGGATGTCACCTCTCAGCATTACTATCGCATATGGAAGGCTTATGTTGTTTGGTGCGAGAGACGTAATTACCTTCCAGCAGTTTTTAGGACATCACGTCTCCTCCTTTTACTTCAGGCCGGTCTCACAGCGGGCCTTCGTCTAGGTTCCTTAAAGGTACAAATATCTGCATTGTCAATTTTCTTTCAGAGAAAATTGGCCTTACTTCCAGATGTTCAGACCTTTTTACAAGGAGTCATCAGAATTCAACCTCCTTTCGTACCGCCCACTGCACCTTGGGATTTGGATTTAGTTTTAACGTTCCTTCAGTCTGAAACCTTTGAGCCTTTTCACAGGGTAGAGATGAAGTATTTAACCTGGAAGGTGGTTCTGCTGTTGGCGCTCGCCTCAGCAAGGCGAGTGTCGGAACTCAGTGCCTTATCCTGTCGTCCCCCCTTCATCATTTTTAATGAGGATAGGGCGGAGTTGCGCACTCAGAATCTTTTCTTCCCAAGGTCCCAAGGTAGTGACTGCTTTTCATATAAATCAGCCGATAGTGGTCCTGGTTTTCAAAGACAATTCTCCAAATTCTAAATTATTGGATGTAGTCAGGGCTCTTAAGATTTATGTGGACCGGACGGCTTCCCTCCGTAAATCTGACGCTTTATTTATTAGGTTTGATTTGTCCCGTCCAGGTTGGCCGGCGTCCAAACAAACCATTTCAAGATGGATTTGCCTGGCTATCAGACAGGCTTACGTGGTGGCTTCCAGACAACCACCTAGTACCATTACCGCACATTCAACACGCTCGGTAGGTCCTTCATGGGCGGCTGCTTGGGGGGTTTCATTAAGCCAACTTTGCAGAGCAGCTACTTGGTCGGGAAAGCATACTTTCCTTAAGTTTTATCGATTTGATACTTTTGCGGCCTCCGCTTCTGAGTTTGGCCGTGCAGTATTGCAGGGTTCTCAGCGCTCTCCCACCCGGGATGTAAGCTCTGGGACGTCCCCATTGTATTAAGACTCCAGTGTCCCCCAGTGGATGAAGGAGAAAATAGGATTTTGGTACTTACCGATAAATCCCTTTCTCCGATTCCACAGGGGACACTGGACGCCCCTCCCAGCGCTGTTCTTTTCTGCATTGTTACTGTCCCTACAGATACTACAGTTGTTGCATTAGGTCGTTTGATTGGCCTGTTACCTTTTTTCTTTCTGTGTATGATGTGTTATTACATAGATGTAGTTATCGTAGCTTTTCTGTCTCCTTCTCCTTACTTCCTGCTCTCCTCAGGCACAGTTATTTTTAGACTGACCTGGGGGGGTATAGAGGGGGAGGAGCTAGCTACTGTTAGTTTTTTTTTAAGGTGCTAGCTCCCGGTTAACCCACTCCTATACGCCATTGTATTGAGACTCCAGTGTCCCCTGTGGAATCAGGGATTTATCGGTAAGTACCAAAATCCTATCGTCACAGTCCATTTCCCACTCCCGGGAGTTTTACATGTTTGTTATATATTGTTATTTATTAATGGTGTTAACTTCCTTAATAAAAGTATTAAGGATACTGCCTTTGAACCTCTATATACCCCTGCCTATACCTTCTAATATCCTGCCTATAAACCTCTAAGGATGACGCTAATTTGCGTATGCAGTCATACAGTAAATAAAGACTCCAGACCTAGAACCTGTGGTTCCAAAGCACAAAGTATTATTCAAGTAAAAGTACAGCAGTTACACGCTATGATCCTCATAAAATCTTAGCGCAAAGAGATTATACAGACCCACGTACAATTATACATACGCAGCGCTCTCTGGTCCAGATGTTAGGCATCAGCAAGAAACCCCTCGTCAATCAGCATTCAGCACGAAGACTAGGAACCCAGGGTCAGAGCACACATATTTATACCCCCCAGAAATAAACAACACAATAGAGAAGTTTGTTGCTAATACCATTGGTCCTAAAGGAGAGGGCATATGTTACAAGGCATTTAACAGGTTGGTTCAAATAGACACGATCCAGCCTCTAACAACTGGTGGTCTCTGGTTTCCCGCCCCATGCAAATCCTAACAGTTGTTGCTTGAAGTCTCTGCGGTCCATAAGTTGAGAATGCATGTTGCGATCTCTCCATCGATATTACCGGAATACTGTTGAGAGAGTACGCATCAGTACAATACCAAACATGGCTTACTTATCACGTATAAAACCTTAGTTACGAAATAATCTTTATTTCATAGCAATTATAGTAAATGTGCATACTTGAATCTTATACCTTAAAGCTTATGGAACCTTGTATGTGAATATGTAATGTGTGAGGATGTGGGGTTTGATGTAAAGACCCTAGTTAACTTGGGGCAGATGTGTGTGCATGAAGCTAATATTCAGCATTTTCATACAGGATCTTATGCATTCGCTAATATGCGACTAGTTAACAGCGCAATTGTGCATATTAATGTGTGTATGAGAACACCTAGCAGTGTGGAATGCTGAGCATTACAGTTCCATGACTTGCTCATGCCCCAGCAGCCCCCACCCTTTTCAGGCTCCAAAATACTGGTCTTTGTTCTCCCAGGGCCTGTGTGGATGCAAATTAGCACAGCTACAAGACCCAAACCTCAGATAACACTCTTGGCTTGGAAGGTATTTTATTGTAGGAAGCCTGCTAATGTAAGGTGCTACAAACGACCCTCTTGCTGTATTCAAGCAGGGCCACCTGGAGTGAGAGCAGACGTTATGTCCATGAAGCTTGTCTTCACAAGCTAGTTGTCACGTGGCCATTTGCTCTGTTTAGCTAATGCAATCCAATTTTGACATACTGTACAGCCATTTCTGATATATATCCTTTAGGGGAATTATAATATACACACTTTCTATCTCAGGGTCCTTAGGGATCCACAGGTATACCTTGGGGTATAGGGCTTGGCTCCAGCCATGGGCACAACAGAGTTAAAGATGTCCCTCCCAGGGCCCCCTCCTATACCCCGCCCCCAGGCCAAGGCACCTCAGTTTCAGTAGGTGCCCGGCCGGGAGAGCGGTTATCGCAGAGGGGGGCTGTGTATAACAGCCCCTGAAGATCTTCAAGAGTGGTAGCATAGGACTGTCCAGCGGACGTCCATGCTACCGCTCCGACACCCCCGCCGGCGCCGATCACCGGTAGCGATCCGGGGAGCTCAGCAGGCTCTTGGGGGTTCCAGCTAGCGGAACCCCCGTGGGCCTGGGAATGTGGACAGATCTACGGGGGGCGACATCAGGTAAGCAGCGGGCGTCTGTGGTAGGCGCCCGCTGACTCACAGTCCGGCGTCCCCAGGGCTGGGGGCTCCCTGGGGACGGCAGTATAGTGGAGCCAGGCGGATGCCTGCGCTCTCCACTAGACCACCAGGGATATGGGGCTGGAGAGTTGCGGAACACGTTCCAGCATCCAGGGGGGTTAATGGCCTGCCAGGGGAGGATGCCTTCCGTGTAGCGCAGAGGAGGCTCCTCCCCATCGCTGCTCTCCGGCGCCTTACATGTGGTTTTGGCGGGCTGAGGCAGTGATCCTCCCCAGGCCCGCCTCCCTTCATCCTCCGGCGGCCATTTTATGAGCAAAGACGCTGTGGTGCAGGGTGCGGAGCCTGGGTGCCCCTTACATACCTCTCCTCCCAGTATAAGGTCGGCGTATGTAGCGCTATCACTGCCAGACTGTAAGTCTGTGTATGTGATAGTGCACTTAGTGCAGGGCTTCTGCATTGAATGTGACTTTGTGCTAGCGCTGTGTGTGTGATCTTTTCTCCTGTCAGCCATTTTACTATCCCTATTTCTTCCTCCTGACCAGCCCTCTCAGTGTCAGTACTGTCAGGGTAGGAATTTACCTCACAGTTTAAAGTTTATTTCTGTGAGAGGAGTGTCACATACCACTATGTCCAGTGAGGACTCTGTTAGAGGAGCACCTCTCCTATTTTCCTGCTTCAGATGTAAAACAGGTGTGGGGGAGGGGGCGGTACTTCAGGATGGGTTATGTGCTGCATGTTTGGCCATCCCTGGTACCTCTGCTGTACCCAGCACCTCTCAGGAACCACCTTGGGCTTGTTTTGCACAAGCCCTGACTGTTCTTGTATATAGGCTTGCAGCCCCTCCTGCGTTTCCACAATTGGGGTTTGCACAGCAGGCGGTAGTCCCGCCTCCTGTTCCGGGGCCGATAGTAATGCAGCGCTCCCCGCAGCATGTCCTTAATCAGGCTGACCCAGGTTTGTCTGATTCTGGGGTGCGGGGCTCTCAGCAGGATCAATCTAGACCTGCTAAAAGACCGTTATTATCATATGCATCTGCCCAGGATGATGAGGATGACGGCTCGTCTGATGAGGGCGAAATTCTAGATTTGTCGGACACTGACACTCCTCAAGTAGGGGCAGAGGCTAAGTCTAGTATTTACATTCCAGGCCTCATACGGGCAGTCCGTGCGGCCATGGTAATTACTGACGACAACTGCAGCACCTACTCATGCTTATTTTAAAGAGGTTAAATGAGCTGCAGCAGTATTCCCTCTATCTGGTCAGCTAGTCGATCACATGGAGGAGGCCTGGAAATCTTCGGGAAAAAGATTTCAACCTCACAAGCTTCTGGCTCGTACATATCCCTTTGCGGAAGATTACTTCACTAAATGGGTCTCCGCCTCAGGTGGATTCTCATGTGACGCGCTTAGTAAAGAGCTTAACTTTGCCTATGCCGTCTATGTCTTCTCTGACGGATGCTACAGACCGTAAAGTGGAGGTGTGCCTAAAGTCTATTCCCTTGCTGGAGGAGCATCTAGACCAGCTATGGCTGTCTGCTGGGTGGCTCAGGCTATGGAAAGATGGGCGGACGCTTTGGAAGCATCATTTGCTTCTGAGGGTACCAGCGAACAGGTTGGGTTAGTGGGTAACCTTCAGGATTCCGCTATGTACGTTAACGAAGCAGCTTTGGATTTGAGCCTGCTTACTTCTAGGATTTCTGCAGCGGCTGTGGCCGCTCGACGCTCCTTGTGGTTACGTTCTTGGAGGGCGGACGCTGAATCCAAGAAAGGCTTGGAATGCTTACCCTACAATGGGCAGGTCCTGTTTGGACCAGCGTTGGATAAAATAGTGGACACGTTGGCAGCTGCCAAATCTGCTTGTCTACCTTCAGCCCCGACTCCGCCTGGGTCTAAAAATCCGTCCTTTCGGCCCTATCGCCCTCCGGGAAAACCTAGGGTTCAGTCTTTTCCGAGACCTTCAGATCCCAAAAAGACCGCTAAGACCAAGAAGCAAGCTTGGAGTACCAGACGCCCAACTGCCAAGCTGTACGACAAACCCTCAGCCTGACGGGTTGGGCCTCCCCTTGGGGGAGCCCAAGGTGGGAGGCAGACTTCTGCAATACGCTCAGTGTTGGTTGAAAACCACCACAGACACTTGGGTAAGGGAAGTGGTATCTCAGGGATATGCCCTCTCCTTCCGCAGAAGGCCTCCTCATCAGTTCTTTGTAACAGCACATCCTTCAGATCCAACGAAGGCTCTAGCGATCCAAGAGTCGGTGCGTTCTATGCTTCAGATGGGAGTAATAGAACCTGTTCCGTTTCTGGTTCAAAAACCAAATGGATCATACCGACCTATACTCAACCTCAAGTCCCTGAACAAGTTTTTAAGGGTCCCTCGGTTCCGAATGGAGACTCTGCGTTCTATTGTTTTAGCTATGCAGCCTGGGGATTTTATGGTGTCCCTAGATATTCAGGATGCTTACCTGCATATCCCCATTGCCAGGGTTCATCAGCGTTACCTCAGATTTACAGTGTCGGACCTCCATTACCAGTTTCAGGCTCTACCGTTTGGCCTTTCCACGGCTCCTCGGGTGTTCACAAAAGTAATGGCGGTCATGGCGGCACACCTGCGGTTGCAGGGAGTTCGCCTGTAACCGTACTTGGATGACTTTCTGTTGTTGGCAGGGTCGCCACAAGTCCTTTGCAGCCATCTACAACTGACAATATCAGTATTGCAGGCTCACGGCTGGATAGTGAACTGGAAGAAGTCCTCTCTAATTCCTTCTCAGAGAATGGTCCATCTCGGGGCATTGTTGGACTCTCAGCAACAGAGGATCTTGTTGACGGAGGAAAAGATGTTCTAAGCAGTCGCCGAGTCTCTTCTCTCAGCGATGAAGTTACTGGGTTCCATGGTGTCAACGTTCGACATGGTGGAGTATGCCCAGTTCCATTCCAGGCCTCTACAAGTGTTGATCCTGTCCAGATGGGACAGAAATCCCCGTCGAATAAAGACGCAGATGATCAAGCTCACTCCGAAAGTGCGCCTGTCTTTGACGTGGTGGTTAAAAAAATCTCATCTCAGCAGGGGACATCCGTTTTGGATTTCGGATTGGGTCCATCTAACAACGGATGCCTGCCTTCGGCGCTGGGGCGCGGTGACAGGCCCACACGTCTTCCAGGGCCGGTGGATGTCAGAGGAATCGGACCTGCCAATCAATATTTTGGAAATTCGAGCAGTGTTCAGGGCGCTGCAGCATGCAAGACCGTTCCTGTTGGGGAAACCTGTGCAGGTTCAGTCAGACAACGCCACCACGGTGGCTTACCTAAATCGTCAGGGAGGAACTCGAAGCCAAGCGGCTCTAAGGGAGGTGTCCCGCATTCTGACTTGGGCAGAAGGCAATCTTCCGGCCATTTCGGGTGTGCTCAACTGGGAGGCGGACTTCCTCAGCCGCCACGATGTACACCCGGGGGAATGGTCTCTTCACCAGGAGGTGTTCCAACTTCTGGTGGACAAGTGGGGTCTTCCCGAAATAGACCTCATGGCCTCCAGACACAACTGCAAGCTGTGGGCGTACGGATCCCGAACAAGATACTCAGGAGCTCTCCTGGTGGACGCTCTGTCGGCACGATGGAACTTCTAATTCGCGTACCTGTTTCCTCCGTTCTCCCTGCTGCCTCGAGTAATTCGAAAGTTCAGGCAGGAAGGAGGCAAGATCCTGCTGGTGGCCCAGAAGGAGTTGGTACTCGGATCTCCAGTGTCTATCCATCGACACTCCTTGGCTGTTACCTCAGAGGCCGGACCTATTGTCTCAGGGTCCTTGTCTCTACCTGGACCTGAGTCGGCTATCTTTGACGGCGTGGCTCTTGAGACTTCCCTCTTGAGATCCAAGGGTTTCTCTAGAGCGGTGGTCAATACCATGTTACATGCTTCAGCTAGAATTTACCACAGGGTGTGGCATACCTATTTTGAGTGGTGTCGCCCTAAAGCGTACGATCATCGCGAGTTTAGAATATCGAGAGTGTTGGCTTTCCTTCAGGCAGGCTTGGATTTAGGTCTACGCCTTGCTTGACTGAAGGAGCATGTTTCTGCCCTGTCGGTTTTGTTTCAACTAAAGATCGCTACGCGGCCTGATATCCGTACCTTTATGCAGGGTGTCCATCGCATCCAGCCTCCCTATGTCCATCCGGTAGCTCCATGGGATCTGGCTGTGGTCCTGAAGGTGCTACAGGATCCTCCATTTGAACCTTGGGTTCTGTGGATCTGAAATGGCTTACGGCAAAAACAGTGTTCCTTTTGGCTATTGCTTCAGCCAGAAGGGTGTCTGATTTGGGGGCTCTTTCGTGTTGTCCCGCATTTCTAATTTTTCATTCGGATATGGCGGTATACCCGTCCCGAATTCCTTCCTAAAGTGGTGTCTAGTTTCCACATTAACGAGGAAATTGTGGTCCCAGCCTTTAATTCATCTGATCTCTGAGCTGGTGAGGCTTCTTTGGATGTGGTACGGGCTCTGCGGTTTTACGTGGACCGTACCAGTTCTTTGAGAAAATCGGACTCTTTGTTTGTCCTATATGGATTTCATAAGAGGGGTTGGCCTGCCAATAAACAGACTTTGGCACGCTGGATCTGCATGGCGATCTCTGAGGCATACACTCATGAGGGACTTCCAGTGCCACCCTCTGTGAAAGCTCATTCTACAAGATCTGTGGGACCTTCGTGGGCAGCTCGACGTGGCGCCTCAGCTGTTCAGCTTTGTAAGGCGGCCACGTGGTCCTCTGTCCATACTTTCGTCAAGCATTACGCCTTTGACACATTTGCTTCTCAGGATGCTTCCTTCGGGCGGCGGATTCTCCTCTCTGCACAGGAGCGTCCCCTCCCTTGAAGGATACTGCTTTGAGACATCCCCAAGGTATCCCTGTGGATCCCTAAGGACCCTGAGGTAGAAAACAGGAGATATGGTAAGAACTTACCTTTGTTATCTCCGTTTCTACGAAGTCCTTAGGGTCCACAGGGCGCCCGCCCTGACGCCCTGTGCTTCCGTAGGGTGTTGTTCTGGTCACCAGTTTCTGTCTCCCCTTTCTATGAGAATGTGAATCTTGTGTGTTCCAGACTTTCTTCTTCCTTTTTCCTCTCTCCTGGCCTATGGCTTGATACTAAAACTGAGGTGCCTTGGCCTGGGGGCGGGGTATAGGAGGGGGCCCAGTGCATCCTGGGAGGGACATCTTTAACTCTGTGGTGCCCATGGCTGGAGCCAAGCCCTATACCCCAAGGTATCCCTGTGGAACCTAAGGACTTCGTAGAAACGGAGATAACAAAGGTAAGTTCTTACCATATCTCCTGTTATCCAGAGCACCCAAACTACGTAAAGTCATGAAATGGGCTTTTGATGAATCGCCGTAACTTATGACGATGGTCACAGATGCAATCGCATGATGCTAATAGTAATATCGCCACATGTACTAAAGTGTGAGTTTGTCTAAAATGGCGCTTAGGTGGCCATTCGCAAAATGGCGTCTTGCGGTCTCATTTTAAACTGATCTTGTCTCAGCCAATTATCCAGCTTTGACAGTATACATTATTACTCCTTGTTGTACGTGCTAAGCGCCACCCACTTTTTTACATTTTCAAAGTGCTTATTTGGGGTGTCCTTTGTGTTTTTTTTCTGCGTTTTTTGATGCAGTTAGCGTCAAAGGGGGTGTCCAAAGGGTTTAGGGTGGTTGCCGCAAGTTTGCACCCCAAAACCCCAATTCTGCACTTTTTTACCGCCGGGTATTCATTGGCGAATCTTTTCCGCTGGTTACAAGGCGCAAAGTTTTCGCAGTGGTGAAAAGTCGGACAAATTGAATACAGGGATAAGTGGAATAGGCGAAAATGACATCATCTGCAAAAAAATTTTGCCGAGAACGGCTTTTCGCTCCAAAGTGAATACGCCCTATATCTGCTTACACTTGTGTAATCTGTGACAAACTATATTGTTATTATTATAAGCTAAACTTTCTCTCCTAATTCATCAGGTAGGGGAAAAGGAGGAAAAATAATCTTCTGATTCCAATTTTGAGGGATACATATCTGTCTTTTGAGCAGATAGTTTTATATTTGTATACTGTAGGTGGAGCTACTGGGAGTGGAGCTATAGAAAAACAATTACATATACATATATATATATAGTATATATATATATAAACGAAGGCACTCCAAAGGGCATTTAAAATAAAACTTAACTTATGGAAAATACATTTTGGCTCAGGACATTACTTCATAGTTAATGAGAGGTTCAGGAACTGAGGGCCTGATTCAGATCCGCTCGCTAAGCTACGTTCGCACACAGCCTGCCAATTTCTGCAATCTGCGCATGCATACGCATCGCAGTGCACAAACCAGTGCCAGCGATCAGGAAGGGTACGCTCGCTGTGCATAGACTGCCCGGCTGAGTGAGTAACAGGACATGCCGTTTGTGGGTGGTGACAGGGGATGGTCCATGAAAACAGGGGAGTGGAGGTGTGAACACAGGCGTGCCTGAGCGTCTAAACGCCGTTTAAGAGGTGTGCATAATTAAGACGCAGCGTCACAGTACATTTCACATGGTTGTTTCACACACTGAATCACTCGCAGTGCTTGCGGTAGGGTATGGTCAGCCACAAGCGCTGCTATAGCATCCGATGGTACTCGATGTTACCGATGGTTGCATACACTTCCTGGACATGACATGGGAAAGTGGGCGTCTTAAGACAGGCTGGTGGGCGTCTGCATACACAAAGCAATCGCACGCTGAGACATAGTGGGTGTGCTAATGCCTTTCTGTGCGATTGCCTGTCTTGCTGTTTGTTAGCCCGATTTGCATACGCATCTAGCAAGCGGGTCTGAAACGAGCCCTGAATTCCTGCTGAAAAATAGCACTGTTGGTATACAGTATATGCTCCTTTCTGCTGCCATTGAAAGTATATGGACCTAGCTGTTCAGTCGAAGCTTAAGTTAGCTTCTTATGCGGCCAGCGTCTTATTCACTTCTTATTCGTGCTCCAGCTTTTTATTCACTTCTTATTCGTGTTCCAGCTTTTTATTCACTTATTTGTGCCCCAGCTTCTTATTCACTACTTATATGTGCCCCAGCTTCTTTTTCACTTTTTATTCGTGCTCCAGCTTTTTATTCCCTCCTTATATGTGCTCCAGCTTTTTATTCACTTCTTATTTGTACTCCATCTTCTTATTCCCTCCTTATATGTGCTCCAGCTTTTTATTCACTTCTTATTGGTGCTCCAGCTTTTTATTCACTACTTATATGTGCTCCAGCTTCTTATTCACTACTTATATGTGCTCCAGCTTCTTATTCCCTACTTATATGTGCTCCAGCTTCTTATTCATTACTTATATGTGCTCCAGCTTCTTATTCATTACTTATATGTGCTCCAGCTTCTTATTCACTACTTACATGTGCTCCAGCTTATTCACTTCTTATTGGTGTTCCAGCTTCTTATTCACTTTTTATTGGTGCTCCAGCTTCTTATTCACTTTTTATTGGTGCTCCAGCTTCTTATTCACTTCTTATTCACTTCTTATTTATGCTCAAGCTTCTTATTAACTTCTTATTGGTGTTCCAGCTTCTTATTCACTTTTTATTGGTGCTCCAGCTTCTTATTCATTCCTTATTTGTGCTCCAGCTTCTTATTCACTTTTTATTGGTGCTCCAGCTTCTTATTCACTTCTTATTCACTTCTTATTTATGCTCAAGCTTCTTATTAACTTCTTATTGGTGTTCCAGCTTCTTATTCACTTTTTATTGGTGCTCCAGCTTCTTATTCATTCCTTATTTGTGCTCCAGCTTCTTATTCACTTTTTATTGGTGCTCCAGCTTCTTATTCACTTCTTATTCATTCCTTATTTGTGCTCCAGCTTCTTATTCACTTTTTATTGGTGCTCCAGCTTCTTATTCATTCCTTATTGGTGCTCCAGCTTCTTATTCATTCCTTATTGGTGCTCCAGCTTCTTATTCAGAACATATTATATTAAAATAATGAAATCAAGCTGGATCACTAAGTTAACATAATGTATAAACGAAAAGTGTATCCCTTATACAAATTTCAATGTATTTTTACATGAAATAGTGTGGTAAAGTGGGCATAGGCACCGTATTTTATCATTTTGTATAAGTAGCTGTAGTCTTGCAAGGGTTAAATGCCTTGGGCCAAAAATCTGACACTTGGAATCAACAGAGGGTGGTCACTTACATATGACCCACTTGCAATTTGCCTGGCCCAACAGTGTCCAATATCTTACAGGCAGTGTAACCACAGATTGGCCATCATATTACACAGCAATAATGGGGATTTCCTTAGTATGATCTCTTTTTCCTCTTTAGTAGCAGGCAATAATACCCTGTGCTCTTTAACTATGTAATATTGTTACCTTCTGTTAGTATTTAATAAAAATCAAAATACCAAAGAAAAACAATTACCTGCGCTCTTATTGGATGCTAACCGTTGCATCCACGATGAAATCGCTTCTGCCAAAAAAAAATAATTTGAGGTGTTCTAGTTGTATTGCTTTGCATAGGGGCCCTGTCACGGGAGTGGCCCACGTGACCAGCGGAGCCTTCACCCACCACTCATACCAATGACACTATGCACCCTGTTCATTGACTGGTATGTAGCCTATCCTTTTCAAGTGGATGCAGGCCCAAAGCACCTCTCCCCCCCACTTTACAGGCCGTGCACAAGTTTCCACACCTATCTCTTGCATTGATGTCAATAAATTTTGTTATTGTTCAGCTTTAACTTGACGGATCGAATTCAAGCAAAGTGCATGTTATTTCTAGGAGTTTCCACCTCAATTTTTATGAAATCGGTTCAGTAGTTTTTGCACCAACTTGTATCAAACAGACACAACATTCTTATTATATTACTATAAATTAGTTATATCACACTGTGGTCACGTCTCCAGGAGCAGTGGATCACTGCGCAGAGAAGCAGTATGATTATTATGTAATTAGTTTAACTGACCCTGCATATGACGGGTCACCTCAGATTCGAGCTAGCCCCATACCATCTCTGCTGTCATCCTCCCCACGTCACGGCTCTGTCCTGACCCCACACTCACATACTTAGCCCCGCGGAAGGTCCTCCTCTTCTAAGGCTTTCCCTTCTCCTCCACAGTGTGGGAGCCGTTGGGGCCTTACACAGTTATTATGTAGATAGGACAGCATGCTTATTGTACCTGCTACATACAAAAGCTGTCAAATTCTGCCAGCAACATAGCTAAAGTTAGCACCAACATCTTATTTTGCATAATACCCAAGTTACTTGCTGATCCCAAAGAGATCTACTACACATACAAAACATGTACATGCACATAGCCTGTATTCAGTCATTTCTCCTTTGAATTGTTGGCTTTTCAGCATGATAGGGGCATCATTTAGGAAATGCCAGCTTTATGCCTTTCTTTGTGCAAGAGCCCAGTCAGTATTGGGCCCAGTCCTCTCCTGGGGAGTAGTGACAAATGATCGAGTCCCCACAGCTAGAGGTACTGATCTTAATTATTAATTCTAAGAAGTACCAAATAATTATTTACACACTATTTATGCACTACTATTTCTTTCATTTATTTTAGTGATACTATGCAATGCCGTCCTGGTAATTGGTGTTCTACTTGGTGGTAGCATTCAATAACAATAGCACATAGCCATTGTTAAATAGGTAGAAGTATCATTGCAGACGAAAACACTTACTTTTGCCGGACATAGGTCTTTTCTTTCTTTAGTTAATAGACCCCCATGCGACAGCTGTTAGCAAAAGGCAACTGACGCTTGTTATATATTGAAGGATGGTGAAGGTGACGGGTTGTTCAGATTTTAATAATTGTTGGACAACCCCTAAAATGTACTAAAAGCTCACGTTTCCGAGGGGCTATTCATCAAACTCATCGGTCCCATGCAGGGGCATAACTAGTCCTAGGGGGGCCCATAGCAAAATTTTCACGGCCCCCCCCCCAAGGTCTGCACCCCCCCTGCGGTCCGTGCCCCCGCACCATCTTCACTCCCCTCTACTTACCTGCTCCGTGGACGCGCTGCGCAGGGCAGGCACACTCTCCCGGTTGGCTCCATCTCTCTCCTCACTGACTGACGGAGCAGGCTACAGGTAAGTTGATGAGAGGGGGGAGGCCTGGCACAATAGGTGCAGGGGGAGCACCGGGCCCCGGGTCGGTCTGGGTCCCATAGCAGCCGCACTCCCTGCACCTACGGTAGTTACGCCTATGGTCCCATGAAAAATACAGAAACAGCAGTTTCTACCTTGTTGAAGACACAAAAATCACAGCACACAATGGGGGTCATTCAGACCCACTCGCAAACGGCAGTACGCTCGCAAGTGGGTCGATGTTCCCCACTGCGCATGCGCACGACGGAGGGTGCTCCGTCGTGCGCATGTGCGAGACCCGGACTGCGACAACCAAGCTGTCGCTCCGGGTCTCGCACCAAAGGGGGCGGGCTGTCGATAGTGACTGACAGCACGCTCCCTTTGGTGGGCGTGCCTGCCAGACGGAGGCGTTCCCATGGGAACGCCTACCGTCTGAAGCCGGCCCCACTGACATCACTAGCGATGTCAGTGGGAGTGATTTTGGCTCTGATAGAGCCAAAATCACTCCAGGGCTTGTGGCTGGGAAACCCTACCGCAGGGTTTCCGTCACAAGTCCGATGGTCGCGATGGTCAAGACCATCGCGACCATCTTTTTGGACGCTCGTATATGCTGTGGGTGGTGATCCACAGCTATACGAGCGTCCAGGACGACGCTCCATTTTAATGGAGGAGGGCCCTGATTCAGAGCGAGCGCTCTGGTCAGAGCGTCCGGCTCTGAATCAAGGCCAATGTACGGAGATATTTCAGTAGTGCAATTTTCTGAATACCTAAAGTTTTCGGAACACGTCTGCTTGTCCGTTACCCAGCTTACCTCTATGGAGCAGCCCGGCTGGAGAAGGTTTGTGGGGTCTGTAGATGAGCCAAATCCCAATTGCAATTAGTTTGCAGTGCATATGTGTGACTGGATGGACTGAACGTGTTGGGTATAATATTTTTTTCATTGTTGGGATGTGGTGCCCCATAGTAAATACCACCAACAATGTTCCTTATTGTTGCAACATACAGTGATGAGGAACATTGATTTTCTGGTTGCAGTACATTTAGATAAATAGTCCCCTAAGTGAGAGTAACAATGATATGTACAATCTGAGGAACTAAAAGATGTAATTAAGGAAAACAGCTTTCTTTCTGTTATGTACCTAAGGGTTGCAAACTATGTTGACATTTATAACTGATTTATGTTTCCTTATTATTTCTTATTTCATTTGCTTCTAGATACGACGCAGTAAACTCTTACGGCTGCCTGGGACATTATGGGGTCTCTGTACTAATAATTGCGGTACTGATTATTATGTATCTAACTCACCAGGGATATTTTAATTTTTAATAAAAATATCCCAGCTACGGGGAACTCGCAGGGACAGCAGTTGCGATAACCGCTGTCCCTGCGAGTTATAGGCCCGATATTTAGGATACTTTCCCGGTGGAAGCTGACACTGCGCATTTGCACAGCGTCAGCTCCTGGGGCCGGCCGAGGGCTGCGGGGGAAATATCGAAAGATCTCTCTCCTACATTGGGAGCCTAAAGATGGTGTAAACTACTGGTGCTAAACTCCAAAACGTTTAGCTTTTTGGAGTTTAGTATATAGGGGCAGAACGTAGTCTCCATTGATAATAATGGGGACTGCGATCTGAAGTGCTAATTAGTACTTTGCCGGAGATCTCTGTGAAATCTCCTGCATTGTGCCATTAGTACATAGGATTGATACATAAAATTATGCAGAAACTGCAGTTTCTGCATAATTTCATGTAAAACATGACTTGATACATAGGCCCCTATATCCTAAATCACTGACTAAAATGTCTGACCTACAGTACCTCAGTGTTGTGAGAGTTTTGCATCTTTTCTCTGTGAAGGCTTAATTAGGCTAATGACCAATTGTGAACATGAAAAGTGCAATGCATTTTGGAACTTTGTAGTCATTGGTGCTCAGAAGCCTTATGCCGCACATCCACTAATAGATAGCGGAACAACAGTACGATTACGTCATCGTAATCGTACCGTCGTTCCCCATTCCCTGCCATCCCCTGCAGTGCCTACACTGAACAATTAGTCGTTCAGTGTAGGCACCTTCCGTCATCCCTGAACATGGTCTATCTGTCGTTATCAGCAGATTGACCGGCATGTTCAGCCGATGATTGATGTCAGAAACGACCAGCGGGAGCGCGCATCGCTGGTCGTTTCCGACATTATTGTGCACGATTGATGAACGACTGAACGATAACTATGTCATTATCGTTCAGTCCATTAATATCTGCTAGTGGATGTGCGCCTTTAGTAAGTAGTATGACTTATATATATTTAATAATTTTCCCTCACATGTTCTTGTAAACAATTTAAATGAGTCATTAACCAAAGTTAATATGACTAATACCATTAGGGCAAAACTTTCTCCAGAATGTAATATATAGCATTCCTATTCATTTGAAGTTCTCCTATTTATGAAATATAAGAAATCACACAAATGTTTGTGTACCTTTTTGTCAGTAGTACTGTATATAATACCTCTTTTGGCAAAGTCCAGATCTGTGGTGAGGTACAAATTCCAGGTACGAATCTGAAGTCAGTTGTCAGATTCAAAAGACTATTTTATTTACATGTTATATAGACAGTGGCAGGTACATCATGAGGAGGCAGTGATCCAACAGGCTGTGGAAGAAAAGAGTAGGGCAATATATATATTATAAACAATCAGGTTGACAGCATGTTGTCCTACAGTATGTTCATGTGAGACTATGGGGTATATTTACTAAAGTGTGAGTTTTTAAAAGTGCAGATGTTGGCCATAGCAATCAATCAAATTTTAGCTATTATCTTCTAGAACAGGGGTCAGGGAACTTTTTTACCTTTTACCCCAAAATATATTTAGATACGCCGACGTTACCCCCTTGATTTGAAAGGAAGGAAATCATATAGTAGTGCCCCCATATAATGCCCCTGTAGTAGTACCCCCATAGTTATGCCCCTGTAGTAGTGCCCCCATATAATGCCCCTGTAGTAGTGCCCCCATAGTTATGCCCCTGTAGTGCCCCCATATAATGCCCCTGTAGTGCCGCTTGTACAAAAAAAAAAAACACTTACCTTAATCCCCGCTCCTGCATCCGCCGCCGTCCTGTCCGCCCGGCTGCTCCTCGGAACTATGATAGAGACGTCATGACGTCTCTCCCATAGTGCACATGGAGACAGGTGGAAGCTGGAGTTCAGAAGAGAACTCCAGCCTACGGCTAACACGGCGCTGCAGGGAAGGAGCCAGGCACCCGCTGGTAATAACATCTCAGCGGGCGTCCGGCTTAGAGCCTCCCTGCGGCACAGCCGGGCATGAATATGAATCATTCTATATTGTAGAATGAGTCATATGCATGCCCGGCTGTCCGTCCGTTACCCCCAGGAATTAAATTTTTACCCCATGTGGGGTAATTTACCCCTGTTCCCCGACCACTGTTCTAGAAGGTGCTAGATAAAGGTTAAGTAGATTGGTTGCTATGGGCAGCATCTCCACTTCTTAAAACCCACACTTTAGTAAATAATCCCCTATGAATGAGTGTCCAACTAGGTCATATGAAGAGGATGAATTACTTCCTGAGTGGAGAGGCTGGAGCTAAACCTAAATACAGAGTAAACCCATTCTTCCTTTCTGGTACTTTGCAATTCTGCACAGTGCACAACCTAATTCATGAAGTGCAATGCAAGGAGCCTTGATTTGGCACCAGTTTACACTCTCAGGGCTTGACTCAGCAGCTGAACGCAGATTCTCAATGTTTGGGAAACTGCGCAGGCCCAGGACCCATTCTGCGAGTCCCCCCAGACTGGCAGTGTTTGACAGTCTGCTGCCATTCGTGGGCGGGCAGGGGGCAGCGATGCCCTCCGTTTCCCGAAATGGAGTCATGTCGCCGCTGTTGCGGGGGGGCCTCTTCCTCTAAACTGCGGCGGCCGGCTGCGGGACCCCATGGGTCTCCGCAGCTGACCGATTGTACTTAGATTATCCGATTCTGCGTTAGACAACGAAGCTCGGATAAGTAATGCACAGGAGGCGTGATGCCTGCTCCGTCATGCGCATGCGCGAGACCCGGATAGTGACGGGCAAGCCGTCGCTCCGGGTCTTGTACCAAAGGGGACTTGCTGTCGATGTTGAGTACCCATGGGAACGCCTACCGTCTGGGGCCGGCCCCACTGACATCACAAGTGATGTCAGTGGGAGTGCTTTCGGCTCTGTTAGAGCCGAAAGCACTCTAGGGCTTGCGGCAACGAGACCCTACCCCAAGAGTCTCGTCGCAAGCCCGATGGTCGCGATGGTCTTGACCATCGCGACCATCTTCCTGGCCGCTCGCTATAGCTGTGGGTGGTCACCCACAGTTATGCGAGCGGCTAGGAGGACGCTCTAAAAACACAGAAGGCCGGCACTGATTCAGAGCGAGCGCTCTGTCAGAGCGTCCGGCTCTGAATCAGGCCCAAAATGCTTGAATAAAACTACAAGCCAGTGAGGCACAATATCCACCACTTCAGACCTGGTGCAGCAATCAAGTTTTCTTTGTGGAGGGTAATGAGCTCCTGCCCATTAAATGCACCTTCTCCCTTTATTTCATTTTAACATGTTCTGCAAAATGAAACATGAAGCTTCAAGTTTGTTCCCCAGCCGATGTGATGAGTTTGAAGATACAAGGGCGTTCTTTGCCCATTATGACAAAGAAGCAATATTGTGTCTACTTTGTGGAGCTGTTTATAAATGAGTTATAATTTTATGGATTGAGGTATACAAATATATATGAAAAGGTCTTATATTTTGTAGTAGAGCTAATATATGAGTGTGTTTTAGTCTTTTACAGTACATAAAGGGTGTACTCACTTTTTAGATTACCTTGAACATACATTTAACTTCATGACTTTATTAAAGTTCATATTTAGAAGGGGTGTTGTTTTGAAAGGTATTACATTTTTTACTTAATTGTCAACTATGATGAATTGTATAAAATCAAACAAAAATACACATTGCGGTTCCCTAGTTGAACAGTAAATTGACTCAGATTTTATTTATTAGTACAAAAATATATTAAATAAGTACACCTTTCACATACAATAAAAATTATAAAACTAAAGGGCTCTCCAAGGAATAAATGTCCAGAAATATATTAAAATGTATTGTTCCACAGTTGAATTAAAGGAGCACTTGGACTCCTAAATGTAATTTTATGAAGACACTTACTTGGGAATTGCAAAATGTAAATCCTCCGACCCGTTAATACTAAAGTCCAGAGTAGTGGGAAACTGTGTTAGCTAAATACTAGACTAACCGCACTGATGCCATAGTGTTCAGAGCAATAATTGCCGGCTCATCCGTTCCTGACGCACTCTGACGATTGGTAACTGCGTACACCCTTACCAATCGTCGGCCCGATATGTCATGCCTGACGTCACAACTTGGCATTTAGATGTGCCTGACCAGTTGTGATGTCAGTCACCTGCGGCCTCTGCAGCAAGTGTCCGGGCGGTAGGCCAACCGCCTGTATACACAGTGCGATGAGCCAATAGACAGGTTGTGTAAATGCGATGTTTAGTCAGTGTAATGGTTGCTGACATTGTCTCTGCTGTGTTAAGTAGTATTGAAAGTCAAAATGTGTTATTAGTGCATTTATTTGCTAAAGTTTGTGGAAACCGTTGGCCGCTGTGGCACACACGCTGTCATTTAGGTTATTTGAAATGTATGATCGTTTGCTAATGTATTTCGGTGCTCAACTCTCTAAAAAGGTCGTACCTCTGTGATGAGGTTTTAAATACTGATTCTGTAATGCAATGTATATTTAATGCTTATTTAACCCTGTGTAACCCCGGCTGGCAACTTCTGTGATAATAGCGTGTGGTATATGCAGAGGAGTAGCGTGGAACCATGGTGCCCGGAGAAAGTGCATGTCATAGCACCCTCTCCCTCCCACCTTCCCTGTACTGAACTGTGAAAGTGGGGTATGGCCACACTGCGGGGCAATACTGAAATGAAGAGAAAAACAAAACAGCAAACAGTGGCAGTATCACCCTCAAACTCATACCTTAAAATTTAAGTTTAGGATTGTACCTCAGATGTGTCACTTTTAAGTCCATTGAAGCACAATGAATGAGGAGAGAAGGAGGGAGGGGATCAGAGAGAACGTGCCAATCGATCAGAGAGGGGTGGTGACAGAAACCAATAAGAAAGGAGTGGACAGAGGCAAAGAGTCGATCCTATGGTAGATAGGGGATGGAATTAAAGAGGTGAGAAGTAAATGTAATCAATTTGACAAGAAAAGGGAGGTGACAGAAGATGATCACAGAGGAGGAAGGGCTGGAGGGGGGGGGCAATCTGGGCAGCTTGAGGGAGCATGACATTTAGAAATGGATCTCAGATCAGTAACTTATTTAGGATATAGAGCAAACACACTGAGATAAAACTAACAGGCGGCCGTCATACTGTGCAGCGCCCCATGAATTCCGGAAGCCTGAATGACGCCCTCTGTCCATTTTGGCGCCTGGAGCTCATACTTCACTGGAACCACCCTCGCTACTCCCCTGGGTATATGCATATGTATTGCCTCTATTTTTCCCAGCAAAGGCTCAAATGTTAGCAAGAGACTGTGTTTAATAGCTACAAATTGCCGGTGAATTACTGCTTCCAGCATAGCCTGTGTTGTCTCTATTTGTCCCAGCAAAGGCTCAGACGCTAGCAAGAGACTGTGGGCCTGATTCAGAGCCGGACGTTCTGACCAGAGCGCTCGCTCTGAATCAGGGCCCTCCTACCTCAACTTGGAGCGGCCTCATGGACGCTCGCATAGCTGTGGGTTACCACCCACAGCTATAGCGAGCGTCCATGATGATGGTCGCGATGGTCAAGACCATCGCGACCATTGGGCTTGCGACGAGCCAAAATCACTCCCACTGACATCACTACTGATGTCAGTGGGGCCGGACTCAGACGGTAGGCGTTCCCATGGGAACGCCTCCGTCTGGCAGCCACGCCCCCGGCACGCCCACCAAAGGGGGCGTGCTGTCAATCACCATCGACAACACACCCCCTTTGGTGCGAGACCCCGAGCGACGGATTCCCCGTCGCTCGCCGGGTCTCGCGCATGCGCACTACGGAGCTTCCTCCATCATGCGCATTAGGGCACCATCGACCCGCTTGCGAGCGTCCTACGCTCGCGAGCGGGTCTGAATTAGGCCCTGTGTTTAATTGCTACCACTTGCCGGTGAACTACTGCTTCCAGCATAGCCTATGTATTGTCTTTATTTTTCCCAGCAAAGGCTCACGTGCTAGCAAAAGACTGTGTTAATGGCTACAATTGGCCTGTGAACTACTGCTTCCAGCATAGCCTATGCATTGTCTCTATTCTTCCCAGCCAAGGCTCAAATGCTAGCAAAAGACTGTGATTAATTGCTACAATTAAGCATACTACTGTTACATACATTCTACTAGGTCAAGCATATTTTGTGTTTCCTTAATTGTTCACTTCTTTAGTAACATAGAGCTATGTGACAACTGTGTTTTCTGTAGTCGACCTTTACTTGCCAACTGGGGTCACCGATAGAGGACAGGGGGGTGTTAAGTTGTTATCTTGGTATTGAAATGTGCAAGATGTTGTTCTGTTTATGGTAAACATTTTTGTATCAATTGTTGTTAATTTATTTGCAATAATAAAATTGCGTTGTACCTTCCTCATTGTGTCTGTCATTGTGTCTGTTTAAAAGGGAAGCACATTGCTTGCCCCTCTGATCTAATACGAACCTGGTCCTGATAAAATGGGACATTAAATATGCAAGTGCAACTAAAGTACAATAAAGGTCCCTAGAGTTGCATCCTATTCTAGCCGTGGAGCAGAGATATATGCTGGTGATGTGCCTGGCCACATAAGGGGCACATGCAGCAACATGCAGACAGTATGAGCTGACCTTGTCAGAATTCCCTACAATTTTATTGTTATACATCTATAAAATGTATCAATTAACTTTTATACAATTTAGATCATTTATACCCAAGTGGCCTATAGATAAGTAAGCAGCCAGCCAGTATGACATTTTCATACTCTAATCTGACCATGTGTCATCTGACCATGATGACTACTTTCTGTGACTTCTTATGCTTTTGTGTAGATTGAGAAAAATAATAATTCATGACTTTATACTACATAGACAGCAACTAATTATAATCAATACTATCAATATTTTGAAATGTAACAGTGTAAAATTAGATTTCATTGTGCATCATAACTAAAACTTATAGATACATGTGTGTCCTCATACACTTGGCCTAAATACACCATAAGGCACGAGATGCCAGGCACATCTGAGCCTCTCTGAGAGGAGGAGTGTACTGTCTTTTTCTTTACATTTTTATTATGCACATCGCAGATGCAGCAAAACACCACTCACAGTGTACTAAGGATGCTGGGCTGCGAGTTTAACCACACAGGTTTCAAACACATACAAAAACATAAGAAGCACAACAGAACTTGGTGTGACATAAAGCTGTGGCTGCTGCATCGTTGCACTTTGTATACAGTCAGATTCAGACTCATTCGCACACAGATATACAGGGTAGCCGACATTCTGGCTGCCCCTTCCGGGAGGGTGCAGCTGAATCCGCAAATCATGGGGGCTTGGCCGGCATTTGTGGGCGAGGGCGAGATTACCAGCATTGTGAAGCAGGAGGTGGGGCCAAAATGACGCGATTCAGCAGGGGGGGCGGGGGATTCTCTTATAACCGCGGGGGGGTTGGTGGCTGCTGAGAGGCTTGCCTGCCTTTCCGGGGGTCCGGGAGTGGCATCCGATTTGCACATCAAATTGATCAGTGGAATCTAGCAATGAGCTTTGTTGCATATCAGGTGTTTTAATTGAGAGAACACAATGCGTATTTCTAGTGAAAAAGATGCGCAGCGTGGCCATAGCGCCTGGGACCTGGCACACAGAGATGGGCTATTTGGTGCAACTGAAGTCACACTGCATAAGGACACATCTGCAGGGCGGTAGTGAGGTTTGCCGGGCCCCAGTAAAATTGGGGTCGTGGCTCGGGTAATTAGTACCCACTACCCCCTTCTCTCGGCCTCTGCACATCTGTAAAACATTTACAAGTAATCAAGGACTTACCATAGAAAATTGACAGAAGTTGATGTTCTGAAAGACAGAGTAGGAATGATCAATATATGATTTTATCTACAAATTCATTGGTTTTCTGGCATAAAAACAAAATAGTAAAACACTCTATTTAGTGAATGGTAACAGTCTACCATCTTAGATAAAAGAATACTAGGCTTCTGTCATACATTATAGAAATAAAACACCATTCCGTCATAGATTATAGAAGGATTACAGACATCCACTGTAGAGTATAGAATTATAATCCCTCCACTATAGATTATAGAATAACATCCTTCTGCCACAGATTGTAGAACAATAATTGCCTTCCACAATATATTACAGAATAATAGCCTTCATCCATTAATTATAAGATAACAGCCTTCAGCTAAAGATTTTAGAATGAAAAAAACCTTCCACCCAGGGGCATAGCTATAATGGGTGCAGGGCATGCGGTGCACATGGGCCCAGGGGGGCCCACACCTCACACCCTGCACCCATATAGTCTTAAACTTAACTGTCCGTAGTCTCCAGAGGACGGCAGCCATTTACCTGGTGTCTCGCACATGTGCAGTGCTGCTGTCTCTGGGAAACCGGCGCGGGCAACATTTTCCCTGAGACCTGCGCATGCGTAGTAGATTCTGGCACTAAGGCAGAATCTGCGGCACCACTAGAGAGAAGAGAAGGCCCACACTGAGTATGCACACAGGCCCTCTCTTCGAACGCCCCTGATTTCACCATAGGTTATAGAATAAGTCTTCCACCCTAGATTATAAAATAAAAGCCTTCCACCATAAATTGTAGAAATACAGCATTCTGCCATAGATTATAGAATGATAATAGCCTTTCACCATATATTACAAAATAACAGCCTTCTGCCATATATTATAGAATGATAATAACCTTCCACATAGGTTGTATAATAACAGCCTTCCACCCTAGTTTATAGAATAACAGCCTTCTACCATATATTATAGAATTACAGCCTTCTTTCATAGATTATATAATGATAATACCTGTAGCCTTCCACCATTGGTGGAGTAATTTAACTTAATAGTGAGGTAATGGTAGTTGCTCTTAATTTATAGTGGGGTGGATGGGAACGAAACTAGGATTTTTGTCAAGCGGTGCAAGGCAGTAATTTGCCCCCCTCACCTCCCCGCCATAACTATAGTAATTTGTCCTCTCAGGGACCCCCCCCCCTACCCCGGTGACTCTATAGCATATAACACTATGCCACACACAGTAATGCCTCTTACAATTTATGCCTCACACAGTAATGCCTCTCAAAACATTATGCTACACACAGTAATGCCTTTATACATTAAGCCCCACCCCGTGTCCCTCCAGCAGCCTCTCACCATGTCCCCCTGTGTCCCACCAGCAGCTTATTGCCTGCATCGGCAGGTGTAAATCAGGAGCTGCATGCCTACATTAGTAGGCAGCTGTCCGCAGTCCTTGACAGACACAGCCATTTGAATCTGGCACCAGTTGCAATCCAATCAAAGCTCGCGGACCGGCAGCTTCTGCTAGTCGCCGAGCTCCGATTGGATCGTGACGCTATGTCTCTCAAGGGCTGTGGGCATGTGGCTCCAAATCTGCTACCACCTGGGCCCCACTCACCAGACCACTCCCATCTGGCCGTCAACTCCGACCATCATCTAGGGGCCCGCACCTGTCACGACCCTGTCTAGTTTTCACCTTTTGGCATGTAGACTTACCCCTGCCAACTGTCTAATGGATCTGTGTGTGTAATCTGCCTGGGAGATCTGCTGTGATCATGCTGGCTGCAGCACATCTCTGTGTGCATTCCTTTCCACAGTGATTATTCTCCTGGAACCTCCTCTGTCTGTGAACACTGCTAGCCTTGATTGGAATCACAGGTGTAGTTCTGACTCTCAGTACTGCAGAGATGATTGCTCCCTCTGCATGTTGTGCCTCCACCACTCAGAGTGCTACTACCAGACCACCTGTCCGTATCCACCAATTCCTGCGAGACCCAGGGTATAAACACCCTCCCCTGATAGCATTCTGGGCCTGAACATCTCGTTACTTCTTGTGGTGTAATGCTTGTGCTTCATCCATGTACTAGTGTATTCCAGACTCCTGCTGATTGCTATACCTGGCGCGTCCGGAAATCCTGCTGGTTCCCAGACTGGGAACCAGTAATCCTGCTACATGAATATACCTGGAGCATCCAGAAGTCCTACTAGTTCCCAGGCCAGTGCATATTGTATTTTGCTGTTGCATGAATTATGGTCCTGAGTTCCCTGTGTGTTACCAGTGCTTCCCAGCACAGCGAACGCTACTCCAGTGCAGAGTCAGTTCCAAGTTACAAGGTCATTCCACGCTACTCCAGTGCGGAGTCAGGACCTAATACAGACCCGCTCGTGAGCGTAGGACGCTCACAAGCGGGTCGATGGTGCCCTCATGCGCACGACGGAGAGAGCTCCGTCATGCGCATGCGCGAGACCCGCATAGCGACAGCCAAGCTGTCGCTATGGGTCTCGCACCAAAGGGGGCATGCTGTCGATGGTGACTGACAGCACACCCCCTTTGGTGGGCGTGCCGGGGGCGTGGCTGCCAGACGGAGGCGTTCCCATGGGAACGCCTACCGTCTGAAGCCGGCCCCACTGACATCACTAGTGATGTCAGTGGGAGTGATTTTGGCTCTGATAGAGCCAAAATCACTCCAGGGCTTGCGGCAGCGAGACCCTACCGCAGGGTCTCCGTCGCAAGTCCGATGGTCGCGATGGTCTTGACCATCGCGACCATCATCATGGACGCTCGCATAAGCTGTGGGTGGTAACCCACAGCTATGCGAGCGTCCAAGAGGCCGCTCCATTTTTAGGTAGGAGGGCCCTGATTCAGAGTGAGCACTCTGAATCAGGCCCTCAGTTCCAAGTTACAAGTTCATTTCCACGCTACTCCAGTGCGGAGTCAGATCCAAGTTACCCATTCCGCTGTACTCCAGTCCGGAGTCAGATCCAAGTTACCCATTCCGCTCCACTCCAGTCTGGAGTCAGTTAGAAGTCATTCCACGCTACTCCAGTCCAGAGTCAGTTACAAGTTACAAGTCCTTCCACGCTACTCCAGTCTGGAGTCAGTTCCAAGTTACAAGTCATTCCACGCCGGTGTCAGTTCCAAGTTACAAGTCATTCCACGCCACTCCAGTCCGGAGTCAGTTCCAAGTTACAAGTCATTCCACGCTACCCAAGTCCGGAGTCAGTTCCAAGTTACAAGTCATTCTACGCCACTCCAGTCCAGAGTCAGTTCCAAGTTACAAGTCATTCCACGCCACTCCAGTCCGGAGTCACTTCCAAGTTACACGTCATTCCACGCTACTCCATTCCGGAGTCACTTCCAAATGACAGGTCATTCCACGCTACTCCAGTTCGGAGTCAGTTCCAAGTTACAAGTCATTCCACGCTACCCAAGTCCGGAGTCAGTTCCAAGTTACAAGTCATTCTACGCCACTCCAGTCCGGAGTCAGTTCCAAGTTACAAGTCATTCCACACCACTCCAGTCCGGAGTCACTTCCAAGTTACACGTCATTCCACGCTACTCCATTCCGGAGTCACTTCCAAATGAAAGGTCATTCCACGCTGCTCCAGTCCGGAGTCAGTTCCAAGTTACAAGTCATTCCACACCACTCCAGTCCGGAGTCACTTCCAAGTTACACGTCATTCCACGCTACTCCATTCCGGAGTCACTTCCAAATGAAAGGTCATTCCACGCTACTCCAGTTCGGAGTCAGTTCCAAGTTACAAGCCATTCCACGCTACTCCATTCCGGAGTCACTTCCAAATGAAAGGTCATTCCACGCTGCTCCAGTCCGGAGTCAGTTCCAAGTTACAAGTCATTCCACGCTACTCCAGTCAGGAGTCAGATCCAAGTTACCCTTTCCATTCTACTCCATTCCAGAGTCAAAACCCAAGTTCTTCAGTTCAATCCATGTTATTCCAGTCCAAAGTCAAAGCCCAAGTTCTTCAGTTCAATCCACGTTATTCCAGTCCAGAGTCAAGTTCCAAGTTCACCAGTTCAACTCAGCAAGTCTTCCTGCCATTCCCAGTCCGATTCCTCCAAGTTTTCTACTGGTTCCAAGTTCCCGTCATTTATCATCAAAGGCAGTCTTTTCAATAGAGCTATTTATGTCATCTGTGGTTCCAGTCATGCCAGTCTCCGTTGAATCCAGCTCATCACCTGAGATAGGCAACTTACAGATACCAACCGTGACACCACCTATATTTCAAATTCACTTGAATTACCTTTGGTTAATACAATTAGATCCCGTCTTATTTGGTTGAAAAAATATCTATTTTCGGGCAAATACACATAGGACCGTGAGAAGTTCACCGGCGCCTGCCCAAAAACAGATAGTTATCGGGCATGTTTTTCGGAGCCTCCTGAGCTCCTGAAAAGAAATGCATGATAAGCATGGGTGCTGAGAGGGGAACAATTACCTGGGCTCGGGCTTGTTGGGGAGGCCCGGATCTGACAACGCCTGCCGCAGCATACCCGCATTGCTCCCCACTGCCCGCCTTACCTGTCAGCAACCCAGCACATGCTGCTATGTGCTGGGGGGCTTCAGGGAGACAGCTGCTGCTGAGCTGCAGCAGTCTCTTCTTTTTGTGCTGGGGTGTGGGGGAGCGATCCTCAGCCCGCATGGTGCTGATAATACTTGTTTTTCTAAGGGGGCATGACCACACCCCCCTTTTAAGTGCGGGTTTAAGGGCTGATCGACTTAGCCCGGGGGACCGATTAACCGGCAGTAAAGTACCACGACTAATGGAATCCCCCCCACAGTATTTATTATTTTACAGTTTGTTTAATCCCATCAAAAAAATTATCAAAAAAAACCCTATGTGTGGTGCTGCGCGCTTGAGAGTGGGGCGCTGTGAGCCCTTCAGCATGGCGAAAATCCAGGGGGGCTGCTAACAAGTAAGAGGGAGGGGGCAGCATCAAAAGTGGGCCTCTGTCGAGCCCCTTCACCAATCTCAGGCCTGAGTAATTAGTACTTGCTTAGCCCGTCTCTGCGCCCCCGCTGACGAGTTCAACATGGTGAACAGGACCAGAATTCTTACTATATCAAGATGATGAATTATTTGTCAAAACACATTAAAATGGTGAAGTTGATGCAGAGATCTACTGTCAAGTAACCACCCTGTTCCACGTACTGTACTGTCATCAAGAATCAGCTTGAACGTTTGTTAAAGTGGTCATAAACGAGACTATTAGAACATTTGTCAGGTAAATCAGAGACTATGGGCTGTATTCAGTTGCCGGTGAAAAGTCCCTAGAAATTTTCGCATGGTGCACTTTCCTCCGCCATCGCTGGTTTTGCCTCCGGAAAAGTATTGCGCTCGTCTCCGCTTTTCGCTCCATTCAATTTCAAAGGACGCCCGGCGAAACTCAAACAGGTGAAAAGTGCTTTGGGAAAATAAGCCTGACATCCCCCAAACGATGCACTGACATGGGGGATCACTATGGACACCCCCGAATAGCCCTGCTGAAAGTATTTGGGGTGCTTAAATGCTCTCAATTGCTGCTATTTAACGTCTTTGCACAAGTGGTAAAGAATAGCATTTAGCAGGTTTTTTTGGCTAAAATAAGTAGTCCCAGCAAATTTGGGGTACATGAAAATGGGTGCAAGCATGGTTAAAATTCACTAAAGTGATGTTTTAAAAAACGCACCTTCAGCAAACACCTGCAATCAAAAAAACACCTGGGGCATACCTGGAGGACCCCCTGGAGTCTATTTTGCTAGTTTTTAAGTTTGTCCCCCAACTTTGAACTTTTTCGCCCCCAAAACGAAAGTACTTTTTTGGAGTGTTCTAAAGTATTTTTTTTACTTTTTTGACGCAGTTTACCTTTGGGGGACTGCCCAAGGCGGCATATGAGTTCCCACAACTTTGCACCCCAAACCCCCAATTCTGCACTTTTTTTCACCTGCATTCAGAGGCGAATCTTTTCCGCTGGTTACAAGGCGCAGACTTTTGGAATTGAGTACGGGCATAAGTTCTCGTCTGGTGAAATGACGTCACCGGCGAAAAATTTTCAACGAAAAACGGCTTATTGCGGCTAATTGAATACGGCCCTATGTGGTAAACTGACTAAGAATTGAGTTTGGTTGAGATTCTCGGGTGTGTTTGTCCATTTTTTTTAAATTTGCAAATTTACCAAAGGCAAACTCTGGTGAGAAATCATGAAACTATCTGCAAAACACGGATAAAAACACAAATAAAAATAAATACACCTTCGGACAAACTCGCGTGCACTTTCCATATACAGGAATACAACACGGGAATTTACCAAGAATTGTGATTGTAATCACTGGTGTAATTTAAGCAAACTTGGTCCAAAATAGAAGTTTTAAATAGACCCCCTCCTGAGCAGTGTGTTTAGCAGAATCATGCACAGATCAGTGTGATACTTGCCTGTCTCTGCCTGTAGTTAAGCAAATTTAAAAAAAAAGGGTTAAAGTGGAAAAAAAAATGACATTGAGTCCCCCCACAAAAGTATAACAAACCCCGGGCTCTGTGAGCCAGTGCTGGTTCATTAAATACGGAGGACCCCTACACATTTTGTCCCCTGTATTTTTTGAACCAGGAGTGGCTCACAGAGCCCGGGACTGGTTAGGCAATTTTTTTTTTTTTTTCAGATTGTTTTAAAAAATTTTAAAAACATTCAGCCTGCATATATCTCACTGATAAGTGCAGGCTGAAACATTTTCAGGAATGTTTGGCTACGGGGAACACCGGGGATAAAACACGATCACATACACCATCGAAAAACACGAGTCAGCTAAACACGTTTCTTGGTAAATTTGAGTGTTTTATCTGTCAAAAGTCTCCCGTGTTTCAGTGATGCTATGTTTAAACTCGGGCAATCTCAGACCAGACACAAACCTTAGTATATTTACCCCTAAATGTCTCATAAACATTATTCTTAGTTACTATGCATGTACTGCTACGGAATTGTTCTTTTCTCATATGTTTTTTCACTTGAATAGTGATATCTGCAGATATCAGACGGGGAGTTTTCCGATTTCACAGCATATGTTTTCTTTGCTTCTTTAGAAGAAATGTGATACTAGGGATTTCTACATTTGTCAGTTTAGCATGTTGTATGTATTAGCATTTGCTGGAACACTCTGAGAGCCTGATTTAGAGTTTACAAACCCGATGGTGTGCGTACTACTCCAATGTTAGAAGATCTGCAAACATCCCGCAGAAGAAGACCGGCGCATGCGCAGTACAGTTTCTGCACATGCGCCGGTCTCCTACTGCAAAATTTTTCAGAGATACCCAAAGCCGCTGTTTGGGGGTGGAGAGTGGCTGGGGCCGACATACGTTCAAGAAAATGGGGAGTGGGAGGGTTGCTGCCATTTTCTGGGTTTGCCGAGGCCTTGGCTATAGAGCTGTTAGGGACAATCTGAGTAACCTCAGTGTTACTCAGATTGCAGACTATCTCACTGAAGATCCAATGCTGCATCTTAGGATGCAGCACTGGGATCTGTGCTGTTGTCAGAAGGCGTCTTTTTACACCAGGCGCCTCCTGCCATATTAGCATATGAGTTGTGCAATACCGTACAACTCTGAAGCAGGCCCTGAGTCTACAAACTATTTGCAGTGATCAGTTATAGTACCTGAGTTCTGATGTTAATATGAAGTTGAAGTATATTGTGCTGGGTGCCGTAGTTATCCAAACAAGTTGGTACACCAGGTAATGTATATCTGTTCAGAATATGAGTGTTATTTAATAGGGTTTTAATGCAGTTGTTAGTGCTGGTGGTGGTTAGTCCACACATGGTACAGCTTAACCATATATCAGGTAGAACAAAAGGTAGCATATGACACAGGGAACATCACAAGTGTAACAAAGGTAGGTATAACATGGATTGTGGCAATCTGGAGCTCATGGTATCACTGGGTGTTATAGTGCACAGGCATGATTGCGGTACTGGCATCTGCGGATGGTAGCACTTGTGGTCTAGTGAATAACGATGGTGGTATAGTGTACTTGTGGGTAATACAGTGGAACTGCTAGGTACCAAAGTGGCGAGAGTCTCTTGGATCTTACCATTCATGCAGTATGCCAGGGAGTAAAGTCGTGCGGAGGCGCAGCACATGCGCATAAGCACAGTTAAAGGTCGGACCTATAAACCTGCACTCAAGCAGGTCCTAGTGACCATCAGCTCAGTCCTACCTATCAGATGCTAGAGGGAGGCAGTGCAGGAGGGTACTCCTTCCAACATCCCCCTCGCTCAAGACTGCATCCTTTACAGAACACTACATGAGCATATCATATCACATTTGACGTTTCTCTCCTGCAATGGAAGACATGGAGGGTTAAGAAAAGACATTTGTCAAAACAAAGCATCAACATTTTAAATGTGTTCCAGTCCATATTCCTGCTTAAGAAAACTTTCAGCTTTCTAAGTTATATTCAAAAGGCCCTGGTTCGTTTTGTTTAGAATCACAGACCCCCGAGAATTGCGGTTAAAGTTTTGGAAAGGTCAGTTGTAAAAGGTGAGAGAGGCCTCCCTAATGTTAAACTTTATTATTTCGCCTCCCATTTCTCCCATATTGTTGCTTCATACTCTCCCCCAGGTTCTACTTTATGGTTGGATATTGAATCTGCCTATACTACTCTCCCAGACTTAACTTCTTTATGGGGCATACTACCCACGCACCGACCTCCTGCATCCAAATTACTCCCTACTATTACATTTGGCCTCAAACTCTGGGATATCTATTCACATAAAATTAATCTTACTTCTCCGGTATGCCATCTAACTCCTATCTGGTATAACCCCCTGTTCCCTCCTGGTTCCTCTACTTTGAGGTTCCATAATTGGATCAGTGTAGGACTTAGATTCCCCACTGACTTTTCTGACCAAGGTCAATGGTTATCCCTGCCAAACTCCCATCCCAGACGCTTAATCCTTTCGAATTTTTTCAAATTCGCCATTTCTTACAATCATTACCTCCACTATCTGTCCTCCGTGCCCTTACTCCTTTTGAAAATCTCTGTAGACATTACCCCTTATCTAAAGGTCTAATCTCCCAGATTTATGCTCTCCTTTTAGATGCTACCCTTACCTCACTTAGACCTCACGAAACAGCTTGGGAACGAGATCTTGGTTTTCCTCCAGATGCCGAGGCCTGGAACGACATGGGACTGGGGATAGCCAAAACTTCTATCGCAACCAAAATTAAAGAGAATGCATATAAAATGTATTATAGGTGGTATTATACTCCAGAGAGACTTCACAAAATGTTCCCATCCTCTTCACCCGATTGTTGGCGGGGTTGTGGCTGCAGGGGTACTATGGCCCATATCTGGTGGACCTGTTCAATTATTGTCCCCTTCTGGGAATCGGTCCATAACCTACTAAATTCCCTTCTGGAAGTTCAGATATCAGAAGATCCTTGGATGTTTTTATTGTGCTACCCACCCCCGAATATTGACAAATTTTCTAAAAAAATTAGCTGCATATATCTTAGCAGCGGCAAAATCTCTTTTCTCTTTCATCCACTAGGGGACACTGGAGGTGCTTACGCTGGGGTATAGAGGCGTGGATAGCTGGAGCTGGCACTTTAAATAATTTAGAAGTGTGAAGCTCCTCCCCCTCTATGCCCCATCAGCCCTCAGTTTAGAAAATGTGCCTCTAGGAGCTGGTCACATTATGCTGTGCTCCAGCAATAGTTTTATTTTATTTTAAAGACGCAGTGAGTAACAAACTGCACATCCCCCGGCTCCTGCTGTGTTAGGGAGGCTGTGTGTAATCACTACACGCAGCTCCCTGCTTCTCCCCTCTCCCCGCTGTCCAGCGCTAGCACATGTCGGCGCTGTGTTTAATTTTACATAGCACGGTTGTAACAGTGCTACACTCTGCTTCCTGCTTCTCCCCTCTTCCCGCTGTCCAGGGCTAGCACATGTCAGCGCTGTGTTTATTTATACATAGCGCAGTGAATCAGCACTACACGCGGCTCCCTGCTGCTTCTCCCCTCTCCCTGCTGTCCAGCGCTGGCACAGGTCGGCGCTGTGTTTAATTACAAAAGCGCAGTTGAAACAGCGCTACAAGCGGCTCCCTGCTTCTCCCCTCTCCCCACTAATACACGTGGTGTAGCGCGGAGGGGGAGGTAATGGCTCATAGCAGCCATAATGGGGGCCCTTTGGGGCATGAAGAAGGGGGCAGAACCTAAAAAAGCAGGTGCTCTCTATACGCGGCAAGCGGCTGTAGAAAACAGTGTGGCTGCCAATCTTTAACTATTAAATGCCTGCATCTCTCCCTTATACAGGAAGAGTGCAGCATTCAGAAGGCTGGATTCTCTTGCTCCCCATTTCTGGCTACATGTGCATAATACACTGGGGTTGTAAGTGCAGGGAATCTGATCTGTGGGAAGGGTGGGGTGTACTCCTCCTCTGTGTCCCAAGCCAGCCTTCTGTTTTCATTACTTCTATTTGTACTCTGGGCCTGATTCAGAGCCGGACACTCTGACCAGAGCGCTCGCTCTGAATCAGGGCCGGGCTACCTAAAATTGGAGCAGCCTCTTGGACGCTCGCATAGCTGTGGGTTACCACCCACAGCTTATGCGAGCGTCCATGATGATGGTCGCGATGGTCAAGACCATCGCGACCATCGGGCTTGTGACGAGACCCTGCGGTAGGGTCTTGCCACAAGCCCTGGAGTGATTTTGGCTCTATCAGAGCCAAAATGACTCCCACTGACATCACTAGTGATCACTAGTGATGTCAGTGGCGCCGGACCCAGATGGTAGGCATTCCCATGGGAACGCCTCCTCTGGCAGCCACGCCCCCGGCACGCCCACCAAAGGGGGCGTGCTGTCACTCACCATCGACAGCACGCCCCCTTTGGTGCTCGACGGGTCTCGCGCATGCGCACGACGGAGCTCCCTCCGTCGTGCGCATTCGCACTTGGGCACCATCGACCCGCTTGCGAGCGGGTCTGAATGAGACCCTCTGTCCCTCTGTGTGTGGTGACTGTGTGTATCCATGTCAAACAGCAAAGGCGTCACAAAGGATGTTTGTCGGTTCTAAGGGTAACAACAAACTATCTAAGCCGCATGCCGGTGGATCCACGTTATGTGATGCTTGTATAGCAATTGATCCACCTATGGCTAATACTGCCTCGCTTGCACCTACATGGGCTGCTGACATGGTAGGAGCAATGACAGATTTAACGTCTGAGTTAGCTGAGACACGTAAGTCTCAGCCTCCCTGGGTTGCTGGCCTAACCAAGTCTCTTGACACCCTGGTACAGGTAAGGGGTACAGCTGTGTCCGCACATTCCACTTCCTTACAGGGACCGACACAAAAGCGTCCTTTATCGACTATTCTCCAGTTAGAAGAGTCTGACGAAGAATTCCTCGCTACGGAGGATACTGAGGAAGGGGAACTGGAGGAATCATTACAAGACGATTCCCCTCAGGAGTCCACCTCTCCCGGGGTGGAATCTCTAATTTTGGCGGCCAGAAAAATCCTTAACTTACCTGAGGATGTAATTCCTGCATCCCAGGAGTGTGAAAGAGCTCGGCGGTTTTTCCGTTCTCACTGCAGCTTCAACAGCACCTCTCAGTGGCCTGGAAACAACCGGATAAACAGTTCCAAATTCTGCGCAGGTTTCCGTCTAGCTACCCTTTTCCATCATCCATGATGGAGAAGTGGGAAACTCCCCCCTCCAGTAGATGCGTCCGTCTCCCGTCTCTCTAAGAAGCACTCCCAGTAGCCGGGATCTACAGTACTAAAAGATCCTTCGGATCGTAAACTGGAGACAACGCTAAGATCTATTTATACTGCAGCAGGTGCTCAACTTAGGCCCACCCTTGTTACTTCTTGGGTTAACAAAGCGGTGGTTTGCTGGGCTGACCAGTTGATTACAGGTACGCCTACTAGCAGAACATATCCGTGAGTCTGCAGTTTCTGGGAGAAGCGTCAAAAGATATCAGTCAGATTAGTGCTCGCATGTCTGCTTCTGCTATTTCGGGCCGCAGAACCCTCTGGTTGCACGCCTGGCAAGCGGACGCAGAATCCAAGCGTACGGTAGAGGGTTTACCATTCAATGGCGATATGCTGTTTGGCCCGGAATTAGACAAATGGATATCCCAGGCCACAGGGGGGTAAGTCTTCCTTCCTCCCGTCAACTGCACCGGCTCCCAGAAGACCTTACACTGGACCTTCGTTTCATTCCTTTTGTGCGCCACATTCCTTTCGTGGTAGAGCCAGAGGTGCTCCCTCACAAGCAAGAGGAGGTAGAGGTCGCCCACACACAGTTGCACGTAGACAGGAGCCTAAACCAGCTGAAAAACAGGTGGCATGACGGTTTTCCGTCCCACCTGGGACCACCTACAGTGGGAGCCCGCCTGCCAAATAAAAAAAAAAGATTAGAAAAAAAAATTTTTTCAACAGGTATGCTAATACCTGCAGACAAGGCCAGGATTCTACAGGAGGCTATCCAGTCTCTATTAGTATCATCTGTGGAAGTTCCATTTCCAGAACGAGGTATGGTTTTTTTTTTACTCAGACCTGTTTGTAGTACCCAAGCCGGATGGATCGGTCAGGCCCATCTTGAACCTCAAGTCATTGAACCTGTATCTGAAGATGTATCGGTTCAAAATGGAGTCTCTGCAGTCTGTTATTGCGAGCTTGGAACCAGGACAGTTCCTATTATCCCTGGATATCAAGGATGCCTATCTCCACGTTCCCATCTGGGAACCACACCAAGCCTTTCCGCATTTCGCCATATTGAAAGATCATTATCAGTTTCGGGCATTGCCGTTCGGGTTTTCCTCGGCTCCCCGCATCTTCACCAAAATCATGTCAGTCATGATTGCTCTCCTTCGGTCATCGGGAGTGAACATAATCCTTTGTTTGGACTACCTGTTACTCAAGGCGAAATCAGCCTTACTGACATATCAGAGTATGATCTTAGATACGGCATCACAGAGGATCTTTCTTCCAATAGATAAAGCCCGGGATATCCGGTTGTTTGTTCAGATGGTCCTCAGACCAAAGAAGGTTTCCCTACTTCTTTGTAGGCGTCTCCTGGGGAAGATAGTAGCTGCTTACGAGGCACTACAGTTCCGGCGGTTCCGCTCCAGGTTGTTTCAGCTGGACATACTAACACAGGGATCAGGATCTCATCTGCTTATACATCGACAGATCCGTCTGAGCCAAGCTACCAGAGTGGCCCTTCTCTGGTGGACACAATCCACCAATCTTTTAGCGGGCCAAAGATTGAGTGTTGAACTGGATCATCGTAACAATGGATGCCAGCCTTCATGGATGAGGAGCAGTAGTCCTTGATCATCACTTTCAGGGTCAATGGTCCCCTCTAGAACAAAGGTGGCACATAAATGTGTGGGTACTCAGAGCGATTTACAATGCTCTGATAGAAGAAATAAGATTTCAATCGCGACGGCCATCGCGTACATCAACCGCCAAGGAGGGACTCTGAGTCGCATGGTCATGCAAGAAGTAACTCTGATCCTCCGGTGGGCCGAGAGCCAGTCAGTAATCCTGTCGGCGGTTTTCATCCTGGGTGTGGACAACTGGGAAGCAGATTACCTAAACCGCCAGGATATCCATCCTGGGGAATGGAAGCTTCATCCAGGGGTGTTCAACACGCTAATACGTCGATGGGGATGTCCTCAGGTGGTCCTCATGGTGTCATGATTGAATCGCCAGCTCCCGGTTTACGTATCAAGAACTCGACATCCGCATGCAGAGGCAGTAGACGCTCTGACAGTTCCGTGGACCTACGACTTCGTTTACCTTTTTCCTCCGATTCCATTTCTTCCTCGACTGCTAAAGAGGATAAAACACGAGTCAGCCTTTGTCATTCTCGTGGCTCCGAACTGGCCAGGGAGAAGTTGGTTCTCGGACCTTCGGTCCCTATTGTCAGACGATCCATGGCCTTTCCTCTGCGCCCAGATCTTCTATAGCAGGGTCCTTTCGTACACCCCAACTTAGCGCAACTGCGCTTAATGGGGTGGCTCTTGAAACCGATATCCTGAATGCAGAGGAATCCCAGTTATTTCCACCATGCTATGCGCCAGGAAACCAGTTTAGGCTGCGCATCATCATTGCTTCTGGCGTTCTTATATCTCGTGGTGTTCCAGTTGGGATCTTCCATCTAGGATTTTTCGGTTGTCCCGATTATCTGTTTTTTCTTCAGACGGGTTTGGATTCTGGACTTCGTCTTGGAACTTTAAATGTGCAGGTTTCTGCCCTTTCCATTTTCTTGCAATGGAACTTGGCCCTCATTCCTGAGGGCAGACGTTTATTCAGGGGGTCTTGCGCGTGCAGCTTCCTTTTGTACCTCCGGTAGTTCCCTGGGACTTGAACTTAGGGCCTCATTCAGAGGCGGTCGGAGGATGCAAGCGGTCGCTCAGAAACTGGGCGGCCACTTGCATCCTGACCGCCCGCCTCTGTTGTGGTCGTTAGGCTGTGGGTTAACACCCACAGCTCTAACGACCGCTCGGGTGATGGTCGCGATGGTCATAGACCATCGCGACTTACGACGAGACCCTAGGGTAGGGTCTCACTTGTCGTAAGCCACGGAGAGCTTCTGGCTCTGTCAGAGCCGGAAGCTCTCCACTGACATCACTAGTGATGTCAGTGGGGACTCCCCCAGACGGCAGGTTTTCCCATGGGAACGCCTCCGTTTGGGCTGCCACCCCCCCGGCCCGCCTTCCAAACGGGGCGAGCTGTCAATCAACATCGACAGCTCACCCCCTTTGGAAAGAGACCCGCTACGACCGGCGCTGTCGGTCGTAGCGGGTCTCACGCATGCGCACGGGGGAGCCGGCTCCCTCGTGCGCATGCGCACTGGCAAATCATCGAGGCGGCTGTGCGGTCGTAGACTGTACGGCCGCCTCTGAATAAGGTCCTTAGTGCTTCTGTTTCTTCAGTCGTCCATGTTTGAACCTTTGGAAGAGGTTGATATTAAGTACTTTTCTTGAAAGACGGTCCTCCTCCTGGCTCTAGCTTCGGCTCGTAGAGTTTCGGATTTGAGTGCTCTGTCCTATAGGCCACCTTACCTGGTGTTTCATGCAGATAGGGCGGAACTCCGGACGGTGGCCGCCTTCCTTCCCAAGATAGTGTCGGCTTTTCATATTAATCAGCCTATTGTGGTACCATCTTTGGTGGAGGACTCTGGTTGTTCTACCTTGGATGTGGTTAGAGCTCTCTGCATCTATGTTGACAGGACTGCTTCCCTCCGTAAGTCTGAGTCGCTTTTTGTCCTCTGTGATGCGGTTCGGAGGGGTTGGCCAGTGTCTAAGCAGACTTTGGCACGTTGGATCCGGCTGACTATTCATCAGGCTTATTAGTGCCAACCGCCGGCCTCCTTCGTCCATTTCGGTTCATTCCACACGTTCTGTGGGTGCGTCATGGGCGGCCGGTAGGGGAGCCTCCACATCACAATTGTGTCGTGCGGCAACTTGGTCTTCAGTTCACACGTTTGTAAATTTTTTACAGATTTGACACGTTTGCGGATTCAGCATCTCATGTTGGACGTCTTGTTCTGCAGGTGCCGCAGAGCGCTCCCGCCCGTGGGGAAAACTTTGGAACGTCCCCAGCGTAAGCATCCTCCAGTGTCCCCTAGTGGATGAAAGAGAAAATGGGATTTTGGTACCTACTGGTAAATCCTTTTCTCTGATTCCACAGGGGACACTGGACGCCCACCTCAGCGCTCTCTGCCTGCCTGTTCGGTTGTTCCGTATGTTGTATGTTTTGGTTATTGTGTGTTCTCTTCCTTTTACTCCGTTTGTTCTCCATCTCCTCTCGGTCTTCATTTTCTAAACTGAGGGCTGTTGGGGCATAGAGGGGGAGGAGCTTCACACTTCTAAATTATTTAAAGTGCCAGCTCCAGCTATCCACGCCTCTATACCCCAGAGTAAGCACCTCCAGTGTCCCCTGGGGAATCAGAGAAAAGGATTTACCGGTAGGTACCAAAATCCCATTATTGCTTTAAACTGGAAAAAAACTTCCCCACAACTCTTCTCTGTACTTAAGAGTCAGATTTGGCATATTGCAACCATGGAGGAGATAACGTATTACCTCCATGATCGAGGGCAGGTGTTTTCTAGAATGCGACCGGTAGCAGCAGGTGCATTTTTGAAGAATTTTCAAAAATCACTGTAGGGACTTAAAAATATGCTTGCACCCATTTTCATGTACCCCAAATTTGATGGAAGTAGTTATGTTTTGCAAAAAAAAAAGCGAAGTGCTTTTCTTCATCACTTCTTCACAGGCGCATGTATGCACCTGCTGCGGCTTTTTAAAATCCTAATTATCTTCAGCAGACCAAATCGGGGGTACCCATAGTGATCCCCCATGTCAGACCATCTTTAGGGGGGTGCCAGGATGATTTCCAGAAAATTTATAGGACTTTACGATATTTACATTTCCGCCGGGTCCCGTTTTTGCTGGATTCTAATTGAATACAGGGATAAGTGGGCACGCGCCCAATACTTTATCCCAGAAAAAACAGCGATGATGGCGAAAAGTCCAACCTCAGACTTTTCTTCTCAAATTTAATATGCCCTATAGTCTCTGTGGTTAGCTTTGTGATACTTGACTCTAATGCTATTACCAAACAGTTGTACTCCTCTGTAGGGTTTTGCAGCATTGCTGTAGCAACCTCTTCGTCATCAATTGTGACACCAACTGAATAAATATCTGCTGAGAGATGGATAACATTCTATGTACTTGTTCATATATTTGCAAACACCAAGTTTTGTTGCATACAATGTGTGCCCCAGATCAATTCTGCTCATTAAACCTTTGTCATCTAATAATAACAATAATAATAATAATCTTTTTTTATTTAGCACTTTTCTCCTAAAGGACTCAAAGTGCTTTACATTTGCCTTTACAGCACAAACTACAAAACAAGCTTAACAAGGGACATTAGTGAAATGCTTGGGTGAATAGGCGAGTCTTGACTCTATTTTTTTAAGGCTTATGCAGGGAAGCGAGTTCCATAGAGTCGGAGCCACAAAGCTTAAGCCATTTGCAGAGCTATCCACGGGTTGGGTACGGGATGCAGGTCATTGGGATCCCGACAGGGTTAGGATACCAACATCTGTCGGTTGGTATCCTAACCCTCCATCCCTCATGCCTAAACCTAACCTACCCCTCCCCACTCAGTGCCTAACCCTCACACTAACTCCATTACTTACCTTCAGGTTCCCGGCTTAAAAACTTAATACTCACTGTACATTTCTATCATACAAATGAATAAGTGTCTGTCCGTATTTACTCAGATCATCTTACTTCATGTTGTCTGCAGCTTTGTTTATTCAAATTCAGGCAGTGGCAGCCTTAGTACAGATTCCACTTGTGTTAGCCTGGTGCTTAGGGAGATGTTTAGTCTGGGGGTGATGGTGTCCACTAGCACATAGGTACTGGGCCTATAACCTATTAGGAGAGTAATATGCTGGAACACTCAGTCCATAACAATTTGCAGAGCAATGGCAGAATGATCAATTATAGCAGAGACTCTCAAGGCGCCCCAAAAGTTCAGGTTTTAGAGATATCCTTGGTTGAGGTGGTTAAATCAAATTGACTGAGGTACTAATTAAGTCACCTATGCTCAACCATGGATATCTCTAAGACCTGAACTGTTGTGGAGCCTTGAGGACCACGTTGGGAAACTCTGAATTATAGTATGCGTGTGCTGATGTGAATATGAACTGCGAAGCAGATTTTGTTGGGTGCAGTAGTTCTCCAGACAAGTTGGTACACCAGGGTATTATATATCGGTTTGAATGTAAGTGGCATTGAATAGGTGTATAATGGCTTGTGCCTGTTAGTCCACACGAGGTATATTAAGTCTAAGAACTAGTTAAGCATACCAGGTAGAACAACTGGTAGCATATGACATGGAAAATATGCACTGTTTAGGTTCCTGAGGATCAAATTTGAGAGCCACTGACATGTATAAATAATTGCGGCACTGCTGCAATTATCAGTCCGTATCATGGCGTATATTTATCATTTTTAAATTAAAATTTCCATGCTTTGTACTAACTGCAACTCGCAGAGACAGTGGTAGCAATAACTGTTGACCATGCAACTTACTTTCCCAGCATATTTCTCCTCCATGGGCCTGTAACACTGAGCATGCGCACAGCACCAGATTCGGGAGTCTAGACAGTGGCTTCAATAGAGGGATCACAAGACCCACTCCTGTGAAATTACCTCCATAGGATTAAAGTGATTTATATCATCTGAAGATGGAGTAAACCTACTGGGCCAAACTCCGAAAAGCTAAGCTTCCATAAGGGTCAGACCATAGTCCCCATTAGTAATGACTGCAGTCTGCAGCACTAATAAGCCTTTTGCAGATTTCTGTGAGATCTCCTGCGTAAGGCTGTTAACACATAGCAACAATTCATTCAATTATGCAGAAACTGATGTTTTTACATAATTTTATGCACAAATGCTTGATAAATAGGCCCCTTAATAACAAGTACATGAAGCCTCTTTCATGCACATTACACTCAAATTTAGAAGAGATGTGCAGGACAGCTCCAGATAACTTTGAACCTACTACTTTAAAAAAAAAAAATGGAAAATTGAGTGAACCTGAAAAGTGCAATTGAAATGGACTGCATGGGGTTTCTCTAGGATTGTGGAATATTTTTCATCTGGGATAGAGTCAATGTAATTTCACATTACTCATTGATGGGATAAAGCTAGCTTAAATACTTTATTTCAGCTGGCAGGCACTTACCCTATTAACAGAATGGTGTGAGTACTATATTAAGAATCCCCACAAATCTGAGGAACTCACCTCCATGTCCCAATCTTTATTTTTCCAACTTTGCAAAAAGGAATCATTTTAACTGACACCATGCTGTGTTTGGTTTTAACACAAGTGCTAACATAAATGTGTGCTTTGTACTGTATGTCTCACAGAAGAGGGTTAGGAATACTACTGTAGCTAAAATGAGTTGTCCATGAATTGCAGGGTTACTGTTAAGAAGTGAAGGCTCAGGAATGCTCTTAGTTATGCACTGCTACTGTGTTTGACTTTTCATTTTATTTTGTTTGGTGCCTGTACTGACCTCAGGTCTGCTTGACTACATTTTTGCCCTATCCTTTGGTACCTTGCTTAGTGGTTTTCCTTACAGGATTCATTTTAAATGGTGTAGTGTGTTATCATCTGGACTCTCCTATTATCTGGGGAGTATTGGCACCTTTCTGCTCATCATTCTGATTGTTAGTGTGTTTTATACAGTCAGTTTATTACAGAAGTTTCCCTAGCCGGACAGAGGCTGCAGGAGAGAGATTGTAAGGTGCCTTTACGCTATCAATGGATGCATAAATCAATGGGGCAACACTCAGAATACCTTCGTTTTTTTGGTACATAGGGGTCAGACTGTAGTTCCTATTGCATATAATGGTAACTGTGTCGGCAGAGCTCTTTAGCCTTTTTCAGTTGATTTATGTGAAATCTCCCGTAAAAGGCTATTAGTGCATACCAACAAAACATAAAAATATGCAGAAACCACAATTTCTACTTTTATTATTGAAAAAAAGGCTTGATAAGTAGGGCCCTTAATATCTTACTGCAGTCTGCAGTAGCTCTTGTCTGCATGATTAGGAGTTTGACTATGGGACCTACGCCATACTTCCCAACGCTCCCGTCTTTCTGTCAAGCCTCCCGCTGCCCCGCAAAACTAATGAATCCCCCGCATTCCCCACAGCTCCGTGTGAAACCTGGACTGCGCATGCACAGGTCCGGATGTGACAGGGGCAGGACATGACTATTTCCCCTTCGCGCTCGCAGTATGCCTGCCTGGCCACGCACCGCAGGGTTGTGGGTAACGTTGGCCGCCTCATCCAGCAAGCAGAGCGAGCCTCCTGTGTGACTATCAGTGCAGGGAGAGACGTCAGTTCTCTCCTGCAACATCGGGGACAGCAGCGGCTACATCTCAGAGTACTCCCCCTGCCTAAACAAGTAGGTAATAGTAGTAGTGCTCAGGGGGTGTGTTACCTGTGATGGGAGCTGCGCTGCTGCAGAGAGAAAACCGGGCGGGGGAGGGATGGAGAGCAGTACTGCAGCAGCTATAACAGCCGGATTGAGTGGAGGGGAGAGGGCAGAGCAGAGGAGGTAAGTGCTCCGGGGCCCCCTCTCTATCAGGCCCCCCCAGCCTTTGATTATTCAACGTAGAATCTATAAAAAATGTTAAAGTGAAAGGAAAAAGTCCGAGCAGGAGGGGGCGTGGCTACATGACAGGGGGCGGGGCTAGATGGCACTGTGTGTGTGTGCAGCAGGATACAAGCAGCATGAGGGAGAGGACTCGAGGAGCACTGCAGAAAGTGTACAAAGTGTAAGGTACTAACAGGGAGGGGGGACTGTGTGTATAAGTGTGTATGACAGTATGTGTGTGTGGAAGTGTGTGACTGTATGTATATGTGTGTGACTGCCCCCCCCCCCCAATGCTAGGGGCCACCTCACCCTGCAAAGCAGCAGGCATTGATGGCAAATGTAATTATTACCGTTTTGTTGCCCATGTCACACTGTTACACTCCCAATAACACTGAGAGGCAGCATCCTATATACACACACACACACCCCCCCCCCCCCCCATGCCAGGGCCACCTCACCCAGCAGGGGGCAATGCGGGCAGCTATGGTTATTATCCTGCTTGAGCCATTTTACACCTATTACATCCTACTATACCGAGGTTAGCTGCCAGCTCCCTCCTGCACCTCCTATGCCCCCCTCCCTACGAATGCCAGGGATCACCTCACCCTGCAAGAGTCATTGCTGGCACTAGAATTATCACCTTGCTGGTGCCCATGTTAAACTATTACACGACAATACTACTATGATCAGCTACCAGCATTCTACTGCCCCTCCATACCCATCTACCCTGCCCAGCTTCTCTTAGTACTACAGTTGTTACCTACCAATACATGACACACCCCTGAGTGGAAATATATATGCCCATAGGTGGAGCTAGATATGCATGTGGAGCGGAGCATGACATGTCCCAGGGCTGGCTCTAGGGGTGTTCGACCAGTGCGGTCACACAGGGGCGACACCCGTAGAGGACGGCACACCTCCCCAGCATCCCGATTTCAGCGGGACAGTACTGTCCTGCTGTTCCACCCGTGGGTGGTCAAATCGGGAGGCTGGGGACCCCCACCGCCGCAGCTGTGCGGCGGTGCCAGACCCCCAGAGAGTGAATGGATGCCGCGCACATGCGTGCGGCAACCATTCACTGACGGGAGAGGGCTGGGGGAAGCCCAGCCTGTGACGGAGAGCTGGGCTTTACTCCCAACCTGACGTTATTTGGCGGCGTACCAGGCGCCCTCTGTGTGATGTTATTTGGAGGCGTGCCATGCGGGCACGCCTCCAAATAACATCACACAGGGGGCGTTGCCTATGGTAATTAGGCCACGCCCCCAATTTTTGGTTGCGTGCAGCAATGGTGCGAGCAAGGTTAGGGCACTCTCTCAAGAGCTGGCACAGGGTGCTCAGAAACCTGGAGCCAGCCCTGACACGTCCCCTCACTGGCACACCGCGCAGCACATTCTACTAACAAATATAATCTCCCTGAAACTAGTTTTCAAAAGTTGGCAAGTATGGCCTACGCCATATTGCAAGATGTTCTTTTACCTAGTAGGGAACACAGCTTCATATAATATCAGAAGCTATTTTGTGGCCTCTATGCTTATGCTTCACTAGAATGTGAGACATCGGAAGAGTTTAGTTTTTGCCCATTATAGCATCAGTGTTACACATCAGGGTCTTTAGACCGTTACCGGGGTAGGCGGTGTCATGTTACAGCCATCTGTGTCCCTGCTGGTTTTCTGCAGTATCCCAGAGACATACTGTATGTCAATCATTTGTAAAACATGCTGTTCTGCTTCATGGGCACGGCCATCTTGGGCTGTATCATGTGACCATCTCTGAAAAACCAGTCTCCAGCAACTCTGGTCACATGACACAGCCAGCCTATCGGTAAACAGGGTGCCCTATTCAAACCAGGAACTGATGACTGTTCATTGGGTAATGTCTAAATCCCCTTCACGGAGAGGACCCTGACGTCATCAGCCAGTGTCCAGCGTCATTCCCTGCCATCCAAGTGGGCATACAGGGGGAATATAACCATGTGGCGAGCGTAGCGAGCCACCGTGCCTGAAGCGTGGCGAGCGGACAACAAACATCTTTAAGTGGGGACAAAGTACTCCTTTAGCTGTTGTCATGAGCAGGAACTGCACTTCCGCCCTCACGTCACTTCCAGGTCCCTAGCACAAAGGGGAAATACAGCCAACCCTGTTCTTTGCCAGAACACTACTCTCTCTGAGATCAGTAATCTGGCTCCTGTCTGCTGTAGCTTCTGCTGTTGGGAGTCTCCTGTCACCTGCATTTGCAAAGTGCATTCCTACTGTTGTTCCAGTCTCCTGTTACCTCGACTTGCCATATCATCACTTAAATTCAGGTCACATGTGAATTACACAGGTTCTAAGGCTGCCTAAAATGAGGAGAAATGGAGACTTGAAGTCAGGCAGCCACAGAATCTGTGTAATTTATGTATGTTTCCTTAGTGTCTTCTGCAGCGGCCTCAATCACCAGTAACCTATGCTCCAAACACATTGTCACAGTCTGCATCCATTCACCACTAGGGTTCTGCATTTCATAGCTATACCAGTTCTGAGCACCTGCAGCCTGCTACAAGTATTACAGGCACTTCCTACAGTATATCTACATCCTGCCTCCAGTGGTGCACAGCACTATGGGGTCTACACCTCCTGCAGGCTGCCACAAACACTACATGCACTCCATTCTGCTCCTGGCACTTGATCCATATTGCTAATGTGACACCAGTCTTTTTTGAGAAGCAGCATAACCAAGGTGCCAAGCTACATCTACTCTCCTGCTAATCAAGCTAACCCTACGAGCCCCAATCCAAATCTACAAATCCCCAGTAGCTGGACAGTCAGAGTTTAATCAGACCTTGGCTAGAGCTGCACATTCAATAATCCATTTTTGCTGAGCTGCAAACTACATTCCTACTGAAATACTTTGAAAGCACATTCTTGTAGATCCATTTGCAGCACTCTAGTTGCAATCTGAAACACAGTATATACTCTATCCTCAGCTAAAATTAATTTTTGCTTAGTGCCATAATTTCTACTCTATAGTCCCCTAAAGTACAGATCAGCTGGATAATTACCTCAACACTATTCATTTACGCAGTTTAGCAATTGAAGCAGCAGATACTGCTAACAGTCCCATTACTCTAGAGACGTTACAGTTGCAATTATTTTACCCAAACATGTTGACAGGGTTGGATAACACTGAGCGGCATAAACTTTATTCAGAATCATTTATTCACTATCTTATATAAACTAGGTAAAAGTTCCCAGGCACTAATTTTTAATCACTCCAACTATTGAAACAGTGATGCTAACATTTTTATTCCCAATCTCTGCTATTACAGTCTAGGTTTTTAGGATATCTATGCTTGAGTCCAGATGGTCAATTTGGAAATTGACTGAGGTACCAATTGAGTCACCAGTGCTCAAGCTTGGATTTCCTTAAAACCTGTGTTTGGGAAACTGTGGCTTACGGTGGTGAAAATGGAATCATCATGATTTCACACCGGAAGTGAAGATCCCGACAGGGTAAGTAAATTAACTAACCCTAAACCCCCTCCTCCCCCCCCCTAACCCTCCTTTAGGGGTGCCTAACCCTCACCTCCCCCCATAAGTGCCTAAACCTAACCCTCCTGGGGGGTACCTACCACTAATCCCCCCTTCCCCTAGCCTAAACCTAACCCTCCCAGGGGTGTACCTAACCCTAAGGCGCCCCCCCCCACGAGAGGCCCTAACCTAACCCCCCGTGGCTGTCCGAACCCGCGGCACGGCTTACCTTCGTTCGGTATGCCATTAGACCCCTGTCAGGGAGCCGGCAGTCGGCATTTCGACCGTCTGCTTCCTGACTACATACCGGTCAAAATAGTCCATCTGGATCAAAATGGCTTATACCGTACTTTCCATAAACATTACTATTGGAAGGCAATATACAATACTCTTGTATGGGTCTGTAACATGTCAAAACAATTTTCTTTGGCCCAAGGAACCCAACAGGTATTTGTACTGGGCATGGAACCTTCCACTATTCTTACACATAATTCCTCCTTAAAAGCTGATTTCTGGGACACAGTGAAAGTAGATCAGACGCTGACTTATCTGGCTGACCCGAGTCCATCCCATAAGGTCACACTAGAAGTGCGACTCCGGCTAAGGGCCGTATTCAATTAGCGGAAGTCGGAATCCGCGAAAAAGTATCTGACTTAATTTCGCCAGACGGAAACTTTATTCAATTGCAAAGACTTTTCGCGTATGCGAACTGTAAAAGAAAAAGTGAGGAACACCCCAAAAAATTACTTTGAAAATGGGCCCGAAAAAGTACAAAGTGGGGATATATACACCTAAAAAGTAGCGAAATACACTTTTGAGGTGCCTGCAAGTATGGGGGAGGTGTTTTTTTGATTGCAGGTGCTTGCTGAATGTGCATTTTTGGTAGCACTTAAAACTTCACTTTAGCGATTTCAAACCATGCTTGCACCCATTTTCAAGTACCTCAAATTTGACAGGACTACTTATTTTCACCACAAAAAAACTGCTTTATGCTATTCTTCACCACTTGTGCAAAGACGCTACATAGAGCCCATTGAAAGCAGTTAAGTACCCCAAATAGCTCCAGGGAGGTTATTCGGGGACATCTATACTGATCCCCAATGTTAGTACATCTTTTGGGGGGTGTCAGGCGGATTTTCCCATTTCTGACAGCACATTTCGTCTGTTTGAGTTTCACTATGACGCGTTTTCGCCCAATAAGTTTCCGGGCTAAAACACATGAAGTCGGCGAAAAGTGCTTCATGCGAAAAAGTATCGTGGGGGCGAAACTAATTGAATACGGGCCTAAATCTCTGATATTTATAAAAGTGAAACAGACAGTAATTATTGACCCTTTGGCGCTATATAATACTTGATAGATTAAAAAAATGTTAATAAAAACAATTTATTTCAACATGTAAAACAGTATATGCAATTATTCTCATAAAGTGGAATACTTCTATTACAGAGAATAAAGTACAAATGCGTAAGAATATAATGATGCATATAAATATAGCAGCAATGAAAACATAAGTTGTCTGGTTCTGTTATGCGACAGGAGTATTCAGTAATTTGTATAATGATCAAAAACAGATATTCAGTACTCTCTTGGTTATAGAGTGCAAATGCAAAATGTCAAATCGAGGATATGTATGGCGAGTTCCCACCCAGAATAGGTGTTGGAGCTGCAGGTGAAAAAATGCAAGGCACCTCCGGAGTACCCTGCACTGGCTCCAAAGTCCACTCCGATAAGATAGGTGCTCTACCAAGTGGTCCAGGCAGCGCTATTGGAACTGTGCCTGGACCACCTGGTAGAGCGAGCACCAAAGGGGTCAATAATTCCTGTCTGTTTCACTTTTACCATCGTGGTTTTAAAGGGTAAAACCACTTATTGATTCCCTAGGCTGCAAATATATTTTGCGTTACGGATCCATTCACACCACTGTACCCATACCCTGATATCATGATGTAACTACACATTATAATTTTGCCTCTTCTCTTCAGTGTTCACCTCCTTCTGCTACCCTGGGGTAAAACTTCAATGGCATGTAGGGCAGGTTATATTTTTTTGAACATTGAATCAGTTATTGATTTGTTTAATTGGAGGAGCTGTCATTATGTACATAGTGCTTCTGAACTGAATGAGGCGAATCCTTATTTTGAAAATGATCTGTCAGCATCATGCAGGTCATATATCAGCACCGCCATTCCCCATCGCCAATTCGATCGATGATTGTCAGCCATAAAAATAGTAATTTGTTATTTCTGTATATAAAAATAAGCAAAACTTACAGATGTGTCCTCATACACAATTGCTGCAGTGGCACCACCAAGTCTCATATTGCTCGGCTAAAGCTTATTTTTTTTTTTTTTAAGTGTTTCTCCTTCATCCACTAGAGCAGGGGTCAGGGGACTTTTTTTCACCTTTTACCCCAAAATATATTTAGATACGCCAACGTTACCCCCTTGATTTGAAAGGAAGGAAATCCTATAGTAGTGCCCCCATAGTCATGCCCCTGTAGTGCCGCTTGTACAAAAAAAAACAACAGCTGCTCCTCGGAACTATAGGAGAGACGTTATGACGTCTCTCCCATAATGCGCATGGGGAGAGCCGGAAGCTGGAGTTCAGAAGAGAACTCCAGCCTCCGGCTAATGCGGCGCTGCAGGAAAGGAGCCGGGCACCCGCTGGTACAGCGGGCATCCAGCTTAGAGCCCCCCTGCAGCGCCGGGCTGGAGGTCACTGGCGCCGGGTGCAGCGGCGCACCCAGTTCAGCCCTGCATCCATTACCCCCAGGAAATTCAGTTTTACCCCAAGTGGGGTAATTTACCCATGTTCCCCGACCACTGCACTAGGGGACACTGGAGTCTCAGTACAGTGGGTATAGATGTGGGTTAACTGGGAACAGGCACTTTAATAACTTGAATGGTAGCTAGCTCCTCCCCCTCTATACCCCCCTAGACCCCAGTCTAAACTTTGTGCCCAGGGAGCTGGTACACTCCTTCAGGGCTCTCTGAAAGGATCCTCAATCAACACCAGGAACAGACAGGCAGCTCACTGCCCCTGCCTCTCTGTACAACTATTACACAGTAATATTGTGTTTAAACAGCACTGGTCATCGTGTCAGCGCTAGTGAGGGTAAAATCATATCCTTCTATGCCTTCTTATCTCTGCCTTTCAATACAGTCTCTGTGTGTCTCACTGTACTTTCACTTTGGGGGGGGGGGGGGGTGTCTGTTCAGTGTAGTACTAACATGACTTCTAAGGGGTCTAAGGCTGCACAGTAATCTTTCTCCTGCAAGATATTTACACAGCGTCAGTCAAATTCTTGCCTGCTGTGTGAAAAGTGTATTTCAGAGTCACAGACTCTTGTCCCACCACTACAGCCTGTTTGGACTGATCAGTTTTCATCAGTCATATCTCATCTGTCTGCAGAGCTGGAAGCTTCTCGCAGAGACAGAGAGGTTGCCAGAACTCAGACTACCATCTCAGAACCAGATTGGGCATGTTCATTAGCCAGATCTTTAGAGGGGCTCACAAAAGTTATGTCGGGCCAGGTCCCTCCTGCACAGCCTCGTCTTCTAATGTCCCTACTAAGAGACTGATTCCTAATCCCTTCAGGTGGGATGAATCTGAGGAAGACGAGATGCAGGAGCCAGAGGAAGGCGAGGTTCAAGAACCTGAGGAGGAACAGACTCCAGAGGAGTCGGAACCTGCAACTCGGGGCGTAGACGCACTGATTGCAGCAGTATGCCAGGTGTTACATGTTGAAGACATAGATCCAGTGGCTGCTAGACCGTCCACCTTTAATAAGAGACAAAGACAGGCTGCCACTTTTCCAGCGTCTGAGGAATTGGATGAGATCTTAACCTCGGCATGGAAACACCCAGATAAAAAGTTCCAAATTTCACGGAAACTTATCTTATTATCCATTTCCCTCAGAAAGCATAAAATTATGCGAGACTCCTCCTGTAGTGGATCCCTCAGTGTCCAGTCTTTCTAAGAAGATGGTACTCCTTGTGCCAGGAGCAGTTTCCCTAAAAGAATCTTCAGACAGGAAGTTAGAAAACACCTTGAAGTCTATATATACAGTTGCAGGGGTGTCTCTTTGTCCCGTGCTAGTCAGCTGCATGGGCTACACAGCTTTCAGAGGGCCTTAAGACTGGGGTCCAAGCGGAGGAGCTGATTCAGTTGGCAGAACAAATTGCAGAATCAGCCACTTTCCTCTGGGAAGCTTCAAAGGACATATGTAACCTGTCCACTAGATCTTCTGCTTTGGCTATCTCAGCTCATAGGGCTCTTTGGCTGCGACAATGGCAGGCTAATGCGGAATCTAAGAGGGCAGTGGAGGCCCTTCCTTACACAGGGGAGGTTCTGTTCGGATCCGAATTAGATAGGTGGATTTCACAGGCCACAGGTGGTAAGTCCACTTATCTCCCCTCGGCCGCTCCTCCTCCTAGGAAACTTGCTGCAGGACCGTCCTTTTCGTATTCCAGGGAGATTCAGATGTCGTTACAGAGGAGCTTCTGTTATTTCCCATGGATCCAGAGGCAGAGGTAGACCTACCCCATCCTTGTCCCAACAGGACAAGCCTGCGGTTAAACCCTCTGCATGACGCACTCCCTTCTCACTTGGGGGACCCCAAGGTGGGAGCTCGCCTTCAGAACTACAAAGATGTATGGATCCGGTCTTGCCAGGATCCGGAACATCATTACTCAGGGGTTGAAGTTGGATTTCAAGATTCAACCACCTCCTCGCTTTTTCACGACCGGTTTGTCACAGTCAGTGGCAAAACGGGTTCTGATTCAGGGAGCAAAAGACAGGCTTCTCTTGTCTCGAGTGGTAGTGAATGTCCCAACCCATCAGCGAGGTCAGGGTTTTTATTCCAGCTTGTTTGTAATTCCCAAGCCGGACGGTTCAGTGAGACCCATTCTGAACCTGAAGGATCTCAATCCTTATCTGCGTGGTTTCAGGTTCAAAATGGAGTCCCTCCAGTCTGTAATAGCAGGCCTCGAGAAGGTAGAGTTTCTCGTGTCCTTGGATATAAAGGATGCCTACCTACACATTCCCATCTGGCCTCCTCATCAGGCATTCCTTCGCTTTGCAGTACTAAATTCTCATTTTCAGCTTCAGGCCTTACCTTTCGGTCTTTCCTCAGCACCGAGAGTTTTCACGAAGGTCATGGCCGTGATGATGGCCCTGCTTCGGATTCAGGGTGTCACTATCGTCCCGTATTTGGACGATCTTCTTATCAAAGCCCTGTCAGTGACTCAAATGTTGCAAGATATAACGTTAACTCAGAGTCTGCTCTTGCAACACAGTTGGATCCTCAATTTCCAAAAGTCCTATCTACAACCAACACAGCATCTGCCATTCCTGTGGATGATTTTGGACATGGTGGAACAAAGGGTGTTCCTTCCTCAAGACAAGGTCTCCTCCATTCAAAACATGGTGCAACTGATACTGCGTCATCGCAGAGTATCAGTACATCTGTGTATTCGCCCTTTGGGAAAAATGGTGGCGACCTTCAAAGCCATCCAGTACGGGAGATTTCATGCCCGTCCATTTCAATTGGACCTTCTTTCCCAGTGGTCGGGGTCCCACCTCTTTCTTCACCAGAGTGCGCTATTGTCTCCCATCTCTTCTTTGGTGGCTGAATTCCTCTCACCTGTTAGCAGGCAAGAGGTTCGCAGTGTGGGAATGGATTCTCCTCACCACGGATGCAAGTCTGAGAGGGTGGGGGGCAGTGATTCTGGGAAGACACTTTCAGGGCCGCTGGACTCAGTGGGAGGCAGCACTGCCCATAAACATTCTCGAACTAAGGGCAGTGTTCTATGCTCTTCAGCTAGCACATCCTCTGTTGCAGGGTCAAGCAATCAGAGTGCCGTCGGACAATGCCACAGCTGTGGCGTATATAAACAGACAAGGCGGCACAAAGAGTCGAGCCGCCACGAGGGAGCCAAGCCGCATTCTACTTTGGGTAGAGGAATTTGCAATAGCTATTTCAGCAATTTTCATCCCAGGGGTAGAGAATTGGGAGGCAGACTACCTCAGTTGACAGGACATTTATCCGGGAGAATGGTGGCTCAATCCGAAAGTGTTTCAACAGCTGATTCAGCGTTGGGGGTCGACCTCAGGCGGATCTCGTGGCGTTGAGGTTGAACCATCAATTGCCAATTTACTGCTCACGAACAAGGGATCCACAAACAGTGGCAGTGGATGCACTGACAACGCCTTGGCAGTTTCAGTACGTGTACCTGTTCCCGCCAATTCGGCTTCTTCCTCATCTGCTTCAAAAAATCAAGAGAGAAAGGTCCAAGGTATTGCTGGTGGCTCCAGATTGGCCCAGACGAGCGTGGTACTCAAACCTATGACGTCTGTTGATAGACGAACCATGGCCTCTGCCTCTACAAGACTACCTCCCTTCTACAGGGTCCGTTTATCTATCAGGACTTAAAGCGGCTTCATTTGACGGAGTGACTGTTGAAAGGGCTATCCTAATAAAAAAAAGGGTATCCCTTCAAGTGTGATTCCTACTATGATTCGGGCTCGGAAGGAAGTTACGTCAAAACATTATCGTATCTGGAAGACATACATAGCTTGGTGTGAACGCCGCAGTTCACCTCCGTCAGAGTTCAAGGTGTCCAGTCTTCTTTTGTTTCTGCAGGCCGGTTTATCAGCAGGCCTTCGTCTAGGATCTTTGAAAGTTCAGGTGTCAGCGCTGTCCATTTTCTTTCATAGAAAATTAGCATTATTGCCGGATGTCCAAACCTTTCTATAAGGGGTAGTCAGGATACAGCCCCCATTTGTGCCTCCAACAGCCCCATGGGACTTGGATTTAGTCCTTTCCTTTCTTCAGTCTGCTATGTTTGAGCCTTTACAGACAGTGGAGATTAAAGTTTTTAACTTGGAAGGTGGTTCTCCTTTTGGCGCTTGCCTCGGCTAGATGTGTATCGGAGCTTAGGGCTCTCTCCTGTCACCCACCCTACCTCATTTTTCATGAGGAAAGTGCTGAGCTTCGTACGCAGATGACTTTCCTTCCTAAAGTGGTGTCTGCGTTCCACATAAACCAATTGTGGTTCCGGCGCTTAAAGAAGATTCTCCGGCTTCCAAATCATTAGATGTTGTTAGAGCTGTTCGGATTTATGTTGAGAGGACAGCATCTATTCGAAAATCGGATGTACTTTTTGTTCGTTTTGATCTGGCGCGACCAGGGTGGCCAGCTTAAAAAAAAAAAAAAAAACTATTTCTCGTTGGATTCGCCTGACAATCAGACAGGCTTATCTGGCCGCTTCAAGACAGCTGCCTGTTTCTATTACGGCGCATTCAACGCACTCGGTAGGTCCTTCATGGGCGGCTGCCCGTGGTGTGTCCTTGACTCATCTTTGTCGAGTGGCCACTTGGTCAGGCAGGCATACTTTTATAAAGTTTTACCGTTTTGATACCTTTGCGGCCTCTGCTTCACAGTATGGCCGTGCTGTTTTGCAGGGTTCTCAGCACTCTCCCACCAGGGATAGGAGCTCTGGGACGTCCCCCTCTGTACCGAGACTCCAGTGTCCCCTAGTGGATGAAGGAGAAAACAGGATTTTGGTACTTCCCGATAAATCCCTTTCTCCGATTCCACAGGGGACACTGGACGCCCACCCTGCACTGTTCCACCTGCATAAATTGCTGTTTTCCAGGTTTAGACGGGTGTTTTTATCCATGGTCTGCTTGGAATGTTGTGTTTTCTTTCATAACAGCTTTTTCTTTCTTTGTTCGTGTAGTAGCTTTTCTTCTCCTTTCTCCTTATATTCCAGCTCTCCTCGGGCAGAGTTTCTTTAGACTGGGCTCTAGGGAAGTATAGAGGGGGAGGAGCTAGTTACCATTCAAATTATTAAAGTGCCAGCTCCCGGTTAACCCACATCTATACCCACTGTACTGAGACTCCAGTGTCCCCTGTGGAATCGGAGAAAGGGATTTATCGGTAAGTACCAAAATCCTGTTTTTTCCACCCAATAATGTGTCTAAATCAGATGTGACAAACGGCTTCATGAGACTGCACTGATTAAATTGATATGCAGCACTTTTATATCTGTATTGGAATGAATGTGTATATGAATCACAACGGAACTTGCTGCAGCCGCTGCATGGTAGCACTTCACATACAGACTCAGACGCACACAACTATGCAGCGGCTGCAGCAAGTTCCGTTATGATTCATATACACATTCATTCCAATACAGATATAAAAGTGCCGCATATCAAATTAATCAGTGCAGTCTCATGAAGATGTTGTAGCATCTGATTGCAACGAAGATGCATTCTTGGGCAAAAAGATGCTCGGTGCAAGCAAGTCACAAGGGAGCTGGCGGCTCTCGTGCCAGTAGTCTCACGCCTGATGGCATATTGAGGCTGTGTGTATTAGGACACATCTATATATTAGGAGGGAACAAAAAAAGCTATAAGTGTAGGGAGGTGTCTTATGACATTACAGAGGCTTTCTAGAATAGGATAAAGTTACAGCAAGTAAAGCACCCTTGAACATCAATGTTCTAGTATTTCGTAAGGAGGAAAGAGGGTATTGGGCAAAACCCCTTTTACAGGAAACTGCTATTTGCTTAAAATAAAGAGATCTCTATATACGAAGTTAGAATTAAAAAAGATTTATTAGTCAACATGCCTATATTACAAAATGTGCATTATTTTGCTGCAATAAGCTGCAGTGACTTGATTGATGTGAACACATGTAAAGCAACATACAAGTTACTTTCCAATTAAAGTGTAATAGTGTACTAACTTCTCAAAGACTTCAATAAGACACAACATTTTCTGTAAGTCGTGCTAAAATATCAGCTCCCAAAAAGGAGTTTTCCAAGAATCCAACTGGCCGGGCTGGCAAACTCAGCCAGTAAGTGTTTCAGAATTGCCACTGCCAAGAACCTGGAAGTGCCATCTCTCAGCATGTGAGGGGCTCAGCAGCTCCTATTTCTGTTCAAGCAGCAATTGTATGGAAAGAAAAGGGTCCCAGAAGAAAGCAGCCACTTAATGTCTAGGCTTCTTTAGGGGAGAAGCTCAATCTTAAGAGTAGTTCTCCTTTAAGGCTGTCATATACACAGGACATTAATCCCTAAAGGCAAGAAACACTGGCTGCCAATATGTACTCTCACACTAATACTAGTATGTAAATCCTGTGTAAGTGTTCTACAGTGGAATGTACAGTGACATAAGGCAAGACACAAATCGTACGTATATTGTGAGGCAATTTCCATTACTTGATGTGTGTGATCAACTTCACTGTAAGATCCAGTTTTGCACATTATACGTAACATTTAGGGCTTGTTTTCACTGATAAGATGTTAATTTGCTTTTGTATTGAGAGACGTGGAATGCAAAAAACACACAATGAAAACACATCTGTAACACATTCATTTCCATGACTTTGGTTACCCATCTTCCCAGCAGGACGTAGTCATGTGTCTGGCGACCGCAAGGTCGCCGGTCTCAATCCCGACAGGTGATTGCCGGCTAGGGATTTATGATAGGTGTCGAAATACAGACGCCTATCATAATACCAACGCCGAGGACATCACCCCGAACGATGGTAAATCAGGGGAGCCCTTAGCGTTAGCCGAGGGGGGGTTTAAGGAGTCTAGCGGGGTTAGGTTGTTGGGGGGAGATTAGTGTTAGGCACCCCCGAGTAGAGGTTAGGTTTAGGGAGCGGTAAGAGGGGGTTAGGCACCCCCGAGGGTAGGTTAGGATTAGGCACCACTAAGGAAGGGTTAGGGAGGGGGGGCAGGGGAGGTTAGGGTACTTACCTGCCCGTCAGGCATCCACTGTTGGGCTAAACAGCCGTCGGCATTTCAATCCCATGCCTTCCCAGCATGTGTGAACGAGCCTTTGTAGGCGAGTTAAACAATTTTCAAAACTGCTCTGCAGCATTGCCACCTTATTCCGCATTTTGCCGGTAGAATTTGGCTATAGGTGTTCCTAATCCTATCCCAACCACAAATCACAGAAGGATGAAATGATGGTTATCGCTCCAGCTCTGTTTATAAACTACATAAAAACTTCACTTAAACTATTAATTCCATCAAATCGGGATTTACAAATACGGAGTGAAAAGGCAATGCCGCTGGATAGCAAAAGCAGAACTGAAAGATTACATTGCCAGAGATGAGCAAATCTGCAAAATAGTCTGCTCCACATTTTACTACTTTTCTCATCATTCATTTACAATGAAAATGCCACATCCATAACACATGTAAAGAAAAATACATTTGGTCTGTAAACTCAGTGGCTCTAGGGGCAAGTGCAAAATATCAAGTTCTCAAATAGTGCTTATCATTTATTAGTGACCCTCGACAGGAATGGAAAATCTCTTCTAGTTTATCCCCATCATATCCCCTTAAGAAATGTTTGCAGAAAATAAACAATGAGAATTGCACTTCCATGTTCTCCAGTAATTCATTTCTACTTTGCAGTTTATAAAAAAAAAAAAAAAAGCTTAAAAAATAAAATTAGACAAGAGACAAAGGCCCTGAAAACTCTGTACATTCAATAAACCCATAAGGGAGAATAGAAAGCTTCCTTCTGTTTGGTAACGAGAACATTCCTTGGTCTTTGGTCTCTTCTACCTGTCCTGCTGCTCTGCGGAATGTTCGCTCACGGGGTTGACAAACCCTGCATATTCTGAGTTGCCATTATCATCCATCTCTGCACTCACAAAGTCATTCTCCCACTCAAGTCCATTTGAGTCATCAGAGGCAGAAGTTGTGTGGCTTCCAGATTTCTTGCCTTTGTATTTTAAGGCTGCTCGGAGAATATCCTCTTCTGTTTTCGAGCGTTCTCTCATTGGAACCATCCTATTTATTCCTAGGTAAAGAGGTAAAATGCATAAAACGAATATTACAAGCCGCAAAAATTTACTTTTATTTTCTATTAATTGTCTTGTCGCACAAAATAGTACAGTATTGGAAAATAGAATGATCACTAGACCATACTCCCTCATTTAACATAAGTACTCTTTATAGTGTGCTAAAGACTTATGCGATGATCAATAAAAAGTACAATTTGTACACGGATTGTTTGATTCACATTACAATTATCCTCAAAAGTTTCCATCAGAATTCCATATATGGCCATACAGGGACCCATGGTATTCTGGCAGCATTATTATATCATCCAGGATTTCCTGGTTGTAGGGAGAGCAGATGATTTTAAGCAGACCCACAGCAGACCCACATCAGAAGCCCCAAGCTTGTTGATCATTAGTCTTATTACACAGATCGTGACCAGTTTGCTCAATTTCTGAATCCAGTGCTTTACATGAATAATGGTTTCTTCTCTTTTCCAACATAACTTTCCATTATAACCTCAGTGTGTGAATCCTGTAGTGCATTTGCACAAAAGCAAACCGTTCCATTGATTTTGTTTAAGCTTTCATCATTTTTGTGTCAGGCAGTAAAACTTCATGGAATCCATATGAAAAAGGAAGATGTGCAAAATTCTCAAGAAACATACGAGGTGTGGCTATTAAATAACAAGACTAATGCTATAAATTATGCTTAATTATATTAAGTAAATTTTAACTCTGTTTCCCTTCTATGTACTCACCTTCTGCATCCACACACTGCTGCATTCTTATTTACCATTGGTGAAAGCCGTGCTGTAGCTCATTTGTCAGCTGTCTCAACAGCTCTGTCGTTTTCTTCTTTACCTAAGTAACTGATGCAAAATAGGGTTCCCTTGAATACAGATGTGATCTTAGGGAAAAGAAAGAAGTCACACAGTGCTAGGTCTGGTGTGTATGGAGGGTGTTCTAGCACTGTAATCTGTTTTTTGGCCAAGAACTGCTTCACAGAGAGAGCCGTGTGGGCTGGTACGTTGTCCTGATAGAGGATGAAACCATTTTCCCACAAAGTTGCTAGAAGATTTTGGTAGTAATGTTGATTCATTGATGCGCCTTCTAGTACACAGTCTTCCAAAATAACACCCTTGATATCAAAGAAAACAATTAACATGGCTTTGAATTTGGATTTGTTTTGATATGCTTTCTTCATTCTTAGTGATGATGGTGTTCTCCAGTGATTGGACTGGTATTTTGTCTGAGGATTCTACTGAAGATCCATGTTTCATCACAGGTAATAACTATCTAAAAAATACAAATCCGATTGAATGTGTTCCCAAATGTCTGTACAAATTCACTTTTGATTTTCTTTCTGCTTGGCAGTGAGAAGCCTTGGAACCATCTTAGCACAGACTTTTGTCACATTAAGATCTTGATGCAAAACTTGCCTAACAGTTTGTTTGTCGATGGTTACTATTTCTGCTATCAATCGGATGCTGAATCGATAGTCAATTCTAACAATTTTCTCAATTTTTTTCATTTGTTTTTGATGCGCAAGGTCTTCCGGGACGTTTATCATCTTTGAAATCCTCACAACTGTCAAATCTTTTGTGCCACTCAAACACAGGTGCACGTGACATACAATCTTCCCGGTAAGCCTCGGTTAGCATACGGAAAGATTCGGTGGACATTTTGTTAAATTTAACTACAAATTTTAAGTTAACACGTTGCTCTACTTTTGTACTAAGTATTTTTACGAACACAGGAGAAAAAGACAACTTCTTTGAAGCTGTGTGATAGCAAACTATCGGTGCGAGAGGGGTGAAACTTGCAAAACAGTTTTGGGATAGTCCAATGTCAATGTTTCCCCTCTCCCTTTTAACTTACGCAGTATGGTGTATTTTTTACAAGTGCACTCTTGTTATTTAATAGCCACAGCCTCATATACTGCAGGGTAACTTAACAGCCCCTTAAATTATAAACAATTTTGTACAAAAAAAAGTTGCTTTTTCGTTAAGTGTTCATTACTGTTACAAAAGTGTATAGTATGCCATCTATCTTACAGCTAACCCCATGCCACCTATACCATACAAGGAAAGGGTCGTGATGCCCAGAAATCATATTCAAGAAAACGTGTTAATGCAAGATGTAACTCAATAAGAATGACAGATATTGCATAGAAAATAAGCATTAACAGTTTAGGCAAGCATTTTATGATGTTGGATAGTAAGAACATTACCTTCTTCATCCTCCCATTCCAGATCTAGTGATGTGTTGTCATCATTGCCACTTGTTGATTTTGTTCTGGTTGTTAGATCACAACTACTTTCTGTGTTAGGAGTCAGAAGGTTTGCATCCGACGATAATCCTAGTAAAAAAAAATACACATACATGTGAAAAAATCCATACTTTCATACAAAACTAACATACCAAAATAAATATACAATTGGCACTTCAATAGTGTCCAATAGAGTTTTGGTAGAGACTTCTTAGATCAGTACCTAGTCTTAGTAGCTCTCACCATCAGGGCCGGATTAACGGGGGGGCGACAGGGGCGATCAACCCTGGACCCCCACACGTTAAGGGCCCCCACACCCATCGGGGTTAAAGTGGACCGGAGGAGACTGAACCAGTTCCGCCTCCTCCGGCCAACCTAACCCCGGCGCCGCAGGGAGGCTCCATTTGCCAGGAGCCCGCTGTGTCCAGCGGGCACCCGGCTCCTTCCCCGCAGTGGCAGCCGGAGTCGGAGGCTTGAGCTCACGTGAGCTCCAGATTCCGGCTCATGCAGTGCACTATGGCAGAGAAGTCATGACGTCTCTGCCATAGTGCAGAGGAGCAGCCGAGCGGACTGCAGCGGACGCGGGGCTTAGCTTAAGGTAAGTATGAGCTTTATTTATTTATTTTTTTAGTGCAAGCAGCCTACTGGGGGCATTACTGGTGGGGGGCATTACTACAGGGGACATTACTCGGGGGGGGGGAGCATTACACCTGGGGCATTACTCGGGGAGGGGGGAGGCATTACTACTGGGGACATTACTGGCGGGGGGCATTACTCAGGGGGGAGCATCACTACTGGGGCATTACTTGGGGAGGGGAGAGGCATTACTACTGGGTGGGCATTACTGGGGTGGGGGAATTACTACTGGGGGCATTACTCGGGGGGAGGCATTACTCGGAGGGAGAGGCATTACTACTGGGGGCTCTACTAGAGAGGGAGCATTAGTATTTGGGCACTAACTATTGGGGGCATTTCTACAGAGGGCTCTACTAAAGGGGGAATGACTACGGGGGGCATTACTATTGGGGGCACAACTACATGGGTATTACTACTGGGGGATTTATACAGGGGGCATTACTATTGGGCACACACCCAATTACTACTGGGGGACATTACTACTTAGGGCACAACTACAGGGGTATTACTACTGGGCATTTATACAGAGGGCATTACTACAGGGGGTACTACTAATGGGAGTATTGCATAGGGGGCACTGACACTACTGGGGGCTCTGCATAAGGTCCCCATTGCGCATACCCCCAGTTTGTCACATTTAATAGGGGCCCCCACATGTTTGTTGCCCAGGGGCACCCACAGGCCTTAATGCGGCCCTGCTCACCATAACAAATGAAAGGCAAAAAAACATAGATAGTATAGTTCCATTGAACAAATATCACTTGGGTAGAGGATAGAGAGAAGGCAGTGGGAATTAGAGGGATGGGGACAAATCCCCTGTGTGTGTATGTTTACATAAAATCAACACGAGGTATGGCATGTAAAGGTATCTTTTTTTTAATGTTAGCTTCTTAGAAATCATCCAAGGTATAGATGTTAGGGTTCACAAAACCATATGAACACTAAAGAGAAAATATAATGGTGTAGTATGTAAAAGTAATCAGCATTTATAGACCCAATGGGTCACATACAATAAAAACAATGAACAGAAAGCTGGATGCACTTCCTGCCGGATAGCAGACGTAATAAGCATATCACAGATATATCGCAGAACATCCATCAAGCCCGGGTCAACATCCTGCGGCCCCCAAAAATGTGCGTCTGTGGGGGGTGCCTAAGAAAAGTCTTTACCAAAACTCAGTGGGACACTACAAAAGTTTCAACTTGTATATTTATTTTTGTATGTTGCTTTTCCATGTTATAATGGTGTCAGTGGCCCTTTTTGAAAATAAGAGTTGCAGCCAGGTAGTTTGCACCTTAGGAAGACTTCCATTTTCTGTTTTAGGACTTTCATACAAAACTATCAGAGAGACTTTAAATAACTTGTTTTAGGATGGAGCTTCTTATCTGGTTTTTAAAGGTCATATAAAATTTGGTCTCATCTGGCAACCTTAGTCCTAACACTGTGGCCACTTAATCCCAAACCTACATGTAAAAGAATACTAACATGAAACATAAAATCCTTCTAATAACAGCCATTGATTAATGGCAGGTATGCTGCTCTTGATGCAAGTTACATTTGAGAAACACAAATATTTCTGCCATATGGTTTTAGTAATATGTATCACCATCTAGTGGTATTGAGTGGAACTGCAACATGCACATTTTCTCCTTGCCAGCCTAACAAGGGGAATTTTAATCTATGATGTTATTAGGATTATGACCATATCTTTCAATGATATTGGGTATGAGGTATCGAATAGTGGACCATGGAAGAAGTTGCCCATAGCAACCAATCAGCTTTGAGATAGCATTTATCAAGTACAATCTATATAATGATAGGTAGAAGTTGATTGGAGAAGTTACACATAGCAACCACTCTATAAACTTCTCACTACATCATGTCTATGATTACAAATATGAAAAACTAATTGTAATAAAATATAGAGCTTTGTAAGCTGTTCGTTTTAGATTAACAAAAATTATTTTCTCCCATTAGTCACTGATGAAAAGATAATTTACATTAAATAACATGGTCAGGTGGAACACATGCACATCCTAGGGCAGACCAAGTCCATGATTACTATACAGCTTAGAAATGGAAACTTAGAAGAATGTTACAGCTTATCTTTCCAAAATGCCATCATGTTTTCCTTACAACATCTATGATTACCAGGAATTTAAAAACAAACATTATTTAATATACAGAATGATTTATTATAAGAGGTTACTTGTCACATGGCTGATCAAAGGGAATGCAGCACTAATAAAGACTTCACCAAAAAAAAAAACATTCTATGTATAGCTGGATGTGTAAACTTTCGATAAACTAATAGAAGATTATTTTAAAAACTCCTCATTTATGGTTTTAGCATGCAGAAAATACAAAATAACATGACTTACTGCTATTTCTGACCGCATCATACTGCAATTTCACACCTTGCAAGTAAGATTCAAAATCCTCTGCTATTGAGCTGTAAAGAGTGACAACAATAGAGAAGTTAATGATATTCATAGATGAATGTGACCAATGAGGAATTTCCAGTATTTTGTTATTTAGTGGATAATGACTCAACCTCAGTTACAAACAGACTTGGAGCTTACTGTAAGGTGCATATTAATAGAAATATAGGGCCAAATGTAATAGCCCGTGACTTGCGGGAGAAGTTGTGATTCCCGCAAAATAGTCATTAGTTAAATTTGGCAATTAGTTTAAAGACGAAGGAAACTTGGTTTTGCCTTTAAACTAATTGCCACTTTAAATTAAAAAAACAAAAACGACTAGCTTGCCGGAATCCCGCCTGGTCCCAAAAATCTCTGGCTATTAAATTTGACCTATAGAATAATTTTTCTCTCTGGTTTTTCTCTCTCTCTATTGGACACAATACAGTGATAAGGCAAAGATTAGAAATAGAATATCTTATATAACTATGATTGTAACATTTGTATACTACTCTCTATAAACCACTTAAATTTCCTTGACAGGGTGTAATATTCCTTAGATTTCCTTGATATGGTGTAAATGGAATCATTTATGGGCCACAGATTAAATACGATGAACATTTCCCTAGTATATAGTGGTATACATCCATAATTAAGACTTAAAATCTCAGGTTCATTTATTTATACATTTTATTAAGGTACTTGGAATAGTGGTGTAAGATATCCATTCCAATGTGGCACCTACCAATTGGTCCCCAAGAAAATGGTGGTTGCAATATTCCAATACCACAAAAAGTGATTTGTTCAATCTTATCATTCAGGTTACCACTGGTATCCAAGAAAATGGTGGATGTCTTTTACCAATATGGCACTTACTCCATTCTTGTTCACCCCCTAGTACTAGCCAGGTTACCAGGGCTCTACCCCCTAGTCTCCTACTCCCCTTCAGCAACTCTGGCACGGTTTGCTTGCCCATACATTGGGTACAGGATCATTTAGTGCTGAAATCACACTAACTTCTTGTATGCGTTGGGTATGGGATGTCAGCGTTCAGGATCCCAGCCGTCAGAATCCCGACGCTGGCATCCCAACCAAGTTAGAATGCCGATGTCCCCTAACCCTCATTGGTGCCTAATCCTAACCTCCTCCCTAGTGCCTAAACCTAACCTCCCCCCCTCCAGCAGCCTAACCCTCCCTCTAATCCCAGTACTTGCCTTCGGGATTTCGGCACCGATAAAATTCTGACAAGTGTCGGGATTCCAGTGTCAGCATTCTGACCGCCGGAATCCCAGTGGTTGGCATCCCTCTTGTACTACCTAGTCTGTGTTGTTATAGCAATATTTTGTACTTTTGCTATGTACTTTTTTGTTTACCTGTTGTATGTTCTACTTTTGGTCTGTATGTTGTATTGTTTTTATGTTTTACCCCTTGCACTGCGCTTTGGACACTTTGTGGCGCCTCTTAAACAAAGAAAATAAATACTAGTAAACTACTGGTCTTCAAGAAAATTGCAGCCATAAAATTAGAATTTGCATTCTGCCTACTAACATTATCTTAACTGTATCTGGTTTTAATGATATAATTAATTTTGTCACACATTTATAAATAAATTACAGAACCATACGAGTATTGTGTTCCAATATCTTTATATCTATTTATTTAGTTATTTGTATTTTATTTCCTATGACCACCAAATGGAGCATGCAAAGTTATATCTTAATATGTCAAATGCTCTATAAAGTTTCTATATTTGATTAGACAGGACGTCGCCAAATTTGCAATACACCTCTCCAATTTCATTAGGTCAGATTGCACAGTGAAGTAATTGATTCTTGATATGTCGCTAATTAATATTTAAAGGCCACTTGAGGTGCGGGAGGCATCATTAAGTCAAACACCTTTTTTCTATTGAGACTGGCATCAAGTGACAAGCAAATATGATTGGAGGAGTCCTGTGATATCACTTCCTTTCAGACATGGAGCATATCAGCTATCCTTCTTGGACTCCTCCTCTAGATAAGCCCTATGTTTTTATCTTGAAGTATGAGCATTTATTATATTGTTTTAATGTATGAATAAAGAGATACTGCACAGGGGACACAGTCAGGATGCTGGACGTCAGTATACAGACGTCGGAATCCCGAGGCTTGTCAGAATGCAGACGCTGCCATCCCAAAGAGATCAAGACATGCCGGCATCCCGATGGTAAGCATGTGAATAGGGGTTAGGCCAGGGATGGGGTAGGGTTAGGGGGGCAGAGAGAAGGAGGCTTAGGCTACTTACCGGCCCTTGCTGGGATTCTAAACATCGGAATACTGCAGTCGGTCTTATGACCGCCGGCATCCCGACTGCCGGTAAATCTTATGTATTCCACTGCACACAAGTGGCCTAGTAGTTTTCCTTACCGCTTAATTAGTACTTTATTTTGAGCGTTTTGAGTGGAACAACTTCCATCATTTAATCAAACTACAAATATTGATTTTTTTTGTCTGGATGCTGATCTTTTATTTGCACACGGCAATCCTAACAGTATCCAAAATGGGCTTGTTCTTAGATGCAAATCCTGTCTATGGCCGTTATCTAATTAGCAGCAACAACATTACGTTTTCACAGGTGGAAACTTATACAACCATTCGGCCGAACATATCACTTTTTGCTTGTTTGTGCGCTCCTGTTTATCGGACTATCCTATTTCAAAAGCTGCGATGACGCATTCGTGTGATAATTTTTGCTGGGATGATAGGCGAAAAGTACAGGAGAAAATTAGGAAATCAGCCTGTACCCCGAAAAAGGTAAACTAATATAGGCTACCAATATAGATGACAGCTAGTGACCATAAACAAAGGGTTTGTGGTTCTTTAACAGTGTCAAGAACCATAGCAAAATCTTTTGGTCAAAATACATGCTGTAGTTAAATTAGGGGTACATAAACATGGGTGTATGATCAAAATAAAACTGCCACTTGAACCTTCAATGTTTAAAACACCTGTATCATCCATACAGCCCCCCCAACATACCTGTCCCACTACTTTAAATTTATTTTCTAGCATTGTAAACTTTTTAATCCAAAAATGACATGTGATTATTGGCCCAATTAAGCTAATTAAAATATATTTTTAACCAATTCGTCATTAAGGGGGATGTCCAAGGGGTTGTGGATCAAGTCCCAACATTTTTACCTTAGAATAGGGGCTTTGCACAATTTATCACCTGCTCAGAGTTGGTGAAAACTTTTTGTAACTTCTATTCCATGCAGAATTCGCACGTGCGTTAACCGCAGCTAATAGGATAGCCCGATATGTAGTTTTACAAACGATAAGCAGTTTTTCACCGAAAAGCAGCTCATTGCAGATAATAGGATATGGCCCTGATGCCTATAAACTACATTACACAAAAAGTCTGGGGATATAAACTATAATCGGTAAGTAGTTCATAGTACAGCCCCTCAAATTCACCAAAAAGCTTGATGCGCTTTATAACTCTTGTAAATAGACTACAAAATACACTCTTGGGATATTCTGTCAGATTTAGGCTTGCTGTTACTGCAGTCTAGTTGTAGAGTATACTCTGTCTATTTGTCCTTCAGATCTACATCCAGAAGCCTTCTAATGAGTCAGTAAATTCAGTATGGAATCTGGCACTTACTACACTCCCCATATTTGGAACACCCTATTGATTCTACTAAATATGATACCTCTCAGAAATCTTTTAACATTCCAGCTATTCAGTTCCATAAGTAGGATTGTAATGCATAAATAATTTTATCTGTAATTTGGTCCCAACTGTATATGATACAGCCAGGACACAACTGAAAATTTATATATCTTACAGCGGAAAAAAAAACTGTATAAAGAAATATAAAATAGTATACAGTTACCTTTCCCCATTTTTAGCAGCTTCAGCTCTCTGCCTTATCCACTGCAACCTGTGTTGCTAAAAGAGAAAATGATATTGTTACACGGTCTTCACACAGAGAGAGGTCACTTGCTAATATCAGCATACATCACGTTTGGTCTATTGCTCTCCTATTTGTGGTCTGATTAGTGGTTATTAGATATTTCTCATGATCTCCAGTTTGTGTCAGACACAACTGCCATTACCCCTGTAAAGCACAGGATATTGTTTTTTTTTTTATATACAATATGCTTCAGAGTAAAAAGAAAAAATGAAAGGGGAAAAAAAAAGCCCCATCACATGTTGCCCCCAAAACTGACCAATATAAATAATGTTGTGCCAGAAGGCACATGTATAAATAAAAGTTTCATTCAATGGTTCCTTGTGGTCTATGATTTACTTTAACCGTTCTAGTAAGGTCTTCAACCTTTTATTCCAGCAGCTTTTTTCATACACATCAACTTGTATTTCAGGTTTAGTGCTCCTGTAAATACTCATAATTGCCATGTGCTTAGGACTTAATAGATGGTAATAGGCTTTGATAATAAGTAGAAAGAAAAAAAAAAAAACAGAGGCAGAGTAATGGGTTGTTGGTATAGTACTCAGTGTGTGAGTATGAGAAATTACCCCATGAGGAAGGGGTTAATCCAGAGGTTCCCAAACGCGGCCCTCAAGGCTCCCCAACAGTTCAGGTTTTAGAGATATCTATGGTTGAGCACAGGTGGTTAAATCAAATTGACTGAGGTACTAATTAAGTCACCTGTGCTCAACCATGGATATTCCTAAAACCTGAACTGTTGGGGAGCCTTGAGGACCGCGTTTGGGAACCTCTGGGTTAATCCCTTCAGATTCAGGAGATTATTCTACCCCTTACCCAAATGGGTTGGAGTTTAGGTATATTTAAGACCTCAAGATCAGTCCCCTACTGGCTGGTGTTTGGGGAGGATGTTATGACTCACCTGCTGCAACGTGTAAATAGTTCCTCATTTCTGTTCCTGAGTTCACACAATAAAAGATCCTACTGAACTAGTACACAAGCATCTGAATGGTGGCTTCAAGTTAACCCACTACAAAGTCCATTAGTTTCATTTAGACTGGCATTAAAGAAATCGCTTAATTACCGTAAAACGTAATGACACTCATCGGGAAGTTAACTAGTAAACTTTGGGTATGCACTACGGTCTCATGTAGAAGCCCCAGACCCATTACTCCTATCTGGAAGGGCAAAACGAACATAACTCTAAACTTATATTTTTCATCTTTTTACTTACCAGAGTTCTATTACACCTCAATTAGTTGTCATCATAAAGACAGTCTCTAATGTAGCATAGCGTTTTAGGATTACCATATACTATGCTACTTAATGGCTGTCTGACGGCTCATTTAGGATTTCATTTTACCTATTGCTCAGTTAGTTTTCATTTTCTTTCAAATGGTTATTGTTACTGCAAACCCATAACATGGAACTCAATGAGCGGGACCATAAATACTCAAATTAAACTGCTCCTCACAGAGTTTATACGGTGCTATCTAATGATCAATTAAACAACATCCTAATGAAAGTATGGTTTTCTGAATGCCATAGTATTTAAAGACAAACTACTGTATATTTTCTACTTTCAGATTTTTAAGTGCACATATCCACCGGATTTTGAGTTGCATCTTGTGACAATGCGTTACTTTAACAAATGGCAGTGGTCAACTGTGACTGTTCAAAACCAGGGGTGTTTTGCAGTAAATACTATTGCAGTTTTAAATTCTGCTGGCAAAAAAGGCAAATAATCAGTGACCTTTCAAAAACTGCAGTTTAGTAAATAAACCCTTAGATGTATTTACTAGCTATTCACTTTAGCTATGGCTGGATGCATTTCAAGGTGTATGAATGCATGAAATAGAACATGTATGTATCCTTTGTGCAATCTGACAATCACTACAGATTAATAAGATCTAACAAACAGAAAACATAAGAAAAACGAATACAATTCATCATTTAAATGCCGAGACTCTAATATATCAGATAACTCAACGTTAATAGCGCAGACAAAGCTATGTCAAGTCATAGACTAAACTTTAATTTGCTAATCCATCATTACATACTTACCTTAAAAAGGGGAGGCTCTGTAGAACGGCTCATTTAAACAGTGCAAGCCGAAAGGTTTAATTGAAGTGAATCTGCCAAATCCCGTATTTTAATATTGATCACTATTAGGGGTATTCAATATGGGAGCGAAAAGTCCGTACTGGACTTTTCGCTCCACATCGGAGATTTTCCTGGGATAAAGTATCGGGCGCACGCCCGCTTTATCCCCATATTCAATATATAAAACCTACAAAAATGGGAAGCTTCAAAGTGGGATCTGCGTAAAAAAACGAAATTTTCCTGGAATAAATTGTAGGACCCCCCTAAAGTTGTAAAAACATGGGAGATCACTATGGGTACCCCCATTTTAGCCTGCAAATGAAGGTCGGGGATGTAAATAGCCACAGCAGGTGTTTTCTCCCGACATTGAAGAAGTGATGCAGAAGAGCACTTAGGTTGTTTTTTTTTCGTTTTTTTAAGTGGTCCCATCAAATTTGGGGTACATGAAAATGGGTACTAGCATATTTTATGTCCCTAAAGTAAGTTTTAAATAATTCTGCAACTATGCACCTGCCGCTAATAGCCTATTCTAGAAAACATCTGCCGCATACTTGCAGAATTGCCCTGAACCTATTTCCCTATTTTTAAACTATTTTTTTCTTCACCTTAATTTTTAAATACATTTTTTGGGGTGTCCCTATTTTTTTTTTTGACACACTTATTTTTAAAATGTCATTCCAATTCTGCACTTTTTTTCACCACCTATTCAGTGGTGAAAAGTTATCCCCATTTTTTTTCAAAGACTTTTCGAACCTGCGAAAAGTCTTTGAAATTGAATACGGTGTAAAACCAAAACCTCAGAAAATGACGTCATTGGTGCGAAAACATCGCAAAACAGAGTTTTCGCTCCATATTGAATACCCCTATATAAATCTACTAAAATAATGTGTACCTTTGAGATCACTGCTGAAATGGAATATTTAAAAGATACCATAGTTTAGCTGACAGATATTTTCACTAACCTGCACATGCTCAAATTAAAGTTAAGCTTACACTGATAATTTCACCTTCCATTGTATCACATTTCAGTCTAGATTCCATAGCCCAGATAAAGGGTGGCTATGGCCAGGTTTTCATTTTGAAAAGCCTCTCTGTAAATAATCAGAGGGAACAGAACAGGATAGAATACATTGGGAGGCAAAAAATTCAGAATATTCATTACCCTTCCAGTGATTACATATTCCAACCATCATATCCATCCAGGACAAGTTTACCTAGCAGATTAGAACCGATCCTCTCCAAAGCCACTTTACTTCTATTTTACAAAAAAGCACTGATAAAGCTACACTGACTCAGCATGGTTTTCATTTAAATTGTTCCCTGTGGTCATACAGGAACAAGGAAGGTGTGGTAGAACCACTGGGGGTGGGTTATTCTGCATCATAGGGGTCCTGGACACAAACATCTTTCTGCTGGTTGAGGGATGGGGATTTGTATACTAAACCCCTGTTTAAAATCAATACACATTGAACAAGTTTAAAAAAAAAATACATATATAGGATAGAATCATGCTTTGTTATTTAATTTTTTATATATATATATATATATATATATATACACAAAAGAATAAAAATACACTTAAATTTATAATGTTACAAAAATACTTGTATATCACCTAACAAATGAAATATTCCAACCCCCTCCCCTCCAAGACAATAACAAATAAATTGTTAACTCCCTTCCAGTTATATTGAATTTGCGAAGCAAAACAATTTTACAGTCCCCTATTCCTGAAATACAAGTTGATGGTACAGGAATAAGCACTCTCAAAAATAATAAAGATACTGTATTGGCCGGCAAAGAATGCAGATAAGGGCATGCTAGTGTGCTGCGTTACAGGCATTTTAGGCTCTATACCGGCTTCCTTAATTGTGGTTTAAGATCAAAGTTTACTTGTATCATGGTCAAATATCTTAGATCTGTGACATTTGCTTCTGTTGTGAATGTTACTATTTACACTTTCATGCAGTGCAGTTTCCATATCTTCATTGCTTACAAAGTAACCTAGTTGTGCTCTAGGCAATGGCACCCAGATGTCAGTATAGAATAACCTGCAGATATAGAACATCAGATGGTTTGCAGTAGGTCAGAGAACATGTTGGCTTTCAGCACCAGGCTACCAAATATACATAGCATTCATATAGCAGTGACACAGAATAAGCTGTAGTAGTGGGGTTCCGATCCCTCACCTCCAATATATTTCTCTGCTTGGCTGCCCTGGCAGCTTCGCGCTTCGCAGCATATAAAGCCTCCTCTTCTAGTTTTAACTTCTCCTCCTGCAAGGCTAACTGCATATGAACAAAACAATAAGGGTTAACAAAATCAGAACCTGTCTAGCTTTCCCTCACGATTAGAACAGAAATAATAAAACAAAACTTCATGCAAGTAAAATATTAAAACAAAAATTATGATACTTACATTATTAATTAAAATAAAGCATACATGGTGTAAAACAATCACATTAACGGCTTATCAGACATATGTATGTGGTTAAGGCTGTGTGAAAACCTATATAACAGTCTGGACAGTGTTGCTTGACAGGGGGCCATTGGCCAAACCCTCCATACAGTAAGAGTCATTACTTGTAAAATTAAAAGATCATGAAAATATATTTAATGGGTGGGATAGCTGCTGAAAAAGGTAAAAGATTATAAGTAAATAAATAAAACAAGGCTTATTTGTTCAACATTATTATTGTCAACTACTGGCCTAATTATAAACCCAAACATATGTTATTAGTACTGTAGCATAAAAGAGTTATTAGACACTATGGGGGATATGCATTAAATGTGGGTTTAGGGTGTGGTTTTAAAACCACCACACATCACATGCGTTTTTTAGACCCAAACCGTAAATTTACTATCGTGGTGTGGAGGGTAAAACCTCACACACCATATGATGTGTGGCAGTTTCAAAACCACTAAACAGCAAGATATGTAGGAAAAAACACATGGTAAACATCCAGTTTTAACCATTCAATTTATTAACAGCCAAGGACTATTCAGCATCAAGTCAGTTCTCTGTGGGGGGTTAGAGAGAAAGGACAAACTATTGAACCACTACACCTGGAGAAGCCCAGCCCAATGCAGAATAGCACTGTGTCCCTGGTGATACCCCTGGGCAGTGTGTACCAGGGTACTAATGGTAAAAATACAGTGTCCTCTGTAGTGGCACTATAAGTGCTAGCATGCACTGGGGTGGAAGTGCATACTAATGTGTAGTGCCAAAATGGTAGATATTACAAGTGTAGCTCCCAATTATTCAAATCATTGAAACCAGTGCCCCCATTAGTAAAAAGTATTAAGTAAGTGTGCCCCTTTTGATGATAAATTATGTGTCCCCATCATATTTAATACTTTTTTGATCCCCTAATGTTTTCTGTAGTTTAGTTGTAAAATTAATGGATGTCTAATCTTGATACTTTAAATAGCGGAGACAATACTTCATTATTGTGGAACTACTAGTGCCATATGTACTTGAACGATAGTATATGCAAGCACTTGTAGCGTTACTACAGAGGACACAATGGGGCATACTCAATTGGGGGTGAGAATAGCAAAAATCTCGCACCTGAGAGGGTTTGCCTGCAGGTGCAGGATTTTTGCTATTCAATTAGGTGCTTATTTTTTCCTATTTTGAGCGCCGGGAGGTTTTTTTTTGCGCACCTCCAGAGCACGGCCAATTTTTCCTAAAATCGCCAAAAAATTGGGCGCAAGGTTTTTTTCCTCGCTAAACCTTGTGCCCAATTGAATATGCCCCTATACTTGAACATAATTCTCTGGTACCTATGGGTACCTGGAGGGGCCCAGTGCTATTCAGCATTGGACTGGACCTCTCTAGGTGCAAAGACTCAACATCCAAATAATGAAGGAAGGTACAGTAGGTGCTAACAGTATTCTATTTCTTTGTGTTGTGGGTATCTAAATCCAGGGATTTGTCCTTAGACTGGTCTACTATACTCCAGAAGTATAAAACATGTGGCACTCCAACCATGCCCTAATAGCAAAACTGTGGCAGGGCATTCTGAGATGTGTAGTTCCACAGCAGACTGAAGATTCCCAAGTTGAATGCCACGGCTATAGATACTGTGTTGAAATCTGAAAGGGCTGAATAAAACTTTTGGCTTTCAAATTATCCCAAAAATATAACAGACAAACTGAGGGTACTCTTCACCAAACCCAAGGACAGTATATTTTTTTATATATATTTTCTTGTTTTGCACTGAAATGACATCAGTAGGGAAGGGGATTAAAGTGGTCTTTAATGGAGATTCAGCCTCGGTGACGACGCAACTCAGACCAGGTGCCTGTAATGTTGTTAGTTGTGCTATACATTGTCTTTATGTATTCCACACTTTAAAGCTGGGTACACACTATACAATGTGTGACCCAGCGACGATGCGATGTAATAATACATCTCGTGCGCTGTACACACTGCACTGCTGGTGTATGGCGGCATAATGTGTTGTTAAATGCTGCATGTAACTGCACCGCGTCATCAGATGGGACGATGGGTGAACGACCATCGCGAATTTTGGATCAGGCGAACACTATACGTTGTGTAAGATATATTGTTCCGATCCACGCAAGTAGGATATTTTATATATATATATCCAGACTATATAAGGGCTACTTGACCCAGAAGCAAAGTGATGGAGTGCTGCGTCAGATGACCTGGCCTCCACAATCACCCGACCTAAACCCAATTGAGCTGGTTTGGGATGAGTTGGACCGCAGAGTGAAGGAAAAGCAGCCAACAAGTGCTCAGCACTTCTGGGAACTCCTTCAAGACTGTTGGAAAACCATTCCAGGAGACACCTCATGGTGCTGATTGAGAGAATGCCAAGAGTGTGCAAAGCTGTCATCCAAGCAAAAGGGGGCTACTTTGAGCAATCTAAAATATAAAACATATTATGATTTAACACTTTTTTGTTTACAACTTAATTCCATCATAGTTTTGATGTCTTCAGTGTTAATCTACTATGTTGAAAATAATTGAAATAAACAAAAACCATTGAATGAGAAGGTGTCCACAGCAGGTAAATGTGAGAAAATACCCAGGACACATGGGTAGTCAAGCTATCTGGTCCCAATACACTTGAGACAGTTTCCACAGGTATACAAGAATCTTTCATGACTCACTGTTAAATTGACCAATTCTATCCAGTCCATAACTATGGGACAATTGAGCACCAGCCACACTCATGCTATGCAGACCCTAGTGAGCATTAATAAATTCCTATCTTGTAGCATAGTAATATATTAATAATCTTCTATTTTTTTTTTATAATCTCTTTCTTAAAAGCCTAATAGGAGGTTTGCAAATTAAGTCTCATACTAATCCTTAAGATGAATAACGACTTTGCAGAAAGGAAAGGCCTGATAAAAGGCAGTGAATTCACAGATAGCAAGTTATAAACTGGAAATGTTTTGTTGAATCTATATGCTTAATAATAAGGGGGCTGCTCTCAACAGGAGCTCAGTATGATTGTATTTTGAAAGCCTGACAGAACATGGACAGAAAATATAACATGGCGAGATCATTTTCCCTAGCTCTGCTTATCAAAGGGAAAAACACTTTATAAATTTCAAGCACCATTTGTATTCTACTGACATAAATATGGTTGAGTACTGCATTTTTTAGATCATCATAGTTTATATGGCACCATAGATTTTGCAGCACCGTACAGATATAACATACAGGGAACAGTTTGAACCGGATAAAAACTGTATGGATGCAACTAATGATGTAACCACAAGATATACAGACAAGATCCGTCTACATACAGCCATGGCCAAAAGTTTTGAGAATGACGCAATTATTGGTTTTCACAAAGTTTGCTGCTTTAGTGTTTTTAGACCTTTTTGTTAGATGTTACTATAGTATACTGAAGTAAAATGACAAGCATTTCATAAGTGTCAAAGGCTTTTATTGACAATTAAATTAAGTTTATGCAAAGAGTCAATATTTGCAGTGTTGACCCTTCTTTTTCAAGACCTCTGCAATTCACCCTGGCATGCTGTCAATCAACTTCTGGGCCACATACGGGATCGACTGTCATGTCAACAGTAAAGGATCCTGAGACCATTCATGTGTGGGGTTGCTTCTCTGCCAAGGGAGTGGTCTCACTCACAATTTTGCCTAAGAACACAGCCATGAATAAAGAATGGTACCAAAACATCCTCGAAGAGCAACTTCTCCCAACTATCCAAGAACAGTTTGGTGACGAACATTGCCTTATCCAGCATGATGGAGCACCTTGCCATAAAGCAAAAGTGATAACTAAGTGGCTCTGGAAACAAAACATCAAAATTTTGGATCCATGGCCAGGAAACTCCCCAGACCTTAATCCTATTGAGAACTTGTGGTCAATCCTCAAGAGGCGGGTGGACAAACAAAAACTCACAAATTCTGACAAACTCCAAGAATTGATTAGGCAAGAATGGGTGGTCATCAGTCAGTATGTGGCCCAGAAGTTGATTGACAGCATGTCAGGGCGCATTGCAGAGGTCTTGAAAAAGAAGGGTCAACACTGCAAATATTGACTTACTTCAGTATACCATAGTAACATCTTACAAAAAGGTCTAAAAACACTGAAGCAGCAAACTTTGTGAAAACCAATAATTGTGTTATTCTCAAAACTTTTGGTCATGGCTGTACATGAAAACTACAGATAAGCAGACAAAAACTGAATGGATGCTTTTTTGACTAAATCACATGGCAGACAGTAGAATTTGGCCTAAGGATGCTATTAAGACTAAATCACATAGCAGAAGAATTTGGCATAATACAGAAGACAGGCATGACAGACATGAACATTACAGTTTTGCAGAATATAATGGATGGAAGTGATTTCAACCAAATTGCATACAGACGTGTTCCTTTACACTGTGGCTTCAGTCGCACAACATAGCCCGTCTCTGCGCGCAAGTTACCAGACGTCTCGGCCGCACGTCTTTTTTGCTCAGAATGTGCGTCTTATTCATACAAATAAAACAACTGCAAGTAACAAAACTGCGTGGCTAGCATACACAGACCACTGGGGTTTGCAAAATTTGTACATCTATTTGCGACTGAATCTGAATGAGTAAAAAGGGCTTGTATGCCAAATTCAGTTGCGCTTCATCTGCAACATTGTAAGTGTGTTAAAACAATTCCCAAGCGGTCAAAGTCGCAGCCTAGTCTACACTGAGCGGTTTTTCACTACGTCTGTCATACGGCTAGTATTCAAAAATTAAAGAAAAGTACAGTACACTACTCGTCTCGTAGCATCACAGTTGCGCCAGACACCTAGCGCTATATGGCATACAGAAACAATTCGCCAAAAGACATGCCAATGACAAGTGAGGAAAATTAATAGTGGAGAGACATAGGACACAGGGCCCTGCTCGTGAGCTTATATTCTAAAGGGAGGGGGTAATGCGAGATTATAGAAGCAAATGGAACAATAGGCATAGATGGCATGTGGTAGAGAAGTTGGTTTACACTGGAGACAATGAGAAGCCAGGAAAGCTGGCCAGTTGATCATGCCAAAGCCTTTGCTTAAAGCAGCGGAGGTAAGCTGGACATGGAAAAGGACCAGATAGGACATAAAGAACTTCAGAGGATGGCATGCAGACAAATCCTTCAGGCGGCCAGAGGAGGACCATTTTAAAATGGAGCTGATCTGGAGTAATTGATCGGCCGATATATCTGTTGGCCAGTGTGTATCACAGACATATCGCGTCGGCTGTGCTACAGAGATATCTGTCCATCGGACAGTGTGTACAGGTGGTCTGCCGACTGCCCGTACACATGCAGCAGAGGCCACGGGGAGGGGGGCGGGACACGCCCAGCAGCCAGAAGCAGATGATGGTCGTTCAGTGTGTATTAACGACCATCATCTGCAGATATATCTGTGCTCTGTGTACTACCCTTAAAAACAGTTTTATATAAGCAACACTTAATAAGCGTTCTAAACCATCCATGAATACATACTTCCTCACCCACTGATTGTGAGCTTGCTTATCAGATTTGTGGCTTCATCTGGTCATCGTCTTAATGTTTATTTATAAAAATCAGCAGTGCTGTGCACTGCTGGTTAGAGCACAAAACAAAGACTACGACAGGCAAAGAAAGGATAAAACTGAAGTATAATTACTTAGAACGTGAAACCTGGAGTAATAAAAGCATATTACAGTGCATAAGACCATTTGTATAAGAGGTGAACACAGAATGCTTAATGGGTGAGGGCAAGAATGAAGAAGTGGACGTGGTGTAACCAAATGAGTAGACAAGAGGAAGGAGGGTCCTGGTTGTGAGAGCTTACAATCTAGCCTCTATTGATGAATCCAACACTGTAGGCAATAAACTCTCTGGGGGCAGATGTAGGAATAGGGAGGGAGGCCGCCTTGCATTTGAAGCATTGGAGACTGGAGGAGAGACTACGTAGGAATGAGCATGTGTTGCCTAGGAATGGAGTAGTACAAGGAAAGTCTTGGAGGCGGGAGTTTTATGTGGTCATCAGTAGGGAGTTGAGGTACTGCTTATCAGCAGAGCATAGCGGTCATGAAGGAATGTGGAGTGAGATGAGGCTGGAGATGTGTGAGTGCGCGTGTGTGTGGGATGAAACTTTACAACATGCAGAATAAGGAAGTCACGTCATAAATACTGTGAATTAATTCACCAATTCCAGATGTGATATGTACGTTCCCACGTAGAAAGTTCAGAGAGGATGTGTTCATACAAACTAAACTTGGGTTACCAGACCTAGTATAAGGCAGATGCAACTACACTCTGATGACTTGAAGTAAACCAGGTGGCAATGCTAGAAATGGGAGGGGCTGGGCTGCACATCCTAATATTAAACATGATAATAGGTGCTACCATGCTGAGACCAGTAGTTCTACAGCAAAAAGGAGAGGGGGGGGAGGAGCAGGTGCACACTATAAGCACTAAGAATACAAATGATCAAAATATCTATAATAGACTGCAATAATTAACATGGTTTTAAATGTAAGGTTTCTTAGTTCATGTTTGGCCAAAGATGTTTGCCCACCTACCACGTCACGGCATTCAGTTTGTAAACAAGCCTAACAGCAAGAGACGGAAAGTGGAGAAGGAAGTACAATGTACACAAGAAACACTCTCAAAAAACGAAGAGGGAACCAGAGCTCGAACCACATTCAGTGAAGCTTCTTCTACAGAAAGGCCAGAAGATTGAAAGGCTGGGACTACCATTTCTTCATTCTTATGGAAACGGGATACCACTTTTGGAAGGTAACCCGCTCTTGTACGGAGGACAGCTCTATTCTGGTGAAAAATAAAGAGTGGAGAGCGACATGAAAGTGCTGCCAAATCAGAACCTCTGCGAGCTGAAGAGATAGCGAGTAGAAGCATCTTCGCTGTCAAGCATTTGAGGTTCACTATGTCCAAGGGTTCAAAGGGGGGAGCCTGCAGCGCTCTGAGAACCAAGGATAAATCCCACGGTGTCACCAGAGGGACATAAGGTGGCTGAAGGTGGAAACCCTGCAAAAAAGTTAACATTCGGCAGGAGAGTGATTCTGCGTATGAACCAAACTGACAATACAGAAACCTGAACTCTCAAAGTAGCAAAGCAAAGACCGAGGTCTAGTCCAGCCTGCAGAAAAGCAAGAACCCGGGAGACCCTGAAAACCTTAGGGTCATATTTTCTGCGAAAACACCATAAAAAAAATGAATACCAAATCCTGTGATAGATGCGGGCTGAAGCAGGCTTCCTTGCCGTAAGCATCATCTGGATCACGGAAGTAGGAAAAACCTTTGGCCTTTAAGATGGAAGACTCAAAAGCCATGCCGTCAAAGCCAGCCGATGTGTATCTGGATATAGGCAGGGATCCTGCACTAGCAAATCCCACCGTAGAGGAAATGGAAGTGGACTGTCTATGGATAGACATGTCAGATCGGTGAACCAATGTCTTCTAGGCCAGGCAGGAGCTATTAGTATTATCCTGCCGCTTTATTGCTTGAATTTTCTGATTATCCTTGGGAGGAGAGAGATTGGAGGAAACAGGTATGCCGACCTGAAGTCCCACTCATTGCCAGACTGTCAACGAAGGCGTCTGAGGGGTCCATTGTCCTGGACCCATACCTGGGGACCTTGTTGTTGTGACGCGATGCCATGAGGTCTAGGTCTGGTAGTCCCCAGTTGTCCACCAGGAGCTGAAAGACGTCTGGATGAAGACCCCATTCTCCGGCGTGTATGTCCTGACTACTTACAGTCCGCTTCCCAGTTGAGGATTCTTTGGATGAATATTGCAGAGATTGCTAGAAGATGGCATTCTGCCCAAACCAGAATGTTCGCCACTTCCTTCATGGCTGCCGGACTTCGTGTGCCTCCCTGATGGTTGCTTGAGCTGTCCATCTTCCCTGAAAGGTATGATGACCTGTCACCGCACCCATCCTCGCAGACTTGCATCCGTGATAAGGAGTGCACAATCTGGGATCCATAAAGGGCGACCCTTTTTTAAATAAGTCATCTGCAGCCACCATGTGAGGGAGAGCCAAACCGCTGATGAGATGCGGACCGTTTGAGACCTTATCCGATGATACTGACCATCCCAATGCAACAGAATCTATCGTTGCAGGGACCGGGAATGGAACTGAGCATATGCCATCATGTAGAAGGTGGATACCATGGACTCCAGGACCTGTATTGCCGAGTGAGCTGACACTCTTCGATCTTGGTAAACACCCGAGGGGCTGTGGACAGACCAAAGGGCAATAGTAATGTTGCTGACGAACAGCAAAACTCGGGAACCCCTGGTGGAATAGTGCAATAGGTACATGCAGATATGCATCCTGTATATCCTGGGAACCCTGAAATTCCCAGGTTCTATTGCCAACATAATTGACCCCAGGGTCTCCATACTGAACTTGGGCACATGGATGAACCTGTCGGGAGATTTCTGATTCAGAACAGAGCGATGAGACCCATTTAGTTTATGAAACAAATCTGAGTAATAAATCCTTCCCTGATAGCCAAAGGAACCGGGTTTATCCCCCCTGAACTGAGCAGGGCATGAATGGTCTACTAGAGGGCAAGGCCATATGTAGAACCTGATGAGGGAGTTGTGCCAACAACCTTATGTGGATTTCACACCTAATGCACTCTCACTGCAGGAGAGGGTAAAAAGACATTAGTCCATCTTGAAATCTGGAACAGTTTTTTTTTTTATCTGGAGTGTTCCATGCTTCCCCCATAAGCTCAGTGAGCTATTTAGATTTAGGTAATCCAGCCTAAATCACCTTCAGGAGTCTGAACACCAGGTTTATTAGGCTTTAGGAGACGGTACTTCATCTTCTATAAAGAGGATTGAATTAACCGCCCCAGCTAGAGAGGAACATTCACTGATGAATTACGCTCAACAGAGATGGGCCCAGAGGGAGAAAACCTGTGTATTCTCTGCCTCCTCAGATGTCATATCAGAATCTGAAAGCAGGATGGACTGAGAGGATGGTGCAGTCCATTTATATGCTTAAAATGCCGATGTCTTATTAGCCTGTATCCTCTACAGATAGGTAGATGTTAAAAAGCCAGATTCTGAACTGAGTGCACATAATTCTCCAAGAAGGATGTATGGGAAGAGGAAACATAACAGGCTGTAATCACTGTGGGAAAACCAAAGTGGGAGGCAGTTGTGGGGACTCATAAGCAGTCCACTAACTGCATCATAACTTGAGACTAGGAGGACCTTCAAGTGACCCTTGAACAGGTGCTGGCGAGGTGGACTGCTGTGGTGTCCATCCTGTATAAAAACCTGAGATTGTGAAGTACTCTCTAACCCCTATACACAAGGTAGTTGGGGGTTTAGAAAAAAACAAATGTCACATAAAATGTATATAATATATTTGAAAAAGGGCATTAAAATCAACTACCTAAACACAAGTTTTTGGTAGGATCTACACACATATAAATAGATTTGCAAATAGGCACTAAATTGCAGTTACATTGGTAGGATACAAGTGCAATGCATACAAATAAACTTACAAATTGTCAATGAACCAACTTATACAAGTATAAAAGTTGGTAGGACTCCAGTACTATATACCTTGCCATAGGAGAAAGGTATACTCAGAGAGAGAGAGACCAAATCTCCACTCAGCAAACACTCAATTGCAGTTGAGCATCTCTAACTAATTAGGAGGGGGATGGGCAGCTCAGTCTTCACAAGTAAAAGTAAAGTACAATTTAACCCCTACACACCTGGTAGTTAAGGGTAAAAATGGAGCAATAGCAGTGATAGTTATAACAAACAAAAATAAAACTAGCATGAACTACTGTTTCCCTTTATGCTTAGCATATATAAGTACAAAGGTAACAATGACTTTTTTAGCTGGTGTACTGGATTTGGTGAGGTAGCTGTCCTGTACCAGGGAGCACACAAACCATCCTATATGATATCCTGAGCCGACAGGCCTGCTGAACAGGATTTACATGAAACCAAGAGGCCAAACAGGATTTACACGATACCAGTGCAGGAGGCTCAACCTCCTTTGCAGGTGCTGGAGAGGTGGCTGTTTACACCAGACAACCCAAAAACCATCTTGCACAAAATCGTGCTCTGTATCACAGGTATAAGGTATAAATGCAATGTGACTGAAGTAAATGTGAAAATAAATGAAAACCCCACACACCTGTACAGAGTGATGAGGAGAAACAGTGATATATCTGACAGTTTAGAAATAAAAGGCAGTCTCAATACAGCAGCTAGTATTAAAGTCACATACAATGCATATATAAATTCAAATGCAAATGGGCTCCGAATCAACTGACCAAATCCCCGAGGGCTCGGTAAGATATAGAGCACTGTATACCTGACCCAAGGGAGAGGCATACAGGGAGACTGACCAACACCTATGAGAGCCAACAGCTTTCAGCAGAGCACCATAGATGGACTGTGAGCATCTCAATACACAAGGTGGTCAGAAATAACAAACCAGACGCGGGAACCCACACAAGAAGTTGCGTCTGGGTTGAGGGAGGAGCAGCCGGGGAAGTTCCCATCTCCCGTAAGATGCATTAACAGCACAGGTATGCTGGCCTCACAGTAGTAGACGCTACAAGCGTGCTGCTAGTCTACCATGTCATCTCCTTGGATGCGATTGCAGTCCGGGCCCCAGCGTCGCTGCTAGCTAGGCTTCGCTGTGACCTGCCGAAATCCCCAGGGTCCATTGCAGGAGCTGGCCTTTTGGCATCAGCGGAGGTAGTAGGAGTCGTAGTACATGCATCCTATTTAGTACTACTCAACCCAATAATATAAAAAACTAAGGTAAATCAAAAAATAAAAAGCCTGGGACTGCCTAAGCAGTCCTGCTGTTATAACAGGTGCATCTGGATACTTGTCGAGCACCAAAACAAAAAAACTAAATGCCTGTGGCAGGGGGCGGGGTATATAGGGAGGAGGTACTGTGCAGGCTGGGAGCTTGAAAGCTGTAGCAGATTGCTGCAATGGATTACTCCAACTACATGCACCCAAGGTAGTTCCTGTGGACCCTATGAAACCCGAAGAAGAAAGCACAATTTCTGTCAAACATTTCACTGTTTAGCAATAAAATAAAGCTGGGAGTTATAGTAAGAATCATACCTTTTAAACACAAACTTCATTATCAGTACATAAAACTTAACTGTACCTGAAGAATCTGTCAAATGATAGAAGGGTAAATTTACTGAAGTGGAGATGTTGCCCACAGCAACCAATCAGATGCTACTTAACATTTACCTAGCACCTTCTAGAAGAGAATAGCTAGAATCTGATTGGTTGCTATGGGCAACATTTCCACTTCAGTAAATTTACCCCTAAGTGTCACTTAACTATCATAAATCTGAAATACAAGTCACCTAACACCAAATCTAGTACAGGTTGAGTCTCCCATATCCAAATATTCCGAAATACGGAATTTTTTTGGCATGACTGAGATAATGAAACCTTTGATTTTTGATGGTTCAATGTACACAAACTTTGTCTAAGGCACAAATTCTTACAAATATTGTATAAAATTACCTTCAGGCTGTGTGTATAAGGTGTATATGAAACATAAATTAATTTCATCTCTGTACACAAACATTGTTTGAGCCAAAAAAATATATTGAATATATTGTATAAAATGATCTGCAGGCTGTGTGTATAAGGTGTATATTACACATAAATGCATTCTGTGTGTATATTTGGATCCTATTCCCAAGATATTTCATTATGGTATGCAATTATTCCAAAATACAGAATATTCCGTTATCCAAAATACCCCTGGTCCCAAGCATTTTGGATATGGGAGACTCAACCTGTAACATATATATATTTTATTTTTTTTCAGTTTTATACAATAAATATATATGCACTTCCAGATTTCATTGCTACAACTTGTCGTTTCACAGCTGTTATGAATATAGGCATTACTGATACTATACTAGCCCTCATCCCCCCAAGATAGCAATTTCTGTTTTTCACAGATTTCTCTGCAATTCTTTGTCAGTATTTCACTTGTCTCAAGTGTAAATACTTTTTTTCTTTATAAGTGTCTTCAACAATATGTTTGTGAAAATGATCATTAAAAAACAACTTATATATTAGGCCTGAGGTTAGTTAAGTAAAGTATTTACACTTGAGACAGAAGTGAAATACTGACAAAGACTTGCAGAGAAATATGTGACACCTGGAAATATTAATTACCAGCAATCATTCAATTACCTCATTTTGTAATCTGACATCATCACCTCTCTGTCGTTCAACAATAGAGTTGTAGTGCCTCTCCTTTAAATCCGTTATTTCTTCCTCACTTAGGGGCCTGTGAATACGAGAACAAAATAACTGAATTAAATGTACAATGGTTTGTACACTGCATATAGCCACATACCCTACCATGTTGTGTACAGCATATCTGAGCATTTAGGTGAACACATGCCTTGCGTAAGACATATGGCAATGATCTGTATTATCTATCTTACCTATTAATATTATTTTTACTAGCTGCATTGCCATCTGAAAAACCTAGAACATAAATACCACATTCCAACTATCCACTTAAGGACAATACCCCTTCAAGTTCTACATTTAGTTATAGATCATAAACTGTGTAGTTGGCCATGTACGAGGGTGCTTCAATAAGATAACAAAATCTCTCACGTGTGTAATGTCCTCCACTACATTCTAATTTCCCACCAGGCCAGAGCAGGTAGGCCACTGCTTCCCCTCGTGGCCATTAAACTGCGCCTCACGGTCAAACAGGTCTGTAGGGTTTAAAGAGGTGTATGATGCTAACGTAATGTCACGGAAACAGGCTTTGGTTTGGTGCACTGCCTATGATAATGGCAGGACAGATGTTCAAGATGAGCAGTGGCCCAGCCAGCCAGGCACGTTCACCACATAGAATTTGTACCTCAATTGAAGGTCTGGACCACTGAAGAAGCACCTGTGTAGAAGGCAATTTACCAACCGATGGTGAATTTAGCAAGCAGTTATGTCCTGGCTTCAGGCGCTTGACACGGATTTCTTCTATGCCAGGATAGATGCCTTGGTGCACCACTGTAAGAAAATGCCTAGACAAGTGTGGGGGGAATCGGTATGTTCAAATCCCGACGCTGGAAGACCGGCAACAGCAGCTCCCGACAGGTAAATTTTTTCACTTTCCCTAACCCTCACCACCCCCCTAACCCTACTGTAGGGATGCCTAACCCTAACCTCACCCTCTAGTGCCTAACCCCCCCTTTCCCTAGCCCGACCATAACCCTCCCAGGGGGGTGCCTAACCCCAATTCGCCTCAGGGAGCCCCTAACCTAACCCTCTCCCCCCCCCAACCTCAGGCTGTCCGCAACCGCCACTCGGCTTACCTTCGTTCAGTATGCCGGGCGTCAGAATTTCGGCAGATGGATGATAGGCGTTGGGATTTCGACAACCATCTTTAATCCCATGCCGGGATTTGACAGTCGGTAAACCAGCGGCCAGCATTTCGACCGCCACCTTCCTGACTACATATCGTGTGGGGACTATGTGGAAAAATCATCTGTACCACGGCCATACTATTCATTATACGTATATATACGAAGTGAATCAATTTTTGCAATGAGAGATCTTGTTACCTAATTGATTGAACCGCCCTTGTATAACACAACTAACAAAATGTCATCGATTTTGGAAGCTGTTGAGGAATTTCTTTTTTTTGTAGTGCTCATGCATCCCAACCGTGTTCGTACAGTAGCGATTTCTGATGCACGCACACAGAAGCGTATTGAAAATGTTTTGGGCGTTCCTGGGTGGTGACAGGGAGGTGGCTATTCAGGATACATGGAGATGGACCGTTTTATTGGTGTTTTATGGGAGTGTTGCAGGTGTATTGCTGAAGTGGTTACATACACAGGGCCTGATTCAAGATGGACACAGAACAGACAGCAGCTGGGTTTTTGCATCCATCTGCTGTGTGTAAATTTGCTAATGCTGCAGAAGGTGTCTTGTGTAAATAGACGCCTCCTGCAAGCTTCTATGATCCGCTGCTGTGTCAGAGGATGCAGCATCGGATCATCTACGAGAACACTGGCCACCTGTGTAACCCCTAAATGCTGGCGTTTTCACGCTGCCGGGACCAGTGAAGCTGCGTCGGAAGACGCAGCCACTGGCCTCGGCACACCTTAAATACTGGGCCAAAACCCCTGTTTTTAAGAACGCTGACCATCACCACCCTTTGCTTGCCACAAAACAGCTGCAAGTCGATCATGCTGTGGCTTATGGGGGACTGCAACCGTCGCAGTCAGTGATCAGCATATGCGCAGTACAGATCCTGCTCATGCACCAATCGTTAAGCATCGGAGTTGTGCGTACACTATCGGGTTTATGTACAACTCTGAATCAGGCCCACATACACTTACTCAAAAATCTGCTGGTGTAATGCTGCATACACACGGGACGATTTTGATGAACGATAACAATATTGTTGAACGATATATCATTCATGTAGTTCATTTTTAGGCAGTGAACGATCGACCAGCGATGCGCGTTCCCGCCATGGACGATAAAGATATCTTTCATTGTCCATGCATGCAGGGCAACTTGCACGATAGCGTCAATTTTCCCTGTTCAGAGATGTGGCAGGATGACTCACTGAAAGATATATCTTTGAACGATCTATGAACGATATATTTGAAACATATCTTTAAAGTCGTTGATGGTACAGATCGTACCATGTGTATGCACTTTAAGTTTCGATGGTGCAACAAATGGTGCCACCTAAAGACTCTCTATGCAGTATTGGAGTGTCAAAGTGGCTTCTCAGTTCTTGCACACTCAGACGCCCAGCTGTAAACCAGGGAAGGGTTTGTAGCGGCATTTGCATAAATATATATATATATATATATATATATATATATATACACACACACACACATATACACACAATCAGGTGCATAAATATTGGGACATTGACAGAATGTTCATATTTTGGCCTTTATTCACCACCACAATGGCTTTGAAATGAAACAAACAAGATGTGCTTTAACTGCAGACTTTCAGATTTAATTTGAGGGTAATTACATCCAAATCAGGTGAACGGTGTAGGAATTAAAACTGTTTCTATATGTGCCACCCACTTTTTAAGGGGCCAAAAGTAATGGGACAAACGAAACAATCCTAAATCTAACTTTCACTTTTTAATACTTTGTTGCAAATACTTTGCAGGCAATTACAGCCTGAAGTCTGGAACGCATAGACATCACCAGACGCTGGGTTTCATCCCTGGTGATGCTCTGCCAGGCCTCTACTGCAAATGTCTTCAGTTCTTGCTTGTTCTTGGGGCATTTTCCCTTCAGTTTTGTCTTCATCAAGTGAAATGCATGCTCAATCGGACTCAGGTCAGGGAATTGACTTGGCCATTGCATAACATTCCACTTTTTAGCCTTAAAAAACTCTTTGGTTGCTTTTGCAGTATGCTTCGGGTCATTGTCCATCTGCACTGTGAAGCGCCGTCCAATGAGTTCTGAAGCATTTGACTGAATAAGAGCATATAATATTGCCCGAAACACTTCAGAATTCACTCTGCTGCTTTTGTCAGCAGTCACATCATCAATAAATACAAGGGAACCAGTTCCATTGGCAGCCATACATGCCCACGCCATGACACTACCACCACCATGCTTCACTGATGAGGTGGTATGTTTTGAATCATGAGCAGTTCCTTTCCTTCTCCATACTCTTCTCTTCCCATCACTCTGGTACAAGTTGATCTTTGTCTCATCTGTCCATAGGATGTTGATCCAGAACTGTAATGGCTTTTTTAGATGTTGTTTGGCAAACTCTAATCTGGTCTTCCTGTTTTTGTGGCTCACCAATGGTTTACATCTTGTGGTGCACCCTCTATATTCACTCTTGTGAAGTCTTCTCTTGATTGTTGACTTTGACACATATACACCTACCTCCTGGAGAGTGTTCTTGATTTGGCCAACTGTTGTGAAGGGGTTTTTCTTCACCAGGGAAATAATTCTTCTGTCATTCACCATAGTTGTTTTCCGTGGTCTTCCGGGTCTTTTGCTGTTGCTGAGCTCTCCGGTGCGTTCTTTCTTTTTAAGAATGTTCCAAACAGTCGATTTGACCACAATTATAATGTTTTTGCTATCTCTCTGATGGGTTTGTTTTGATTTTTCAGCCTAATGATGGCTTGCTTCACTGATAGTGACAGCTCTTTGGATCTCATATTGAGAGTCGACAGCAACTGATTCCAAATGCAAATGTCACACCTAGAAACAACTCCAGACCTTTTACCTGCTTAATTGATAATGAAATAACGAGGGAATAGCCCACACCTGTCCATGAAATAGCTTTTGAGTTGATAGTCCCATTACTTTTGGCCCCTTAAAAAGTGGGAGGCACATATAGAAACCATTGTAATTCCTACACCGTTCACCTGATTTGGATGTAATTACCCTCAAATTAAATCTGAAAGTCTGCAGTTAAAGCACATCTTGTTTGTTTAATTTCAAAGCCATTGTGGTGGTGAATACAAAATATGAAAATTCTGTCAATGTCCCAATATTTATGCACCTGACTATATTATATATTTATATATACAGTTAGGTAACTTTACCTCCGATTTTTTTTTTTTTTCTTGAATTCGGGTGTTTAATATTCATAAATGATCCCATGAATGTCAGTTAAAGACAGGGTCATTATGTGAAATGTTAGATGTTAGATGTTATTTCTTTCCTTGTATCAAGTGTAACTGAGTGACAGATGAGTTATGTTCACATTTAAGTGTCCTTGGGATCCTATCCAAATCGTTATTGTGTGCATGGCCGTGAGCTTTGCATCAAGGACAGAATTTTCACTTTTTAATGCCTCCAATGGGACAGAAAAACAGCTGTTAACAGGTCATTAAGCCCAGAACACGTAAATATTCAAATAACCTTAAAGTGTTTTTCTAATGTAGATCTGTGTTACAGCAGAAAAACAATAACCATACTGCATACCATTGTGAATTAAAGCAGTGGCACTGGCACCCGATCAGAGCAACAATTGAATTCTCCCCTTATACATGATGAGTTTAAGAAAGCTCTTGGCCATCCAGGGAGAGATGGAACAGAGGGACTGATTCACTATGGATCGCTATTCTGCTTATACGCACGCAACGCAGTTGTTAATATCAGCGGTGACATGCAAATGTTTGCATTCACATTGTGATCGCAGCCTCAGACGCCCACTTGCTCTTACTCACATCCATATACTTGGCCAACATAGAGAAACAATCGGTAACATCGGACAGTTAATGAAGCCCAGACCTTACTCAGGAATTGCTTACTTCAGCGCACGCTATGACGCCTCAGGCGGCATATGGTATCGCAGTGGCTAATTCATGCACGCCCATGCAACAGCGTTGAAACGTACTGGCACGCCTGCGCTCGCCCGACCACCTCCCAGTCACCACCCACAAATGGCACTTCCTGTCAATCACTCTGCCATGGGTCTGCGCATCCTCTGCAATCGCAGTCCCGTTCGCATCTGGTCTGCGCATGCGCACTGCGATGTGTACGCATGCGCAGTGCGAATGAATCGACTGATTGCTTGTGTATAAGTAACTGCGTTCCTTACTTAATCAGGTCCAGAGATAGTTGGAAATGAGATGGAAGCGAGGCTTACAATCTATAATCCCGATCACATGGTCACACATACACACTAATTATTTGTCAGAACCTACCAGTATATTTTTGGTGTGTGGGAGGAAACCAACACACATGGGGAGAACATACAAATTCCACACAGATCATGCCTCCATCAGAAACTGAACTCTAATATTGCTAATCACTATGCCAAATTTGCTGCCCTCAGCCTCACCTCCACATGGATTACCTTCTCCCACTCCCAAGATTTCACCCAAACTGCTTGACTTCTCCTCTGGAACTCACTCCCATGCCGTAGCCTGCATGGCTTCAAACATGTCTTGTTCAAACCCACCTATTCATTAAAATCCACCAACACTTAATGCAGACCCTCTGTCCTCTATCCTCATCTCTTCCCAGTGCACCTTCCAGTTATACACCCCAACCCCTTAGATATGTGGCTCTCTACCTCAGCCCTCAACTATCCCCAACAGGTCATGTTTTAAGGATCTCTGTCTTTGGAACCAGGTGGGATAATAACTTAAAACAACAAGAAGGTGTTCTCCTATCATAGCGCACAAATAAAAATAACTTAACCTTTAATAAATTTCCCTTAATAAATAGATTACAAACCAGCAAAATCATTCTAAAATACAGACACAAAAATTTGTGCAATGAAATATATAAAAATAAAAACTAAGATCCCACTGTGTGTTTCTATTGCTCTAATTCTTACTTAAATACTAAATGTGTGTATACACTGTTCATATATTATGAATAACAGTATAATTTTAATTTGTGCCTTGTATGTTATGTTATATAATATGGTTATGTTATGATCAACTGTCTTACTATTGAAACAGATAGAAACACATCCAATGCATTAGGCAAGTGTCAGTAAAGTGTGGAATAATATATCATTTGATGTATGTGCCTCAATAAATACAGGCAAACTAAAATTTTTCACACAATGTTTGCGAGTCTGTGGGGGGAATCAATTAGCCGCGATAATGCGATAACCTAACGCACTTTGAGTTATCGCATCCTTCACAGGTTTTTACCGCTTATCGCGGCTATACGCATTCACATTTTTCGCACAAGCCTATTGCAAAAGTCGCGATAGTTTGCCACGATAAGCATAGGTAAAAAAAAAATTGTGAAATTGTCTGTACCCCACAAAAAAAGCAAAACTGATATAGGATAACAAGAGAATATAAAAGTGAACTTGTGGTCCTAGTAAAAGTATTTGGGGTTTTTAAAAAGGTCAAATGGCTGTTTACTACAGGTTTCTTAAAATGCCTAAGTGTATATATTTGTGTCATTTAAAGACCCTTTTAAAAAAACCTTCAAAATACGCCTATTACACCCATCTGCAATCTTCAAAACACCTGTCCCACTCATACAGCACCCCCATATATCTGTCCCACATCAATTAACCCATTTTCCTGCACTTTTTCACCCCTTACAAATGACATATTATTGGCCAAATTAAGCTAATTAAAAAATGTGGCATGTACTGTTACTATGATAATAGGTATGTGACGGCTGCAATGGATATTATCGCTCTTGACCCCACATACCACAAATATAAGCTCTTTGATTTGACAATAGTATTAGCAAGCTCACAAAATGGGGCTGCAGACTTGAAAGACAATGGAGGAAGACTAACATTGTAGAGGATAAGTTAAAACTATTCAAGCATATTGAAAAATACCAATTCTCTGTCACCCATAAGAAAACAGAGTTCATGTCAAATGAGAGCACAGCAGCAAACTATAGGTTAGCTCAGCTTTTCCATACAGTGGAGATGATTTGCCACCAGTATGCCTGTAGCCTGAGGAAACACTCTCCCAGTCAAAAACTTATTTGCAGATAGAGTACATTCCATCCAGGCTAGAATACCAACAGTGCCATCAAATGAATACAAAGTTTCCAAGCCTGAGAATGTAAGCCACCTGTCTTCATGGACCAGATTTGACCCAATGGATGTAGAAGACACAGCTGAATTACCTGAAGGTTATGTCCCACCACCTGTGACCTGCCTCAACCAAGCTTCCCATAGGGTGTATGGACATTATTTAGGGGTTGGGCTTAGGCAACTTACCTTTGAGCATCGAGATGCCACTGTCGGTATTCTGACCGCTGGGATTGTGTACCCAACCATATCAGAGTTTCCCAGCAAAAGAAATGCAGCACTTGCAGCTGGTAAAAAATGTAGCAGCCAGGCTATTAACTAACCAGTTCCGTTCCTGCCACATAACACCCATTCTTTACTCTCTTCACTGGCTAAGTGTAATGGTGCATACACACGGTCAGATTTTTCTTCAGATCTGAATAATAACGATTTAAAAAAATTGTTCAATCGTTCATATCTGAAGGAAAATCTGACATGCCTGAACGATGCGTGTTCCCGATGGTCAGATAACGATATCTGACATCTGATGTGTTTGCAGTCAGAATTGGACGATTCCATTCATTTTAATGCAGTCAAAAATCGTTCAAATCTTTGGTAAAATCGTTCATCTGACAAATCTGACCGTGTGTATGCACCATAAGATTGCAAATCTACTTCAAGATCGGCTTACTGATTTTCAAAGCCCTACATAACTATGTTCCAAGGTATCTGAAGCAGGTTCCGAATCCTTACTACACCGCTTACTGCGATCTGTAGATGAAGGACTTAGAATCTCGCTTAATTCATTTGAGGGTCGAACTTTAAGCTGTGAAGCTCTGACTATGGAACTCGCTTCCCTGCACAGTGCGAGAGACTCCACTTTAGAATCCTTAAAAAACAGACTTAAAAAAAATCTTACCTGTTTTCTCACGCAACATTCACTTAGTTTCTAAAAAAAATACAATGCAAATGCTTTGTTCTCTTTTCTGTTAAGCTTAGTTTGTATCTTGTGGTTTTTTTTAAATGTAAAAGCACTTTCAGTCCTATTGGAAGAAAAGTGCTATAAAAACAATAATAATAATAGTAGTGTAATTATTTTAAAATTCAATTATGACAGGCAACTTACCTTTGACTGCTTCCTGGGCTTTCCCCCTGGTAATACATAACAAAAGAGCATATTTCAGTACTGGCCTTGTTGCATATAATTTACTATAAAAGTTAAATAGAACCAAAGCACAAACATGACTAAAGCTATTTGGACTGTATGGAAAACAGTAGAGCTAAACTATTCAAACGGAAAGATAAATTGTGTGTTGGGTATATTCGTACCAATTAGGACAAGCTATATAACCCATTTCAATTAAAAGTTTTTAAACCCATGCACTTTCTATGTCAAACCTATATAATACTTGCTTTAATCTCTTACAGAACACAGACATTTTACCTCATGTCTACAAAAAAAAAAAATCTTAAAATGTATGCTACGATGTCATATACAGAGATACATAACCGGCTATAAAAAAATTTCCAAAATTGTCCTCAATTTATTTTTATCAAATTATGTAAGTAAGAACTATTTAAACTTAATTCAATATGATTTTTTTTTTTTTTTTTTTTAAACAAAAAATTGTAATTCCGATTTTTATAGCTTTAACCACTTGCCTGACATGGTGGCATCTGATACAAAGGCGGCTGCGGGAAGCTAATCTTCCAGCAGCCGCCTATATCAGAGGGACCTTCCCAGTCCCTCTGCAATCGCGGCTCCGCCTCCAATTTTTCCCGATCACTGCTGGCCACAGTGATCAGGTAGCCCAGTGGCACCCCCAGTCCCCCCACCCAGCCCTGCACTGCAGCCGCGACTCTGCCCCTAGTGTTCTAATCACTGTGGTCAACATGATCGTATAGCCCCGCAGCACAGACATTTCCTAACCCAACACAGAACTGCAGCGGCGGATTCATCTGCCCCCGATGTCCCGATCACTGTGGCCACAGGCAGTCGGCTGGTTGCTATGGGCAACATCTCCACTTCTAAAAACTAGCACTTTAGTCATGGCTTTGGATCTTACTAGAACCAGGAGGAACACTACCTATGAAAACCCTGTAAATGACACAAGAACTATTTATGTGTGGTCATTCGCCTGCATAATTTTCTATGAGGAATGCTGTGCAGGAGCAGCCCAAACATCTGTTTCCACTTATTATAATGCAGCCGTTTTAGAACTTAAAATGTTTAAAGAGTTTTTCCTTGTAATGTATTACTACCATAAACCCCACCCTTCACCCTTATACAGCCATAATGCAATAGCAAATGAAAAATATAAATATGATGCACTTAGCATATTAGCCTGAAGCTGTTTTTTTGTACATAAAATGCATAAACATACATAATACATAATATATAGATCCGACAGGAAAATAAATATTTATTCAAACATCAATTTAAATGTAACAATAGTATATTTTAATGTAAAAAAATGAATTCGTAACATTAAAAGGCATATAAATGAATATTCTACAAAGAATCTGTAAAATCTATAAAAATAAATCTGTTCTCCTAGCATGTAGCCCTGAATTATGAGCATACGTACCTCATCACTCTCTACAAGATTTTCAAACTGTTGGAAGAAAACATTATATGGTTAGTTTTAATTAACAATCATCTATTGATCATTCTAAAAGCATGTTATTTCATAAGCATCAAAAATAATTATACTGCTGGTTTATACAGATGTGTCATCATACATCATTGCTGCAGTCGCACCAAATAACCCCTCTTGGCACGCAAGGTCTTGTGGTACTTTGCTAGCACTGGGCATCTTTTTTTGCTGAAAATTTGTCTTATTCACAATGTGATGCAACTAGGACGCACCAGGAGCCTGTGCTAATTTGTGTGACACTTGTATATCTGTGTGCGACCGTGTCTCTGAATCTATATATAAAGTGCTACGATGCAGCTGCCGCGGCTTTATTCCACACCAAGTTCTGTGCTTTGTATACGGACTCTGTCACACACAGTTATACAAGTGTCACACATCGTATCAAGCAGCACAGTCTCCTGGTGCGTCCTAGTACATCGCATTGTGACCAAGACGCATCTTTAGCAAAAAAAGATTAAAACAACGTCTAGTGCTAGCAGAGTTGCATTTGACCTGGCGGCTCACTCACGTCAGGCATCTTGCGGCTGCATGTATGAGGACACATCTGTAAGTGCTGAAAATACCTCTACAAATAAAATGAGGTTTTTAAAAAAAAATAAAACAACTACTACTGATATATATATATATATATATCATACATTTTACATACTGCTCTGACTTTTCCTGTGGGTCATTCCATGTCAAGTGGGCCAGGGGTCCCTCCCCCCACCTAACCATCTCCAGTTTTGATACTAGCACCCACCCTTACTTTGAGGGCCATAGTTTTGCTACCATTATATTTCGCAGTGCTTACAGATAATATTTGGCCATTCACAATAGCTTACAATCAATATTTCCTATCACATGAACACACATATGCACTAAGGTTAATTGGATTATGACAAAAAATTAACCAAACAGTATGTTTTTGGATTGTGGGGGAAAACTACAGTACCTGGACATTGCTTGTCACAACTGGAAACAGGTATGGAAAAATAGACAGTACGATAACTTTTTTATTATTATAAGCGTAAACATAGTAAATCTATTATAACATCGATTTCATAATGGACACTTTGTCTACCCAGAGCAGACGTCACAAGATTAGGAAGTTCACATCTGTGTTTGTAAAAACTGTATACTATTCTGCATTTCTCTGTTCCCTGACAAAATACAACTGAGAATTAGTAAATAAATCATTCCATTTTTCACTGGTCATAATGGGGACAAAATATCACCATATCAAACAAACAAGTTAATGAAAGTAGTGCAAGGCTAGAAATGGTGTGAGCAATCACTTTTGTTGATATTTTGGCCTGACTTATGCCAAATCCTTTACAGCATTTCTCCTGTAAACAGTTGAAACCACCAACCTCAATAGTAAAGTGCTCTCCTCTAGCAGAAGTTCTGAAATATTTAGATCTGCAGAAAAAGAAAATGATAAAAAAAAAATATATGATTGACAAAAAGGTTAAATAAATAACAATTAAAAAAAAAAAAGTCATGTTATGCCCTAACACAGTGGTTAGTGGTGTGGTCTCAAATCAAATGATTTGGACTGTAATCTTTGTAGGCTGGGCCATATATTGGAGAGGCAGCGCACGGCCATTTACTGTGTGCCAAGCTTCCCTCTCCTTCCTGCACTACTTGACCTATTCTATGCGGCTTCCTACATATATTAAGGCCTTCTGAGACTCTAAATAGGGTCCCATCTACTGTGCTGCTGTTCACGGACTCCAATACCTTCCCACCCCCCTTGTCTGCCCAACCTCTCTTTGGGGGGCAATCAATTCTCAATGCGGGAATGTTCCCGTGTTAAGTTCCCAAAGCTATCCAATTTCCTGTGACTAGTAGCTTTCTGCATGCACCCTCCTGATAAAGTAGTGCCTCAAGGGATAGTGGTGATGTTACCACGTGCAGTACCAGCATCACGTACAGCACAACACTTAAGTGGGGAAATGCAATTTACCGCTACTAAGCCCTGGGCATTAGTCACAGTAATTTGCATCTCCGCAATTAAGTGCTGGGCCAGATGCAGTCAAATTAATAGCTCCGGGCAATGAAAATTGAATTCCTCCATTTGTGTCTGCTACCCCACTGTGTGTCTGTCACCATCTTTGTATGATACATTGTATACTCTGTCTCCAACCTGTATACACCAGTCTTTTCATGTATGTCTCTGTGTGTCCTTTTCTGTGTGTATGTCTCCCATTGTCCCACCATTCCATTATTTTCACCTCATTTTTCTCCCATCACCCACTTTCCCCTTGCACCACATCTTCTTTCCAATTCTCTACTCTCATGGTTTTCCTTCATGCTCTTCTAGTTGATGTTATAGGCAAAACTAGTACTGGTGGCTGCCAATCAAAAGCTACGTAGACAAAAAATAGTGCAACCGGGCCAAATAACTGAACTAAAGGCAATCTGCAATGTATGGGCTTCATCACAGATTGCAACCAAAAAGTGATTGGAATTGTTAAATCAGATTGTCCAACATGTTGGATTTCATAGATCGATTGGGGCTGTAGATTGCTAGTGTACGGACATTATCAGCAGATTTGCAGGCCGTTACCAGTAAAATGATGGACCTTTCAAGATTGGCAGATCTGTGTTTGCTGCAATCGATCTGCAAATCACTGATAAAGATCTGTAATGTATGGGTGCAGATTGCTAGATTGGGCAATAAATCTTCAAATTGTTCAATTGTCGTTTTCAGATTGCTGATGTATGGGGGCCTTAAGGAGGACAGGTAAGCACAATTTCCTTAATTAATCATTGTTGCTGATTATCTGAATAAGAAAATTATGGTCTAGTGGTGCCGTAAACAAAATCCAGAACACTGGGATGCAGTGATTGGAGAAATTTTGGATATGACTGCTCTGTTGCATTTATGTTGTTTCAAATTAAAATTTTCTTTCCCCATTATAAAGGTAAACTTAAAAATAAAACTTCAGCTGCAAAAAAAAATCAAACACAAAAGAGGTGCCAGACAAACTAGTTAAGTTTAAATATTTCAGTTTAGAATAACTTATTCATTTTATTTGTCACAGTCTGAAATGATGTTTATCTACTAATATTCCTCCAAAGTGCATTTACAGAGGTTACAAAAAGCTGTAATACAGGGTTAAAAATGAAAACTGAAAAGGGTACAAAACAAAAGCTAAAAATAAAAATGATTAGTTCCTAAAAAACCTGGCAGACATGCTCTATAACAAAATAATCATCTAGAATACTCTCCAACCTTGTGAATTACAGCATGTTCCAAATATGAAAACATGCCTTTCGATGAGGCCACTGTTTCAAAGCCAATAACAAAATTAGTGAGCACACAATTCATCTCACACAAAAACCTAAAATCAGCGATAAGAGAAAAGTCCATTTGATGTAGGGGAGGTACACTGTGTGCGCGCTCTCTGGTCTCTGAGCAGGCAGGTAGAAATGGTACAGAGGTAAACTTGGTAGCCCTCTCAAGAGAACATTCTATGGAGTGTCAGTATATTTCTGAAATTGCAAGCAGAGATTTTTGCACCTGTTTGCGTAGTGTGTGAATTTGCGCCATGCATACTCAGAAATGGGCATCAGTAAGTGCGGGTGATGCAGTCATACACATTTCCATCACATCTACAATGAAGACTGAAGAAGTGGAACTGGATGGTAACAAGGAGTTCTCACGTAGACAAAGTTCAGTGAGGGCGTGCTTATGCAAATGTGAAATATGCAGAATCGATGTAAGCAAGTCCATATGAGATGATGATGTGACTAGTAGCAAACAGGCAAGGGCGCAAAGGCTGTTGCCTCATGAGATGCATACAATTTGTATATTGGTAAATATATGAATTTTTCCATGCACGCTTCTTTTGAGCAATATACAGCAAATTTACTTCACACTGATTTAAGTCCAAATGGATTTCTAAGGGGCGGAAATACATAGTAAGCCACATACTCTTTATATACACAAATGATTCTACATTAAAATAATGGAATACTTTGTCCCAAACACTACAATAGTTTATGGTCAAGTTTTAATGATACAAACACTGAGCCTGGATCCAAACACCTCCAGCCAGACCTGGCACAACATAAAATTTCTATTTGAATTTATTCCTTTGCGGCTCTTTTCACCGTTCACTCAGATACTTGCCTGACATTCCCGTTCCCGATCAGGTAGAACTGAGGTAGTTTATGACTCTGGTGTCAGGCTGCAACTTTATCCCTCAAGGTGATTCAATTGTTTGTTAAGGCGCTCTAATGAATGGGCGCCCAATGTTGCAATTAAATTGTATTTGAACGCCCATTAATTATCGCGCATGTCACGCCTAATTAGACCGGGTTTAGCCGTGTAAAACGGCTAAACCTGTCTAAAGTCCTGGTTAGGTCAAAACTAGGACTTATCGCACATTTCTGCTCCTCTCCTAAGTAGGAGGCGAGCAGAAATGGCGGCGGCTATCACTCCCGAACGGAGCAACAATTTAATTGCTCTGTCGGGCAACCCGCATTGACAGCTACCGACGCTTCCAACTGAATCGCCCCCTCAGAATCACTGTCAAGGCAAAGTGTCCAAAACAATTGTTTTCTACTGAGATCATTCCATCATTACAGTACCTCTGAGGGGAATCGGTATGAATTCAAATCCCGACAGCGGCTGGCCGACAGAGGAGGAATCCCGATCGTCCCTAGGTAAGTATAAACTAACCTATTTTTCCCCCTAACCCTCCTTTAGGGTGCCTATCCCTAACCCATTCCGTCCACCGACTTCCTAAACATATACCCCTCTGAGGTACTCCATGAACAACAATGTGATGAAGTCACGGAGAGACACTGACCGTGATAGAGTTCATATGATAGAATGTGTTTCAGAGTAACAGGCTTGGCTTGCCATCTTCAAGCCTGCATCTTAAGCAGGTCATCTAAAGCATGAAGCTGAAAACAAAGTTTAAAACCCATTTCTCATATTTCCACAGTACAGTAATTCCATCTTCCATACCCGATGCTTTAATGTCTGCCTGCACTTTCCACACCTAAAGAATAGTCCGTTTTCAAAGTTGGTTTGCAACGTGAGCCTGCACCATCCCCCGCTATTAATCAGTTTGCAAAACCTGTATCAGCTGATCCAGTAACTTGTACAAAAGTGCATCATCTGAAAGGACTGCACACACAGACTTGGCCTGCCACCTTAAAACCTGCATCTTAACCATGAAGTTGAAACCAGAGTTTGAACTGGATTTGGACTACATATTTTATTTTTAACATGTTTAACCTCCTACTAACCACTTGTCCCCTTACTCTCCTATTCTGTCTTCTCATCCCCATATCTGGACTTCTCCCGCTAGTATAATTTTGACTCTACCTCTAAGAACTTTCATATTACTGGACTCATCTTTTTGCTGCCCACTGGTTTTGTACACATGATTTAGCATTCGGCTCAAACTGCCATTTGCAACATATTAGTCTAGAACTATCTTTTCTTTCTGTTTAAATTATGTTATATTTCTAAATTCCCTATGCCAGTGGTTACCAAAATGTGCACCTAAATAGTCCGGCCAGGTTATTTTTATTGTGTGTAAATTATTTTTTTTCTTGCACAGGTGGGAGAGGGATTGGGGGCACGGAGTAGAGAGGCATTGGCAGGGTGTTGTGATGAGCAGGGGGAGAGCTGTCACTGTAAAGCAACAGGCAGTGAACCCTGAGGCTGCTTGTTGCTGAATGGGGTCCTACAACACAGTGCACTGTGGGAACTCAGACAGGAAGTGTCTGATCTGAGGAGCGATGCTCTAGAACAGCGCTGATGATCACAACTAAAAGGTAAGTAAGGGGGTATGGAGAGCCATGGAGGGGGCAAAATGAGAGACACCGAGGGGGCAAAGGGAGAGTGACAGAAGGTGCAATAGGTAAGAATCTCACCACGTTTTGTTTTTTTTTTATACTTATTTCGGGATACCAACCATCAGGATGCCGCTATCAGTATTCTGATAGGAGGCATCCCGACAGCCGGCATTACATACCCATTCCCAGTTAAGCACTTCCTTGTTCCTCGGACAGCATAGCGGTTGCTTGACAGCCAGCCTCGGAGCACACGTGGCAACGCCAACAATTGGCGTCCCTGCTTGGCCCACTTTAAGGTACTCTCCTTTGTTGTGTATCTGAACATATTACAATATTTATTACGATGCAGTAGGATATGTCTTTAACGTGAATGATCTATGACAATGCAGGTGGGTATATCTTTTTAGTCAGGTTCATGACACTTATTTCTGTATTTTTTGTACGGAGTTGTTATTATTGATACAAAGGATGATGTTTCCTTTGAAATACTGTGACCTCATTATCATGCTAATTAGCCATTTTGATAATTAGATGGTGCCTATTTATATCTATTTAGGCAGTTGGTCTGGTAGCTTGAGAAAGGGCACTTAGCTGCCAGAAATGTTGTATTAATGTCTTAAATAAACATTTTGGTGTTTGGACTATACCTAGGAGTAACTTTTTAAAAAAATTTATATCTTGGCACCCTCTGTTATTATTTCTTGGAGTGCCCATTTCTTCTTTGAATATATATATTCCTGCATACAGTATCAGCACTTAGGAAAGCTGGATTAATAGTGTTCCCGCTAGACTGCGGGCAGGGCAGGGCTCTAAGAGGGCGAGCAGGAAGTCAATGTGCAAAAAGGGGGCATGACCGACCAGGGAGGGGGCGTTTCATTGTGACACGCCCCCAAATCGTCACACTCTGGGACTTACAGGAGGTACTGGAGATCCCCCAAGCTTTCCCCTCACAGTGAATAGACGCCGTGCGCACGGCATCTATTCACCCGGCGGTGATTGTCACCGAAAGTTTTCCCACCCGCGGGCCACTGCAGCCAGCGAGTGGGAAAGGCACAGGGCAGGCTGTTTTAGCTGGGCGCCGCTAATAGGGCAGGGCACTTTTTGCCCCTTTAAAATCGGGCACGGGGCCCTGCCAATACAGCCTAGAGGGAAAACTAGATCAGCACGCAATAGATACACTTTTCAGACTTGAATTCTTTCTTCAGTGAACATTGTACATAACAACCACCTTAAATACCAGAGTGTGAATATCCAGCATGGACCTGGCCGATCACTACCGGCCGCAGCGTCTACTTCCAGTAAAACCAGAAGTGCGTCAGTGCGACCTAAACGGGGTCAGCTTGGTCACCATAGTATTACTGTGTAAACATAAAACAAACCTGTTGTGTGCAGATTCATCTATCCTAAGTTCCTAGAGTGCCGATGCTGTATGCAGGATTCTATTTAACTTTTGTGCATAAGAGCACCTGGGCAAGTAATGTATATTTGGGGTCCCTTAAATAAATGACTGTATATATTGAAATCTATAAACAATCTTCCAATTGGCCAAAAGGTGTGGTGGGAAGAAGAGAACACGTTGCCTGGAGACAAGGTTGCAATCTATTTTTTTAAACTTACCACAGAAATGGAGATTTTACAATTCTTGGATTAAATATTTTTGCTCTGGTTAAGTTGTATTGTCTAATGAAAATTCTTCTGCACTACTCAAACCTCTAAAGTGGGCTCCATTTTCTATTTAAAGTGCAGAAGGTATTCGGTGTACAGAGAAATGGTAGCATTTTCGATATCGTTCCGCCTTTAAAAAAAAAAAAAAAGTCCTTGTGGCCCAAGTTAATATACATTATCAGGCTTTCTGCATAGGAACACTGGTTGATTGGTCATTGAATAAAACCCCTAATGTGCACATACATTAGACTACAACATTAGCTAGGCTTCAATTAATTTTTTCGAATCCTTAGAATGTAATGTAAGAGCTGTAATATTAAATCATTAATGATTGTTCCAAGGAGACTAAATTCTAGGATTTTATTTGATTTTTTTTCCGTTCACTGTAAGATCAAAAGGTAAAAAAAAAAAAAATTCACTGTATATTAAAAACAACATTTAAAAAAAAAATAAAAAATAAGGTTCTCTTTTCTATAATATCTATTTAGTTTGTTTCATGGCTACTCTATTATAGTAAATTTTGGTTATTGTTTTTTCAATGTATTAAAACAATTCCAATACACTACATTTAAACTTTAAAATATGATCCAAAAGCATAGTATATTTTACAGTAGGCCCCTCTGAAACCACTAGCAATAAGTCCACTTTTAACTAAATTAAAATATGTAATTCAAAATGTCAAGGCTAGTCATTTTAAATCGTGGTTTTTTTTACATTGAAATAACTTTCTTTTATTGGCTTGTATATGCCCTCTTGGAAATTCTATTGCACAGGTTCTCAAACTCGGTCTATTGCACAGGTGAAATAATTAGCTCCATCTGTGGATCCTATAAAATGTGTCAGTGAGTAATGAATACACCTGTGCACCTGCTAGGTAAACCGGAAAATGTGAACTGTGTGGGATCCTGAGGACCGAGTTTGAGAACCACGTTCTATTGCATATACCATAGTTTCCTAAAAACTATTCCGTTACAGTCCAAGTTTAAAATATTTCCAATCATCAGTCACTGTGGTTAAATCATATTGACAGTGGTAATAATTAAGTCACCTGTGCTCAAGCATGGTTATCCTTAAAACCTGTAATGGTGGAGTATAGGAAACTCTGGAATACACTTTTTTTTTAGCTTTCTTGCTTCCTTTTAAGCTTTTTTAGCTCTTCTATATATCTTCACAGTCCATTATTTATGCTTGCTGCCTTGCATTATGACCTCTCTTTTCTACAGAGTATTAAAAGCTAAGCTATGAATGCAGTTCATTGATGACTGCGATTAGTATTTAGTAGTGTTCACTTTAACGACAAACAGCAGGGAAAGGAACTGTCCTGGAGAAGGGGCACTTCTTTGCATACTTTAGAAAAGGAGGGGGGCTTGGCTTCATGTCACACCCCTTGTTCGTCACTCTAGGAAACATGCCCCGCACTTGCGGGATTGCTGAGCTACCCCCAAGCTTTCCCCTCATTGTGCATGTGCACAGCATCTATTCAACGGCCATGATTGCTAAACCGCAACTTTTCCCACCCGCAGGACACTGCGGCCCACAGGTGATGATGGCTGAGGGCAGGCTGTTTCAGCAGGGTACCTCCATAAGCGCAGGGCACATGTTGTAATTTTAAAATCGAGCAGGGCACGGCGCCCTGCTGAAACAGCCTAACGGGAACAGTAGATTAGTATACTAATTACATGACCAAGCAGACCCTCTTGATCAGGGGGTGTTCCTTCTTGTTCAGACGGGCATGTTTATAGACAAAAACGAGAGAACTACTCAGAAAATCATGCAGGCATTAATAGTCCTGACACATATACACATAAGCCATAACATTAATACCACTGACAGGTGAAATAATAATATTAGGCAACAAGTGAACACTCAGTTCTTGAAGTAGATGTGTTGGTAGCAGGAAAAATGGGCAAACCTAAGGATCTGAGACACTTTGACAAGGGCCAATTTGTGATGGTTTTACGACTGAACCAGAGCATATCCAAAACAGCAGGTCTTGTGGGGTCTTCCCAGTATGCAGTGGTTAGTACCTATGAAGTCATCAAAAGAAAGACTATCAGTAAATCTGCAACCAGGTCATGGGCGCCAAAGACTCATTGATGCGAGTGTGGAGCGAAGGCTAGCCAGTCTGGTCCTATGCCACAGAAAGCTACTGTTGCACAAATTGTTGAATAAGTTAATGCTGGCTATGACAGGTGTCAGAACACACAGTGCATCATAGCTTGCTGCATATGGAGCTGCGTAAACACAGACCGGTCAGAGTGCCCATGCCGATTCCTGTCCGCCATTGAAATAGCCCAAGATGGGTACATGAGCATCAGAACTGGGTGCACCAGGATGCACTATGGGAAGAAGGCAAGGCAGCTGAGGCAATGTGATACTCTGGGCAATGTTCTGCTGGGAAACCTTGGGTCCTGACATTGATGTGGATGTTACTTTGACACGTACTACCTACCCAAACATTTTTGCAGACCAAGTACACCCATTTTTGACAACGGTATTCCCTGATGGCAGTGGCCTCTTTCAGCAGGATAATGCACCCTATCACACTGCAAAAATTGTTTAGGAATGATTAGGGGAACATGACAGAGTTCAAGGTGTTGACTTGGCCTCCAAATTCCTCAGATTTCAGACCGATCAAGCATCTGTGGATTTTGCTGGAAAAACAAGTCCAAGCCATGGAGGCCCCACTTTGCAACTTACAGGTTTTAAAGCATCTACTGCTAATGTCTTCGTGCCTTCACAGGTCTTGCGGAGTCCATGCCTCGATGGGTCAGAGCGATTTTGTTTTGTCTGTCTGGATAAGGGGTGCCCTTTTGTGAGTTACTTTCACAGGAAAAGAGTGACAAGTAGATTGAGAAGGTAGGCAAATCAGAAAGATCAATGCCATCCTGGGTGTGTACACTGTAATTTGCAAAACTGCTTTTCTGGTCAAGTGTTTCTTTTCATGTTATGGCTGATCGGTGTATGTCACAATATATAACAAAAGTGTCAATTCATGTTACATGTGACTTATTCCTGGGATCTCCCACATTTTTTTGTGGTCTCCAACTTATGTAATAGTATACATATTTATTTTCTATAAACTCAAGTAATATAAATGGTTAAGCTAACACATACCATTAATATTGGTTTTGTAAAGAAATTTCTTTAGGAAAAACAAAAAAATATATATTGTTAAAATCTTTAAGAAAACAAACAATATTGATCACAAATCAAATACTTCCAAGGCTTGTGTTCTGTCTGACCACACTATTACTGTAAATGCACTTGGCCTCTGTTCAAAGGGAAAAGTAGTTTCCAGTTACATAGAAAACAAAAAGCAAGTGATACACTTACAGTGCAGTATCATTTCTTCCATAACAATTACGAGGTCCTGCTATTAGTTAAACATTGTGCACAAGCAGCAACATAGTTTTCTGCAAACATGTAGTTAAAGTGTATAGCGCATTATTTGCAAAAGAATAAATCATTCTGAATCTGATCATGAATAGACTAACAGTGTAAATGTTTTCTAAAAACTAAGAGTATCAAATTGTGTTAGGATATCAAGGCAGAGAGCATTTTAGGGTTTTCATTTAATTGAATACTTTAACAGTTCTGATTACTCATCCTAACTACTTTGTACGTTAGTTAGATGTGAATTGTTATGGTGTATTTTTTTCTAGTCTCCGCCATTATGCAGGCCAAATGTAAACTGATTGTGGCAAGCAAGCTAATATTTAATTCATTTTGCCTGGATCACTTTGCCCAGGTTGGTAAAAGAATACCTGGACTGGGGTCCCCTGCTTTTTCCATAGCATGCACAGCACTACGATGACATGATATTGCAGTTTTTTCCCTTTGTCCAATGCATGCTTATAGAGCACCTAAAACGTCTTGATGTTTTGAGACATCTTACAATAACTGTTATTTATATATATATTAGAATTAAAGATCAAGTCACAGGATTTCAATTTGGTTAACATCTCACGCTGTACAAAATGTTTGAAGTCTAGTGCTTCAGCCATTTTGTTGAGGACATGCTATTATGTTTAGGACCACTGCCTTCCTATGTGAACACCATTCGGGAAGCTCACATAAACACTCTGATATCCATAGAAATTTATGGTACAATACACCAGAGGTTCCCAATCTCCGCCATTACAGTCCACGTTTTAAGGAAGAGCACAGGTGACTTAATTAGTACCTCAGTCAATTTGATTTAACTATCTGGACTCAAGCATATCCTTAAAACCTGGACTGTAATGGCGGAGATTGGGTACCTCTGCAATACACAGTTCTTTGGGCCTGATTCAGAGATGGACGCAAATGCCATCGTGATTGCAATTTCATACGCAGTGACTTGCAAACATCCGCTAGTGACTTAGCTGATGTCTTATGCACTGGGTCGCTTACTTCTGGCATCTCACATTCAGCGCTGACGTACAAAAGTGGGAATCTATTCCTTTTCAGCCAGGATAGGTACCAGGAGTTCATCGCTACATGGTTCGAATACAAAGAATTTACCCAGAAAACAGTCCCGACATGACTATTATTCTATCCTCCAAACAGTGTCTACCTGTCACTCACTTTACAAAGAAATCCATTCTGCCAATGCCTTCGCTAATACATTTCTGTGCGTGCGCAATACGGCTTTGACTAATGCGCAACAGCAACAAAAAAAAAAAACAACGCTTCACTGCAGGTTGGGTATGAAATGCTGACAGTCGGAATCCCGGCGGTCAGAATCCCGACGCCGGGCCAGGGTTAACATACCGACACTTGTTGGTCGGTATGCTAACCCTCCCCCTACCCTACCCCTCCCCTGCCTGAAGCTAACCTCCCCCCTTAGTGTATAACCCTAATCCCCGCTCCCCCAACCCTGCTACTTACCTTTGGAATCCCGGCGGTTGGTATGCTGGCACCAGGATTCTGACCAGCATCAGGATTCCAGCGCCAGGAATGTAAGCATCGGCATCCTGACCGCCAATATGCCGAACTCATCCCTCCACTGCAACTAACATCAACATTGCCTCCATCTGTGTATCAGGCCTTTAGTTCCTTTGCGTAGTAATGATGGAAACATTAATTCTGAGTGTCAAATCAGTTATTGTTAGATATTATTACAACATCTCAGAGGGGCCAAACATACAGCAATATCAGCAAATGGGCTTGTTATTGCATTGTGTCAGGTCATTCCAATCCCACTTACAGGCTCAAATGTGTTCTAAGTGCCAAATGCTTGGATCAGATCCCAAGTTACCAATTTGGAAAGTTATCATGTTGCTCTGGTTGAGAAGAACAATTGCAGAGTGTACAGTGACTTTTACTCCAATTACACCCTACTTATCAATTAATTATACTACATGTTCATATATTATTCCCAACCAAGAAGTGGATCAGTGTTTTCCATTAAGGCATGCAAAAGTACAATCTATGGGCCGAATTCAATTAGCCGCGAAAAGCGGATTGAATTAGCCTCATTCGCCTGTTTTGCCGCAATGTTTTCTCCATGCACGTCCCCGCTTTTCGCTTTATTTAATTGTAAAACACGAGAAACGCAGATAAGCAAATGTTTGACAAAGCGAAACTAGCGAAAAGGACATTTTTATTTTTTTTAAGGAAATCAGTCTGCACCCCATAAAAGCTTCAGTGACCCTGGGAATCAATATAGAATAGTAGTAGTAGCCCTAATAAAAGTATTTAGAGAACTTATTTTGTTGCAAAGGGCTGAAATATTCAGATTTTCATAAGTGCGGAAAAATAATAAGCAATGTTTTTTTCGGTAAAATAAGTACCGAAGTTAAATTTGGGGTACTAGTATATTTTTCTCTAAAATGAAGATTTAAAAATAAAAAAACTCAAAAATACACCTGCTGCAGCCTCATGCAATCCCAAAAACACCTATCCCAACCATATAGCCCCACCCCACCCCCCACCCCCAAAGTACCAGGCCCCCCCACTTTTTTCCAACACTTTTTTTCATTTTTGCCCCAAAACTGACATGTCTTTTTTGGGGTGAATTAAGTTGTTTTTTTTCCATATTAGTCATTAGGGGGTGTCCAAAGGGTTCTGAACCAAGACCCCACATTTGTATCCCAAAATATGGATTTTGCACTTCTTTTCTCCTGCCTTTTGCTGGAGAAATTGTTTCGCCTGTTTTTGCCTTTGGAGTTTTTGCCTAGGTGAAAACACCGGGGAATTGAACATGGAGATACTTTGAAAACAGGAAAAAAGTGCAAATCAGATAAAACTTTTCTCCAAGTGGCACTTTTTGCGGCTAATTGAAAACTGTCCTATATGTGTTATTTGATTAAATAGGTTAGTTATATATGATTAAGACTTACAGTATTAGTGTTTCTGCTAGGCTATTTTAGCGGGGCACCACGCCCTGCCTGATTTTAAAGGGTCAAAATGCACCCTGACCTTATAACAGCTCCCCGCTAAAGCAGCATGTCCTGTGCCGTTCCCAAGGAGGGAAAAGTTGTGGTTTTCCATCAGTGCCAGGTGAATAGATCTATTCACAGTGAGGGGAGAGCATGGGGGAGGCCCAGCACCTCCGTAAGTGCTGGGCACACCCCCGAGAGTGACAAATTGAAGACATGCCACAAGAATTCTTTACATGTAATCTTTAGAAGCATGAATACAGGAATCTGTAAATTTGGACTTCATAAAACAATAATAAACAAGAGACAGGGCTAAATGTACTCATAACGTGAATACGCACATCTTTTGGACTAGCAAATTACAATCTAGAACAATCCAGTAAAAAGTCATTGTGTTTTAATTGAACAGGCTGGCAATCTGATCAATTGATGACTGAAAACTGTCTGTAGTTAATAGAACGGCAGACTACATGCCGCCGGTCTACATCCCGACAACCAAAGCCCAACGGGGGACTTAAGATACGCGTCAAAATACCGACGTCAGAATACAGAAGGACGCCGGACCGATCGTGGAAAGTCAGGCCGTTTTAGCACTTAGTTGCAGGGGGAAGGGGGTTAGAATTAGGGCACTCCCGGAGGGACTTGGGAAAGGCACCCCCCTCCGGGGAGGGTTAGGCACCCCCGAAGGAAGGCTATGGTTAGGCACCCCCCGGGAAGGGTTAGGTTTAGGGTGCGGACAGGAGATTTTAGGGATAGGCACTAGGGGGGGGACGCGTTAGGCACAGAGTACTTACCTACCCTGTCGGGATCTTGTTAGTACTGTGTGAAGATGCTTAAGGTCATTAGGAGAGCAAATGTTATTAAAGAATAAAAGCAGTTGTGTAAACGCCATAATGTAATTACAGCAACTTTAGTGAAGACCTTTATTGTGGGAACAGATCTCCCTGAGCTCTATGGAACAGGCATTATTAAATACATATAAAAATTATCCCAAAGCTACAAAAACACCACACAGCACTACTTATACCCCTTTAACATCGACTTAAAAATCCCGTGAACGCGCATCAACCCGGGATTTTTGTCAGTGTAAACAAATCAACCCAGGTCCAGTTACCCGGCCCGGCTATACTGCAGGGTTGAGCACGGGTCATTCCCGTGTCACCCTGAAGTGTACATGGCCGCCCGATTTGGCCGGCTTCAGTGGCACTTGGACATGACATCTCCAAGCGTCCACTGCTGGGCTGACCAGAACGGAGCAGCACACCCCACCCGCCCTCTGGACCGATGTGGAGTAAGGTAAGGGGGTCGCAGAGGGGGAGGGAGGGTAAGAAGCGCTGCTCATCTGCGCCGGAGGCCAGGGTCGGTGTCGGCTCGGGAGCTGCAGTGTAAAAGGGGGTCTGTACCAGATCTGATCCAGGTTGGAAACGTGTTCCAAATCCCGGGTCTGACCCGGGACTTTCGTGTAAAAGGGGTAATTAGACAAGTAAACCCACTAATAAATAAGCAGTCAATGTAAAGGGAGTACATCAGACAGGATAATGGGCTTCTGTTCTCCCAGCAGTGACTGTTGGATGGATGAGGACAGAAGCCCCATGTCACATTAGTAAGAAGTATAAGCACTGGGGAAAGCTGTGAGTGACTGGAGTCCTCCTCCCACCATGCAGTGTACCAAGGTGAGACAGGGCTGCACATCACATGCTCATACGTGTAACCTGAAAGCCAGCGCCCCCAGCTGGGTAACGTGACCCCTCCGCTGTTAGCATCCACTACCCTTGCTAATAAAAGAGGTAGAAGAGCCGCAGCCGGGGAGAGTCGCGGGTAGACCGGCTGCCAGTGCCCGGTATGAGCGTAGAGCTGCCATGCCATGACCACGGGCACACCGTTCCCGATTCCCTCCGCTGCCCCGCCCATTATTACCTGCACTCATTGCCCCTATCACTCACCCTCCGCCAGATCGCTGAATGCGATGACTCTCTCTCCGGAAGAAGCTGCAGCACCGAGCCCAGCAGATCCCCATGGCATACTGGCCCAGGCGCGCACACGGCAGCCCAGGGGACGCGCATAGGCGCGCTCACCTATGCTTGAAGTAGCCGGTGTGCGCGCCGCTGCCGACCGGCATTCTAGTCTGACACCTCTTGTGACTGTCACATGACGTCAGCGCTCGCCTCCTAGAGGCCCAACTGTTGCTAGCCACACAAGGCGGACATGGGCAGAGCTCAGGCGCAGCGGCCATATTTCTGGAGTACATAATTACCTGTAAACTAGGGATGGCCATCGATGTCAAAGTAGCAATTAACCATCGATGGCTAGAAACTTCAATATATTACTATCGATGGTATAACCATCGAAATGTCATTCCTGTTTTTTCAATGACTGGCTTGTGGACCAATCAGAACATGTAGGCGGGGCTTTGCGGGTGCCGGGGGCGGAGCTTTTCTCCGAGTCCCAGCACCTTGGGAAAAAAAAACATTCGGTTATGGAGCGTACACACTAGACGATATGCTCCCTGAGCGATATCGTCTAGTGTGTCCCCGGCAGGGTGTGCTCAATGTCATCATTCATGACATTGAGCACACCCGCTGAACGATATCATTAACGATATCGTTCAGCGCCGGGCTCTCCCCCATTCCATAACATGCAGCAACCTGACAACATCGTCAGGTTGGCCTGCATGCTAACCCGATGAACGATGATGTCGAACGACCCGCGGGAACGCGCGTCGTCGTTATCGTTCATCGTTTTTGTGTTAAAAATGGACGATAAAGTGGACGACTGAACGATAATGATATCGTTATCGTTCAGCCGTCCACTTTAATCGCTCAGTGTGTATGCACCATTATGCTTATGGTGCATACACACAGGACGAACGATAACGATATTGTTGTACGATCTTCTGGGTGTGCTGGCTGTTCAATATCGAACATCCAGTACACCATGATGTGCCCACCAACAATGGCCAACGACCAGAGGCGGATTTAGAACTCATGGGGCCCTAAGCAAGATATCAGTTTGGGGCCCTATTCCCTCAACAGCATGCAATTTTACACACACACTGCCCCATAGCCGCACACACACACTACCCCATAGCCGCACACACACACACATTGCCCCATAGCCCACACCTCCCAACATGACCCTCTCCAGGAGGGACACAATGTTCTGGTCCTGGACTTCCCTGGTAAGAGGTGGGATTGCAGCGCAGTCCAAAATTCAAATAGGGGAGCCACACCAACTGTCATTTCACACACTGCCAAACATCATTGGCTGGGACTCACTGGCAGTTGGTGTGACTCCCCTATTTGAATTTTGGACTGTACTGCAGCCCCACCTCTGGAGCCTCCACCAATCATAAATTACCAGGGAAGTCCAGGACCAGAGCATTGTGTCCCTCCTGGAGAGGGTCATGTTGGGAGGTATGCCATCACCGCACACACACACACTGCCCCCATAGCCGCACACACACACACACTGCCCCCATATCCGCACAGTGCCCCCATAGCCGCACACACACATTGCCCCCATAGCCGCACACACACTGCTCTTATAACCGCACACACACTGCCCCCATAGCCGCACACACACAGGACCTCATTCAGAGTCGGTCATTGCGGCCGCACGGTCGTAGGGGAAAGGGGCCGGTTATGCATATTAAGCGATCACAAGTTGTGGTCCTAAGATGAGATTGTTAGCTGAACGACCGAGGGTAAGAAGCGGCCGTAAGACTAAATAACGCCCCCTTCTCGTTCACCACACACGTCATCTCCTGGGATATAAGGATTAATCGCAAGCATCGGGAACCATCGGAACTGGTCGTAGAGCTTAAGGTTGACCATACCCTCTCTTAAGCTCTACGATCAGGTCAGAGGGCCTGATTCAGAGCCGCTCGTAAGCGTTTGCTCCGAGCGATGTTCGCACATCTGCGCATGCGTATGGGTCGTAATGCGCATGCGCCAACCAGTCAGTGCGGTCGGAAATCGTGTGCTCACAAAATAGCGAGTGCCTGCTAATTTGAGTGACAGGATGAGGCGTTTGTGGGTGGTAACAGGGGAAGGTGCTTGAAAACGGGGAGTGGAGATCAGAACGCAGGCGTGCCAAACGGTCAAAACGGGCGTTTTAAGGGTGTGCATAATTAACAAAGCAGCGTCATCGACCACGTCACTTGGTTGTCTTTTAGCCTGAACTGCTCGCATGATTGCGGTAGGAAAATGCTACCACAAGAATAGCGAGCAGTTCATACGCCTTTCGATGTACTCGATTAATCAAATAAATAGTGGAGATGACGTTTGATGCGAACGGCCAAGGGGCGTCTTTACAAAATAGCGAGCGCATGTTTCGGACACTCGCTCAGACATAGAGGCGTCAACAGACCACAAAGAGCGAGCGCTCAATTTAAATAGCCAGCCCCTTTTTCTGAACGAGTGAGCACAAATAGCGTCCGGCTCTGAATGAGGTCCAGTTTACAAAACACTGCTGTTCGCATAATTAGGCACGCCTGCGTTTGGATCTCCACACTCCCGTTTTCAAGCACCTTCCCCTGTTACCACCCACAAACGCCTCATTCTGTCACTCAAACTACCGACCTGGCTGTGTTCAAGGAGAGAGAAATTTCTGATCGTAACCGCTAGTTTGCGTACGCGCATTGCGAACTTTACGCATGCGCAGTTTAGCGAACATTGGTGGCGTACAACCGTGCGGCTGCAACGACCGACTCACTGCCCCCATAGCCGCACACACACACACACTGCTCTCATAGACGTACACACACACTGCCCCATAGCCACACACACACACTGCCCCATAGCCGCACACACATACTGCTCTTATAGCCTCACACTCACACTGCTCCCATAGCTGCACACACACACTGCCCCCATAGCCGCACACACACATTTCTCTCACAGCCGCACACACACTGACCCCATAGCCGCACACACACACTGCCCCCATAGCCGCACACACACACTGCCCCATAGCCTCACACACACACTGCCCCCATAGCCGCACACACACACTGCCCCATAGCCGCACACACACACACTGCTCCATAGCCGCACACACACACACTACCCTCATAGCCGCACACACACACTGCCCCCATAGCCGCACACACACACTGCCCCATAGCCGCACACACACACACTACTCTCATAGCCGCACACACACCCACTCCCCTCATAGCTGCACACACACACTGCCCTCATAGCCGCACACACACAAACACACACTGCCCTCATAGCCACACACACACACACTGGACCTGATCAGGGACGGACGCTCTGAAAGAGCGCTCGCTCTGAATCAGGGCGTTTTTTGTCTTTTTTTCGGAGCAGCCTCCTGGATGCTCGCATAGCTGTGGGTGTCCACCCACAGCTATAGGGAGCGGCCAGTAAGATGGTCGCGATGGTCAAGACCATCGCGACCATCGGGCTTGCGACGAGACCCTTGTGGTAGGGTCTCGTGGCCGCAAGCCCCAGAGAGCTTCTGGCTCAAACAGAGCCGAAAGCTCTCCCACTGACATTACTTGTGATGTCAGTGGGGCCGCCCCCAGTTGCGACCATCATCCTGGCCGCTCGCATTAGCTGTGGGTGGCAACCCACAGCAATGCGAGCGGCCAGGAGGCCGTTCTAAAAAAAAAAAGACCGGCCCTGATTCAGAGCGAGTACTCTGTCAGAGCGTCCGGCTCTGAATCAGGGCCTCTCTTCACTTCACCATTGGCCAAACTCGAGTAACTTTTCCCTAGTGAAGATATGTTTCGGGAATTTACCAAGATGAGAGTTTAAAAACTCTCATGAGAAGGGACAAAACTCCTGTCCACATTCATGAAATCAATTCTCCTGCCTGTGAGCTGCGAGTTCAGCAGAAACATACACAGATCAGTGTGATCCATGTACTGTATGTTTCTGCCTGTAAATAGTAAATGAGTGGTTAATTTAAAAAAAAAAAAAAAATGACATAGGGCCCCCCTCCCCAAAAGCATAACCAGACCCACACTGCTCAGCCAGTCCTGGTTCCTAAAAATACAGGGAAAAAAATGAATAGTGTTCCCTCGTATTTTAGGAACCAGCACCTGGCTGCAGGGCCAGTCTTGGTTTTAAATATAGGGGGGAAAAATGTGTAGGGGTCCTCCTATATTTAAAACCAGCACCGGACCCAAACCGAGTGGGGTGTAATGCCACGGCCAGGAGACCCTATCACCGAGTCTCCCTGGCCAAAGCAATAACACCCCAAGCCCGGTCAGCCCAAGCCGGGGATCTCAAGGGAGGTGGGGCTCTTCCCCGCAACCCTGGGCTGTGGGCACAGGGGTAATAATGTGGGAAATAGTTCTAAACTGTTGTATTTTACAGGGAACTACAGGTCTCTCTTTGGCACTTGTGGAACTACAAGTGCCAGCAGGCGGCCGGCACCCATACCCGCAAAGTAAAATAAATATTTAAATAACCACAACATTCACACACCATGTATAGTACAACTTTATTACATACCTACCTCACTCACATTCTTACTTGCTGCCAGCTGGTCTGTCCCCTTGTCCATGTAAAATCAACTGGGAGTACCGAAAAAGAAAAAAAAACACACTCATCTCCTTCCTGGCACCGGTCTCCGTAGCATCCCCTGGTCTTGGCAAATAAACAAACTGCAACCCGGACCAGACACTTACTGTCAGGAGCCAGAGCCAATCTACAGATTTGCTTCAACATCAGAAAACTCACTGTCACCTAAACTCACTTCTTAGTAAATTTGTGAGTTTCAGGAGTCTCAAATCACTCGAGTTTCGACGATGCTAATTGAGTTTAAAAAAAAGTGTGATCAGACTCGAATCTTAGTACATTTACCCCCTAGTGTTTTAGGACGGTATACAATCGGGAAACCGGCTGCCTTAATATCGACAGCCGGCTTCCCGACTGTCATATCCCGGCGAGGGTGAAATGCCGGGCGTCTATATCTAGACGCCTGTCATTTCCCCGACGCTGGGAGACAGACGCCCGGCATCCCGATCGAAGGGATGCCGGGCGCCGTGAGCAGACAGCCGCGGGGGGGGGAGGGTTAGGTTTAGGGCACCCGGGTGGGACTTAGGGTCAGGCACCCCCCCGGGAGGGTTAGGGTTAGGCTAGGGGGAGGGTTAGGGTTAGGCACCACCGGGGAGGACTTAGGGTTAGGCCCCCCTGGGGGACTTAGGGTCAGGCACCCCACCGGGAGGGTTAGGGTTAGGCTAGGGGGAGGGTTAGGGTTAGGCACCACCGGGGAGGACTTAGGGTTAGGCCCCCCCTGGGGGACTTAGGTTTAGGCAGCGGGGAAGGGGGGGTTAGGGTTAGGCACTTAGAGGGGGGGTTAGGGTTAGGCACTTGGGGAAGGTTAGGGTTAGGCACCCCTAAGGAGGGTTAGGGGGTTAGGTTAGTTTATACTTACCTTAGCGACGATCAGGATTTCCAGCGCTGTCGGGCTTCCACTGCCAGGAACTCTGCTTTTGTCGGCCAGGCGCTGCCGGGAATCGAACCAGCTGGCTGTATTTCATACCGATTCCTTTAGGACAGGGTACTTAACTCCTGTCAAGTGTCACCAACTGGTCATGTTTTGTGGATTTCTTTCATCATGCAGAGGTGAGTTAAACCTGCTTCCACAGACAGAAATCCTGAAAACATGACCCTATTGGGAAAATGTGAGGTTGGGAATTTCTGTTTTCAGGAGGTATCAGTGCGAACACTGACATATTGTAACTACCAGGCCCTGCGACTGTCCTCTGCGTAGTCTGTGCTCAGCATGGAGAGTAATGATATGAAAGGATACTATTCGCCTCACATTTCTTACTGTGCCACTGTGAGGTTTTCTTTATTCTAATCAACGTGTTGTGAGTTTTGGGGGCCTATTTATCAATGGTTATAGAGAGGTTCTGTAAACTATCATTTCATTTTTATTGCCAAATTCTTAAAATCCTCTGGCCAGTACAATGGCTCCAATAATGTCCCAACCAAGGGCGGTACCCAATTAGCCCCAAAGTGTGGCCTGACGCTGGCACTTATCAGGGATTTTTTTTCGGGACCTAATGTATCCTGAAACTCTGATAATGTATGGGAGCAAATAACAATAGAGATTTGCTCCCAGAGATTGGAAAACGGACCAGATTTTGCTTCCCACCAGACTGATTGGACAGCTATATCTATAGGTGTGTACATAGCCTTAGTGAGTCATAATACTGTCTGCTTACAGATCTCTAGATTTTGAACAAATTACGCATGCGTTGGGGACTACATAGGCAACTTAGGGTAACTATCGGTAATTCAGAGTCATACGAAACTCCGTCACATCCCCATTTCCAACTGAATTGCTGTTACTGAGCAGCACCGGGGCCTTCACAAGTAAGTGCTGTAGGATAAGTGTTCAGTGGGTGCGCTGACAGAATTGCAGGCTATTCAGGTGAAAGGATACATCTCCTGCGCCAAGAATAGTGCTAGTGTATATATATATGATGATGATGATGATGATGATGATAACTGCTTTTGCCAGCAGATGATCGGGAGGCGGTATGGTCACAAGGATGCAGGCAACTCTGAATTCATATGGAAATTCACATATATTTCTGTATATGTAAAGTGGCCAGAATAGCTACCGCTTTACTTTCAGCCCTTAATCAGACCCTTAATGTTTATAAATAGATTTAAATGTAGTAGAAAATAACTTTTTTATAGACACATTTTATATCATTTTATCGTGTTTCTTACCTGTAGTCCAATCATACCGCTGGCTCCAACAGTCCTGCGCTGCTCTCCTCTATGTTACTACTGCTGTCTATTTCATGGGAAAGACAATAATGACCAAATGGTTCTTACCACCTGTCAAATTCTTTGTTCTATTTATTTGTTCCCACATACAGGGCTGGCAACAGAAATCTCGGGGCCCGGTACACTGATGTCTCTGGGGGCCCCAGCTTCTCACCGGGATTGGTATGATTTACCGCCCGACGCCGGAAGACCGGCACCAGTGAAGATCCCGACTGCGCTAAAGGTAAGTACGAACTAACCTTACCCCCCCTAACCCTAACCATCCTTTAGGGGTGCCTAACCCTAACCTCCCTCCCTAGTGCCTAACCCCCTCTAAGTGCCTAAACCTAACCCCCTTCCCCGTTGCCTAACCCTAACCTCCCCCCAGGGGTGCCTAACCCTAACCACCCTTCCCCTAGCCTAACCCTCCCGTGGGGGGTGCCTGACCCTAAGTCCCCTCCGGGAGCCCCTAACCTAACCCCTCCCCCCCGCCGCTGTCGACGCCTGGCTTACCTTTGATCGGGATGGCAGGCATCAGGCTCCCGGCGTAGGTAAAATTACAGGCGTCCGGATTTTGACGCCAGTCATTAGGCCCTTGCCAGGAATAGACAATCAGGATGCCCACGGTCGGCATTTAGACCATCGGCATCCCGACTGCATACCCTTCTCACCATCACAATCCCGCACATTTCTCCCCTGCATGTGTGATATGTGAAGCATGAGAATGTTAACTGAAAGATATACCAGCCTTTACATAAAGTAAAAATTAGGGATGAGCGGGTTCGGATTTCTGAAATCCGAACCCCCCCGAGATCCGAGTCATATCCGAGTCAGACTCGACTTTTCCCGCCTGACTCGGATCTGAAATCGAGGCAAACCGTCATCATCCCGCCTTCCGGATCTCGCGGGTTTTGGATTCTATAAAAGGTCCCCGTGTCGGCGCCATTTCTCACTCCGGCTGTGGACAGTGCAGAGGGAGGGTGGGAGCTAGGGCTGGCTGGGCTGTGTTGTGCTGCTGTTGTCCATAGGGGCTGTGTCCACTCAGTCCATAGGGGCTGACTGGGCTGTGTTGTGCTGCTGTTGTCCATAGGGGCTGGCTGGGCTGTGTTGTGCTGCTGTCATAGGGGCTGGCTGGGCTGTGTTGTGCAGTCAGTTGTCCATAGGGGCTGTGTCCACTCCAAAGTCTAAAGGGGATGGCTGGACTGTGGTGTGCAGTGTCCCATAAAGGCTGTAGTCCTAGAGGGGTGCTGTAGTGTTGTCCAGGGGGTGATCTGTCCATCAGGGGTACTCCCCCAAGGTGCACTCCAAAAAAATTAAAAAAATTGTTTTTTCTGTGTTTGTGAATTGTGTGCGCACGCGCATCAACAAGTAGTGCCAAGCGTGCGCCTGTGTCATAAATCAAGGGCCGGCTGGCTTGTCCGTTAATGGGTGCTGTAACCCCCAAAGTGCACTCCAAACAAAATAAAAAATTATTTTCTGCATTTGTGAATTGTGTGCACTGTGGATGCACGTGCATCAACAAAGGAGCAGCGCCAAGCGTGCGCCTGTGTCATAAGTAAAGGGCCGGCTGGCTTGTCCGTTAAAGGGTGCTGTAACCCCCAAAGTGCACTCCAAAAAAAAATTCTTTTTTTTTTGTGTTTGTGAATTGTGTGCGCTGTACGTGCATCCTCAAAGCAGCAGCGCCAAGCGTGCGTCTGTCTGTTAAAGGGTTGTGTAACCCCCAAAGTGCACTCCAACAAAAATAAAAAATTTCTTTTGTGTTTGTGAATTGTGTGCACTGTACGTGCATCCTCAAAGCAGCAGCACCAAGCGTGCGTCTGTCTGTTAAAGGGTGGTGTAACCCCCAAAGTGCACTCCAACAAAAATAAAAATGTCCTCTTTTCTGTGTTGTGAATTGTGTGCACTGCACGTGCATCCACAAAGCAGCAGCGCCAAGCGTGCGTCTGTCTGTTAAAGGGTGCTGTAACCTTCAAAGTGCACTCCAAAAAAATAAAAAAATATATATTTTTTTGTGTTTGTGAATTGTGTGCGCAGTAGCCGCACATGCATCAACAAAGTAGCGCCAAGCGTGCGCCTGTGTCCCATACATAAAGGGCCGGCTGGCTCATCTCTTAAAGGGTGGTGTAACCCCCAAAATGCACTCTGACAAAAATCAATAATTATTTTCTGTGTTTGTGAAGTGTGTGCGCAGTAGCCGCACGTGCATCAACAAAGTAGCGCCAAGCGTACGCCTGTGTCATAAGTAAAGGGCCGGTTGGCTCGTCAGTTAAAGGGTGCTGTAACCCCCAAAGTGCACTCCAAAAAATATATATTTTTTTCTGTGTTTGTGAATTGTGTGCACTGTACGTGCATCCTCAAAGCAGCAGCGCCAAGCGTGCGTCTGTCTGTTACAGGGTGGTGTAACCCCCAAAGTGCACTCCAACAAAAATAAAACATTTTCTTCTCTGTTTGTGAATTGTGTGCACTGTACGTGCATCCTCAAAGCAGCAGCGCCAAGCGTGCATCTGTCTGTTAAAGGGTGGTGTAACCCCCAAAGTGCACTCCAACAAAAATAAAACATTTTCTTCTGTGTTTGTGAATTGTGTGCACTGTACATGCATCCTCAAAGCAGCAGCGCCAAGCGTGCGTCTGTCTGTTAAAGGGTGGTGTAACCCCCAAAGTGCACTCCAACAAAAATAAAAAATAATTATTTTCTGTGCTATGAATTATGTGCACTGTACGTGCATCCTCAAAGCAGCAGCGCCAAGCGTGCGTCTGTCTGTCAAAGGGTGGTGTAACCCCCAAAGTGCGCTCCACAAAAAATAAACAATTCATCTTTTTTTTCTATGTTTGTGTGCGAAATGTATATGCAGTAGCCGCAAGTGCATCAACAAAGGAGCTGCGCCAAGCGTGCGCCTGTGTCCCATAAGTCTGTTAAAGGGTGGTGTAACCCCAAAGTGCGCTCCAACAAAAGTAAAAAAATCTTCTTTTCTGTGTTGTGAATTGTGTGCGCTGCAGCCGCATGTGCATCAACTAAGTAGCAGCGCCAAGTGTGCGCCTGTGTCATGAATCAAGGGCCAGCTGGCTCGTCTGTTGAAGGGTGGTGTAACCCCAAAGTGCTCCAAAGTGCGCCTGTGTCATAAGTCAAGGGCCGTTTTGGACATCTGGTCCGGACTGAAGGACGTGCCAACAATTTCTGACATGTCTACTGTCACTGCATATGATACTGTCACCACTGACAGGATGGTGGAGGATTACATTGGTGACAGCATCCAAGTAGGGATGTCAGACAGTCCGTACCTGTACTGGCAGGAAAAAGAGGCAATTTGGAGGCCCCTGTACAAACTGGCTCTATTTTACCTGAGTTGCTCCCCCTCCAGTGTGTACTCCGAAAGAGTGTTTAGTGCAGCCGGGAACCTTGTCAGCGAAAGGCGTAGGAGGTTGCTTCCACAAAATGTGGAGAAGATGATGTTCATTAAAATGAATTATCAACTCTTCCAGGGAGACCAGCCTCCAGAACGTACAGAGGGACCTGTGGTGGTGGATTCCAGTGGGAACGAATTAATACTCTGTGAGGATGAGGATGTACACAACACTGAAGAGGGTGAAGAATCGGTGGATGAGGACGACATCTTGCCTCCGTAGAGCCAGTTTGTGCAGGGACAGATTAATTGCCAGCTTGTTTTGTGGAGGCCCAAACGAAAGAATAATTTCAGCCACAGTCGTGTGGCAGACCCTGGCGCTGAAATGATTGGTTTGTTAAAGTGTGCATGTCCTGTTTATACAACATAAGGGTGGGTGGGCGGGAGGGCCCAAGGACAATTCCATCTTGCACCTCTTTTTTTTGTTTGCATTATGTACTGTTTGGGGCCTAGTTTTTCAAACTGCCATCCTGTCTGCCACTGCAGTGTCACTCCTAGATGGGCCACGTGTTTGTGCTGCCCACTCATGTCGCTTAGCATAGTCATCCAGCTACCTCGGTGCAACCTTTTGGACTAAAAACAATATTGTGAGGTGTTCAGAATAGACTGGAAATGAGTGGAAATTAAGGTTATTGAGGTTAATAATAGCATAGGAGCAGAAAAACCCACAAATTCTGTGATTTTAGCTGTTTTTATGCTTTTTTAAAAAAAAATACAGATCCAAAACACAATACCCAGAATCCAAAACACGGAAGGGTGGTTTTGGCAAAACCAATCCAGATCCAAAACACAAAGAAAGATCCAGATCCAAAACACGAAAAGTGGCCGGTGCACACCCCTAGTAAAAATACACTATGACTTACCACACTGTCTCCCTGTCACTAATGATGCAGGCTGTAGTTCTTGTCTGCGGTCTCTTGCAAGGTCTTCCTTATGATAGTGCTGTGGATGCCTTAGGGATAGGAATGGTGTCAGCAGCCAGCCAATCTCAGTCCTCAGCAAGTCATCACAATCCTCAGCCCAGAAGCCTCCATCACCTTCTTCCATCCCCCATCCTCTGCCCCCAGCACATGTGATCTTCTGCCCCCAGCTCCCATCACATTCCTCTGCCCCCAGCCTGTGTTGTCTTCTGCCCCAGCCTGTCACCTTCTGCCCCCAGCACCTTATTCTGCCCCATCACCTTCCTCTGTCCCAAGCCCCCATCACCTTGCTCTGCCCCCAGCTTGTGTCACCCTCTGCCCCCAGCACATTCTGCCCCCACCCCCTTCCTCTGTCCCCAGCCCCCATCACCTTCCTCTGCCCCAGCCTGTCACCCTCTGCCCCAGCACCTTCTTATGCGACCAGCCCCTTCTTCTGTCCCCAGCCTGTGTCACCCCCAACACGTTTGTATGCAACTAGCCCCTTCTGTCCCCAGCCCTTCATCTTCTTCCCCAGCACCCATCCTGTTCTCCTGCCCCCAGCCTGTGTCATCTTCTGCCCCCAGCCTGTCACCTTCTGTCACCAGCACCTTCTTCTGCCCCCAGCGCCTTCTTCTGCCCTCAGCACCTTCCTCTGTCCCCGGCCTGTGTTACCCTCAGCCCCCTTCGCCTTCTTTCCCAGCACCCATCCTATTGTACTGCCCCCAGCCTGTGTCATCTTCTGCCCCCAGCACCTTCCTCTGTCCCCAGCCTGTCACCTTCTGCCCCCACCACCTTCTTATGCAACCAGCCCCTTCCTCTGTCCCCAGCCCCCTTCACCTTCTTCCCCAGCACCCATCCTGTTCTTCTGCCCCCAGCCTGTCACCTTCTACCCCCAGCATCTTCTTTTGCCCCATCACCTTCCTCTGTCCCCAGCCTGTGTCACCCTCTGCCCCCTAGCAACCTGCCCCTTCCTCTGCCCCAGCACCAATCCTGTTCTCCTGTCCCCAGCCTGTGCAATCTTCTGCCCCCAGCACCTTCTTCTGCCCTCAGCAGAACTTATTCTTTTCCCAGCCTGTGCAATCTTCTGCCCCCAGCCTGTCACCTTCTGCCCCCAGCACCTCCTTCTGCCCTCAGCAACTTCTTCTTTCCCCAGCCTATGACACCCACCCCTGTTCCTCTAACATCCCCGGGGCCTATCCCCTCCAAAACGCAGCCTGCCTGACGGGCAGATATGTGCGGCGACATGACCTATGACGTCACGCCGCCACGTTGATCATAAGTTCAGACAGCAGTCAGCAGGCCCCAGCCCGAGCTGCAGCTGAGCCACCGGGAAGAGCCCATCGCTGCCCGGGCCAGGCTAAAAGGGATGGAGCAGGGGCTGGGCAGTGGCTATGGGTCCCAGCGGCACGCTGGCTTAAACAGTGAGTCTGCTGCCCTGTTTTGTGCCCGTCCAGTCCTTGGGACCCCTCTGGACCCCGGGGCCAGGTACGTGTGTACCCTTAGTCTGTCGCCGGGCCTACTCACATACCATTGAGCGTGTTAACAGAAATAAGAGTAAACTGCTGCCTCTGGGTTGATTATAACTGTACTGCTCTCGGGGTACTTTACCTGGGAGAACAGACCGCGTGACTAAAACCATGGCTAATTAAATCTGCCCACCTGGGGTTATTGAGAATGATGTCATAGGGTTTGTCAAAGTACTGATATTAAAGCAATTTTGCTACAAGATGTAAAAGCAGTGATTCTTATGTAAAACCAACCAGATTTTGCCTTTAAAAATATTGCTCCTTTAAATGCCTTGTAAAATTGAAGAAAAATCTGCACTTTCACAATCTTTGAAATCTATTACATGCCCCCGTCATCTCTACCAGAGGTAAATTTACTAAGATTCTATTTGGTCCCGATTTGCATTCTCGGGTGATATTATCACTTTTTTGCAAATTGGGAATTTACTATCATTAAAGTCGGGTGATTTCTTATCTTTTGGGGTTGAAATCGGGGTGGTTTTATGCTGCAAATTCAGACGTTTTTTGCAATAGAAATGATATCACCATCGGCTCAATTCGGAAGTACTTTTCATTCATTTCTGCCTAATCGGGAATTTATCATTATTCGTTTTGCTAAATTCGTCCGTTTTACACTCAAATCGGGGACTCAAAAGGTTTTAAATGCACCACCTCCAGAGCTGCAAGTTGCAATCCAACATACACAAATCAGTGTGAAATGTGTATGTTTATGAATGGAAAGTGCGTTTTAAGGGTTAATTTTCTGAAAAAAATTACTAGTTATTTTATAGTGGGGGGACGTGTACCGGCCACCTGCTGGCACTTGTAGCCCGCTGGCCAATCAGCGTCCGCTCTATATGTAGGTCCCAGGCAATGAGCGGCCGTACATGTAAAGCGGACGCTGATTGGCCATCGGGACGTGTGAAAAAACAGATGATTCCGATCATCTGTCATTTCATGTAGTGTAAGTATATGCAACAGCATATACTTACACATGTTCCGCTGGTTTCTGGTAAGTCGTTTTTTTATTTTAACAAGAGCCTGGATGCTACGGCGACCAGCGCCAGGATGGAGGTGAGTATACTGTGTTTCCCCGATAATAAGACACTGTCTAATTTTTTTGGGGGGTCAAAAAAACTCCATAGGGATTATTTTCAGGGTAGGGCTTATTTTAATTAACATTGACAGCAATTTCAATAAACAGGTAAGTGTGAACAAAAATATCTACCTTTATTCAAAAAACCTTTATCTTTTTTCCTCTTTTTCTCTACTCTCCTCCACGGCGCTGCTGTAAATGACGCTGCCAAGCACGCCAACTGCCATGCGCTCACTGTGAGAGAGTGATACGCTGCAGCTGTGATTGGATGTCACTGTTAAATCTTTAACAGCGGCATCCATTTCATGCGGGGGGTGGAGCATTTTAGTGTAGCGCAGGGACCGGACAAAATGGGGATTTTGTTAGGGCTTATTTTCAGGGTAGGGCTTATTTTGGACCATTTTTCAAAAGTAAGGGTAGGGCTTATTTTCAGGGTAGGTCTTATTATCAGGGAAACACGGTAGGATCTTTTTTTCAGGTCATTCCACACGGATTCTACATTGGAGAAGAGGACAGAAACATCTGGTAGAAGGTAAGTATGTGTGATAGATGGATGTGTGTAATAAATCTTTACTATTCACTATGTGTGTTATGTCTTTTTTAACTATTTATTTTACAGTGTGGGTATGGGAACTGGCCACCTGCTGGCACCTGTAGTTCCACAAGTGCCAAAGTGCAAGCTTGCAGGCACCTGTAGTCCCACTGTAAAATACAATAGTTTACATCTATTCTTCCCTTTATTACCCCTGTACCCACAGCCCAGGGGTCCCCACCTGCCCTTTTTTATGGGGTCCCCACCTGCCCTGAGATCCCCGGCTTGGCCTGAGCGACTTGGGGTGAGAATGCTTTGGCCCCGGAGACCCGGTAATAGGGTATCTGGGCTGTGGCATTACACCTAAGTCGTTTTGGATTCGGTGCTGGTTTTAAAAATATGGGTCCAATTTTTCAACGCCATTTTTTTCCCCTATATTTAAAACCAGGACTGGCCTTGCAGCCTGGTGCTGGTTCTTAAATTACTGTGGAACCCTACTCATTTTGTTCCCCGTAATTTTAGGAATAAGGACTGGCTGACAAGTCCGGGGCTGGTTATGGCTTTTGGGGGGGGACCCTATGTAATTTTTATTTTAGAATGATATGTGCAGCCTGCTTGTTCGGGAGACAAATTCGGGTGGTGAAATCGGGACTTCAAAACGGACAGGATTGACCAAATACACCATCAATCTAAACGATACTGTCAAAACAGGAAGCTTGGTAAATTCCCGATTTTTTAAGTGAAAAAAACGTCCGTTTTTGATCAAAACTATCAGAGTTGAAAAACGGGACAAATCCGGACCAAATCGAATCTTAGTAAATTTTACCCCCCAGACCGACGGAGCTATAAAGTGGGATAACACATTCTATGCAAACAGTATAGTTGTAACTGTCTATAGTCGCAGAGGAGATAGCATCTTTGGAAGTCCCATCACAGTGGCCACGCAGGCCCATCGCAAAGTGATTGAGAGAAAGTACCGTTTGAGGGTGGTGATGGGGGGGCGGAGAAACGCAGGTTTGCCAGTGAGTTTTAACACCATTACAGGGGCATGCATACTTAAGCCCCTGCTACGGCATACACAGCCTGAGCTCTAGATACTGACAGGAAGTTTAGCAGTTTGTGAGTGCTCAACCACAACAGTGCGTATGGATCAGATGTTACTCAATGCTTCCAATGTTTTTGCAGAATTGCGAAGGTATTGTGGATGTAAGTAATGGGAAGTGGGCGGCTTCATACAGTGGTGGGCATCTTGATATAGTGCTGCGGTCGCACTGTGATCGCATTCATTTGCATAATTTTGCAACGGCCGGGTGCGTGCGTGTGCAATCTTGCGATCTGTGCTGAATCCGGCCCCCATTCCTCATCAGCTGCTCTTGGTCAGATTCCCAATTAAGAGACGGTAGGTTATCAGGATAGAGTTATGGAAGTATAACTGCATACAATGTAGAGATTACTTTTTGGGAATCCTCCAAAAAGTTGACTGAGCAAGGCAGAAGCACAGTTAAATGCCATAATTGTAAGCAACTGTAGAAGGGCCTAGTAGGGATCCCAAACTCCTCCCTCAACTGTACAAAAGACTTAAGACATAAGTGTGACAATAGACTATCTATACGAGGGGTGGGCAAAATATGGCCCGCAAGCTAATCCTGGCTGGCCCACTGCCTCTCTCCACTGCACAATGATAAGCGGCCTGACCAGCCGCTTGTCATTGCGCTACAGTACCTCAGACCTGCGGCCGCCATTGAGAACAATCTGGGGCAGCTGGGAGACGCTGTATGCTCCCAGCTACGGTTAGGGTTGTTGCTAGATTAGGTCTAAAAAGCAACCTCCAGGCTACACACTCATGAGTTCCGTGGTGCACTATGGCGGGATGGTCTCCCAGCTCCCCCAATCAGAGCAGGGCTGATGAGTGCATGCCCCGGAAGTTTAGTAGCGGAGCAGCAGGACTGCAGTAGAAACAGTGGCGGTGACTGTGGCAGCCACAGCAGAAATATTTTTACATTGTTTGCAGTAAAATCCCTTATACATATAAGTAGGTATATACATAATTTAAGATAATTCCTGCACCCTTCTAACAGGGCATACTGTCTTTAAACTTTCTATGTTACAAGTGATTAGAAGAGCTGGTTTTCTGTTGCTTTCATTTAGCAATAATAGGGTGAATTTACTATGCAGCTGTTTTCACAGTCCACGCATCTTTGTCGGTTATGGTTTAAAGTAGGGGTGAGCGGGTTCGGATTTCTGAAATCCGAACCCCCCCGAGCCCCCCCGATCCGAGTCCGATCCGAATCAGACTCGACTTTTCCCGCCTGACTCGGATCTGAAATCGAGGCAAAACGTCATCATCCCGCCTTCCGAGTCTCGCGGGTTTTGGATCCTATATAAGGTACCCGCGTCGGCGCCATTTTCTCACTCGGCTGTGGACAGTGAAGAGGGAGGGTGGGAGTTAGGGCTGTGTAGTGTAGTGTAGTGCTGCTGTTGTCCACTACTTCAAAGTCCATAGGGGCTGGCTGTGTTGTGCTGTGCTGCTGTTGTTAATAGGGGCTGTGTCCACTACTTCAAAGTCCATAGGGGCTGGCTGGACTGTGTTGTGCAGTCAGTTCTCCATAGGGGCTGTGTCCACTCCAAAGTCCTGTGCAGTGTCCCAGTCCTAAAGGGGTGCTGTAGTGTTGTCCAGGGGGTGCTCTGTCCATCAGGGGTGCTCCCCCCAAGTGCTAAAAAAATAATCTATTTTCTGTGTTTGTGAATTGTGTGCGCAGTAGCCGCACGTGCATCAACAAAGTAGTGCCAAGCGTGCGCCTGTGTCATAAGTAAACGGCCGGCTGGCTTGACCGTTAAGGGTGCTGTAACCCCCGAAAGTACACTCCAGTCCAAACCAAAAAAAAAATTATTTTCTGTGTTTGTGAATTGTGTGCGCAGTAGCCGCACGTGCATCAACAAAGTAGTGCCAAGCGTGCGCCTGTGTCATAAGTAAAGGGCCGGCTGGCTTGACCGTTAAGGGTGCTGTAACCCCCGAAAGTACACTCCAGTCCAAACCAAAAAAAAAATTATTTTCTGTGTTTGTGAATTGTGTGCGCAGTAGCCGCACGTGTATCAACAAAGTAGTGCCAAGCGTGCGCCTGTGTCATAAGTAAAGGGCCGGCTGGCTTGACCGTTAAGGGTGCTGTAACCCCCGAAAGTACACTCCAGTACAAACCAAAAAAAAAATTATTTTCTGTGTTTGTGAATTGTGTGCGCAGTAGCCGCATGTGCATCAACAAAGTAGTGCCAAGCGTGCGCCTGTGTCATAAGTAAAGGGCCGGCTGGCTTGACCGTTAAAGGGTGCTGTAACCCCCAAAGTACACTCCAGTCCAAACCAAAAAAAAATTATTTTCTGTGTTTGTGAATTGTGTGCGCAGTAGCCGCACGTGCATCAACATAGTAGTGCCAAGCGTGCGCCTGTGTCATAAGTAAAGGGCCGGCTGGCTTGACCGTTAAGGGTGCTGTAACCCCCGAAAGTACACTCCAGTCCAAACCAAAAAAAAAATTATTTTCTGTGTTTGTGAATTGTGTGCGCAGTAGCCGCACGTGCATCAACAAAGTAGTGCCAAGCGTGCGCCTGTGTCATAAGTATAGGGCCGGCTGGCTTGACCGTTAAGGGTGCTGTAACCCCCGAAAGTACACTCCAGTCCAAACCAAAAAAAAAATTATTTTCTGTGTTTGTGAATTGTGTGCGCAGTAGCCGCACGTGCATCAAAGTAGTGCCAAGCGTGCGCCTGTGTCATAAGTAAAGGGTCGGCTGGCTTGACCATTAAAGGGTGCTGTAACCCCCAAAGTACACTCCAGTCCAAACCAAAAAAAAAATTATTTTCTGTGTTTGTGAATTGTGTGCGCAGTAGCCGCACGTGCATCAACAAAGTAGTGCCAAGCGTGCGCCTGTGTCATAAGTAAAGGGCCGGCTGGCTTGACCGTTAAAGGGTGCTGTAACCCCCAAAGTACACTCCAAACCAAAAAAATATATATTTTCTGTGTTTGTGACTTGTGTGCACTGTGGCTGCACGTGCATCAACAAAGAAGCAGCGCCAAGCGTGCGCCTGTGTCCCATAAGTAAAGAGCCGGCTGGCTCATTTCTTAAAGGGTGGTGTAACCCACAAAGTGCACTACTCTCCAGCAAAAATAAAAAAATATTTTCTGTGTTTGTGTGCGCTTTAGCCGCACGTATATATATCAATATAACATAAATGGAGGACCAAACTTTCTCCGATAAAAATAAAATAGGGAAAGATCAAGAACCACTTCTTCCTAGTGCTGTTGCTGCTGCTGGGAGTTGTTCATCATCCCAGAGAGGAAGTAGGAACATCACTACTTTTACTAAACAATTGACCCTCCAACAGTCCCTAGCGATGAGGATGAAGTACGACAGCAGTCATCCTGAAGCAAAACGTATAACTGAGGCCTTGACTGCTATGTTGGTGTTAGACGTGCGTCCGGTATCCGACATTAGTGCAGTGGGATTTAGACAATTGATGGAGGTAGTGTGTCCTCGGTTCCAAATCCCGTCTAGATTCCACCTGCATCCTCAAAGCAGCAGCGACAAGCGTGCGTCTGTCTGTTAAAGGGTGGTGACACCCTCAAAGTGTGCTACACAAACAATTAAAATATTGTTCTTTTTTTTTCTGTCTTTGTGAATTGTGTGGGCTGTAGCCGCACCTGCATCCTTAAAGCAGCAGCGACAAGCGTGCGTCTGTCTGTTAAAGGGTGGTGACACCCTCAAAGTGTGCTACACAAACAATTAAAATATTGTTCTTTTTTCTGTCTTTGTGAATTGTGTGGGCTGTAGCCGCACCTGCATCCTTAAAGCAGCAGCGACAAGCGTGCGTCTGTCTGTTAAAGGGTGGTGACACCCTCAAAGTGTGCTACACAAACAATTAAAATATTGTTCTTTTTTTTTTGGTCTTTGTGAAATGTGTGGGCTGTAGCCGCACCTGCATCCTTAAAGCAGCAGCGACAAGCGTGCGTCTGTCTGTTAAAGGGTGGTGACACCCTCAAAGTGTGCTACACAAACAATAAAAATATTCTTCTTCTTTTTTCTGTCTTTGTGAATTGTGTGGGCTGTAGCCGCACCTGCATCCTTAAAGCAGCAGCGACAAGCGTGCGTCTGTCTGTTAAAGGGTGGTGACACCCTCAAAGTGTGCTACACAAACAATTAAAATATTGTTCTTTTTTCTGTCTTTGTGAATTGTGTGGGCTGTAGCCGCACCTGCATCCTTAAAGCAGCAGCGACAAGCGTGCATCTGTCTGTTAAAGGGTGGTGACACCCTCAAAGTGTGCTACACAAACAATTAAAATATTGTTCTTTTTTTTTTGGTCTTTGTGAAATGTGTGGGCTGTAGCCGCACCTGCATCCTTAAAGCAGCAGCGACAAGCGTGCGTCTGTCTGTTAAAGGGTGGTGACACCCTCAAAGTGTGCTACACAAACAATAAAAATATTCTTCTTCTTTTTTCTGTCTATGTGAATTGTGTGGGCTGTAGCTGCACCTGCATCCTTAAAGCAGCAGCGACAAGCGTGTGTCTGTCTGTTAAAGGGTGGTGACACCTCAAAGTGTTCTACACAAACAATTAAAATATTGTTCTTTTTTTTTCGGTCTTTGTGAAATGTGTGGGCTGTAGCCGCACCTGCATCCTTAAAGCAGCAGCGACAAGCGTGCGTCTGTCTGTTAAAGGGTGGTGTAACTCTCAAAGTGCTCCAAAAAATAAAAAACTATTTTTTTAATGTGTTTGTGACTTGTGTGCGATGTAGCCGCACTTGCATCCTCAAAGCAGCAGCAACAAGCGTGCGTCTGTCTGTTAAAGGGTGGTGACACCCTCAAAGTGTGCTACACAAACAATAAAAATATTCTTCTTTTTTCTGTCTTTGTGAATTGTGTGGGCTGTAGCCGCACCTGCATCCTTAAAGCAGCAGCGACAAGCGTGCGTCTGTCTGTTAAAGGGTGGTGACACCCTCAAAGTGTGCTACACAAACAATTAAAATATTGTTCTTTTTTTTTCGGTCTTTGTGAAATGTGTGGGCTGTAGCCGCACCTGCATCCTTAAAGCAGCAGTGACAAGCGTGCGTCTGTCTGTTAAAGGGTGGTGACACCCTCAAAGTGTGCTACACAAACAATAAAAATATTCTTCTTCTTTTTTCTGTCTTTGTGAATTGTGTGGGCTGTAGCCGCACTTGCATCCTCAAAGCAGCAGCGACAAGCGTGCGTCTGTCTGTTAAAGGGTGGTGTAACCCTCAAAGTGTGCTCCACAAACAATAAAAATATTCTTTTTTTTTTTCTGTCTTTGTGAATTGTGTGGGCTGTAGCCGCACTTGAATCCTCAAAGCAGCAGCGACAAGCGTGCGTCTGTCTATTAAAGGATTACATCGGTGACAGCATCCAAGTAGGCATGTCAGACAGTCCGTACCTGTACTGGCAGGAAAAAGAAGCAATTTGGAGGTCCCTGTACAAACTGGCTCTATTTTACCTGAGTTGCCCCCCCTCCAGTGTGTACTCCGAAAGAGTGTTTAGTGCAGCCGGGAACCTTGTCAGCGAAAGGCGTAGGAGGTTGCTTCCACAAAATGTGGAGAAGATGATGTTCATAAAATTAATTATCAACTCTTCCAGGGAGACCAGCCTCCAGAACGTACAGAGGGACCTGTGGTTCCAGCAGGGACGAATTAATACTCTGTGAGGATGAGGATGTACACACTGAAGAGGGTGAGGAATCGGTGGATGAGGATGACATCTTGCCTCCGTAGAGCCAGTTTGTGCAGGGGCAGATAAATTGCCAGCTTGTTTTGTGGGGGCCCAAACGAACCAATCATTTCAGCCACAGTTGTGTGGCAGACCCTGGCGCTGAAATGATTGGTTTGTTAAAGTGTGCATGTCCTGTTTATACAACATAAGGGTGGGTGGAAGGGCCCAAGGACAATTCCATCGTGCACCTCTTTTTTTTCTTTGCATTATGTACAGTTTGGGGCCTAGTTTTTCAATGCCATCCTGTCTGCCACTGCAGTTTCACGCCTAGATGGGTCACGTGTTTGTGCCGCCCACTCGTGTCGCTTAGCATAGTCATCCAGCTACCTCGGTGCAACCTTTTGGACATAAAAACACTATTGTGAGGTGTGAGGTATTCAGAATAGACTGGAAATGAGTGGAAATTAAGGTTATTGAGGTTAATAATAGCATAGGAGCAGAAAAACCCACAAATTCTGTGATTTTAGCTGTTTTTATGCTTTTTTTCAAAAAAATACAGATCCAAAACACAAAACCCAGAACCCAAAACACGGAAGGGTGGTTTTGGCAAAACCAATCCAGATCCAAAACATGAAGAAAGATCCAGATCCAAAACCAAAACACAAAACACGAAAAGTGGCCGGTGCACACCCCTAGTTTAAAGAGGTAATCCTAGTTATTATAAAACCAGGCATGCTTTGTATTTAATATTATTGCCCCTTTAAATCCAGAATCCAAAACTGTCAAAAATGCAGTGGCTTTGAAATCGCTGCGTAGTTAATTTATTCAGTCTCGAGGAATATGTGCATACGTGACTAGGGTCGCCAAGAACCACAAAGATATTTGCATACGGCCCTCGCATGTTCACTGAAAAGCACTAAGTGGCCCCCAAACTGAAATAATTGCCCACCTCTGATCTATACCAAATTTAAGCACTTTTTCAAAGTTAAAATTGTTTCACATTGGCAAATCAGGATCTACACGCATACCGTCCATGGATTGTGTACTAAATTCCAGATCATCAAAGCTTGGCGGAAAAGTAGAGCAGTTGAAACTGTGGTACCCAAAAGGTTTGTAAATCGGAGAGGGAGAACCCCTTGTAGCAAACACAAAGAATCTCTGGGAGAGCCAGCCATCAACCAATTCCCTCAGGTGTGTCAATTATGTTTTTATGGCTGTTATTAGTTCTCATATTAGTAAGAAAGTGTACTAGGTCTATCCCTAAACCTAGAAAGTATAGTCACTTTAACTTATTCCCTCTTTCTCCTCAGATCAGAGATGAGGAGTGTTATTTAATCCTAAGGATGATTCACCCAGTAATGTAATAGGCGTGCGTGATAGAGGAAACACAGTTAGATAGTACTACTGTTTATTTACCCTACCAGTCATGTTCAGGGGCAGTTTCTTCCATGTATGAGTTTTAGCCTTCAGGTAAGCAATAAACAGGTCTGTATTAAGGGGTACATAGCAATGCACATTGTTATTTATCCAGATTCCAAAATATTTCAACCTGAGATTCTATTGTAAGGGGCTTTGAGCCAAACCAGCAAGAGATATACCTCGACAGATGGGGAAAATGCTAGACTTGGTTCCATTGACCTTCAGGTCAGAAAAAAATGCAGAAGCCATCAGCTAAATCTAACAAAGAACAGTTTTCATTTTTTAAAGAGAGAAGAATGTCATCTGCATAAAGTGCAATCTTGTCAGCATGCTCCCCAACAGTGAAGCTCTGTATACCAGGATGTGCAGTAGTAAGCAAGCTTGGTGGCAAGGACAAATGAACCAGGGTAAAAAAGTTAGCCATGCCATGCACCCTGGCCCAGATGGAAGGTTGGGCATGGGTCTATTAATACATATCCTAGCTGCTGGAGCAGTGTATAAGAACTTTACTCACTAAAGTTACACAACCAATGCCTCCACATCAGGTCCAGATACCTCTGTAGGTTAGTTAATGGACATTGGTGGTTAGTTTAAAATCAATTTGCCTGGTATGGAACAAGTCTGGTCTAGCTGGACTGTCACAAAACCGGGACTTACTCACTCTTACCCTCTCCCGCGGAGCTTTACCAAGGTGGGCCATTCTGTCCCAGTGCGCTGACTGTCCATTCCTTGAGGTTCATGGATACAGCCATGTTGTCTCTGATCATGTGAGCACCAGTATCCAGTCACCTCCTGTCTTCTGCGCTCAAATAACTACCTCACCCTATCCCTGACAAGAGCGCCCTATTTAAGCATGCCATCCTCATTGGTTCCACTCCAATTTAACTATGAGGTTCCACTCCCACTGGCTGCTACTCTCACTGGTCCCATTCCGACCTAAGCCTGCGGTTCCACTCCAGTTGGCTGTTGCTTTCACCGGTTCCACTCCGGTCCCAGTCTACAGTTCCACTCTGGCTGGTTACTACTCTTACCAACTCCACTCTGGTCCAAGCCTTTGGTTCCACTCTAGATATGCAATTTCCTCCAGTCCCATTCCGGTTTAGTCTCCGTTTCCACTCCAGCTACTCTGCTGTTACCTACTGTCTCATTCTGGTTCCACGTCTGCAACCTTCGGTTCTCAGGTTCATCTACTGTCCAAGTCTTGAGTTATTCTGTGATTCCAGCCTGCTTGTATTCTGAAGTTTCCTGCGCATTACAAAGACTTTCCTAGTGCTTTCAGTGCCAAGTCTTCTTACCACAGTGACCTCATCTACTGGCAAGTCCTCCGAGTACATATCTCCTGCTCATTGCAGGTTCAAGTGGACTTTATGGTCAATGTACTTCAGTTTACCTTTGTCCTGTATTATATGGCTTATATTCAGCATTGTAGCTCCTGATATACTTTGGACTCACTACTCACTATACCATTGGTACCTCAATTGATGGTGGTTGTTGCTCTGGGGGTCCTCTTCTAGAATGTTGGGGTTTGTGCTGATTCAGCTACAGCATTCATTCTGTTTGTTGGTGATGTTGGTGACTGGGTGCTGGATTTAGGGTCCAATGACCGAGCACTGATAATCAGTCTACAGAAGGTGTTAGCAGATTCCAGACAGGCTACCGATTACCTGAATTACTCGCTGCTCTGTCCCGAGTTCTCAAACACTGGTTCCAGATCCTTATCCCTATATTCTGAGTAAGGGGTGGAATTACACTCAATTGGTTCCAGGGGCAGATGGTCAGTGGCGGTTCTAGGGGTGGGCTAACAGGACAGTCGCCTGGGGCGCCACTGAGTCCCTAGAAGGTAAAAAATAAATAAATCCCATAATAAAAAAAAAACAGCGCCAGTCCCCCCGCGTTGCCGGGCGCCCGCTGAGATTTGTTATCAGCGGGCACCTGGCTTCCTCCCTGCAAAGGCAGCCGAAGCTCACTCCAGAGCTCCGGCTCCCGCATAGAGCACTATGGGAAGGACGTCATGAAGGACGTTTTTCTCTGTTGATAGAACCTTACGTTTAGAGGGGTGCCGCAGTATTGAGTATGCGGCTGAGATGCATTTTTGCATACGCAGTTAAAAAGTCATTATACGCTTGTGTGGTAGTCGCATAATTGTGTATGCGGCCGGTCGCACAATAAGCGTATACGCACTTCCGGTTCTGCTGCCACGTGTTTGAACAAAGCCATTAAGGTTTACATTTTTTTCTATCTACCAATATCTGGGTTAAACGTTTATTTTCTGCGCAGAGAAAAAGTGTATAACAGTGAGTATGTGTTGGACAGTTAAGGGTATCATATGATCCTTAAGGGCTAGGTGCAAGGGCTAGCCTAGCCGCTCGGTAAGCAGCTTACCGTTCAGTACACATAGCAGGTGTATGGTTTGTTATTTTTGTTAGGGACTGCAGTGACTGCAGTGTGACTGCAGTGTTCAATAAAATTTGAGCATTGTAGTTGAGCCGCACTAGGTGTGATTGTGAGCTGAGAGATAATAGGTGAGCGTGGCGCATCTAGAAATTTCGTCCGTAGGTGAACGTGGCGCATCTAGAAATTTCGTCCATAGGTGAGCGTGGCGCATCTAGAAATTTTGTCCGTAGGTGAGCGTGGCGCATCTAGAAATTTCGTCCGTAGGTAAGTGAAAGTATCTTGATTGTCTTTCACCAGTTTCAATTTTTATTGAAAAGCGTAGGAGTTGTCTCAAAATGGGAGCCACGCAAACGGTAGAAATGTTAAGCAATGATGTGCTGCTAATGGAGGCTCCAATTGGATCAGCCCGTCGTATTATGCATACTAAGTACGGTACTTATGCAATAAGGTATTGTGATATATGGTTTAATATGACGAGAAAGAGTGTTAGACCGTTTCCCAGACTTGGTAGTTTTGATAAAAATGTGTTAGACAATGTCCAGGATCACATCAGTATGGTGCGATCCCGAGAGAAAAAGATTAAGTATTTTGAATGTTTAAAAATATGGCAGCATGAAGGGGATGCTTGGCTTAAAAATGTGCAAACGACGCAAACTAGCGTTGCGAACGCATTGCCAGAAAATACATCCACGACGCTGAGATACAATACGGGCGAGCCGCAAATTGGCGCGCACGTGCGGCAAAGTAGCGCCGTGGAGAGTATTGCCAGCAGTTCACGCTCACCTCCCCCACCTTATGTGGATGGAGGTGCAAGTACGGTTACCAAAAATACCAATAAAAATGTAACAAGCAACTTGTACCCTCTCTTAAGCAACCATAAAGAAAGTGTTTATGATATGGATGATGAGCCTATTGTAATGTCTGCCATTTCCCATGCTGTGCAAATGATAGATGCTGCATCACCACAATCACGGGGGGTGCCGCCATCTCCATCGGTAACAGCAAGGGAAGTGTTAACACACTCTGCACCCATAGCGGAAGTTGTTAATACCATACGTAGCAGCAACAGATTAAACCCCCAGCCAGGTAACCAGGTCAGAGGTAGCAACGCTGCCGGTCTGCATCCCATTCGGACAATAACTGTTCCGAATGGAAATGCAGATGCGAACGGTGTAGTGCCCACGAGGGAAGTAGTAATGCATTGTCCATGGACAAGAGCAGAACTGAATTCCATCATAAATGATTTCCCCAATCCCAAAAAGGAACTAGCCAAATGTCAAAGATTTTTGAGAAATTTGGGTAGTTCTCATGAGCCCACTAATAAAGATTGGCGTGTAGTGTTAAGGGCCTGCCTGCCACACAATACCGACGTGACAAAAGGGGAATGATAGTCACGGTACTCATGGACGGTCTGAAAGACGATTTAAAGATTTGGGTTCAGACCTCACAACCTGGCTGGAGGGGACTTACAATAGATAACCTCATAGAGTCTGCCATAGAACATGATAAAAACATCTCCAAATAGAGAGAGACCCAGAGCGAAAAACTAATGGCTGTCAGTATACAAGCTCTGGAAGGAATGACAATAACATCACAGCCAACCGACACACCTGCACCCACACACACACCTGCACCTGAACAATTACACGTCCTCACCAATCCCACACCACAGCAAACACATCCTTACCCCACATATCATACACAACCACAGGTCCCATACTCATATCCCCCGCAATATCCTTACCCTCCCTATCCTTACCCATACCCACCACCTTTCCCTCTTGCTCAAATCCCACAACAATCTTTTCATCCACCCTGTTCAAAATTATGTTTTAACTGTCACCAAGTGGGACACGTAAGTAAGTACTGCAAAGCGAAGAACAGCACACAGGAACACGAGTTTCCCATGAGTTCATAGGTAACCCCAGTATCTTCTCCCAGGCCTTATATGACTGTTTATAATTTTTTCAACCTATCAATGGATCTGTTCTAATGTAAAATGTGGATGATTTATTGTTGTATTTTGGGTCATGTTTAAATGATATTAAACTGTTGTGCTTTATCTCCCACTCATAGGACACAAGGTTGCTAAGGATAAACGGCAGCCATGCCAGGCTGAGGTCGACTACTCGGAAAACTATCCAACCCAGCGGCACAGGCATTAGTTAGAGCAGTAGATATTAATAACAGGATTTAATTGTAAGAACCTGTATGCAGATACTATATCCCTAGAATTATTAAAAGTGATAGGGGGACTTATTTTACAGGTGACGTTTTCAAGAACATGCGTAAGATGATGGGTAACACTAAGATTATCCCAGACAGTCTTTTCCTTTATTTGCCCCCCTTTGAGATACTGTCCAAACAGGCAGCCTCATGTGAAAAATTGATAATGAGGTTACTGTGCAGGGTCTCACGAAGATGAATGAGAATAACCGAAATTGGAAGTGTTATTAACTAACATGTCTAATGCAACCTGTCATGATGTCAAATCTGGAAGAATTTGTTATGATCCAAATTTTTTTTTAGCTCAGGTTGTTTGACTGATCGGTGGAAAGGTCCGTATCTGACGATACAGCATCCTCAAAGGGTGGCCAGGGAAGATACGTGGATCCATTCCGCTCACTATGGGGAGGTTAACCAACCGGTGGAGATACAAGGCAGAGACAAGGCCGATAACGTGGACCTGTCGATTGCGAGCTTGTGCCGGAAGGATTAAAAAGGCGACGGTGAGATATCTGAGCTAAAGAAATGTGTAGATCAGTGCTTCAAGCAATGGAGTGGTCTGCTGTGGTCATCCTAGTTCTTTTTTTTTCCAGAGTTTTTTTTTTTTTTTGTCATGATGATGTTTGGGGATGCTCGGGGTCTGTGATGGGGGACCAATAAAGGAGATGTGAGCTGATGGCGGAGCTGATGGAGTGGAGTCAGGAGGAGGAGTGCTATACCAAATCAGGGGAGTGCCGGTCCAATTTCAGTACAGTAAATTGTTGTGAAAATGTGAATAATAATAATAAGGAAGAACTGTATTTCAATCCTGAGTTATGACGTAGTGTATAACAATGTAGCCTGAGTTTGAGTGGTCGTGCATGGATATAACGTTTGTGTTGTTTTAAGTCATCTTAGGTAATGCAGTCCCAACCCCTTCCAAGGCTCTCCTTATAGGATAGGTGCATCCCCACATCTTTCCCATGATCCCTTAAGGATCCGCGGTGTGCGTATAAGGGCAGTTTTATGTCCCTCCCGGAGACGCATTATCTGAATGGTTCAAATGACCATACTGTGTCATACCATAATAACATTGAACGGTATATTCTCATGCAGGGCTAAACAGATTCAAATAGCAGATTGTGATAGCATGTTGTTTGCTATCAAAGGGTGGACTGTCGAAGTTGAATAATTGAGTGAGACAAGTTCAGTTTAAAATTTAATCGCAGCGACGCCATCTTGCGAATGGCCGCAAGACTCCATTTTGGAAATGAGATCGCAAGGCACCATTTTGTGTGGTCAGCATTAATTCAAGTTATAACCCTGGAGCTAAGAACAGATGGCAATGTTTTTGTTAACCTACCAAGGGCAACGGGAAAAACCAGCTTTCTAAGTAGAAGTAAATAAGAAGAGACAATGGGTATTTTTACATACAAATTGGGAATCCCTGGATGCAGATAAAGTATAGTTGTGGCAATTGTAATATAATATCTACACAATTGGATTTGCCTGAATCCTAGACAAGATGGCTCCAAATCCCAGTTTGAGGTGATAATACATTTGCACTTCACACAAGAGTCTGTGAGAACAAAAGAGGTTTTGTTTTCCTTTGAACACAGCAGGTGGGGGCCTGCTGACAGAGGGCATGTAGAATTACAACCCTCAGCCATCCACACTGCTGGATGTTCACTTCGTGTATGAGAGATTATGCACTTAAATCTCACCCATTAATAACTAGCGTCCTTATATCAAACCCCGAATACCCACACACTACATATTCGCACATAAGGTTCCATAAGCATCAAAATGCATGATTCAAGTTGGTTAAGTTAGTTTAAATGCTAAGAAATAGAGGTTTTTGATATCTAAGGTATTATACATGATAAGCAAGGTATGTTTGGTCTCGTTCTGATGCGTACGCTTTTTACAGAATCCCGGTGTTATCGGTGGAGAGATCGCATCATGCAAACTCAAGTTACGGATCGCAGAACTTATAAGCAACAAAATGTTTTAGTTGATGGAATGTTACAGGAGGCGTTACCAAAAAGACCCCGGCTGTTAGAGGCAGGAAAAGTCTATTTGAAACAACCTGTTAAATGTGTCGTTACATATGCTTCTCCTCTGAGAACCAATGAGATCAGCAGGAAGTTCTCCCTTTGTCCTGTTTCAGTCTGGGGGGAATAAATACATGTGTCCAAACACTGGTTTGCCAGTTCATGCTGAATTTTGGGTGAACTGAGGATATCTAGTCAGAAGTCTATCTCTGGGTCCAGAGGCGCAGCGTATGTATAACCGTACTTGGTCTGTATTATTTCCTTTTACGCCTAAATTATGTATGTATAGATTGCGTGTAACTGACTATACTTTTACCTGAATAATACTTGTGCGTTGGAACCACAGATTCCACTCCTGTCTTTATTTGCGGTCATACTGCGTACGCAATTAGCGTTGTGTTTAGAGGTTTATAGGCAGGTTTTGTCTTAGAGGTTCTAGGCAGGTGAATCTTAGAGGTTTATAGGCAGGAATGTATTAAAAGGTTTATTTACAAATTTAACAGATCAGTGCCCTAAAGGCATTCCAGACAATGGGGGGGGGGGGGAGAGACAGTGCCCTCCTATTCTATAACAAGTTTACTGCCCAATCCCAGTAAATAAGACAGATGGGAATTAATTTCCAGAATGTAGAGCCAGTTTGGAATTTAAGGTTCACAGTGGAATAGACACGTGATATGCTTCTCTGCCACATCACAATATTTATTGCAATTGGTGAGGGACTCATCATCAGCAGGGTTTACCTGACCATAGAGGTCATCCAAGGATTGGATGTGAGCATCATGTGATCAGTTCACACCCTGGGCAAACAAAAATATATCCAAGATCAGAATGAAAATTATTTTATTGCTACTACACATCCAGTGGGCTGATAGAAAAAGATCGAACGACAGAGCAATAGGGAAGTAAAAATATAAAATAAACACTATAATTGTGCTGTCCAAATGATCATGATGTTACCAAACAGGTTTTATTTTTAATTTTTTTTAGACATAATGAAACCTACATGACAGTAATTTAATTGTACCTAGGTCATTTATTAAACTGAAGCTTGTCTAACAAAAGACACAGACACAATTTAGAAAAAAAAATGTAAAAAAGCAACAACATACGGAAGAGGGTGTGCTTGTTTAAACAAGCATTTATATGTGAGTACATTTTAATTAATTGATGTAAAAATACAAAACAAATAAAAAAGTATAATTCGCTAACAGTAATTTCCTGAGAATGTGAGTGTGTGTGTGTATATATATATATATATATATATATATTCCCCTTATTTGTAGGTTAAAGGCAGGTTTATTCTAAACATTTGGTCGTTTACTGAAATAGTTTGACTTATGAATGTTTGCAGGTCTGTCTTTTAAAACGCTTCCTCATTATTTGAATGGGAAATCAAATGAGTAACACTAGTTTTACTTTGGCCTTAAGTAAAGCCTTTTGGTCAGCATTGAAGCAAAGCATGGCACTTGTTTTTTCCCAATTGCATTCCGATCAAGGCAGTTTTCAACAGAGCGTAGAGACACCTTCCTGTTCACCAGGGTCAACAGTTCTGTAAATTCTAACTCTTTCCCATACCTCTTCAGTGCTTCACACAGATCCTGGATGTACCAGGAGCCATTCAAAGTTTCTCGGTGAGAATAGTAGCCTTAGAGAAAAAACAAAATTTAAAACACATTTAATACATACTGAATTTCAATATTTTAGTTTGATGACTAGAGCTTGCACATACACATACAATGCACAATTTTCAAAGTACATTGGTCCTTCTAACATTGGTCCTCAGGATCTTTGTCAAAATCATTGTACCCGGTATCGACAGGCTGTCAAGTATTTGTTGCTCCAGCAGTCAATACTCACCTTCGTAGATCCATTTCTCAACCTTAGCATTCCAGCTACCTGCTAAAAAGTATTTACAAACGGCAGATTTCCTCCATTTCGAATCTATGCTCTTGACCTACAGTGCTTGCTGCCCTTTCCCTCTCTAAACAGTCTTTGCCCTTGACTTCACCACCCACTTCTCATCTAGAATAGAATCCATATGTCAGGACATCACAACTCACCAGACTCTCATCAGCATATTCTCTTCTTTCCAAGCATGCCTTTCTCAATCTTACCAATTAATTTACCTACACTGATTTCCTTCTCAGTATATGGAGATGGTTATGGCCCTAATCCAGTCTTCGCCCCCTTCCACCAACTCCCTATATCCTATGCCCTCCCGCCACCTCCGCTCCCTGTCTCCCATTGCAAGTTCCCAACATTTTTATCTTTCCCTCTTGTCTATCACTGACCACTCTGCATTCAAGCATGCCCTTCTGTCCTCCATTCTTAAAAAAAAAAAAAAACACACTCTTGACGCTGACTCTCTCTAATTACCGCCCAATCTGTCTCCTCCCCTTTGCATACTGAGCGGATTCTCTACGACTGTCTTACCACCATTCTTTTCTCCCACTTCCAGCTTGACCCATTTCATTCTGGCTTTTGTCCTCTCCACTCCACAGAAACTGCCATCACTAAAAAGTCAGCAATGACCTCCTTGCTGCCAAATCAAAAGGCCACTACTCTCTGCTCTTTCTCCTTGACCTCTTTGATGTTTTGACACAATGGACTACCTTTTCCTCCTGGAAATGCTTCAATCCCTCGGTCTGCATGATGCTCTTCTCTCCTGGCTGTCCTGCTACCTCTCTGATTGTTCCTTCTCTGTCTCTTCTCATGATTCCACTTCTCCCCCACATCCACTACCAGTAGGTGTCCCCCAAGGATCTGTTCTTGGATATCTTTTATTCTACCCTTTTATACATCCTATTTAGGCGAGCTAATTGGCTCTTTTGGCCTTCAATATAATTTCTATGCTGAAGACACTCAGATCTACCTCACCTCCCCTGACATTTCTCCCTCTCTCCTTGCACATCTCCAGTAGTTTCTCTATTTCCTCCTGAATGTCCCGCTTAACATATCTAAGACAGGGCTGATAATCTTCCCAAACCATGAATAACATCTCCTCCCTCAATTTCATTATCTACTGACAGCATCACCAGCTCTTCTAGCCCACAAGTGTGCTGTCTTCGCGATATACTTGACTCCTCCCCCTCTTTAAACCACACATTAAGTGCTTTTCACAGTTCTGCTGTTTCCATCTCAGAAATATTTCCAGGATCAGATCCTTTCTCATCCTGGAGGCAACTAAGACTTCAACAACACACTGGTTATCTCTAGATTGCATTACTGCTACCTCATCTTATCTGGCTTTCCTGTCTCCACCTATCTCCACTCCAATCTGTCCTCAATGCTTCTGCCTGGATTATCTTTCTCTCCAAAAGGTACCATGTCTGTCTCCCCTCTCCTACAAGCCTTACACTAGCTCCCCTTTCCCTTCAGAGTTCAATTCAAACTCTTCACACTCACTTACAGAGCCCTCCCACAATCCTTTCTATTTACATCTCTGATCTCCACTCCCTTCACAATCCCACCTGACTACCACTCCACAAATGAATGCCACCTCTCGTCCCAACTGATTATTTCCTCCCACTCCTGCCTCCAAAATGTTGCCCTTGCTGCTCCCTACCACTGGAACTCTCTCCCTCTCCCTATTAGACTCCTTTACCTCTCTAGAAAACTTCAAATGGGCTCTCATGACTCACTACTCACTTTAAAGTCTTCCAGCTCTCATCCTAACCCACTGCTCAATGCCTTTTGACTAAGATCAAGTGTAGATGCCTATGTACGCTGAGGGGCTTAAACACGCCTCCAGTTGGTGATGGACTGTCACTTGATCCTCTGGCCAAAAGGCCGGCTGCTTGAAGCCTGAGATGCTATGAGCATCTGGTGCTGTCTGAGCCAGGGGTTCCTGAAAATGCACCGGCGAAAGTCTGAACACATTTGCACTAGTATGGCACTTCGCACCTTTGCCCTAGCCTTCTGGTATAGGCAAGAATAATTTTTTATATTTTCAGCCAAAATGCTGGGGTCTATTTATTTATGTATTGATTTTTTATTTTTTTGCACCCTTTCACCACACATTTTAATTTTTTTTGTGTGGGTGTTTCACATTTGTGGGTGTTTGAGCAAGACCCTTATGGACAGCCCTCCCCAAGTTCCTGAGTCTCTCTCCTTTTGGGGAGAGCTGAAAAGTCTGTTCTCCAGGGGAAAGCTTCAACCACCCCTGGGGAGAAAGGGGTGACCCCAAGCCTTGCAGCAGCCCTTGCCCTCTAAAGGGCCTTTTGGCTCTGGGCGTCAGGGATGTCTATCTGTATGCCCCTCCCCTTTGGATTGTAAGATCTTACGCACAGGGCCCTCTTCCCTCATGTGCTTTTTCTGTCCCTCACTATCATCTCCTCCCCACTTCCAAAACTGGCACCAAACCTTGGTTCACCTGCACTGTGGCTTATGTGGGTATAATGACCACTAATGAAGCAAAGTTTAGAAACTTTGTCCATGTTCTGAAATGTTTTGTACTGTCACAATTTTCTTATTTTGTTCTTAATGTTTCTGTACTCTGTAAGGAGCTGCGGACCCCTTGTGGCACCATATAAATAAAAGATAATAATACTCAGTTTGTGGATGTCGCCATCTCCTCCTTCATTGGAGACTATCAAAATGGAATTATTAGATATAGATGACTAGAATAACTCAATGATTGTGGTTAAGAAATTGTACAAGAAATAGGTTGTCTCCTCCATAGAGTCGCTAGGACAGTGTTCCAAACTTCGGACCTCAAGACACACCAACAGTCCAGGCTATCCTTGAAACCTGGACTGTTAGTGTGTCTCGAGGACCATGGTTGGGAACCCCTGCTAAGAGATGCAGCACAATACAACATTTTTAAAGTATTTGAATCCACTGAGTGGTTTCTTACGGCAATTGTGAAGTCTATAGCTTACTGCGTGTCTAGCTGTGGTATTGGCACTGTTCCTACAATATGCTGTTTTCCTACCTTGTAACTACCCTCTACATTCCTACTCTGTGTCCATGCACCCACTTCTCTCCCCTATTTACTCCTAAATTTCCCACATCATTGGTCCTTAATCCCTGGGTGCTCCAAGTTTGGAATTTATTGGCAGGATTTTGAGACACCATTGGTAGCAGGTAATCTTTATTTCTGTTTTGTTTGAGGTTTTTTTTCAAATATTCTTTGATTTATATGGGCACATAGCCTTCATTTTTTTCACATACTGTTGATCTACATTGTAAATATCATATTTTTTGGGTTTATTTGTGCTTGTTTTGAAAATTAATTAAAAAGAAATATTTAAAAAAAAAAAAAAATACACTGGTCCATTTTATTCAAGAAACCCCTAGATGTAACTACCTTTAAACAAGTTATTAGAAACATCTGTAATTTGACTGTATGTTGCAGCTTCAGAATTTGAGAAAAGCCACGTTTATGTAAGATACACCTCTGTTATCTCAACATTCAGTTTTGCAGCTCAATGAATATTCATCTGTCTCTACAATGTGTCTAATACAAATTAAGGCTCCCATACCCAAATATTACGAAATACAGATTTTTTTTTAGCATAACTAAGATACTGACACGTTTGCTTTATGATGGTACAATGTACACAAGCTTTGTTTGATGCACAAAATTATTCAAAAATATTGCATATAATTATTTTCAAGGTGTATATAAAACATAAATGCATTCTGTGTTTAGATTTGGGTGCCATTCCCAAGATATTTCATTATGGTATGCAAATATTCCAAAATATAGAAAAATCTCTTATTCAAAATACTTCAGGTCCCAAGAGTTTTGGATATGGAAGACCCAACCTGTAGTCAATTTAGGAGAAAAGGAACACTATAATAGAAGCATCAGTACCTTCTGCAACAGAGTAGCAGATGATGAAATCAGCACCAGCAGGAAGAGTATAGACAGATGCTGCATCCACCTCAATAGTATTAATTTCAGGAGTATCCACTGTACTGTCAATAGCATCAGTAGCTACGACTGGTTCATCATGCTGAAGGCCACGGCATGCCTGCAGTACATTGATATAACATTGTTACTCAACGACCTAAAAAATGGCATTGCATATAAAAAAAAAATGTTTTCCTTACATATGATACATTATAGTAGGTAATGGATATAAATAGCCACTTTTTCCATATTATTTGTAACAGTGCTAACATTCTGCAGCTGTACATTATAGGGGTTTCGGGTCTATTAATTTAATGTGAACAATGTAGTTACTGAACTTAACTATTACAGATGTTGGGCTTAATTCTGAGGGGCATGCCAAAAGCCGCGGTGACCAATTATGCTATCTTATGCTAATGTGAGAATCTGTAACAGCTTTATGCGTATAGTCGCACCGCCCATGGTTTTTCAATCCGCAGCTGTCATCATTAGTATCGGCACTTATACCTTTCCTATTCTGGGTGCAAAAAAATCAAATGCCCATTTCACACCAGAGAGAACTGGCCAAGCACGGAGGCTCCTTCAAGGTAAATATGCAGGAGTATGCATAGAACAGCGCAGTTAGTTAAAAATGGTAGATGCGTCCACTTTTGTACTTGTGTGCAGCTCACTATCAGGCCTGTTGAGTGCAATAGATGATGAATTATATTTCAGGCCTTTGGAAAATATAAAACAAAAAATGTAGTATAATTCAATTTGTCTTAAAAAAAAAAAAGGGAAAGAATACTATACTTTATTGGGGATGTAGTTAATATGCCGGGGGACAGGATGCCGGCCACCGATATACTGACTACGCAATCCCGCCGCCCGGCAAAATTCCGACACCGATATCCCAAAGGGTATCAGGATACCGGCATCAGCATCCCGACCGCCGGAATCCCGAAATGAAGGGCTGGGTATAAGCTTTAGCCCAAAGATGGGGGGGTTAGGTTTAGGGACCCCCGGGGGACAGTTAGGGTTAGGTACCCCCAGGGGAGGATTAGGATAAGGCTGCGAGGAGGGTTAGGAACCACCAGGGGGTGGTTGTGGTTAGGCACCCCTCCTGGGAGGTTTGGTTTAGGGTGCGAAAAGGGGGGGGGTTAGGGTTAGGCACCACCGGGGGGAGGTTAGGGTTAGGCACCCCCCCAGGGAAATTGGGGTTAGGCACCACTAAGGGAGTGTTAGGGGGAGGACAGGGGGAGGGTTAGGCTACGGGGAGGGAGGGTTACGATTAGGCACTATCGGGGGCAGGTTAGGGTTAGGCACCCTCCGAGGAGGTTAGGGTTTGGAGGAGGACAGGTGGAGGGTTAGGCTACGGGGAAGGGTGTTACGGTTAGATACCATGGGGGGAGGTTGAGGGTAGGTACCCCCCGGGGAGAGTTAGGGTGCAGGAAGGGGGGGTTAGGCACCACTAAGGGAGGGTTAGGGTGGGGAGAGGGGAGAAATAGGGTACTTACCTGCCCCTGTCGGGATGTTCACTCATCAGGCTTCCGGCGTCTGGATTTCATACCCATTCCCTTTATTGTATTTAATAGTTGAATTGGGCACCCACCTATGAAATATATTTACTACTAAAAGCTCTGCCAATTAACAAATGAAATGTTTTTTTTGTACATGGTTAGTTTTAAAAATCAAGGGCTATATGAGAAATCATGTCAACGCTAATAATGTTTTAGGAATTATTACCTGAATTATGAAAATCTTAGGTTTTCCCACTAAGCTCTGGCACTTGTCTCCTTTTAATAAGCAGGTCAGTCGTTGGATATCAATTTTAGCATCAAAAGCATAAACATGATTATCTTCTCCATGGCTCAGAAACACACAGAGGAAGCAATCGGCATCACTGTGATCACTCATTGAAGCTGGGTGGAAGAGAATTAAGCAATCAAAGACATGTTAAGACATTATTCTTTCTGTATTATTGTAGAATGGGACAAATAAGTGAAACTGGAGGGCACTGTTATTCAATAACACTAGAAAACTAGATAAAAAGTGTTTAAATAAAAAAAAAAAACGACCATAAATGGTCTGTGAGCGGCTATCTGCTACTAAATTCTGTGTTTATTTTTGTGAATGATTTTCAAATATGATATAAAAATGTATCGGTTTATATATTTTTAATACATGTTTGTTACTTCTGTCTTTTTAGGTGGGCCCTTTTTTATGCAAGCCTTCTCATATAGCAACTATAGATTACTAAGGCCCTGGAGGAGGCTATCCATATCTAACAACTCCTCTTTGGTGGCTTCCCTCACTAAGGGCCTGATTCAGAGGTGGAAACTAATTCAGGTGCGGCTGTGATTTCTTTCAGTTTCCCTGCTGCGATAATGTGCAAACGCTAGTCTCAGCCTTCCTCTTCTGTAATTGCAAGCGCTGGAAATTGCAAGCCTTGAGACGCCCACTTTCAATGTCCGTGGACAGTGGAAATCCACCGTTAAACACTCCACCATGTCAATGACCATAGACACTTATGACGCCCTCTGGCTGGCGCAGTGTTCCTTCTGAACTCACTCTAAATATAGCCTCTATAGCTGCAGCCGCATTCACTGACACGCGCTAGACACTGACATAACACGCCCATGAGACGGCTCTTTTTGCATTCACTTCAGATCACCTGCCAGCAACGCCCAGGGCTGTCCGCCACCAGTTCTATTACAAGGTACTCCATTCACAACAGTGGTCTCAGTGGTACGCATGCACCATTGGGTTGAACTTTTTGTACATGCACAGTGGCAAAAAAACACTCAACTGTGTAAATTTCGACACTGCGTTCACCTCTGAATCAGGCCCTAAGCAAAAGGTACATAGAGTCAGGCAATCTTTTCTCCTCATCTTATCCCTCTGACGGGATAATATAGAGTGAGGAGTGGGTTTTTGCACCTGGGTTTCTCTTCAGTCACTTTGGTTTTGTGATCGAAGTCTATTTTGCAGGTCCATCTTTTAGCTTTTCAGTATGAACTACCTCTTTTCTCTCTACCCCATATCTTAGGGCTCTAAAGCTGGGTACACACTAAATGACTTGCAAACGATACAATGTCATTAATGATTTCCCCAAAACTCCTTTATTAACAATATAGTGCATACACACTGTACAATTTTACCAATGACCAAATTAGTTAGTTCATCGTTAACGATTTACAAATCGTTAGATTGTTAACGATATATCATTTTCTGTCCAAAACACCTGACGACCATCTTAAAGATTTCTTTAAAATGTAAATAGGGGGCTGTACTATGACACAGATGCATGCACAGATTTATTTATTATTATTTATTACCAGTTATTTATATAATGCACACATATTCTGCAGCGCTTTACAGATCAGTGAGAAGTCCCCACCCATACATTTTTCTCTACTGGTCTTCCTGGAGAGAAAGCAAAGTGTTGTTCCTTAAGGGAAACCATATGGTCCTTGATATTTGCAGGGACAGTTCATGCCAGTCTCATAAGAGGGGGATAATACTCAAATCTTAGTTTGAAACCCTCAAATCTGTATTTTGGTAAGTAGAAGTACAATTATATATTTTTATCTAAAAATTAGGTTATTTAGGACACTCATTTTGTGATAAGTATTGAAACAAAAATTGTGAACATTTCTAAAACAAATCGTAATAATAATGTTTATTTATATAATGATTTTCTACAAAAAGACTCAAAACAGTTTTGTAGAGAAAAACACATTAGCAATGAGGCAGACATTTCCGGCATACTACAATGCTTACAGTTGGTGAATGCAAAATATGATGCTCAAGATACCCGCAGACTCATCAGTTCCACTTATAGGGGGCGATTCAGGCATTGGACGGATTACATTGTAGCAACTGCAACAGCAGTAATACGGTAATGCAGCAGGAGGCGTCCTGCCTCCTGCATGCATTACCGATCTGAGCTGCGTCAGTGGATGCAGAATCGGATCATCTGCGTGATCCACTGCCGGCTGAGTGAATATGGGGTCATTCAAGCCAGCGATCGCACATTGCTCAAAACAGGCCAGGAAATCTGCGTCCACGGATAGTTCAACCTACCCAAGACTGACATATATACAAGTCTGTAAGAGTCAAATGTTGTGGCACTAACAAAGCATGGTTTCCTTACACTGGCCACTTACCCATTTGGAAGATAGACCTGTAACCTGGTGATGGATTCTTTAGGAACAGCAAGTACACAGGTAAAATGGGTACAGTACATCATCCCCTTTACTAGTATGTATAAAGAGCTACCAATTAAATTTAGAAAAGATTGAGCATGTAAATTGTTTTATTAACCACACTAAATGTAATATGATTTAGTGGTCATGCACTATATTTATACAGCCAGCAGCTCCAAAAGAAAGGATGTCTACTGTATTTATTTCACCCCATAACTGAGTGGAGTGTTAAAGGTCAAACACAAAAGAGAAAAGCGGTATCCTGCCACATACAGTAAGCCATATGCGTACAATGAAAAGGAATTGGACTTTTTAATTACTTTTATATATGAATTCCAATTCTGTCTTGGAAAGTACTATATATATTATAAGGGCAGCAGAGAAGAGCTGCCAAAGAAAGAAGATGCCGGGGAAGTCCTGGATGGGCGGCACACTCCAGGTAAAGACGACCATGGAAGTCCTGGAGGAGATAGCAGCCATGTAAAAGACCTTAAAGGCTCACTGATCCATCCATTCCTTCTGTGTCTTATTGATTTTTGTTTCAGATGCAAACCACACGGATCACACTGATCCGTGCATGCATCCCTGAATCGTTTATTTTACACAGATGCCTGCATCACAAATCTCACTGATCCGTGTATGAAGACAGCTATATTTAGATCTTGCACAATAGTTCTTCAGTCAAATTGTGCTGTTTAAGCATCATATCGTGTCCTGGAGTGCCGGGGAGTGTTCAAGGGAAATCATTCACGATATTGCATCGTGAGCACATCATTCCATGTATAGGGGCCTTAAGAAGCAGTTCAGGGCTGGGACCATCAGCACCAGTGAGCCTGTCTCCCGCTTCTGAACCTGTGCACTGCCCCAGTGCTGCCACTGCTCCGTACCCCCGCTGCTGCCCCTGTGCACTGCCCCGCATGCCTGCAGCCTGACCCCTTAACCGGCTCTCCCTCTGCACCCCCAAAACACCTCTTGTGTGCTGTCTTCTCCACCACCAGCGCTAGTGTACCATTTTGTTGCCCTTCTCCCCTGCAGGTGGCCCGGTTTGATGCTCCCGTCCCTGATGGTTAGTAAATTATAAAAAAGCAATGAAATTCCATAGACAAAAAAACTTACGGTTTCACATGTCCCATTAAGGCTTCTTAGACATGATCTAAAATTTCACAAAACCTACTGCATCTGCACCACTGTTTTCCACCCATCTGCATCACTTTGGCTCCCCCCCATCTGTGCTGCTTAATCTCCCCCCTTCTCCACGCCTTTCTGTCTCCCCCATCCACCCCACTCTTATCCAATCTGAGCAGCTCTATCTTCTGCTCAGACCTCAGTTGTATAGACTGCATGTGTGTATTCCAATGAGCACACAATTCTGTGAATTAGCAGCTCCACCATTTTGTGAGTGACAGCAATCTCACTGTGAGAATGCTGAATCTGCAGTTAACCACAGGGTGTGATGGCATACCATATCTGTATTGCTCAAGGAACACGTCCATTAAGGCGTCAGCCTTAATTATTGGAATTTCATTGCTTTTTTAAGTTTCAGTAGGTTTTGTGAAATTTCAGTTCATGTCTAAGAAGCCTTAATGGGACATGTGAAACCGTAAGTTTTTTTTGTCTATGGAATATATATATAATATATGTGATGAAAAAGGAGATATCACCAGCTTACCATCATGGATTTTGTCAAGTACTTCCACCGCTTTGAGGTTATCATAGCTCTTAACTTCAAAACCAAGCTCAGTTAACCTGAGGTGAAATAAACAATATGTGCATTTGAACATTATTGTTAAAATTGCCTTGGAAATTTAATTTATGACAATATTAAGGGCAAATTGATGCTCATGTAACCCAAATTATAATAATAATAATACAATGGTAATTGTTGGTTAATTCCCCCCCCCATCCCCCAAAACTTATCTGATTGAAATCAATGGTGCTCCAATTGGATATTATTATTAATACAGTATTGCTTTAAATTACTTTATATCACTCAGGTGTCACTGGTGTTGTGTCCACTTTCTGTCAGTTAATGTTAGAACAACACCATTTTGGCAAAACCTATTGAACTCAGATATTCCAGAAACTCTTACTAGAGCTACTACAGGTATAATGAAATAACTATCTGCAGTAAGAATATTGAACATTATAATGCTCTTAAGTGCATTTAGTCTCACTTTAAATTCTTGATTAAGATAAACTGTAACTGAAAAAAAAAACTTTAAAAACTTTGCTCTTCCATAAAAACGTTTATTGCTCAAATCCATTGTTGTCAGTAGGACTAAAATCACATATCACTAAAACTGCCCATTACACCTGGCACTAGGTGTAAGGGATCATTTTAGAATTCTGCTAGTCTCTTGTTCACCTTTTTATGTAGCAGAAGCTTTATAATTAAATAACACAATACCTGATTTCTTCCTTAAATGATTAATATATATATATATACTTTTTAGTTTTGGGTGGAGATAAAGTAAAATAAAAAGGTTTGCTTACGTAGTAAGTTCCCGAGTCCTACACTGCATCCCACTCTTGTATCTGCTGGACAAAAATCTGGAACTGAGCCAGGCAGCCAATGTGCCTGAAAAAGGACTGCTACATACTTCTAACTTTGGCAGTCATTTCTATGGATACATAACATCACTTATCTAGCTTCAAAGTGTGTAGCAAACAGTGGCAGAAACGATATGAGCCCAGCTTTAGAGTTTCCAGGTTATTGTTGCCAACCAACAGCTACGGTAGTGATGGACAAAATAAAGGCATAAATAAATCCAACAACTCTATAAGCAGTCTCACTGGGATAGCTAACATGTAACTTTAAGTCAATAAGTACAAAATTACATTGTTACATGACAGGATTATTTTCTACACTGCTCAAAAGTTATAAATCTTTACAAGTCAGACACTAAAAGCAAATGTCTGGATTGTTGCTATGATGAGGGTTTAAGTAAAGTTGTTTTTTTAAAGAAAAAAATTTAATATATATTTCATTCTGTACGTACCTTGCGTGGAGGGTGTGTTTGTCAGCATTAGTACCACGTCTCTCAGGCAGTGTTAATTGCCAATAGAACCATTCATGGTTAAATATCAGAGCCAAACCACGTCGTCCATTTTTCATGTTATATTCTGCAGCTGGATCCAGTGCTTGGGACCTTAAATTATTTAAAAAATCATTATAATTAGTTACCTCTAATGGAAACACAACGGGTCTGATTCTGAGTCGGAAGCCTACAGTACTTACTTCCTTTAGCTGGGAACACACGGTACGATGTGTACCCAGCAATGCGATCCACGATCCGACGGTCGACATATCAGGCGGTCCCCACACACGGGAGCGATCTGGTGCCCAACCGCCCGATATGCTGGCACTCCCATAGACCTGCATGGGATCGTTCCTCGCTTCTCCAGATCTCTTGTGCATGCAGAAAGATCTGGAGGAGCGACGGTCGACCACACGGGAGCACACAGCGAACGTTATCATTACACACACAGAACGATATAGCTGCGATATCGTTCCAATCCGTTCGATCAGCCATTATATTGCTCCCTGTGTGGGGGCTTTTATTCTAATCTGCCCATGTATGTCATATACCCGTGTGTATGCTTGTGGAAGTCCATCGCACCCACTGTTTTTACTGTATGCTGTTGTCAATAGTATCAGGACTTGCACCCACTCCACACTGGGTGCAAAAGATCCGTCAGAAACAAGTGTCTCATCTGCATTTGTGAACTACAAACAAGTACGGAAGTTACACGCCCACTATACTCCAACCAGACAGATCTGTTCTGTGCATCCACATGGTCAGCACCCAGTTGCCATCCAGAAATGCCCATTTCGCTGAAAGACTGCTCCATTAATGGATGGCTCAATCCATCTGCACTTGCAAACTCTGGGGGTCATTCAGACCCACTCGCAAGCGGCAGTACGCTCGCAAGTGAGTCGATGTTCCCCACTGCGCATGCGCACAACGGAGGGAGCTCCGTCGTGCGCATGCGCGAGACCCGGACTGCGACAGCCAAGCTGTCGCTCCGGGTCTCGCACCAAAGGGGGCGTGCTGTCGATGGTGAGTGACAGCACGCCCCCTTTGGTGGGCGTGCCTGCCAGACGGAGGCGTTCCCATGGGAACGCCTACCGTCTGAAGCCGGCCCCACTGACATCACTAGTGATGTCAGTGGGAGTGATTTTGGCTCTGATAGAGCCAAAATCACTCCAGAACTTGTGGCTGGGAAATCCTACCGCAGGGTTTCCGTCGCAAGTCCGATGGTCGCAATGGTCAAGACCATCGCGACCATCTTTTTGGACGCTCGTATATGCTGTGGGTGGTCACCCACAGCTATACGAGCGTCCAGGAGGACGCTCCATTTTAATGGTGGAGGGCCCTGATTCAGAGCGAGCGCTCTGGTCAGAGCGTCCGGCTCTGAATCAGGCCCTCTGTCCATATGCAGTCTCTGATTCATTTTTAAGACATGTGCACAATACGCAGGTATCTGCAAGATCTGTAAGCATTTCCACTTGTATCAGGCTCAGAATCAGGCACAATTCACAGGCTACAGAGTTGAAAGCAAAGCAACAATAAAAAAGAAGCAATTTTGCACCTGGACAAACTGTGTTGCAATGTTTGGGTTGAAAAAAAATATATATCTTTTTTTGGGCTGCTTTTACATGTAGTCCACAAATAATGGACAAGTTTATTTTTATGCTTATGCTGCGCACAAGGAAGGGAGTGCCTGGTTAGTGGCACACCTCACACACAGGCCCAGCTCTGCTGTCAGATGGATTTCCCGTGTGTAAATATAGGACTTATTTACTTCACTCCACATCGTTGACCGTACTTATACCATTTAAGGTGATCTTGTGAATTTGAAAGGGGGTACCCTAAGTCGGAATTCTACTCCAGAATCCTGATGGTAAGTATTGGGGTTAGGTTTAGAGTTAGTGGATATGCTTAGGCACTAAGGGGAGGGTCAGGGTTAGGCTGTGGGGGGAGGGGAGGGGGATGGGGGGAGCATTAGGATACTTACCTAATTCTGTTGGTATTCTGACTGTCGGGATGAGACAGTCGCTATTCTGACCACTGGCATCCAGACCACAGGGATCTCATACCGATCCCTTTGAAAGAGTAGAAGATTTGATGTGGCAAAGCCTCTGTAGTATTTCCATCATATTGAATTTCTGTACGATGATGTGAACCTCAGCAAAGCAACATTCCGGTCCGGAGTAAATAGTACCTTGGGCAGTTGCTGGTATATAATTCTATTAGCATGTCTGCAGTGCTCATATCACTTTGGGTGTTTATTCATGTTTTATTAACGTCTATGATTATTAGTTGATCACCATTTTTTTTCATTGCATGAGAGCACCAAAGGGAATATACCTCAGAATTATACTATTTTAGATTTTTTTATATTTCTCCTCCATGGTCCGAGTATTAACATCCATCCATTGCTGATATGAGGATTAAAGACCAAGGAGGAAAGTTGTGACAACACAGAATACACACAGATTGTTGTGTTTGACTTTATGTGACCGGTTACAGTAAAGACGCCTATTTCTTATACACTTGTTGAAATTTTATTTTGTTGTCCCTTGGAATATAATAATCACCGTTGTAGACTTTTTGGAGGAGTGTAATGAAATTTGTTGGACACTTTTTAAAGTGACTTTTTAAGTATTGACATTTGGACATTAACTATTTAAAAAACTTGTTCCATTTTTACACCTCTAGTATATATACTTACACTGTAATTTATCTCTCTGTACATTTTAAATCTATCCACCTGCCTTGCATTATGGTTTTGGCTAGGTGCAAATTTGCTACTTTTTTCTGCTTTGCAGGGTAGGAAGAGGGTATACATTATTAACCATGTATCCTTGTGAAATTCATAAATTTTAAATATATTTTTTGCATTTTGGAGCAGTTATACTGTAGTCTATAAGGATGTAAAGCAGTGCTTCCCCAGTAGCGAAACAGTGGTCAGTAACACCCGCTGTGGTAAACAGCACCCCTGCCCTGAAAAAATATGAGATATGGTAAGAACTTACCCTTGTTATCTCTATTTCTACGAAGTCCATAGGGTTCCACAGGATACCTTGGGGTATAGGTGATGACGTCAGGCATCGGGCACCATAGAGTTAAAGCTTTCAGCCTCCCACGATGCACTAGGGTCCCCCTCCTATACCCTGCCCCCGAGCCAAGGCATCTCAGTTACGTACCAAGCCATAGGCCGGAGGAGGAGAAGGAAGAGAGAGAAAAAAAGATCTGGACACACACAAGAATCACATTCTCACCAGAGGGAGACGGAAAAAACGGTGACCAGAGTAAAGCCCATCTGCAACACAGGTGCGACAGGGCGGGAGTCCTGTGGAACCCTATGGACTTTGTAGAAATAGAGATAACAAGGGTAAGTTCTTACCATATCTCATATTTTCTACTTCAGGGTCCATAGGGTATCCACAGGATACCTTGGGGATGTCCCAAAGCAGTATCCTTTAAGGGTGGGGACGCTCCTGTGCTGAAAGGAGAATCCGCTGCCTGAAGGAAGCATCCTGAGAGGCAAAGGTGTCAAACGCATAATACCTCACAAAGGTATGGACAGAGGACCACGTAGCAGCCTTGCAGATCTGGACTGCAGAGGCACCACGTCATGCTGCCCACGAGGGACCCACAGGCCTAGTGGAATGAGCCCTCACAGAGGATGGAACCGGCAGGCCCTCATGAAGATACGCTTCTGAAATGGCCATACGGATCCAAGCTGCCAAAGTTTGTTTGGAAGCAGGCCAACCCTTTTTATGGAAGCCATAGAGGATAAACAAGGCGTCCGACTTCCTAAATGAAGAAGTGCGGTCAACAAAAGTTCTTAAGGCCCGCACCACATCCAAAGTGGCCTCACCCACTGAAAGACCAGGTGAGTTAAAGGCCGGCACAACGATTTCTTCGGTAATGTGAAACAACTTTGGGCAAAAATTCAGGACGAGTGCGCAGCACTGCCCTGTTACCATGAAAAATCAAGAAAGGGGGTCTACAAGAAAGAGCCCCTGAATCAGAAACACGTCTGGCCGAAGCGATGGCCAGAAGGAAAACAGTCTTAGCTGTTAGCCATTTAAGGTCCACTGATCCCAGTGGTTCAAACGGCCGTCCCTGGAGAGCCCTCAGAACCACAGCCAAATCCCAAGGTGCCACATGTGGAACAAAGGGTGGCTGAATGCGCAAAATGCCCTGCATAAAGGTGCGCACATCAGGGATTGTAGCAATCCTACGATGGAACCAGACAGACAGGGCAGAAACCTGCACCTTCAAAGAAGCAAGGCAAAGCCCATGGTCCAGTCCCGCTTGTAGGAAGGCTAGCACTCTAGACAGACGAAATTCCCTAGGTGCATAACCTCTCGGTCTACACCACTGGAAGAACATTTGCCACACGCGATGGTATATTCTCGCGGAAGACGGTTTCCGAGCTCTGAGCATGGTTCGCACTACAGAGCTGGAGAAACCCCATGACCTTAAAATGGCCGTCTCAACAGCCACGCCGTCAAAGACAGCCGAGTCAGGTACGGATGAAGACAGGGACCCTGAGACAGAAGGTCCGGTCGCAGCAGCAACCGCAGAGGACTGTCCACGGACAGATCCTGAAGGTCTGAGAACTAGTGCCGTCTGGGCCATGCGGGAGCTACCAACAGGAACGTCCCTCCTTCCTGTTTGAATTTCCGGATTACTCGCGGAAGAAGGGAAACCGGAGGAAAAAGATAAGCGAACCGGAACGTCCACTGGACGTACAGAGCATCCACCAGAGACGCCTTTTCGTCTCTTGTGCGAGACCCGTACACCGGCAACTTGTTGTTGTGCCGGGACGCCATGAGGTCGATCTCTGGAAGACCCCACCTGTCCACCAGCAGTTGAAAGACATCTGGGTGCAGAGACCATTCCCCCGGATGAACGTCCTGGCGACTGAGAAAGTCCGCCTCCCAATTCAGCACTCCCGGGATGAATACCGCTGATATGGCCGGGAGATTGCGCTCCGCCCATACCAGGATTCGGTACACCTCTACGAGAGCCGCCCAACTTCGGGTTCCTCCCTGCTGATTTATGTAGGCCACGGTGGTAGCGTTGTCCGACTGGACCTGCACTGGGTGACCTCGGAGACCCAGATGTGCCTGCTGGAGAGCATTGAATACCGCCCGGAGCTCCAAAATGTTTATGGGAAGCTCTGCCTCTGCCTGAGTCCACCTGCCCTGGAACAAGTGTGGACCCGAAACTGCTCCCCAGCCCCGAAGACTGGCGTCCGTTGTCAACAGGACCCAATTCACCACCCAGAACGGACGACCCTTGTTGAGATGGGTCGTCTGCAACCACCAGGCAAGAGACAGGCGAACCTCGGGAGTGAGCACGATCGTCTGGGACTTTAGACTTTGAGGCAGTCCATTCCATTTGGACAGGATCAGGTGCTGCAGAGGTCTGGAGTGAAACTGGGCATATTCCACCATGTCGAGTACCGACACCATGGAGCCCAGTAACCTCATCGCCGAGTGCAAAGACACCCGGCGGCTCTGCAGACAACTGCGCACCCTCGACTGCAAGGCAGAGATCTTTTCCCCCGTCACAAAGATCCTCTGCTGTCCGGAGTCCAATAAGGCTCCGAGGTGCAGAATCCGCTGAGACGGGATCAGTGTGGACTTCTGCCAGTTTATCAACCAGCCGTGCCGTTGCAGTACCATTATGGTCAGGTCCAAGTGGCGCACAAGGAGCTCTGGTGATCCTGCCACCAAGAGAAGGTCGTCCAAGTATGGTAACTTGCGGACTCCCTGCAGCCGCAGGTAAGCCGCCATGACGCCATGAAAACACGCGGTGCTGTCGCCAGGCCAAAAGACAATGCCCGGAACTGAAAGTGGTCATTGCGGATTGCAAACCTGAGGAACTGTTGATGGCGTAAAAGAATAGGGACATGCAGGTAAGCGTCCTGTATGTCCAACGACACCATATAGTCCCCAGGTTCCAGCGCCAGAATGATGGACCGCAGGGTCTCCATCCGAAACTTCGGTACCCGCAAAGACTTGTTGAGAGCTTTGAGGTTGAGTATCGGACGATACGACCCATTGGGTTTCTGCACCAAAAAGAGATTGGAATAGAAACCCTGGCCCTTCTGGGAGAATGGAACAGGCACTATAACTCCAGCCTGGAGCATAGTGTGCAAAACTTTCCGCAGTTCCAAGGCTTTGTTCCGGTCTGATGGTAGACCCGTGGTGAAGAGTCGAGACGGGGGCCTGTGCCGGAAGGAGAGGGTGTACCCGTGAGGAACCACCTCGAGAACCCAAGTGTCCGTCGTGGTGACCGACCAACACTGGGCGAACTGCATCAGGCGGCCCACACTTTGGGATCCCCCAAAGGGAGGCCCGGACCGTCAGGCCGCAGGCTTGTCATCTGGCTTAGGAGTCGGACGCCTGGTACTCCAGGCCTGCTTCTGGGGCTTGGCCGATTTTTTGGGGCCAGCCTGTCGGGGAAAAGATTGTGCTTTAGGCCTACCCTGGGCCCTGTAAGGCCGAAAGGACGACGTACCTGAGCTGGACGGAACTGCAGCAGACGGGAGACATGCTGATTTGGCTGCCGCCAGCGTGGCCACAATTTTGTCCAAATCTGGACCAAATAGGACTTCTCCGTTAAAGGGCAAGGCTTCCAGGCCCTTTTTGGAATCAGCGTCCGCCTTCCAAGATCGCAACCATAACGTGCGACGAGCCGCCACAGCAGCCGAAGAAATCCGTGAAGTCAGGGTACTGATATCCAAAGCCGCTTCATTAATGTAAGTGGCCGAATCCCTGAGATTGCCTATCAAATTGGTCTGTTCAGCCGAACAGTTGGAATCGAAGGACGCCTCTAACGTATCTGCCCAGCGCTCCATAGCTCTGGCAACCCAACAAATGGCCATAGCCGGCCTAGCTGCTCCCCCTGCAAGGGAATAAATGGACTTTAGGCAGATTTCCACCTTACGGTCCGTGGCATCCTTTAAGGAGGACATGGAGGGCATGGGCAACATGGCACTTTGGACCAGGCGTGTTACATGGGAATCCACCTGTGGCGGAGATTCCCACTTGGCAAAATAATTGTCCGCAAACGGATACGCCACTGCTAAATGCCTTTGAGGCTGATACAGTTTGCCTGGCTGTTTCCACGCTTCCTCTAGGTGGTCCACTAATTGCCCCGAAAGAGGAAACACTGTGGCATCTCCCTTAACATCCTTGAAAAAGGCGTATTTGGATTTTGATACCGGAGGCTCCTCATCCTCAATAACTAAAGCAGTACGGACTGCACGAATAAGGCAAGGTATATAAACCTTAGACTTAGCGTCCGACTCTTTAGGACGGGGAGGTTCCTGGTCAGAAAGATCCAGAATCTCCCCATCATCGGACGTCCCATCGTCATCCTCATAAGGAGCAGACAGAGACGCCACCGGCGCTTGTGAGGCCACATCACAGACTCCCCTTGCAACACTTCTGACAAATGCTGTACAGAGCTTGTTAACGAATTAACCCACACAGGCTCATGAGAGACCTGAGGAGGGGAAATAGGGAGGCTGTGGGGTACCATCAATTGTCTCGGGAAACCCTGCATGGGTGACGACACCACTGCCTGCGGGGACAATCCCATCTGAGTGAAGGCAGGCTGCGGAGCTAACTGGCCCACGAGGGTTGTAAGCGCTTTGGCGAAACAAGCCCAGGGCGGCTCCTGTACCGGAGCCGTGACCGTAATCGGCCGCGTCAATGAATAACACTTCCGACATTGAGCCTCCGCGCTACCGTCCCCCTCTGCTATAGGTACCTTGCATGTAGTACATAAAAGCTGGAGAGGAAAGTCACTTTCAGACATAATGGTAAGTATGTGACCCCTCTCACTGATACTCGTTAGTATAGTGTGAGACCACCCTGCAAGCACCGCACCGCAAGGGCTTTAGCAGAAAGATGAGGGACAGTGAAATGCTGACGGAAGAAAAAGAAAGTACCTGCAGCAGACGCTAGCATAGGTCACATACTATGCAAAGAAATCAATTCCTGCACTATCAGCGCTGATCCTCAACTACGCAGACTCAGAGCCTGGTAGGACACAGCGCTGCATACACAGACCTTAATCCAACGGAGGAGAGGTATGCAGGGGGACCCAGACCGCGATGCCACCGTTCATCAGCGTCCATCAGCGCTCACCATGTTCCTTCCAAAGATGGCCACCGAGGAGCAGAGAGGAGGCCGGCTTGTGGGGAGGAGCGCTGACACAGGACCAGTCAGCTAGAGCAGAGAGGGCTGTGTGCAGTGGGGGAGGCGCCGGCTGTGAGACAGGGAAGGCGCACTCCCCTGGCATGCATTTAACCCCTGGGACGCCGCAGCGCTACCGCTCTGCCGCGGTCCGCTGTCCCAGGGGGGTAGTGGAAGCGCAGGTTAGTACCTGGCTCCACGCTGCAGCCAGTCCCCAGGGAGCCCCCTGCCTGGGGACTTAGGACCATGTTCAGCAGGGTCCCACCGCGGGACCCTGCTGCTTACCTTGTAGTCCCCCTTAGATCCGGCCATGGTCCCAAACATCTGGGGTCACCACTAGCTGTGACCCCAGATGCTTACCAGCATCCCCGGATCGGTACCGGCGTTTTGGTACCGGCGGGTGTGTAGGGAAGACAGCATGGACGTCAGGACTGACTGTCCATGCTGTACTTCCAGATGTGCAGCCACAGCTGCAAAGACAAAAACTTCAGGGGCTCTTCATGGCCCCCCTCTAACAGGTGCATCCGACTCCGGCCGGGCACCAAACTAAACTGAGATGCCTTGGCTCGGGTGCGGGGTATAGGAGGGGGACCCTAGTGCATCCTGGGAGGCTGAAAGCTTTAACTCTATGGTGCCCGATGCCTGACGTCATCACCTATACCCCAAAATATCCTGTGGATACCCTATGGACCCTGAAGTAGAAAGAAGCGTGATCTTGCTTGCTGGAAGGGGGTGTCTCCTTCAATCCGGGGGTGTGGCTTGCGGGAAGCCCTCATTTACATCACTCTAGGGGTGTGTTCAGCATTCCCAGAGATGCTGGTCTGCCACTGGAGACTGTGTCTTCACTACCACCTCCTCCCCAGTAACAGTAGCTGGGTGCTAAACGATAATAGTGCAGCTCCCTTCTCCCTGTCACTGCGGAGGAGCCAGCATTTTGGTGTCACCCCCTAGAAAGGTAACATCTAGGTGTGGTCCGCACCCCCACTGCGACGCCTCTGTGCTTCCCAATGCCACTCGTGAGGGACCCCTAAACATGTTTTCCAGATCTCTTATTTGGCACACAGGTATATTCATTACAGTCTAAAAACATTTTAAAAGAACCATAAGTGAAGCTAATTATTTCAATTGTGAGATGTGTAAAACATGCACTGTTAGGGGTCGATGAAGACTGGACTTGGGAAACACTGCTATAAAGCATTCGATGCTCAGATTTATTACTGCCCAGTGAAATATAAATACATATTTGTTTGATAAAAAGACGATTTTTGCTTAATTTATGACATATATATATATATATATATATATATATATATATATACACATACACTCATATATATTCATATATACACACACACACATATAAAATATATATATATATATATATTTTTTTTTTTTAATGAGCACTTACATTGAAAACCAACCATCAGTTTCTGTGATACTTGCATCTCCATCTAGGATATTGAAATAAAAAATAGTTAAGAGCAAACAGACATATATGATAAAATAATTAAAACATACTGTATTCCAGTTATTATTTTCTTCATGCATTGTGAAATTTAGGTTTATGTTGCAGAAGTTGTGGCGGTACACTTATATGAGATTACCGTCATGAGTGAATTAAGCCCTAGAGCTATTTCAAGAGGTGGCAGCCAACAGCATAAATCTTTCGGTGCAGTGTCCAAGGGCGCCAAAAGGGAGGGGGGCCAAGAGGGATTACTAATTATCCGATGCCGCCCCCCCTCTAACTTGTCAGCAGCCCAGCACATGCTGCTGTGTGCTGGGCTGCAGAGGGAGACTGCTCGATGCTGCTGAGCAGAAGCAGTCTTCTCTGCCTATGGGGAGGAGTGATCACACTGATTGCAAACCCCCTGGATTTGCACCGGGCTGAGGGGCTCATAGCGCCCCCCTCCCCAGGGAGCAAATAGCTTCTTTTCTACGTCTCCTATGGTTAGGCCACACACCCTCCCCAGGCTGGCTCTCTACGGCCCTGGCAGTGTCTCATCCATTAATTCATTTCCACTCTGTGCTTTGATATTGAGTTTGCCATCTGCTATTTACATGTAAGAATACATATGACATCATTGGAAGCGATTTGGAATTTGTGACTGCATCTTCAACCTATATATATATTGGGACAATCTTTAGCACACGTGTGACCTACCCTTAGTTTCATATTTTCTATTTGCAAGTTGGTGACTCGCTTGGTTTGGTTGTTGCTGCTTTGGAGTGAGCGCCATAAGATTGGTTACTGTTATCTACTGTAAGTGGTTAAAAGGTGTCAAATGGCTGATTTTTGCACTTTTCATGAAAGGCAGCAAAATAATAGCAAAAGTGTTTTTCAGCAAATTAAAGTCTTTCCAGCATTTTGGGAAACAGAAAGATGTGATTTTTCAGTGTTTTAATACCATTTTGTAAGAAGTTGAAAAAAAAACAACACAAAAGCTTTTTAGCTCACATTAGCAAGTTCTATAACCCCTCTCCCATTAATACAACACCTCCACACAGGGCTGTAGATAGCTGTGTCAGGCCCTGGTACTCAGGGGTACCGAGAGGGGGGGAGGGAGCGGGTACTAATTACTCGGGCTCTGGGCTTGTTGGAGGGGCATGGCAGATGCCCAAGTCTGAAGCTGCCCCCCCTCCCTTTTACCTGTCAGCAACCCAGCACATGCTGTTGTGTGCTGGGCTGCAGTGGGAGACCAGGGAAACTGCTGCTCCCGCTGATAACACCGCCCTCCCCACCTGGATTTGTGACAGTTTTTTTCTTTTTCCCCCAAGGGGGCGATTAGGCTATGCCCCCCTCATCAGTAATAGGGCCCGGGTCGGCTCTTAACGTCCCTGCTGGTACTATCAGGGGGTATGGAATGATGTAAAAAAAACGTGACCACACCTCCTTACATAAAAAAAAATAGAAAACAGCATTTGCTGTGCCTTGAAGTGCACCACCTCAGCCAGGGGCAAATCCATGTGATCAGTGTGATCACCCCCCCCCCCCCATCCCTCGCTAAGCCGGAGTCGACAGCTGCTGCTATTCACTGCAGCCCAGCATTTTTGCCTTACAATACTCTCTGTCAGTCTGTGCAGCTGGCTTGTGCTCATGTGTGGGATAATGACAATCAGACCAGGCTTCTAGGGACTGCACCAGCTGCAGCCCCTAGAAGTCGCAAGGTGTTAGGATAGTGGTTTTAAAATATTTCTGCAATGTTCCAGTAACCTCGGGCCCTCCAGCTGCAGTGGAACTACACATCCCAGCATGCAGTGCCACAGTTTTGCTATTAGGGCATGCTTAAAGTGTGGCAGGGCATGCTGGGATATGTAGTCCCACAAAAGCTGAAGGGCCAGAGTTTGACACCACTGTTCTATTGGTTCTACCCACAATATGAAATTTACATGAGCATGACAGAACATAAATCACTTTAAATGTTATCCGATGCTAATAAGAAACAAAAGTGTAAGTCTATTAGTATAACCAGGTAGAATGATAACTGTGTCTATGACAGTTTGTGGTGTTTCAAATCCCTTACTATGGGATAAATCGGGAATGTCCAACCAATATTAAATGAATAATAAGTTTTATTAAATAATAAAGGGTTGAAATATGATCAGATATGATTAAAACTGTTGGCGTTATATCAACATATTATCATGGATAGAAGAATAGATCAGATGTATATAAAAATGTTCTCACTATTGAAGACAATGAAAATAACAAACATAAAAAGAAAAAAGAAAACCAAGTAAAGAATCATTAATATAATATTCTGCATAATCTCAGAGGTTTTGGATAACTCGTTTTATTTTAAAATAGCTGTCTAACAGTGAAATTACAGGTGAATGCAAAGCCTTCTCTGTACAGAAATTCCCTCTCACATGTTGCACTGCAGCTGCACTTCGGGGATGGTTGTAGTTTTTTAAATTATTGCTTTGGATAATTGAAATGTCTTAGTTTAATCCTGTACTGCTTGTGAACTTCACATTATAAAACTAATATTATTTAGTTGATCAATATACATCCCCATCCCAAAGAATAAACCATCAATAATTTTTGCATATAGCACCAGGTTCACCCGGAACCCACCAGACCACATGTGCATCTCTGGCAAAATTGGGTGTGAACCTGGTGCCCATCGCAGTCCTAAGGGTCTGAGGAAAACAATGAGAGTCAAAACAAAATTATGTGCTAATATAAACTGAAATTAATCCAAAATAAATAGTTGTGGTATACTGTCCATTCCAGGAAATTCTTTACTACTGATACATGCATTAGTAATTCTTGAATATAGCAATTCGACATTGCAAGTTTGGCAAAAATAAGAAGGATCCAATTTAATTGTCTTGAGAAAGGAAGTTGAATCCCATATATAGGAATGGAGAGAGATTACATATGGATGTAAAAAGACGTGAACATAATAAGAAAGAAATGTAGTGAACCCACCACTACAGCAGAGTGGCTCTATATTAACTCTCTGATGAAACCATATTCTGTCTGGAAAAATGTGTCAAATTGAGCCCTGTCTGCAGGTACTGGGATCATGTATAACCACTCCATTTAGAATTGTATGTTGGAGAAAAGACTGTGAACCTAGGACCTTCTGTCCCTCACAGTAAGAAAACAATTAGCACTTTTAAATGGTCTACTTTGAAGTTCTATTGCAGTAGTATGGGGCCGATGACTGACAGCCTCAATATCAATGTATATTCCTGTACCAGGAAGCAATGAAGTTAGCTGTGAAAGTGACTGCATTATACTATATTGGACTGCATACCAGACATAGCTTGTGGAGGTATATGAAGGGGTATTAATTATCATCATAAAGAGATAGTCTCATTGAGTGAAAGCCATTATTTTACAGTATTACGCTGAACTGATGATTGCAGACATATTCAAACAAAAAAAGTACTCACATACAGTAATTTCATAAAATGATTTTATATGCAGTTTGCTCATTAATGAATTGAGAGATCCAAGTTCAGGAATTGGACTTTAACCGTTTTATCAAAAAATTAACACACTATGAAAGTGATGATAAATAATCTGCATGCTTAATGTTATTTGATAACTGTAACTGATTTTCAGTGTCCTGGAGTGTCTATTATTTTCTTATGTTTATGTACATTTTGTAGTTTTTTAGAACACCATGCTGTAGACCCATGAATTGCTGTATTATGCAGTGATGGGGTATGGCACTGTGTGGCTAGTGTAAAAACAGTCTTTCATGAGGGGTTTCTGAGTTCTCAGAAACACCCCCCTCCTGCGTGCATCACTGATATGTAACTTATGACTGACAGATTTTTGGGAGGTCTCTCTGAGATCCCACACAATCAAACTGGAGTGTGTAGTTTCATTAAAAAAAAAAAAAAACAACCTGTAGTGTTGCCACATGGTCTCTATATATCATTTACCAGCACTGTTTATGGTTGAGGGCAATCTGACAAGTACCCTGCTCTTAAGCTTATTCAAGTTCTGGATCACTGTGATAGATAGATAGATAGATAGATAGATAGAAACACTGGTAAAGTGGTCAGTGGTAGATACATTTGTCCTAGGTTTTTGACCTGTGTTCTAAAAAACCCCAAGAGAAAAGTCTGCAGTGAAGCAGATTTGAGTGTCGGCTTTTTGAAAAGCCGGTTTGGGTCTTGGGGGTGTGGATGTGAGGAGAGGGAGGGCTCCATCCACAGGCCACTCCAGGTTTTGGCCTTTTTGGCCTGTTAGCAGGCTCATTAGGGTCTGCACCTGGAACTGGCTGATATAGGCTGTGTGTGATTGTAAGCTAGTGTCTCATACCTGGGAGAGCAAGCAGACTGGCTGGCTCAGAGACACTTGGTGAAACTACCTGTAAGTCTTGTGCATACGCTTGTGTTGATGGTGGAGGCAGTAGGCCCCACTATTTCTTTAGAGAGGGAACCTCTTGTCTAGTTAGCGCCCAGATGGGCTAGCGTTTATTTTTATGTTTTGTTTTCATTTTACATTGCACAATAAAGACTGGTACCGACCAGCTAGTACGAGACCCCAGACTGGTGTACTATTTTTCCGGCTGCTGTGTGTGTGAAGAGGGAGTCCATCTACCCCAGGAGAGGGACCCCTAATCCGGTCATGTTACAATAGATAGATAGATAGCACACACACACATTCTTAACAGTGTTCTACAAGTAAAAGTCGACAAACAAGAATATTTTACCTTTGTTTTTTGGTATTCTTCTGCTATCAGTTTCCTGCTGACCTGTAACATACCACAAAGACCTGTAATGTACTTGCATTCTTACAGATTATTGAAATGTAAGGCGACACAATGCTCTGTAGCGTCAGAGTGGGAAAACTAGATCATACATAAACTAGTGACAAAAAGGATATACAAAGCATGCAGACATCAAAAGGAAGGACTCTGTTGCTCATGATCTAGTGGGAAAAGGTCTCAACTGAAAGAAGAGGAGCAAGTGTGGCTCAAGGTAAGCAATGTGAATAGCATTACTTTGTGTAGGTACAGCTAGAAATAGATGGATTTTCAGAGAGTATTTAAACATTTGAAGGTTGCTGAGGGGCGAGGTGTGGGTCTGATGTGGCATGGAGTGGAATTTCATAGGGGAGAAACAACTTCATCATTGGAGGCCGATGATTTAGTATTGAACTCGCTGCGAGGGATAGATTACTCTGGTGAGGGGACAGCTGCTCCGAAAAGCAGCTGTCCCCTCGGTTGGTATGGCAGCTACACAAGTAGCTGCGTTACTTACCTCCTCTCCGTCTGCCCGGCTACGCATGCGTGACCCGAGATCACGTATGCGTGCAGTTGCCGGGGAGGTAGTGGGGAGGCAGCGAATCCCTCTTCGCATCCCTGGAACTCCTTCCAATAGGAAGGAGCGGGGATCCGAGAACAAGCACCGTCTGAAGATGGAGCTTGTTCTCAGCAGCGAACTTGATGAATGGCCTGGTAAGTAAAACATGCGGAAATTAGTTCTGCATGGTTACTGGGCCATTTATCCATGATGAATAGGCCCCAAAGTCTTGTAGTTGAGAGCGTGGGTTATCAGAGAAGGCAGATCTAACAGGACATGATGGAGAGAAATTCAAGATGAGGGGACAAATGTAATAGGTTGCGAATTTGTTAAAAATTAGTTTAACACTAAACTCGCATTTGTTACTCATTTGCAAATGTAATAGCGTGCGACTATAGTACAACTCATTTTTCGGGTTTTAAGCAACTCACATCCAGATGTTTTCCCATTCTCTAGATAGAACTCGGGCAATGTAATAGAGTGCGACTGCTTCACTCACACATATTACTGACTGAGAAATCGCAAAAACAATATAGACCTGCTTCAGGTTAGCGAGTATATCATGAGCAGATCAGAGTAACAGAGAAACATGCACACATCCATGAGATACATGCACGTTTCTTTGTGTCCATATGAATATACTTAAAAATAAAAAAAATAAAAAAAGACGTGCACCCTCTCCCCAGAGGCATAACCAGCCTCGGGCTCTGTACAGCCTGTTCTTGTTTTTAAAATACAGGGGACAAAATGCATATTGGTACCCTGTATTTTAAGTACCAGCAGAGGGCTTTTCTGATCCGGTGCTGGTTGTAGAAAAACAAGGGACAAAACGAGTAGGAATCCCTGTAATTTCCATAACCAGCACCGGGCTCTTTCTAGCGCGGGGGAGGGGAATGCCACAGCCAGGGAAACCCTTTCACCAGGTTCCTCGGCCAAAGCATTACCCCTGACCGCTAGTCAGCCAAGGCCGGGGAGTCCAGAGGAGGTGGGGACCCCCACCATTAAAGGAGTCCCCCTCTCCAGGGTACCCCAGGCCTGGGCTGATAGCCTGGGGCTATCCCCGTCACCCCTGGCCGGTGGGTGCCGGGTTGATAGTGTAAATGTGTGGTGTAATAGTTAGTGTAAATATTGTCTTTTGCAATAAAACTACAGGTCCCAACAAGCTTGCCCCGCATGCTGATACTTGGAGAACCACAATATGGGCCTGCTGGTACCTGTAGTTCTACTGCAAAAAAAATATTTTAAAAAAATATATAAAACACACCATGACAGTACAACTCCATTTAAACATACGGGCACACACACACATGCACACTCACACTCACTATCACAAATACTCACCTAGTATCCCTGCAGCCAATCATGTCACCTTCTCCAAGTAGCATCCACGGGTACCTGAAGAAAAAAAAACAAAAAAACATACTCACCCACCTCTTCTATGCGTTGATCATGTCCTCTTCGGTCCATGTAGGTATCCAGGGGTTAAAAAGAAAAACGGAAAATACCGAAACCATGCCGGACAGGAGGAAAAGGTATGTTTGCACCTTTTCTCCGGGCGCCCACGTGTGCCCAGTCATTGCAGGGGCCGCCAGCCAATCAGCGGGTGCCTCTGTTGGAGCTGCCCGCTGATTGGCTGAATGCGCACAGCCATTCTCCTCCAAAGACTTTAATGGTGTGAAATCTCCATTGAAGTCTATGGTGGGAACTGCTACACTGTATCCTATGATGTAACTACTGATGGGGCAGGGTAGCAAGAAGCAGAGCACTGCTCGGAGCATCCAAAGGTACCCTGCAAGCCAAATGCAGGTGCCGTGAGATAACGACGGTGCTGTCCCCCAGGGCCCTGGATGACGGCACTGTCAACCTGTGTATCAGCATTTACCTTCTGTACATCAGCCAGAAATGTCATAAGCATAGGGGTGCATTTGCTATGGTACCCAGAGGCTCAGGGTCCCATCTCTGGGGCCTGGATTCCCTGTACCCAGGCCTTCTATCAATTACCCGGAACTGAAACCGGCCAGTTGCCAGGCCTGAAATGGGGTTCTCATCAGTGCTTATAGGTGGTGGCTTTTGTCTTCCTCTCGCAGTTAAATTCTACACTGATATAATCCATCTCCCGTTCTACTGTATCACTTTCAGCTAACCAGTTAGCCCGGGACAGTTTAAGAGTAGGTTTCTAATTGATTACAGCCATTGTGGAGTGAGCTTGGGGGCAGGGAGTGAGCACCAATGTTAGGACTGTCCCAGAAAATTAAGATCTCCACTCAAATTGGAATTTACTGCTTTATGAAGAAGTACCCTCGGGAAGGAGCAGGTTGGTGCCCATCCCTTCCTCCCCAGGCCTTACACTCACTGGTAACTGCAATTTTTTCAACACTGAATGTCCTACAGATATGGGTTTACCATGTAAGATTCAAAAGATGCCAATAGGGATGGAGCACTTCAAGCCTTGCCATTGGCAAATAAATGGAGGTGAGATAAGATATAAATGGGATATAATCTCTTACCAGACTTTTATGTAGGATAATGCTGCCTAATGTGTTGAAAATCCATGTTCATTAATTGTTGAGTAGTGTATATTATAATGGTAAGGGGATGTATTTAATGGGGGTTATAATACACTTAGGGCACTGTGATCTGGAATCTGAACTGGAGACACTAATGTGACATAAGATGATCTGGGGGCACTGTAGTGAGGCATAATCTAAACTAAGGGCATTTTAATGTGGATTAATATGAACTGGAAGCACTGTAATGTCACATAATATGAACTGGGGTACTGTAATGTGACACAATGATAGAGGCACTATTATGTGGCATAATCTGAACTGTGGGCACTGTTATGTGGCATATCACTACAATGTGGCATAATATGAATTTGGAGCACTACAATTTGGCATAATATAAACTGGGCACATTGTGTGGTGTAATGTGAACTGGGGCATAACTACAGTATGTTGCATAAAATGAACAAATATTGTGGACAGAGATGTTTCTCTATACATAAAAGTGCCGACTACACCCCTGGTCACAAGACAGAAATCTCAAACCAATTTATAGTTTATTTTCTACAGCTAATGTATTTTAAAATGTATGTATTCTGTCCATATTGGCAGAGTACAAGTAGAAGAATTCTGTGTTTGAGGATACCAAGTTCTGTTTCTACAAACTAATATATTTTAACATAGTAGTACTGTACACAACCTACATGTATATCATATCAGTTATATAATATGTATGAAAATAAAGAGGAAACACAATGCTCAGTCAATCTGCATTCTGGAGGTTTAAAATATAACACGTCATGCCAATGTAGAAAATAAATATACATCTTTCACACAGTAAAGCAAATTACCGGATCAAGCATTTGGACCCGGTAATTTTCGGCTAAACATGGATCTTTTTTTGTGTGATAGGGTTAACCAGGGTAAAAATTCCAGGGACTTCGACCCTGGTAAAAACGAGGAGGGTTGACCCTTTAACACAGAAGAAATACCACAAATTATCCGGTACAAATGCTTGCCCCGGGAACTTGCTTTTCTGTGTGAAGGGGGGGGTACAGGCTGGGCACGGCAAAAAAAAAAGTGCATCAGATGCCGGCTAAAAGCTGGGTTATTGGCTTTTTTCCTTTGTGAAAGTGGTATAATTGAACCAAAGTTTCGCAACACAGATACTTGTTGCAAAAGAGAAAGCAAAGTGAATGAATTTATATAATAAAATATATAGCAACACCAAAGTTGTAAATCATCAATGTGATATAAACAGTAGTTGCAGGGGAATACTTTTACAGCTGACACTGCCCTAAGGGAGGTCATTTGAAACTCTATGCCAGTCTATGGCAACCACAAACACCTATGGCCATCTACCAAACACTGGCAAATGGAAGTGGCTGGTAAAGAAAGAAGCATAGCATTTCTTTGCTGCCTTACATAGAAAATACAGCTGCTGTGAGCCTACAGATACTAACTCTGCCATTAAGTACAACGTACGTTTTACAACAGATTATATACTACTCATATATTATTGTTGTTACATTACAAGGGAACTGGTATTTACTACACACTAGCAGGATCTGCACATTAATCCCTTTGTGGAAGAGAAAGTAAAGCAGTCATTACAACAGTACAGTATATGGATGCATGGTACTGTACATCCACTCTACCTGTCAGCTAAAAGACTATTCCCATGCTATTTAAACCATAGCAATGATACCCTGTTACCATCATACCCACCTGTTGATTGGCTTGCCATAGTTACTAGTGATCAGATCCTTCTTCCCGATCTCCCGGTGCCGCAGTGCTATATAGTGTTATGCGAGGAGAGTGGCCGCTTCCCCTGTATAACAGCACACTAGTACCTGCACTGTCCCTGTCTGTCTGTAGCAGGTGAGATTTCTTTTGTTACTATATTACTTCCTGTAAACAGCAGTCTCCACCCAGAGGGACTGACTCAGATCCCCACCCTGCCTGCTGCTCCCTGCTCTCCCCCTTGATCCCGTCCTCACAAGACTGGAGGGTCTTACAGTAACTTCATGCAGATTTACTTCCACTAAAATACACCCCTAATTCTGTTATATATTTATATATAACCGACCCCTGCTTCATACGAATGTCCCTCCAGCATTTACTAGATTACTTACAGCAGCACCGACCGCAGGGTGTAACGTAGCCTGGGGCACGGCAACACCAACACCAATTTCTTGAAAACTTATCTGCATGTGTCCAAAGAAAAGTTTGTGACAGTTGCTGCGTGGGCACATCTAAGGGGCACGTCACAAATCATATACATGCGCATTTATATATAAGCATTATTTTTAAATTGGTCCTTACTTGCTGCATAAAAGCAGACAGTTCTCTCAAATAAAAAGTAAATGAAAATCACTTGCAGGGGTGTATCTAGGGGTCCGTGCCCCTGGCAAAGTAAGGGATTGGTGCCCCGTTGTGGTTCTGAATGCCCTCTAACGCTATATTAGCCTCTGCTGTGTGTACCATCTGTGGGCCTGATTCAGACCCACTCGCGAGCGGCTGTCCGCTCGCAAGTGGGTCGATGTTATGCACTGAGCATGCGCACGACGGAGGGAGCTCCGTCGTGCGCATGCGCCAGACGCGACGAGCGAAGGAAAGTCCTTCGCTCGTTGTGTCCGATCAAATCATTGACAGCACGCCCCCTTTGGTGGGCGTGCCGGGGGCGTGCCTCCCTGACGGGGGCGTTCCCACGGGAACGCCTCCCGTCAGAAGCCGGCCCACTGACATCACTAGTGATGTCAGTGGGAGTGATTTTGGCTCTGATAGAGCCAAAATCACTCCGGAGCTTGCGGTTGAAAACCACAACCGCAGGCTCCGGCTCGCAAATTCGATGGTCGCGATGGTCTCGACCATCGCGGCCATCACAAAGCACGCTCGTATAGCCTGTGGGTGGTGACCCACAGCTATACGAGCGTCCAGGAGGACGCTCCATGAAAATGGAGCCCGGCCCTCATTCAGAGCGTGCGCTCTGTTCAGAGCGTACGGCTCTGAATGAGGGCCTGTGTCACTTAATCCTAGGGATGAGAATCATTTGATGTTTATCGGAAACATCGGTCAGATGGTTTCGATGTTCAACCTTGCAATGTTTAGGATCCAATGTTTCATCGCCATCGCTAGATTTCTCCCCCGATGTATTTCCCTGCTTTTCCAATATATATTTTTTTTGACACTGGGGGAGATGTATCATAGCAGCACTTATCGTGCCGCTATAACGCTTCCTGCTTTGCCTATCGATGAGATGTATTAACATCTGATTGGCCGGAGTGGGGGAGCGATAACTCCTCCCTCCGGCGCTCCCCACTAGAGACCACAGCGCATCAGCCTAGCTGTGATGTGCTGTGTCTCAGTCCCGGCCGGCTCCACTGAGCATGCGTGGGATCTTGCAAATATCGCGAGATCCCGCATGCAGCCCTAGAGTCGCAGCAGGGACAGCGCTGTCCCTGCTGTGGGGATAGGGCATCACCAAGGCCGGCTCCAGGGTTCTGAGCACCCTGTGCCGGCTCTTGAGAGAGCGCCCTAACCGAATTTGGGGGCGTGGTCTAATTACAATAGGTCACACCCCCTGTGTGACGTTATTTGGAGGCGTGCCCGCATGGCACGCCTCCAAATAACGTCAGGCTGGGGGTAAAGCCCAGCTCTCCGTCACAGGCTGGGCTTCCCCCAGCCCTCTCCCGTCAGTGAATGGTTGCTGCGCGCATGCGCACGGCATCCATTCACTTTCCGAGGGTCCAGCACTGCCGCACAGCTGCGGCGGTGGGGGTCCCCAGCCTCCCGATTTGACCATACACGGGCCACTTCGGCCCGCGGGTGGAACAGCGGGACACTGCTGTCCCGCTGAAATAGGGATGCTGGGGAGGGGTACCGCCCTCTACGGGTGGCGCCCCTATGCGACCGCACTGGTCAAACACCCCTAGAGCCGGCCCTGGGCATCACCAGGCTGTAGCTGTCGGTAGCGACAGCTGCAGCAGGCGAAACGGTAAGGCAAACTGACCGTTCATACATGCCCTGCCCATCGGCGCTGCTATCTTGTAGATAGCAGCGCCTATAATGACAGGGGCGCATAAGGGGCCTGATTCAGACCCGGTCGCAAGCGCTGAACACTCGCAACCGGGTCGATGGTGGCCCAGAGCGCATGCGCACGACGGAGCAGGCTCAGTCGTGAGCATGCGCGAGACCCAGCTAGCGATGGTCAATTAGTCGCTTCGGGTCTCGCACCAAGGGGGGCGTGCTGTCGATGTTGAGTGAAGTAATAATTATTACTAAGCCTGCCTATGTGTCCTGTTTATACTGGAGTGCCGCTGTTCTGTTGTGTATATTGGGTATAGCTACGTTTTTTTCCCACGGAGGGCACCCAGGACTATTTGCAAGTATTATTGGGAGTGCCATCCATAAGGAAGTGTGTATGCATATTTATATATATATATATATATATATATACACACACAATACAGCGCTCCGGCACTCCATCACTCAGTGTCATTGGGCATATAGCCCAATGCCCTTCAAGGAGGACAGCACCCCCAATACAGTATGTAGACAAAGTTTCAGACGACACTCGGATACTGGTGAAAAAAAGTGGTACCCTCAACAGAGGGAGTTTATTGGTCGATGTTTCGGGGTATCACGCCCCTTCCAACATACTATGTTGTCCTGAGGAATGGACGTAATACCCCGAAACGTCAACCAATAAACTCCCTCTGTTGAGGGTAACACTTTTTTTCACCAGTATCCGAATGCCGCCTGAAACTTTGTACACACATATATATATACGGTTTGCCTCCATGAAGATAGACATAGTATAATAATAATTTTAAAAGTTTATTAGTCTATTATGTGTATAAGTACAGAGGGCCTGATTCAGACCCGCTCGCGAGTGCACAGCGCTCGCAAGCGGGTCGATGCTCCCACACTGCGCATGCACACGCCGGAGCCGGCTCCAGCGTGTGCATGCGCGATACTCGGCCAGCGACGGTCGCTCCGGGTCTCGCACCAAAACGGGGCGGCTGTCGATTGTGATTGACAGCTCTCCCCATTTTGGAGGCAGGCAGGGGGGGTGGCTGGCCAAACGGAGGCATTCCCGAAGGAACGCCTGCCGTTTGGGGGAGGTCTCAGTAGTGAGCTTCCGGCTCTATTAGAGCAGGAAGCTCACTGGGGCTTGCGATGGACGAGACCCTACCACAAGGGTCTCGTCGCAAGCCTGATGGTCGCGACCATCACCTGGCCGCTCGCAAAAGCTGTGGGTGGTCACCCACAGCTTAGCGAGCGGCCAGGAGGCCGACACACACAAAAAATAATGCCGCCCTGATTCAGAGCGAGTGCTCTGAAAGAGCGTCTGCCTCTGAACCAGGGCCAGAGTTTGGCCCTCATTCAGAGCCGTACGCTCTGAGCAGAGCGCACGCTCTGAATGAGGGCCGCCCTCCATAATTATGGAGCGTCCTCCTGGACGCTCGTATAGCTGTGGGTCACCACCCATAGCCTATACGAGCGTGCAGTTTGATGGCCGCGATGGTCTTGACCATCGCGACCATCGAAACTGCGAGCCGGAGCCTGCGGTTGAAGTTTTCAACCGCAAGGCCCGGAGTGATTTTGGCTCTATCAGAGCCAAAATCACTCCCACTGACATCACTAGTGATGTCAGTGGGCCGGCTTCTGACGGTAGGCGCCCCCGTCAGGGAGGCACGCCCCCGGCACGCCCACCAAAGGGGGCGTGCTGTCAATCAACATCGACAGCACGCCCCCTTTGATCAGACACAACGAGCGAAGGAAAGTCCTTCGCTCGTCGCGTCTGGCGCATGCGCACAACGGAGCTCCCGCCGTCGTGCGCATGCTCAGTGCAGACCATCGACCCACTTGCGAGCGGACAGCCGCTCGCGAGTGGGTCTGAATCAGGCCCTTTGCTTTAAAAAAAAAAAATCAAACATCGGTTCCAGAGAACCAATGTTTATATCTAAATAATGTTTTGTATTCAATATTAAAAACAATATCAGAAACAGGGACGGGGCTTAGCAGGTGCCGTGGAGTGGGGCTAAGCTCCGTCCTGTCCAGAAAAAAAAAAATCAGCTCCCACTCATCCATCGATGGCAAAGAACTTTTGGTTTTCTGCCATCGATGGTAAAAGTATTTGACATTCGCCATAAAACATCAATGATTTAGAATTATCGATGGTTGAAGGCCATCCCTACTACACACTGGGCCAGATTCAGAGCCGCTCGCGAGTGCCCAGCGCTCGCAAGCGGCTCGATGTTTGGCCACTGCTCATGCGCCGCGTCCGGCGTGCGCATGCTTGAGCCCCGCCGAGGGACTGAAGTGCAGTCGCTGCGGGGCTCGCTGCAAGACGGGGCGGCTGTCGATGGTGAGTGATAGCTCGCCTGTTTTGTAGGCGGGTGGGGGGGTGGCTGCACAAACACAGGCATTCCCTTAGGAACGCCTGGCGTTTGTGGGAGGACCTACTGACATCACTAGTGATGGCCAGTTCTCTTCCCAGAGTGCATTGTGGCCACAAATTCACTTGACATTGTGACTGCACCTTTGGGCAGTGTGCAGAGGGCTCCTCGAAGTCAGGGCCGGGATTCGGAGGCTAGCCTGTGATTGGGCCTCCGCAGTTTTACCTGTCTGTATGTGGCCAGCTGGCCACAGGCCATATCTGCAGCTGGACAGCGCTCGCAAGCGGGTCGATGTTTGCACCCTGCGCATGCGCCCCTCAGCCATGCGCGAGCCCCAGCGAGCGACTGAAGTTCAGTTGCTCCGGGGCTTGCTACAAGACTGGGCGGCTGTCGATGTTGATTCACAGCTCACCCCATTTTGTAGGCGGGGAGGGGGGGTGGTTAGGCAAACGCAGGCGTGCCCTTAGGAACGCCTGGCGTTTGTGGGCGGCCCTACTGACATCGCTCGTGATGTCAGTAGTGGACTTGCTGCTCTATTAGAGCAGGGAGTCCACTCAGGCTTGCGAGAGCTGAGACCCTACCATAAGTCTCCTCGCAAGCCCGATGGTCGCGATAATCGCAACCATCTCCAGCCTGCTCGCACAAGCCCTGATTCAGAGCGAGCGCTCACAAACAGCGAGCGGCTCTGAATCAGGCCCTTTGTCTATTTGATTTAACATCTGGACTCAAGCATGGATATCCTTAAAACCTGGTTTGTAATCAGTGGTGTAACTAGGGTATTTGGAGCCCAGGTCAAGATAAAAAAAAATGGAGAACCCCCCCCCCACTTTGTGCACGCGCCTTTGGTGCGCATTCTGAAAAAGTGGGCATGGTTGCATACCACAAGGAGCGTGGCCACTGAAAAATGGGGCATGTCAACATGACACAGCACCGTTTCTCATCACGCTGGGAACATTCCATTCCATATGCACCTTAATGCCCCCTGTAGTAATGCCCCTTATGCAATGCCCCCAGTAGTAGTGCCCCTTATGCAATTCCCCAGTAGTAGTGCCTCTAATGCCCCTAGTAGTAGTGCCCCTCATGGAATACCCACAGTAGTAGTGCCCCTTATGCAGTGCCCCCCTTTTGTAGTGCACATTATGCAGTGCCCCCCTGTTGTAGTGCCCCTTATGTAATGCCCCCTGTTGTAGTTCCCCTTATGCAGTGCCCCCAGTAGTGCCCCTTATGCAGTGCCTCCAGTAGTGCCCCTTGTGAAGTGCCACCAGTAGTGCCCCTTATGCAGTGCACCCAATAGTGTCCCTTACACAGTGCTCCATATGCAGTGCCCCTTATACAGGGCCCCCAGTAGTGCCCCTTACACATAAAACACAGACACACATATTTACCCGAATCCCCGCTCCTGCGCCCGCTGCCATCTGCTCCTTCAGTCTGGCTCGGCACTATGCGGGAGCCGGAAGGCAGAGCTCATGAGTGAGCTCCAGCCCGACTCAGGCCCTGGGTGCAGCAGCCAGTGAGAGTCTGTCTGACTAAAACAAACACACCACCGTGGGGTAGTACACTCACTGTCAATTAATGTACTACCCAGCACCGGCAGCGATGTGTTTGTTTTACTGTGTAGTGCGGTCCGCCCTACACACTAACCACTGACCTGTGCGCTGTGTGCTGGGCTGCTGTGAGGGAGGGAGAAATGAGGGGGGCGGCACCGGGCCCCTCAGGAAACCTGGGCCCGGGTAAATAGTACCCGCTCCCCCCTTACCTCTCGGTACCCCTGTTTGTAATTGGTAAACTGCCCCCTAATCAAAACGACTACACATGTCACTGTTCATTGCAAAGCATTCTTCCCAACCATCCCGATTTCAATGAGACAGTCCCACTCTTCAGGCACTGTTCCACCTGGTGGTCACAGTGTCCCGTGGAAAGTTGGGGGGAACACTGTCACCTCTCCTAGAGCAGTGCAGTAGAGGTGAATGGAAGCCAAATAAATGTGTGCGGCATCTATTTACTGCCTGTATAGAAACTCAGGGCAGCCCAGCAGCTGCAGAGTGCGGGACTCGCCCCCAGCGTGATGAAACATGGGTACATGATACATAATCACGCCCCTAAAATGTCACACAACAGAAGGTATGGCCTAGCACGAGGAGCAGAGCCAGATTCAGACCTCAAGGGGCCCTAGGCAAGTTACCAGTTTTGGGGCGACCCTCCCTCAAACAATCCATAGCACTATATTTTAATTTCTGATTCATGCCCCTGTACAGCATCCTAAAGAAAAGGTCCACTGCAGCCTTGAAATGTACTTATGGGTTGGGTACGGGATGCTGGCGCTCAGAATCCCGACGCCGGCACCCCGACAAGGTTAGGATACTGATACCTGCCGGTAAGTATCCTACCCCTAAACCTAACCCTCCCTCCCCACAGCCTAAACCTAACACTCTCCCTCACAGCCTAACCCTAACCTTCCACCCCCAGCAGCCTAACTCTAACCCCTCTCAGCACAGAACCCCCCTCCCCTCACAGTGCAGACCCCCTCTTTCCTCACATCACTGACCCCTCTCCCCTCTCAGGACAGACCCCCCTCCCCTCATAGCACAGACCCCCTATTTCCTCAAATCACTGACCCTCCCTCCTCAGCACAGTACCCCCTCCCCTCACAACACAGACCCCCTCTTTCCGCACATCACTGACCCCTCTCCCCTCTCAGCACAGACCCCCCTCACAGCACAACCCCCCTCCTCTCACAGCACAACCCCACGTCCCCTCACAGCACAAACCCTATCTTTCCCTACATCACTGACCCCTCTCAACACAGACTCCCCCCCGTTCACAGTACAGACCCACTCTCCTCTCACATCACTGACCCCTCTCAGCACAAATACCCTCTTTCCTCGCATCACTTACCCCACCCCCTTCTCAGCAAAGACCCCTCCCTTCACAGCACAGACCACATCTTTCCTCACATCAATGACCCCTCTCCCCACTCAGCACAGACCCCCTGTCCCCTCTCAGCACAGACCCCCCCTCCTCTCAGATCACTGACCCCTCTCGGCACAGACCCCCTCTTTCCTCACATCATTGACCTCTCTCCCCTCAGCACAGACCCCTCCAACCCCTCACAGCACAGACACCCTCTTTCCTCACATTACTGACCCCTCTCAGCACATACCCCTCACCCCTCTCAGCACATACCCCTCTCCCCTCACAGCACAAACCCTCTCTTTCCTCACATCACTGACTTTCCTCACATCACTGACCTCTCTCCCCTCAGCACAGACCCCTCCCACCCCTCACAGAACAGACACCCTCTTTCATCACATTACTTACCCCTCTCCCCTCTCAGCACAGACTCCACCTCCCCTCTCAGTACAGACCCCCTGTTATGTTCTGGGTTGTTTGTGGACCCGGGGTGGTAACAGGAGCGATCACAGAAGCAGATTTGAAAATAAAACTAGGATTTTTAATAAGTGCTTGAGTAGACATATAATGTGGCAGTAAATAGAAGTCCAGGAATATATAAATGTGCACAAGAGTTCAGTGGTGGGAGTAAAAGGATTAATGTCCAAGTAGAAACAATTAGAGCTGTCCAGGTGTGCAGGTAGTGAAACTGAAAATAATCAAACCAGGTATGCAGGTAGTGAACTGAAAATAATCAAGCCAGGTATGCAGGTAGTGAACTGAAGCGCAGGATGTCAGCAGGCTCAGGCACTCAGGTATGGGCAAGGGTGATGGAGGAAGCGGGGTAGTCCAGTGGGAGCTAGGAGCTGACAGGCAGACCGGCAGACAGCGAATTCACAGGAACAGGATAAGCACAGAGAACTCCCTCTCAGCTAGGCTGAGATACACCTTGCACTGGCAAAGAAGGAAGGCACTGACCATTCCTAAATACCCCATGCCGTGCTGTTACTGGCCGGAGGGAACATGTGACTCACCAGGATTGGCCAGCCGCATCACATGGCCAGAAGGCAAGATGGCGGCGCCCATGCCAACCGGAATGGAGACGCCGCCAGGCCTTACCAGCGCAGAGTGACAACAGGCCCGCACAACAACGCGCGCAGCCAAAGCCCCCCCGCCAGACACCAGCTCCACCACCAGACAGCCCGCGCCACAATGACCTCACAGGTAACACTCGCCTAGCGCCATGCTGAAATACCCTGGCCGTGACACCCCCCTCCTCTCACATCACTGACCTCTCTCAGCACAGACCCCCTTTCCTCACATCACTGACTTCTCTCCATGCAGCACAGACCACTCCCGCCCCTCACAGCACAGAACCCCTCTTTCCTCACATTACTGACCCCTCTCAGCACAGACCCCCCTCCCCTCACAGCACAAACCCCCTCTTTCCTCACATCACTGACCTCTCTCCCATCTCAGTAAAGACCCCCTCCTCTCACATCACTGACCCCTCTCAGCACAGACTCCTTTTCTCACATCACTGACCCCTCTCCCCACTCAGCACTGACCTCACTCCCCTCACATCACTGTCCCCTCTCCACTCTCAGCACAGCCCCCTCACAGCTCAGACCGCTCTCCCCTTCGCTCACCTCTCGCAGCACAGCTCATTTCTCCCCTCTCCGCTAGCTCCAGCAAACTTCCCTGCAGACCGGGGTCCAAGGACATTATTTGCACTGGAGACCTCTCCTGTATGGATCCTCGAGCTCCGCCTCCCAGTAAGTATAATTGCGATGTGACTTGATGACGTCACGTCGCCCTCACGGAGCAGTGCTCCTGAGTAGGGATGGGGATGTTCTCAGCCGGCCGCATACCCTGCCTAATGGTAGGGCTGGCCCTGTCTCAAAACTCCGCCTCCTCCTCCTCCCCCCCACCTGGTAAGGACAGAGCACTGGACGTATTATTGTGTGTCCTCTCGCTGGCTGGTGCCAGGAGCAGCAGCAACTCAAAATGCAGGTTCTCTCCAGGGCTAGACTCTGGGGGCCTCTTGGGACCCCCCAGCCCTAGGCGTCCACCTGGGTTGCCTAGTGGTAAATCTGGCCCTGACGAGGAGTCCTGCTTTTGAACACCTCAAATAAAAAAAATGTATGCAGAAGCTATATCATTGTGAGCCAAACCGTGGGCAACAGATAATTCTATAAAAATATATGACTGCAGTAAAACCATGTATAGATTCACTAACATGTTAATGCACTTGAAATAATTACAGGGATTAATAAAAGCAACATAACGTGAGGCTGTTTGACATGGCCACATGGAGAGTAGCAGATGCCCTAACAGAGCACTAGTGAAAATTAAGCACATATCTAAGGGTACTAAAAACCCAGAGAAACTGGAATTACTGGATATTGTTTTGCTGGACAGTTTTTTTTCTACATGTACAGAGTGTATGCATATGTCATCCTCAGCTTACAATTACTTGACGCACCAACAGATATTTTGGGGGCTACTTCAGGCTTGCCTTCCCTCCCAATTTGGACGGGAGCCTACCGAATATTGGGTGCCGCTCCCGACCCCCCGGAAAGGCAGGCAATCCTCCCGGCTGTCGCCTGCCCCCCCCCCCCGCTACTCTTAGAAACCCCCACAGCGAGGGGGGCAGGAGACGCGATTCGAGCTGAATCGCGTCATCGTGGACCGGCCCCTGCTCGGCAAGTATGGGCTACTTCCTTCCATGTATGTGATAACGAACATTAGCAATGTTTTACAGTCTAACCAGTTTTTTTTTCTGGTGGTATTTACCACATGAATCTATGATCTGCAAACTCTGTTTGTTTTAGGAAATAGGATTGCCACCTAGCAACAGCTGGGGGTTAGGAGCAAGCCTCCAGATGTTCCCTGAGAACGTAAAGTAAAAGAAACTTACCTACTCACCAGCCAGGGGAGCGGGGCAGCCACGGTGATCACGGGTCGGGTATGCACCACAGCAGGCTACCCATGTGCATCATGGACGCACGCTGCTGGCACACACACCTGTCCGCTGGTCACGTACATGCGTATAATCGTGCTGGCCCTGCCCCCTGTCAGATTTTATGGAAGCTTACAGATGACAATCTAAAACAAGAGAGCCATAGAGATGAAAACCACCTTAATTTTTTTAGCATACAAAGAAGGTACTCGAAACATTTTAATACAAAAATAACAATGTTTACTAGAACATTCTTAAGCCACGTATCCACTTGGCGATTTAAATGAGCGATTAAACGATTTGTTCCATTGAAAGGTCTACCTTCGGCTCCAAAGCTTGCAGCGGCGTTCATGAGGGAGATTTTCAGGTTGCATGGATTCCCTAAAGACATTGAAGTCAATTTACCAAGATTCGATTTGGTCCCGATTTGTCCCGTTTTTCAACTCGGATAGGATTGATCAAAAACAGCCGTTTTTTCACTTCGTAAATCGTGAATTTACCAAGGTCCCAGTTTTGACAGGATTGTCTTGATTGATGGTGTTTTGGTCGATCCTGTCCGATTTAAACAGCCAAATTTGTGTCCCGAACAAGCAGTGAAATATGTGCAGACTGATTTTTTTAAATTTTTTTCAGGGTTAAATTTTCTAAAAAAAATTGATGTGAGGCCCCCCCCAAAAGGCCCACCAGCCCCTGACTTGCCACCCTCTCCTGGTACCTAAAATTACGGGGAACAAAACGTTTAGGGCTCCACCGTAAATTAGGTACTAGCACCAGGCTGCAGTGCCAGTCCTGGTTTTAATTATAGGGGGAAAAATTGCGTAGGGGTCCCCTTATAATTAAAACCAGCACCGGACGCTTTCACCAAGCCCCCCATTTGCAGCATCAGTCCTGACCACTAGTCAGCCCAGGCCAGGGATCCCTGGGGAGTTGGGGACCCCCCCAATAAATGGGGGGTCCCCAAAGGGCCACAGCCTTTTGGGGCACCCTTGGCTGTGGCATCAGTCCCCTGCTAGAAAGGGTCTGGAGCTGGTTTTAAACATAGGGGTAACCTCACGCCAATTTTTTTATCCCTATATTTAAAACCAGCTTTGTCCCTGGTGCTGGTTCTTAAATTACAGTGGAACCGTACACATTTTTTTCCCTGTAATTTTAAGAACCAGGAATGGCTGGCAAGTCCGGGGCTGGTTATTCTTTTGGGGGGGGGACCTCACGACATTTTTTTTTAGAAAATTAACCCTATTTTAACTATTTACAAAAATAAACATACACAAATCACAATGATTTGTGTATTTTTCTGACCATCTCGCAGCTCAGGGGGTTGAGAGATTGAAAAGTGACCAAGCAGAGGTTAAGGCTGTAAAGGTCAGAGTAGTCTTGAATCACTCCAGGTCAGGGAGGCAGCAGAGGCACATTATGGAGAAGGGGCAGAGGTAAGATGGTACAGAGCACAGCAACATAGAAGGTGGGGTCAGAAGCACAGAAATGCGGAGGGGGCAGAGGTCGGAATGGACGATGGGACAGAAAAGAAGGTCTGGGCCACCTCTGTGTATGGCAGCGCTGTCTCACCCATATTGCAATTTTCTGTGTGCAGTGCAAGTACACACTATGCCCGACCAGTGGGAGCAGGAGAGAAGAGCTGGGGGTGGGGCATCTGTAGTGGCAGACAGAAGAAGGAGTTTATCCAGTGGGAGACGTGAGAAGAGCGACATGCAGGAGACAGGGGGGGTCCAACGCTCCTTGCTTCCCATAATCTGGCAGCAGGTATCAATTATCCCTGTGGGGGAGGAGGGGTCGTGGCCCACGTGAGGAGCGGGGATTGTGGTTGGGAGGCAGGACTTAGACGGCCACTGGCAAGCTGCTGCTGTAGCACAATTTTTTTTCCTGTCTACACATCAGCACAGCAGTGAGATAATGATGGGCCTATTGTAATGGGCAGCCTGGAGCTGAAACTCCACCCGCCTCATTGTTAATACGGCCCTGACTAAGGACATTGGGGGAGATGTATTATAATGCCGCTATAACTCTTCCTGCTTCGCATTTTTACCGAGGCGAAGCAGGAAGCACTAACGATGAGATGTATTAACATCTCATAGGCCGAAGTGGGAGAGTGAAAACTTCCCCCTCCAGTGATCCCCGCTAGAGCTCACAGTGCATCAGCCTAGTGCTGAATGCTGATGCGCTGTGGTTTCACACCCGGCCAGCACCACTGAGCATGCGCGGGATCTCTCAATCATCGTGAGATCCCGCATGCAGCCCTGGATCTGGCAGCCACCGCAGCAGGGATAGCGCTGTCCCTGCTGTGGGTATAGGGCATCACTAAACTGCAGCTGTCGATATCAATAGCTGCAGCTGGCGGAACGGTCAGGCGAACTGACCGTTCATACATTGCCCTGCCTATCGGCGCTGCACGGTATCTGGATGACAGGTGACTCTTAGATCCGGAGGTAGACGCCGCTGGCCAGCTGCATTCTTACACACATACCTCGTGGATTTTACTTGTTTAGGATTGTACGTTTATCCTCCACAGATCCACAACTTTATGGGTGAGACTGTTTGTTTACTGTTTGGGACAGTGACTATCATTTTATCTATTGGAGAGATCATTTGCGGACATATGCTTTATGCCCCCATTTATTAATGATCGCATTTGCAATGTGATTAGGACATGTCAGTACTGCCCATGATCGCATTACAAAATGCGACCATAATGGCTGGGTGTATGATCTGGGGCATACAGGGACACAGGCTTCGAATAGAGCCCGTCCCTGCGATGATCCCAGAGAGCTGCTGGCCAGTGCCGGGGCTGCTGCTCATGCGCAATCACCCTGACTGCACATGAGCGAACGCCGTTGCCAGGGAACCCTCCGCCAGATAATTATGCTGTGTAGCCTGCTGTTAAAATGCAGACAGCAGCATCCCGATGCTCGGTATCACGACCCCTAACTAACCCTCCTCCCCTTAACACTCGCTTCTTGCACCCTAACCCTCCCCACCCCGCACCCTAACCCTCCTCGTTAAGTGCTTAAACCTAACCATCCACCCTTGGTGCCTAAACCGAACCAACCCCCTTTAGTGCCTAAACCTAACCCCCCCAAGTGGTGCCTAACCATAACCTGCCCCCCACAAAGCCTAACCCTAACCCCCCGTGGTGCCTAAACCTAACCGGCGCGGCTAACAGCTAAGGCTCCCCGGTGTACTTAGGATCAGGCAGGCGGCTGTCGGGTTTCCAGCGTTGGGATCTAAACTGGCATCAGGATTTCGACGCCTGTGTGCTACCGACGCCGGGATTTCAACAGCCGGCATCCCGTCCGCCGGCAAACTAACTACATCCCCCTGCACAGTCCTTAGAGATTTACAGGTTTTTTCACCATGGGGTCCATAACTGACCCTGAATAGCACCTTCAGCACATAAGGGTGGATACTATCTAGGCCACACCCAGAGTAGATTGGGAGCTTAAACAGGTATGGACAGACCCTCAAATAAATTTTGTATTGGATCTGGTGCTGGGATTGTTACTCCCCTGGTATCTTATGTATAGTGTTTACAAGTCCAGTATTGCATTTTATTTCAGTATTATCTTCCCTCTTACAACAAATGAAATAATTGGCCCACACCTAAATGAATCTGGCAAATGCAATTACGCTCTATTCACTTCTACATCCTGTTTCAGTGCATCAGGACACACATGTGTACTCTATAATCTACTCTATCAGTCTTGTCTGAAAATTGCATGGGTCTTGATTCATAGGTGGACTCTAATGCGCCATTATGCTGATGCTGCAGCCGGACGATTTCGTACAGAGACACCTACTGGCTGGATGTAACCAGATCACCATCGCTCGTACCATCTGAACATGTTCGCCGAAATCAGGGCAACTGTGGAAAAATCGCAGTTGCTGACTGTGACACGACTGCGTCTGGCTAGCCACCCCCTATTACCACCAAGGAATGCCCACTGAAATTGCCTCTCTCTGCGACTAAATTCATTCATTCTGTGTCCCCTGGCCAGGGGTGGATCCAGAAGAAAATGACAGGGGGGGCACCATGATAGAGGAAGTGGGGGTGGATAGCGGTGGAAGGTACATTTGTGCACGCTAAAGGAAAGTGAGTTCCCAGAAAGGGGGTGTGGCCTCACTTCAATGGGCGTGGCCTCACTTCAAGGGGCGTGGCTTCGATATATGGTGTGTGGGCCACAAATGCAAGCTGTTCAAATTTGAAAGTAAAGAGGAAAAAATTAAAATGTTATTAGTAGTGTCTCTTACACACAATTTTAGTAGTTTATAAAATAATACTATTGTCTGCAGTGCTATTTTTCTAGATACATTTATTTAGGAAGACATGAGAGGTTGTGGCAAAGGCAGGCAGAGCCTCAGAAGGTGTGGGGCATCAATGGATGCATAATTTCAGAGAGTTCTAAATGTACATCATTTGGCAGCATTTGGGCTGGCAGTTGGTGTGGCTCCCCTATTTGAATTTTGGACGGTGCTAAAGCCCCACCTCTGGAGCCACCACTGGTGACCAGCGGTTCTGCGCATGCATTACCTCAGGTCTCACAAGTGCAGAAACCGGCGACTGAAAAGGTAAAGTAGCAGTTGTTACTGATCGCGGCTTTTTTGGACTGCTAATCTGACGCCTGCACAGAGTGATATCTCAGAAAATTACGCATGTGCAGTAATGGAAAAATCGCTCATTCCTTCTGCAATCATTGTGACTGCCAAACAAATTGGAGAGCATTTTAGTGATGCTAGACAATACGGAGAGCATTTTAGTGACCACCATATAATGCAGAGAACATCACAGCAACAATCATATAATGCAGAGGACTTCGCAATGACTGCTACATAATGCAGAGAGTATCGCAGTTCCTGCCATATAATACAGAGGCCATCGGTGCCTACCATATAATTCAGTAAACGTTGCAGTGCCTACCATATAATGCAGTGTCGCAGTGCCATCAAGTAATGCAGAGTGTCGCAGTGTCCGCCATGCAATACAGAGTGTCGCAGTGCCTGCCATGTAATGCAGAGTGACACTGTGCCCGCCATATAATGCATAGAGTCATGCCATATAATGCAGAGTGTCAAAGTGCCTGCCATAGAATGTTGCAGTGCCGGCAAGATAATACAGTGCCTTCCATGTAATGCAGGGAGTGTCGCAGTGACTCCCATACAATGCAGAGTGTCACAGTGACCGGCATGTAATGCAGTGTCCGTGTGTAATCTAGAGAGCGTTGCAGTGACCGCCATATAACATAAAGACCATTAGCAGTGACCCACATTTAACACAGATGATATAAATACACAACACACAATTTTAATACACCTCTCCACACACAACATTGGTACACCACCCCACCACTGCAGACAGTATTACCACAGTGTAGATGTTCACAGGGGTGGGAATGAAGATCCCGCAATTTGCGGGGGGAAATGGGAAAGGGGCGGAGCTAGCCATATTGACTCCGCCCCCCATCTGTGGCTGCATCTGTAGCTGCAAGGAGCCCTTCCCTGTGAATCACTGGTGGTGCTGCTGCTGCACACAGATAAACAAGGCCCACTGCTGGCAAGCTGCTGCATTGTGCCTGGTGGACCAGTCCGACCTTGGCGCTATGGGCAGTTACTAATAGGGGACAGAGGAAGCTGGTTGGGACAATGGAGAAGTGCCCCCTGCAGTGCTGGCACCCAGCAGCGACCACCTCCATTGTCTCCAGAAGTTCCGCCCCTGTGCCTGACATTAACATACCATAAACTAAACTAGGGAAGGCATGCCAGATCCTCCCCGTTGGATTTCGCTCCGGGGCCGGTCACTAGATCATGACTTCAGAGCCCCAGCAACAAACAATATCAGAGGAGGGGAGGGACCCCCCTCCTCCACTCTGGTCGGACCACCTCCTCCTGCTTGTTGTGGCTCGTGGTCGGCCGCAGCCTAGTACTGAATCCGCCATTGCCCCTGGCTGTAACCATTGGGACGCATGCGCAGTGCAACTTGGACACATGCACAGACTGAAAACATTGGCAGCTTGCATCCGATGCTATAACAGCGCCCACCTCTGAATCAGGCCCATTATATCTTTATACAGTATATGGATACCATGTATATATCGCATGTTTAATTACAAAAAACACATTTCAAACCTTTTCCCCTAAAGAGCAAGTCTTTGTGTTCTTTTGGAATAATCCTGCAGAGTCACCTGCTGTCTACGGTACTGCAGCTGGTTCTTATTCATTTATATCATTCCACAGAAGTTTTCTTAACAAAACATAGATATTATTAATGCATTTCTCTTCAATACTACAGTATTGTAAAGTAACAAAAAAAATAAAAATTAGAGGGAGCACTGATGTGTGATCTACTGTATATAATATACAGTATAGTGCTAAGCTTCACTTTAACTATGTGCTTGTGGTATAAAAGATCTACAGTAAAAAGGTTTACAGTCAATATGTTGACACCAGATGGTCGACATGCATTAGGTCAACACTTGCAAAGGGTCGACAGTGTAAAGGGTCGACATGTTCCGTTTTTTTTGTCATTTTAATCAAATTCTAACCCTCCCCCTAGTACCTAAACCTAACCCTGGTGCCTAACCCTAATCCTTCTCCTAGTGCTTAAACGCAACCATAGTCTATCCCTAACCCTCCCCCTGGTGCCTAACCCTTCTCCTAGTGCCTAAACCTCCCCCTGGTGCCTAACCCTCCCCCTAGTGCCTAACCCTAACCTAGGCAATAAAGGACCCGCAGCTGTTATAATACTACATATCCCAGCATGCACTGCCAAAGTTTTGCTATTTGACCATGCTAAAACTGCTGCAAGTCATGCTGGGAGTTGTAGTTCAACAACAGCTGGAGGGACGCTTATTGCCCACCCTTGTGGGGCCTACCCTATTCTTAAAAATGTTAAAAAAAAACCATGATGGCCAGTTTTGTGTTGATCATTTGAACTTGTTGACATTTTGCACTGTTGGCTTTTTGTCAGTCGACTGTTTGTACCCATCTGGTGACTGTCGACCTATTCATTGTCGACCTTTCATCCGTATACCAATTGTACAATCAAACAGGATAGACCTAGATTTCATACACTCAGCCTGCATGTCCAAACACGTGCAATGTAGGCAGAGAATAGTGAGGCTAGTACCTGTACAGTTCAATCTGCTCTCAATTGGACCCTATGTGACTATAAATTAAAAAAAATATAGCCCATAGCCCAATGGGTGGGCTATGGGCTATAATTCTTTTTGACAATTTAAAGAAAAAAAAATCTCAGCTGCATCACTTTACAGTCTGGAAACTTAAATACATATAAGTAGGTGTGTGTGGGGGCAATGAAAAAAAGCTCAAGCCATATTATTACATAGGAGTATAAATGCCCTGATACTACCATGTCAAAATTGTGGTATTTATTATCCAATTTATATTTATTTCAGAAATACAAATAATTTCACATGTCTTCACATGACTATGAACAATTTCTGGACATTGAAAGTTTTTGAAGTACAAATCAGCACATTACTAAGGGGTAAATTTACTAAGGGTCGATTTGACTTTCGTTTGTAGTTCAATTTGGCGCACCTCAAACCGACTCAAATCGAAAGTTCAAATCCCTCATTCACTAACATTTGATTTGAGATGCATTTCTCAAATCAAATTCGATTTGGTTTGGTTTTTAACAGTGATTTGCTGTTCGATTTGACATGTTCATGTACTTCAAAATGAACTGCAAATGCCCGACTGAATAGAAATGCTTCATGCTTTCACTTTCAGCATGAGCAGTTTGTTTTCACACAGATACATGCATACATCAGTGAGATGCATGCATGTATCTGACTGTAACAAGCTTATAAATAGTTACATTTAGAAAAAAAATGACATAAGGTACCCCCCCAAAACAGAACCAGCCCCGGACTTTTAATAGCCAGTCCCGGTTGTCTAAATACACACAAAAAATTGCATAGGGTTCCACTGTACTTAGTACAACCAGCACTGGGCTCTGGGAACCAGTCCTGGAATTACAGGGGGAAAAATTGCGTAGGGTTCCTCTGTAAGATCCAGAGCCAGCACCGGACCCTTTCTAGCGGGGGACTGATGCCACAGCCAGAGGAGCCCTATCACTGTGCCCCCCAGCCGCAGCATCAGCCCTGATCACTAATCAGCCCTGGCTAGGGATCCCTGGGGAGTTGGAGACCCCCAAAATAAAGGGATTCCCCTTTCCAGGGCACCCCAAGACTAGGATCATAGCCTGGGGCTATCCCCACCACCCCTGGGCGGTGGGTGGCGGGTTGATAGTGTAGGTGTAGTGCATTTTATATAGTTTTAAATATTGTCTTTTGCTGTGGAACTGCAGGTCCCAGCAAGCCTCCCCGCATGCTGGTACTTGGTATTAAGGGCCCGCTGGGACCTGTAGTTCGACTGCAAAAGCAATATTACAAAAAAAAGATAAACACTGTACACAGTATAATTTTAATAAACATACATGCACACACACATGTACTCATACTCACCTATGTATCCCTGTAGTATTGGTACACTTGTCCAGTAGAATTTCCATACGGCACCTTCTCCTATGCGTGGTTCTGTCCTCTTCGTTCCAAAGTAGGCATCCGTGGTCTTCTTAAAACAAAAAAATTACAAACCCGATCCACACTTTTAATAACCAGGATGGTTGTTATCTCCCGAATGAAGTGCTTGGACGCGGCTTCTTCCTTTGAAGGCCCGTGTCTGAGCGCTCATTGGCTGAGAGATGTCAGCCCCTGCCTCTCGGCCAATGAACAGCTCCCTCCATTGAAATCAATGGAGAGCCGCAGGATAACTAAAGTTTATTCTGCGGTTCCCACCATTGACTTCAGTGGAGGGAGCCGTTCAGTGGCTGAGAAACGGGGTCTGACCTCTCTCAGCCAATGAACGCTCAGACATGGACCTTCAAAGGAAGAAGCCGCGTCTGAGCACTTTAATCGGGAGATATCAACCATCCTGGTTGTTATCTAGTGCGTGGTTCGTGTTTTTAATTTTTTGGTTTTAAAAAGACCATGAAAGCCTACAGGGACAAGTGGACCACTCCAGGTAATGTAGGTATGTGTGAGTTTGTATGTATGTATTAAAACTGTAATTTCACGGTGTATGTGTCTTGTGTTTATTTAAACATTTCTTTAAGGTGAACTACAGGTACCAGCGGGCCCTTAATGCCCCGCATGCTGGTACTTGTGGTTCTCCAAGTACCAGCATGCGGGGGAGTCTTGGTGGGACTTGCAGTTCTACTGTAAAGAAAATGTTTTTAGTCTTCTTTTTTTACACTACACCTACACTATCACCCGGCACCCACCACCCAGGGGTGGTGGGGATAGCCCCGGGCTATCAAGCTAGGCTAGGGGTGCCCTGGAGAGGGTGACCCCTTTATTGGGGGGGTCCCCAACTCCCCAGGGATCCCTGGCCTGGGCTGACTAGCGGTCATGGCTGATGCTGTGGGGCCCGGTGAAAGGGCTCCCCTGGCTGTGACATCAATCCCCCAAAAGAAAGGGTCCAGTGTTGGTTCTGTAGTTTACAGGGGAACCCTACGCAATTTTCTCCCCTGTAATTCCAGAACCAGGACTGGTTCCCAGAGCCCAGTGCTGTTTGTACTAAGTACAGTGGAACCCTACGTTTTTTTCCCCCCTGTACTTAGACAACCAGGACTGGCTATGAAAAGTCCAGGGTTGGTTCTGTTTTTTTGGGGGGGGGCCCCTCACATAATTTTTTTTCTACATTTAACTGTTTCTTAGCTTTTTACAGTAAAATACATGCAGGCTCATGCTCAAATCGAAAGCATGAAGCAGGTCTAATCATTGGGGATTTGAAGTTCGATTTTGTGTTAGATTTCAAATCGAATGATAGTAAATAAGGGATTTGTTTGTTGGTCTATGTAAAAGTACCGATGTTCGATTAGAGTAAAATTCGGTTTTAAATTCGATTTGGCCTTTAGTAAATACCCAAATGTAAATCTAATGCTAAATCACTCAAAATGCAAAATCGAATGTTAGTAAATATACCCCGAAGTATAAATTTGAACATTAGTATCCAGTCATGCTTAGTAAAGTGTACAATGCATAGTAAAGTGTACAATGCATAGTAAAGTGTATAATGCATGCAGCCCAATATTTCAAATGATGAAATTGAAGATTTTTGCAGCCAGACTTTTGCTTCAGTTTGTAGATTTGTGCATGACCTACCATAGACCTCCGTATAAATTTTATTTAAAGGATAATTTACTATATTCACTTACAAATACCAAATAGAAAATGTATATCATGCTTGCTGTAAATGTATTTTTATCATGAGCAGAACATGATAGAAAAACACTTACTGGTTAATACTTTCTCCCTGGGTGCAAAAATGTCCCCTCCCAAAGCTGTAATGCTTGGTATACACTACACTATGTATGTACCAAGCAACGGCAGGATACATTGTGCCCTCCGTACACAATGCACGATGCAGCGGTTGATGGCACGATGTTTAGTTGCATGCCGCATTTAGCAGCATGGCATTTTTCATTGCCTCGTCCCACCTGCTGTGCTGCACAGCAGATGGGACAATATGATAAACGACCCGTGGGCACGCGTGATTGGGCTTAGGCACAATGCTATATGCACGACATATTGTTCCGATCCGTGTCGGAACAATATATTGTGCAAATGATCGCATAGTGTGTACCCAGCTTTAGAGAAAATTCCTTTTTATACTGTCACCTCCTCAGGTAGTGACTGGTCCACAGACAGCTACTGTATCTCAGGCATTATAGTTAATGTCGACACCAGAACGTCGAGTCATGCCGACATGGTAAAAATTACATCATAAATGTCAACACACGGAAAATGTCGACATTGTGAAACTGTAGGTTTACCTTAGACAGTGTTGATATTCTGAATGTCGACCTAATATATAGTACCCGAAAAGAAATGTATGTTCACTAACATGTTTCAGTTCTGGGAAGGAAAATGACTGCTGCTGCTGTGCAGATCTTTACTTGCTGTAGAATATAATAGCCAGATAATGTTCATACTCTGCCAAGCTATGATGAATTCACAATAATGCAGTCGCCTTGTAACACAGAACGTGTCCCCTTCAGCTGCAGACACTGGAGAGAGAGGAGAAGGGTAATTGTCGGTTTATAGAGTTCAAGGACATATACCACAAAGATGGTATCTTAATGTCTGATTCAGCAAGGATCACAAACGCGATTACACACGCAGACGGGCGATTGATACACCGTGCACATGCATCACAGTGCGTGTGCGCAAAGACTCCACTGCGATCGGGATTGCAAAATCACAGTGACTACGCAAACCCATTGCAGAGTGATTGACAGGAAGAATCACCTTGGGGTGGTGACGGGTAGGGGGCGGGGTGGTCAGCAAAACGCAGGCGTGCCAGTGCATTTGAACGCGTCACAGGGGCGTTCATAAATTAGTCATTGCGATGCTATATGCAGCCTGAGCTCTCACTCCGTACCGAAAGGTTGGCAATTTCTGAGTAAGGTCTGACCTTGTGCAAGTGTGTGTGAGGCTCCGATTGCACTCGATGTTACCAATGTTTTCCAGACTTGCAAAGTATTATGGATGTATGTAAGGTATGGTGGGCGTCCTTATGTGGTGCTGTGACGGCATAGCGTATCTTCGCAATAGCGATCCGTTCTGAATCAGGCCCTTCGTCCAGAAAGTATTACTGCAGTACAACATACATCACGTTACCTCAGTAAGGGTCACAGTTTTCCTGATCAGACACAAAATACTACCAGCAAAAGTATACAATGAAGTTTGCTGTAATAATCTGGTGTTTTATAGATGCACTTGGTTTCATATACATTGGATTGCTCTACATCAATGCAACCAGAAGAAGAGAGCAGTGAGTGTTATCCCCATCCACACCTGTCACTTTGCAGAGGGATCATGTTTTCTTTACAAGAGCTCTTCTCCACATCAATCAGAGCAGCATGCAAACTGTAGGACCCCTTATTTCATTCTCTCCTCGTAGCACCCCTCTAACCAGAGCACATTTGTTCCCATTTCAGTCCCATTTCTGTCTCCAGCGGAAACTGTTAGCTGGTGGGGACAGAGGGGGGGTGGTACGTGTGCTCCTACCGTGCATAACTGACTTGGGATAGACCAAGGGTAGACAACCTGTGCCACTCCAGCTGCTGTCAAACTACACATGCCAGAAGGCCATGGCAGTTTTGAGGACTAGAGATGTGCGCCCGGCCATTTTTGCTTGTTTTGTTTCTAATTCATCGTCCGGTTTTGGTTTTGCCAAACGGTGTGACTGGTTTTGAATTTTTTCCAAAAATTGACAAAGAAACTAAAATCACATAATTTGGGCCTTTTGAGAATTATTAACCTCAATCACATTAATTTACAGTAATTTTCACTACATTTTGACCACCTCACAGCTCACAATAATGTTCACCAATATAAGCATAAGGCTGGCTAAACTAAGAAACAGAGCAACGGCACAAATACACACCAGTTATTTCTGTTTAAAAATGTTTTGCAAATTAATGTGATCTACCTGCGGATAGGATACAGTGCAGGATACAGTGCGGTTTGGATACAGTTCGGGTCGGTTACAGTACAGGATACAGTGTGGATTGGAGAGGGACCATCCAGAGAAATTGATTGAGAACAGTCTAAAGGTGCGTACACATTGGGCGATCAGGAAAGACAGTACGATTACGACATTGTAATCGTACCGTCGTTCCTGATCCCCTGTAGTGCCTGCACTGAACGATCAGTCGTTCAGTGCAGGCACTGTCCATCATTCCTGAACATGCCAATCTGTCATTATCGTCAGATTGTGCTGCATGTTCAGGCGATGGACAATGTCGGAAACGACTAGCTGGTCGTTTCTGACATAAAAGTGCACGATTTGTGTACGATTACCGAGCGACTGCCGTGTCGTAATCATGCAGTCGCTCAGTAATATCGCCCAGTGTGTACCCATTAGAAAACAAAAAGTCTGAAAGAGAAGATCTTATTCGATACAAAGAAAAAGAAAGTAAGTCCACCAAAGACGCTCCTCATTACACAGTACAATAGTTATACTAAAGGCCTAGAATCTAGTCTAAAAAAGCATTGGTATTTACTCCTTCTAGACCAAGAGTTTAAAGATAAAATTACAACTAAAGCCAAGATTGTCTACAGGAAAGCGCAAACACTCCAGAACATGCTTACAGCTAGCTGCATACCTCCTGAAACTAACCAATTAGAAAATTGCCAAAAGGGGTTTCATTATTGCCTAAACTGCAGAGGGTGCAAAAATTTGGAAAGTATCACTACAAGACATACCGGTGAGTTCCGTTCTAATCACAAAAATAAATTTTTTAAGATCAACCAACATGTAAGCTGCTATACAGAAGGAGTGATTTACCTCTTGGAGTGCAGTTGCGGCCTGCAATATATTGGTCGTACAATCAGGAGACTCAAGATAAGAATTAGGGAACACATCAATAATATTAGGATATAACTCAAACCCCACAGTGTATCTAGCCATTTTTCTATGTTCTATCAGAATAACCCTAAAGGATTATGTTTTATGGCCATTAAAAAAAGTCAAACCAGATTGGAGAGGAGGGGATTTTATTGAAAAGATTTCTAAATCACAAACAGAATGGATTTAAAGATGGGGTCATTACACCCCAATGGATTAAACATTGATTCTAATCTAGGAGCATTTTGGAAGATAGAATGCTTGGCACATGCTGTATTAGGAACCTACCCACCACATATATTTCATGCAAATTTCTCTTGAATCTTCCAAACACTAATTAATTCACATCATCCTGCTAGCCCTTAAAAGATTTATTTCTTTATATATTTACAGTCCTAGTAACTTTTATCTACAATACATGTTTACGCTTAAGGTGCATACACACGTAAAATAACGGGGACTACTACATCTCTGATCTACGATCACCGGCCTGGAATAGAGATAGGTAGGGACAGATATTGCCGCTCCCTGAAAACCACACATTTACTTTTTACAAAAGGGCTATAAAAAATGTTGTCTCTTTTCATGTGTAACCATGTTTTCTTGCAGTGTTTGTGGCTTTGACAATTAGCTACTTTCAGTCACACATACCTGCACACAGATACTCCACACTATTTTATCCATTATGGGTTTCACATTACCATTTCCACTAGCTAATGTTTATTATTTTATTTACTTATACTGATTTTGTGTACACCTTTATTGTTGGACATCAAATGTTATTTTATTTTCGTATTTTCTTTTCACATAAAACCCATCACTTTAGCGCTTTCATCCTATCTAAAACACAATGGATACAGTACTGGTCACATACAGGGCCTGAAAGTGCGATTACGCACGCAAACGGCCGATTGTTGCATGCATCGCAGTGTGCGAATGCAGACATCACGCAGACCCATCGCCAATGCATTTGAACACCATTTCAGGGGCGTGCATAAATTATCCACTGCGAGGGCATATGCAGCTTGAGTCTTACCTTGTGCAATTATGCGTGAGGCTCCGATGCTACTTGATATCAATATTTTCACAGACTTGCAAGGTATTACGAATGTGTGTAAGGGGAAGTGGGTGTCCTTATGTTGAGCTGCGACGGCATAGCGATCTCAGACATTAGCATATTTTCGTAGCGGGACTGCATGCATAATCGCAGCTGCGATCGCAGTTGCAGGATACAGTGTGGGTTGGATACAGCATGGGCCGTATAAGGCGCGAGTCGGAAACAGTGTGGGATACAGTGCGGGTCGGAAGCAGCGGGTTGCATTAATTCCTGATCACATACAGTGCGGTATACAGTGTGGGTTGCATACAGTCCTGGTCGCATACAGTACGGGCTGGATACAGTGCGGGTCGGATTCAGTGAGGGATACAGTGCAGGTTGCTTACAGTGCGAGATACAGTGTGGGTCAGATACAGTGCAGGTCAAATACAATGCGGGTTGGATACACCAATGGCGCACTTACTGTAACAGAGGGTGTCGGCCGTTCGGGTGTGGCGGCGGTGTCCTTATTGTGGGAGTGCTGGCGGTGTCAGCAGTTTGGGGGTGACGGCAGTGTCCTCAGTGCAGGAGTGCTGGCAGTGTTCTCAGTGTGGGGTGCCAGCAGTGTCGGCAGTGCAGCGGTGCCCTCAGTGCGGGGGTTGCTAATCTCTAATTAGGACATGATAAAACTGGCAGGACATGCTGGGATGTGTGGTTTAACAGCATCTGGAGTGCCACAGGTTGCCTTCCCCTGAGATAGGCTTTGTAGAATTATTATAGATGTAACAGTGTTATTACTGTACAACGCTGCAGACACCTTTTTTGTAAATAACTAGTGGGGAGAGGGCTCTTCAGGGACTCGGATGGAAAGCAAATACAGAGAAAAAGAGAAGAGGTAATTATAGAAAAAGAAGAAAAATAGCGGGGGGGCAGGAGTGAACGACAAAAGAAAGGGTGAGTTATACAACTCTCAATCATAAATCACAAACTTATACCTGAACGGGAAGAGGAAGGGGAAGAACAGGATGGATGTAAAGGTCAGGTAAGGTTGTAGAAACAAACTTCCTCGCAGCGGCTAGAGGTATGCCTGCTAAATTGGGTCACATTATACTCTATCGTCCTGATTCAGCAAGGATCGCAGTTGCTAATGCGCATGCAATCGGCCGATTGTTGCAGTCTGCGCATTCATCGCAGTACGCAAACTCGCCACTGCAATCACACAGCGAGCAGACCCATCGCAGAGTGACAGGAAGTGCCATTTGTGGGTGTTGACGGGGGGTGGTCGTCAAAACGCAGGCGCGCCAGTGCGTTTGAACACAGTTACAGAGGTGTGCATAAATTAGCCACTGCGATGGCCTACGCAGCCTGAGCTCTCACTGCATATAGGAAGTTTGGGAGTTTCTGAATAAATTCTGACCTTGTGCAAGTGTACGTGAGGCTCCGATGTTACCGATGATTTTACAGACTTGCAAAGCATTACGGATGCGTGTAAGGTAAGGTGGGCGTCCTTATGTTATGCTGCGGCAGCATTGCGATCGCAGTCATTCACATATTTTCGCAGCAGAACTGCGTGAGCTATTGCAACCGCGATTGCATCTGTGATCCGTGCTGAATCAGGCCCTATATGCAGTAGTGTTCACAGGTCTGGAAAGTAGAGTTCAGCTGTTTGTTGTACACATGAGACTTGCAACATCATGCACGTGGTGACAAATAGTTAAGCATCTGCTGTAAAGATTATTACTGCACACAAGCACCTACAGTATGCAGTGTTTCCACTTTCAAATTCCAGATATTTACCAAACTTGGAATGCCTTAGGGCCTGATTCATTACGGATCGCAACTTCAACAGTGTACGCAGATCGGCCGATTGTGCATACTGCACATGCGTATGCACCGTACGTGTAAGTTACGCAGATACAAAGCCATCGCAGACCGAGGGATGGGTGGACAGCTTTTGGGGGTGGTGTCCGTTTCAACGCCGTTGCATGGGCGTGCATAAATTAGCCACTGCAACGGCATATGCAGCTTGAGTACTCACTGCGTGCGACGAGTAAGGTCAGACCTTTTGTAATTCTGCGTGAGGGTCAGATGTGTACGCAGACTGCAAGGTATTACGGATGTGAGATAGTGGTAGTGGGCGTCCTATGCTGGCTGTGCAACAGCTTTGTGATTGCATACATTAGCATATTTTTTCAGCGATAACGTCAGGTTGAGCATGGTAGGGGATGATTGATGTGCCTACACTGAATGCAGGCAGCATGTGTGTCGATCAGTCGCCCGTACACACAAGCAGATGTGAACAATATGACTATCAGATATATTGCATCTGGCATGCAGCACAGCCAATATGATATATCTGTGAAAGGCGTAGTTCACAGATGTATTGGGTGCACACACTGGCCGATAGTGGGGACTATATATATTGTTTGTTGGCTGTACTCACATTACATCATCCATTGTGTATCCAGCATAAGGGTTGGGGAAATCCTTACTTCTCCTTGAGCTGCAGGTACAGGGTACCATTTGTTGTCTCCTAAACCCCCTAAAGCTCACCATAGATGGCAGACAGACCAGGCGATTGCCATCCCCTGCAACTTACCATCTTTATAGAGCAATCGGATGAGGTTTTAAAAACAGCATATTTCAGTATGTCAGACCCAAACACTGGGTAAAATGTAGTACTTATGGGTTCGGTTTTAACAGCGAACTTGTGAAATAGGAAAAGCTAACAAACTCCTTTTCAGGGTCAAGGAAACATAAGAACCTTCAGTTTTGATATAAATTCAGGAAAAAACTTCAATGATAGCTCTGCACCCAATTTCCGTGTCTTAACTAGAGTTTATAAGTGTACAGCATCTGAAAATAATACCAAGGGGTTTCTGGGTTTCTCTTTTGACTTGCTGTAAACACAATAAAATGGCCTCTGCAAAAGATAATATTTGCACAGTTTATAAAATCTAACCAATATTGAGGCAATTAAGATTTATTACAAACAGTACTACATTATACATACAAAAAATATATAAAAATAATTTAATTAATTTGAGCTAGATTATCCGCAAAATATGGAAAAAACTAATAATTTCCTTCATTAAACATTCCAGCAAATATAAAGCAATTTTCAAATATATTGAGCAATTTTTCACTTTAATTTGTGATTACTGCAACAAATTTCCTGGGTGTACTTTATCACAAGTCTATTTTCTCTTCATACATACAGATGCAAGCAGCTCTTTGACTTTCCATGTAGGGTTTGCATCCCAAATGTATGACTGCATCAAACAGGAGTGCCACTGTCGTTTCACAAGCTAAAAGATGAAAATAAAAAGTCATTAGTAGTTAAAAAAAAGGATTATTATTACATAGATCTGCTTGGCCAGCACTCCTCATAGACTTGGCTCGGTGCCTGAATAAGGTTGCTCTTTCCAAATAATAGTGTCCATCCCTCCCATCATCTGGGCACAACTCTTACATGCAAAATAAAGAAATTCTAGTTTTGCTCTGATTTTAAAGACTAGAAATTCAATATATACTACTATAACTTTTTGCTTTTTTTTCATAGTGGCATCCTACAGAAAAGTATTATTTTGACACAGAATGCTACTGGAAAACATTAACGCAGTATGCACAGCTAAATAAAAATGTACTTGATAGAATATTAAAATTACCTGCGAATCATTGGTTCCTGTTTTTAACCTAACTCCACCTGCCCCAACAATAATAGTAAGTGCCAAGACACTGACAGTTTGGCTTCATATTGCGTTGCACCAGAAACCCCAGAACCATCGCCATAATTACACTTACCTATTAGGTATTTAAACACAAAATCATCATTCCCTTTCTCATGAAACCCTCTCTTGATCCATCACTGCACTGCAGCTTACAATCCATTTTTTTACTCCCATTTGACATAAAATGTACTTTAAATGCCATATTTACAAAAAATTTAATCTCTAATGGTGAATACACATGGGACAATCGTCAATGATATCAATATCGTTGAACGATCTCCCGGTGTGCTGGATGATCGATTTCGATCATCCAGCACACCACCAACCCATGATCAACGATCGCGGGTCCCTATAGTAACCTGGTCGATATCGACCACGGTGGCCTGCATGCACGGTCGATGGACAATATCTTTATCGTCCATACATGCCCGCGGATCGCAGGTCGTTGGTGGGTTGGAGGCACCGAAAAATGCACGATGTAAACGATAACGATATGATCGATATACAGTCAGGTGCATAAATATTGGGACATTGACAGAATTTCCATATTTTGGCCTCTATTCACCATCACAATGGCTTTGAAATGAAACAAACAAGATGTGCTTTAACTGCAGACTTTCAGATTTAATTTGAGGGTAATTACATCCAAATCATGTGAACGGTGTAGGAATTACAACGGTTTCTATATGTGGCTCCCACTTTTTAAGGGGCCAAAAGTAATGGGACTATCAACTCAAAAGCTATTTCCTGGACAGGTGTGGGCTATTCCCTCGTTATTTCATTATCAATTAAGCAGGTAAAAGGTCTGGAGTTGATTCTAGGTGTGACATTTGCATTTGGAATCAGTTGCTGTCGACTCTCAATATGATCCAAAGAGCTGTCACTATCAGTGAAGCAAGCCATCATTAGGCTGAAAAATCAATACAAACCCATCAGAGAGATAGCAAAAACATTAGGTGTGGCCAAATCAACTGTTTGGAACATTCTTAAAAAGAAAAAACGCACCGGAGAGCTCAGCAACACCAAAAGACCCGGAAGACCACGGAAAACAACTGTGGTGGATGACAGAAGAATTATTTCCCTGGTGAAGAAAAACCCCTTCACAACAGTTGGCCAAATCAAGAACACTCTCCAGGAGGTAGGCGTATATGTGTCAAAGTCAACAATCAAGTGAAGACTTCACAAGAGTGAATATAGAGGGTTCACCACAAGATGTAAACCATTGGTGAGCCACAACAACAGGAAGACCAGATTAGAGTTTGCCAAACAACATCTAAAAAAGCCATTGCAGTTCTGGAACAACATCCTATGGACAGATGAGACAAAGATCAACTTGTACCAGAGTGATGGGAAGAGAAGAGTATGGAGAAGGAAAGGAACTGCTCATGATCCAAAACATACCACCTCATCAGTGAAGCATGGTGGTGGTAGTGTCATGGCGTGGGCATGTATGGCTGCCAATGGAACTGGTTCCCTTGTATTTATTGATGATGTGACTGCTGAACAAAAGCAGCAGAATGAATTCTGAAGTGTTTCAGGCAATATTATATGCTCATATTCAGTCAAATGCTTCAGAACTCATTGGACAGCGCTTCACAGTGCAGATGGACAATGACCCGAAGCATACTGCAAAAGCAACCAAAGAGTTTTTTTTAAGGCTAAAAAGTGGAATGTTATGCAATGGCCAAGTCAATCCCCTGACCTGAATCTGATTGAGCATGCATTTCACTTGATGAAGACAAAACTGAAGGGAAAATGCCCCAAGAACAAGCAGGAACTGAAGACATTTGCAGTAGAGGCCTGGCAGAGCATCACCAGGGATTAAACACAGCGTCTGGTGATGTCTATGCATTCCAGACTTCAGGCTGTAGTTGCCTGCAAAGGATTTGCAACAAAGTATTAAAAAGTGAAAGTTTGATTTAGGATTGTTTAGTTTGTCCCATTACTTTTGGCCCCTTAAAAAGTGGGAGGCACATATAGAAACCGTTGTAATTCCTACACCGTTCACATGATTTGGATGTAATTACCCTCAAATTAAATCTGCAAGTCTGCAGTTAAAGCACATCTTGTTTGTTTCATTTCAAAGCCATTGTGATGGTGAATAGAGGCCAAAATATGAAAATTCTGTCAATGTCCCAATATTTATGCACCTGACTGTAGTTATCTTTCATATTGTGCATTTTAATCGTACAGTGTGTAAGCACCATTACTCCCTGCTAAATTCCATTCAATCTGGCTTTTGTCAAATACAATCCACAGTAACCACCTTCACAAAAGTGCTTTTCACAGCAAATACTCTATTATCATGGCATCGGCAATGCAATCCTCTCCTGATTTCCATTATATGCCATCAGCCATTTATACATGCTTTCCATCAACGAGACGTCATCCACTCCCACTACATCCTTTTTTGGAGTACCCTAAGGATTAATCCTCTAACTTTTTTACCCCAAAATATATTTAGATACGCAGACGTTACCCCCTTGATTTGAAAGGAAGGAAATCCTATAGTAGTGCCCCCATAGTTATGCTCCCATAGTTATGCCCCTGTAGCAGTGCCCCCATAGTTATGCCCCTGTAGCAGTGCCCCCACAGTTATGCCTCTGTAGCAGTGCCCCCACAGTTATGCCCCTGTAGCAGTGCCCCTTGTACAAAAAACACTTACCTTAATCCTCGTTCCTGCATCCGCCGCCGTCCTGACCGCCCGGCTGCTCCTCGGAAGTATGGGGGAGACGTCATGACGTCTCTCCCATAGTGCGCATGGGGAGAGCCGGAAGCTGGAATTCAGAAGAGAACTCCAGCCTCCGGCTAACGCGGCACTGCAGGGAAGGAGCCAGGCGCCCGCTGGTAATAACATCTCAGCGGGCGTCCGGCTTAGAGCCCCCTGCGGCGCCGGGTGCAGTGGCGCACCAGGTTCACGTGCACCTCCAGCCCTGCATCCATTACCCCCAGGAATTTCAGTTTTACCCCATGTGGGGTAATTTACCCCTGTTCCCCGACCACTGCTCTAACAATATTGGTCTCTGTTTACGGCACCTCTAATGGTAAATTTAAATATGGGGGTGGATTAAGTGGTATAAGACCCTTAAGAGTGGTTTAACCATAATTCCATCACCAATTTGTACAACTGAGCTGAAATATTATTATTCTTATTTTTCATATTTTATTAAATAAATCCTTTGTAGAAATAAAAAAAGGCTCCTCCATATGCATCATGTTCAAAATGTTACACATTGCCATTACCAAGTCCTCAATGCCATGACCACCAACTGACCCCTGGAAATTCTAATTTTATTTTTTCCCAGGCCCGTCCCTGACCGGTCGTCGCAGTGGGAAGATTGCCCAGCCATTGGATCCCAAGGGAGATTACATATTGATTATCCCCCTGCCCTAACGGCCCAGCCTCTTTGAAGTGGAATGCTGCTGAGTAACTATGGAGGTGCTGAATATCTCCAAGTACCTGAGCAAGCCCACTCTTTTGCCAACCCTAATTCGGGGAATGCAAGTTCCCCCTCTTTCCTGTGGCCATGCCTTATCCTGACAATATGTAGGTGCTAGCCAAGAACAGTCAAAAGTAAGTTTTTGAATGCATGAATAAATAAATAATAAAGAGAAAAGATTTAAACTGCTAGACAGCTTCTCCTACCTGCCCAACTCCTTAGGGCACTTAGCTAAAACCCGGGAAGTGTTGAGAGGGGAGGAGGTTTATACTACAAAAAAATAAAGATAAACCTTTAAAGTGCACAGCTCCTGCATATTGAGCAATGTCCCCATATTGGATGACGGAGAAAGTTAAGTTACCCATTGGCTTAGACCAATGCATTTTAAAACAAGTAAAAATTAGCTATATAATTATCCTTACCTTTCACACTCTCTGAAATGCCCAGGGTTTTCTGCACACCTATGCACATTTTGGAGAGGCAGCTCTGAAACTGCTCGTCACAGTCATTCTTCATATTACCACACGTGTCATAGCAGCGGTCATGCTGATTGCAACACTTTGTCATGGAGGGAATGCCAACATCGAACTAGAAAAAGAAATCACGTTAAGAGAACTATGCGAATCAGGTACACTAAACAATCTAAATGAATAATCCCTAATAATGCAGCTATATGTGAAAGAAAAGAACAGGAATAATACCATGAATTACCGGTGTGATTGTGAAGGAATGGTCAAAACTTTCTATGCGAACATGTATAAACAAGATGATCGCAACTTGCTGTTAGTGTGGTGGAAAGATTACCAATTACACAAACTAACAGAAGTCATTTTCCAACATAATATTTTAATTTACTATTTACTATGATCTGATCAATTTCAATTGGATTATCATCAGGGTTGTTGCTAACCAGACCTCGGAGATTAGGACAGGCGGCTGCTAGATGTAGACTGTCTCTGACTATCTCCAGCTGTGTCTAGCTATGCATGCGACAAATGTGAATCAGTCACCAAAAAGCCGATTGCTATACCAATGATGGGGCTGATGCAATTAGCCACAGGTCCAGTGCCCTCTGCTGGCAGGTTAACCTATCTTAAAGCTCGCTCACAATTCCCTTAAAATTCAGTAATAAACGGCAAGTTATGACGGTCACATGTAAATTCTGCAGTGTGCAGCCAATATGAAAGAGTAGGGGATCATCCTGAACCCCCCAAACAGTGACAAATACAGTAGGATAGTGTAGAAGACTGTTAGTGACAATAACTAAAGTATCTTACTCAGAAATTGCTAACCTCGCCGCGCACAGTGAGTACACAAGCAGCGTATTTCGTCGCAGTGGCAACGGTGTTCAAACGGACAGGCACGCCTGCGTTTCTCCTACCCACCCCGTCACCACCCCAAACGCTGACGTCCCGTCCGTTGATCTGCGACGGTTTTGTATCTGCGTAGGTGATCGCAGTGCTATCGCAATGCCAACTCACACACGCGCACTGCGATACATAGACAGTACGCACCATCGGCCGATCTACGTACGCTGGTGCAATCCGTAATGAATCAGGCCCTTTCTCCACAGTCGTCATTAGAATACACACTATGAACATTTTACCCCATATTTTTATTTGTTGGTACAGAACTAATCAGAAAGTAAGCATAACAGGTTAGTTTACTTTTACATTAATTATTAAAGCAAATGCATATGAAATAGAATATTGTATATCTTTTAGGATAATTTGACAAAAGTATGTGATTTAAGGTCTTGTAAACACAAGCAGTTTTCATATATTCTGCTATTTAGAAAACAGTCACATTGCTTTGTTTGGAAAATGCGTATTGTAATATTATTTGCAGTGATCAGTGTTTTATACTTGCAAATAATTGATGTGAATGCACCTAATTCACCTAGTGCCCAAAGCCTAAACATTGTCACTTCAGTGTCTTGTACACAAGTGCAAGCTCCATTCGCATGGCCAGCTGAGTAAGGCAGCTGCAGCTAGTGTACAGATCGGCATATACTTCTTTTTCCATCATTTAAACCAAAATGAACAGAAAAAGGGCGATGTTCAATTAGTTTTGCATCCGCGAAAAAGTTCGGCCTACCTGACTTTTCGCCTACATCACGTGTTTTGGCCACGAAAACTTATCGTTCGCGTCCCCGCTGTCCGCCATATTCAATTACCAAACAGGCGAAAACAGCAAGCGGCGAACGCAGAACAGGCGGAAGTACTGTCAGACTTGGAGGAATCACTCTGTACCCCACAAAAAGATGGGCTGACTTCGGAAATCATTATGGTTGTTTAGTATTAGCCCTATTTGAACTATTTAGGGTACTTGAGTGGTGGTAATTTCTTGCTATTAGTGTCTTGGTAAAAGTGATGAAGAATGGTATAAAGCAGTGTTTTTTGCAGCAAATAAGTAGTTCCATCAAATTTGGGATGCTTGTAAATGGGTACTAGCATATTTTAATGTCTCTAAAGTGAAGTTTAAGAAACAGTGAAATTCCTTCTGCAATCCCAAAAACACTGGGCCCCTTCTTAGAGCACCCCCAGAACCTTATTTCGCTAGTGTTTTAAATTGTCCCCACTTTTTTCCTTTTCACCCCAAAATTCGAAGGTGTTTTTGGGTAAACCTGTTTCTTTTTTTCCTTTTTTTGGGTGAATTGTCCTTGGTAGGGGGAGTGGGCCCCTGTACCAAGGGTTATGAGTGGTTTCCCAACATCTGCACCCCACAATATAGATTTTATACTTTTTTCACCTGCTATTCTGTGGAGAAAAAGTATCGCCTATTTCAGTTTCTTGACTTTTCGCATAGGTGAAAACGGAATGGAATTGAACACGGAGGAAAAATAAAAGCCTAAATTATTGCAAAAAAACATGCGAAAACGGCTTTGCGCTCCTAACTGAATATGGCCCAAGGTTGGAATATATTCATAGAACGGTCTCAACTTATTTGGACTTAATAGGAGTTATAGGTAGAATATTTTGAGTCAAATGGGTGTCCTGGTTTTTACTTCAAAATAAGACTCCATAACCATTCCGCTGTAGTCTTTAGGGACAGGTGTAATATGTGCAATTTATCTTGTAGTTTGAGCTCAAGGCTTGTGAGTGTAAGGTATTGCTTACATGAAAACCAAAAACAGGAGATCCACAGCCATTAGGCGGTGCAGGTTTGTAACCATAGCGTGGAACTGGCTTTGATCCTGTGGGGAAAAAAAAAGAAAAAGAGAGACACATTAATTATAGAATATAAAAACTAACAGGCTTCTCGCTTCATATTAAATCAAACTGTGGCTAGTTCCCTTCTGTGTATAAGGAGTAGTGCATTGTTACAACAACAAGAACTAAGCAACTACTCATTATATAGATTGGGGTCCCCTGTGCATGGTAAAGCCTATACACCAATAAACTGCAGTACATGGCCCCAGACACTTCTAAAGCCATATAATAAGTGACTGCCTGAAAGGGAAAAGAAAAAGTCAGTGACCTGATAAATATTCCTATATTGATGGCACGCAGATGAAAGATACATTATCTACACAAGATCTTTATTTAAATTGCATTGAAAAGGCAGATACAATGGGTACATGGTTTTATTCCAGTGAGAAGATAAGGCACGAAAGTAGTACATTGTATTATTAATAACCAACCATTATAGCATTTAAAGATCATTTTAAAAACAAGTTTTGCTTAGCAAACTAACAAAATTCTACTTAACATTTAACTATAACAGCTAGAATCTGATTGGTTGCTATGGGCAACATCTCCACTTCTAAAAACTCTCACTTTAGTAGATTTACCCCCTAGCATTACAATACTTGTGTCATGTACGGAGAACTACAGTTGCAGTCAGCATGTCAACGTTCATAATGTCGACATTGTTGAAATGTCTACCGCCAAGACGTCCACATCTGAAATAGGTCACCATTTTCACAATGTCGACATCGTAAATGCTGACAGTGAAATGCTGACATTAGATTTAGGGATAAGGACATACTGCCACAACCACAGTTTTTCAACATCAATTGCGACCACTGGAACTATCCACAGATGCAAGGGGAAGAGTTAGGCTCAGGGTACTTACTTTACTGTATCGGTGATTGCCGACATTAAGATGTCAACATATCAGTGTAAAACTACTGTTTTAGCATTACATATTAAGTTTATAATTTGGTTAAAAAATAAAAAAAAACAGGCAATACATACTGTAAACAGATCAAGCAAGTCGGCTGCGTACTCGGAAATAAATGCAGACGTTCGCCTGTGTTCAGAGTTACATGCATCTATGTGACCGCCATCCATCTATTGTGATAGTAGCCACTTTCACTCTATCAGTGCGCATTGGCACCAGCCTATACCGGATGCAAGAGATCCATCTGAATAGCCTACAGTCCTTGTATACTTGGATGTACGCCAGGACTGGACAATGTAGCGTCATTAGCATAAAGTCATAGACACAACTGCAGCAAAAGACACAAGGAAGGCAGCTACTGCGTCCTACGCAGAATCAGGCCCTATGAGGAGGGATCCCGCCAGCTTAAACCCCACCCCCTCAGACCCCGCCTCCATTAGGGCTGCTTCCAGAAATTTCCCGGGCTGGTTTTCCATCCCAATCTGCTCCGGTCCACGTGGATACTAAAACAACTAGCTCACCAGCCTTGCCCTTTCCCCTGCCGGCGTGGGGCACATGGTTGCGACGTCCATCAGCCCACTTGGATCAAGCATCAACCGTGAGCCGATGTCTGTGTAGCAGCCAGTCTTACAGCTATTTTTGCTTGGGAACCAAAGATATTTTGAAAGAGAGAGGATTTGTAAGGTATAGATATGTATAGCATGTTTAAAAGCTACTTAACTTACTATTTAAATAAATATATCCATGTGGGATTGCTTAATTAAAAAAACATAAGCACACAAAAAAGAAGAGCAAACCAGTATTGGGATGATGCAAAGTTAAGTCTATATCTGTATGCGGAGTCTATCTTGTGTGTATTCACATTGTGCAAGCTTCAAAAGAAATTGTATGCAATGCAGTAATACTTATTTCAATGGCATCTTCACTCGAGACTGAAGTGAATTGAGACATTCTCAAGTAGGCCAAGTTCAATGAAAACATGCTGACAGAATTGTGGCCTACATGGAGTTGGATTGAAGCATAATGACACAATTTCAGCTGTATCCTTTGCACCAAGGTTAGGGCTGGTGCAAGTGTGCACTGATAATAACAGATGGCAAACTAAGCATACCGAGAGGGGCTGCCCACTCACAAAGCAGCATATGGGCAAATATACTCATTTAGCCTTAGTGTTCACTCTAGCACCCTACACCTGTCAGAACCCGTGCAGTTCCTCTTTCCTGCCTGGGGTGTTGCTCTCTGCACTGGTGCTTCTAGCACACTCAGCTGATGCCACAAACTTCTGATATATATATACATACATACACACACACACACACACACCAGTGTGTCCTAGAAGCACCAGAGAAGAGAGGGACACCCCAGGCAGGAAAGAGGACTGCACGGGGTTGTGACAGGTGCAGGGTGATAGAATGAAGACTATAGTTTCATACCTGAAACGCAGGAGTAATTATGGCCACCTAGAATTCACATCTGCATCAGTCACTATGGAGTATATTTACTAAACTATGGTTTGTCAAATGTGACCGATGAATTTAAAGCTGCAACAGAAATAAATGCTAAAGCAGGCTAGTGTAGCATTTATTTCTGTTGTCGTTTTAAATCCATCTTGCTACATCTCCTCTATGGTGTCAATTCATTTAGGCATAAGGGGAGGAAGTTACTGATGCAACAGCAACTAAACTTGCCCCAGACTCATGGATTTTTGTACGCAGCCCTATGGGGTTGTGAACAAATATCGGTGAGTCCAGCGGTACCGTAAATACGGAATATAGCTGCACTTACTCACAGACTTAAATATGTGATGACTAATTGAATTGACCCATATATTTGTTTGCTTATGATGTAACTGATACAGACACATTGCACATATCAAGATGGGCGGTAGAACTGCGCTCTCGTTGACCAGGGGGTGGTGTGTTGTGGTTTCGGGGTGCTGCACCTTTGTGTGGGAGTACCTTTCCCGCACTGAAAACGTATGGGGGTAGGGGGGGTAAGGTGCGCTCTTCCTGCTAGTAATGGTGATGACTTGTGTGTGTTTGTGAGTGGTGTTAATTAGAATGTTTCTTCTGGTGGTGGTGATGTTTTGGGAGTGAGGAGGGTGTGATTGGGTATGGAGTGTAGTTTGGAGTAATGTGAAAAGGGGAATGGAATAGGATCAAAATGAGGCCAGCGAGACACAGTAATTTTGGGCAAAATCTTTTATTGAGTAGTCACAATGCTGCTCTGTTAAGATCCCGGGCAGGTGGGTGGGGTTCAGTGATGAGTGGTGATGAGACTGGGGAGGTACGTGAACCCTTTTAGGGGGCTCCTTCCCGTGCGGTTCAGTGACCTTGCACGTCACCCCTGCTGGACCTATGGTCGACAGTCTAGGAAGTCTCGGGGGGTGGGGGGATTTGCAGAGTGGGTTGGAACACCTGTGTGGCGTCCCGCGTGTTGGTGTGAGTCTTGGCAGTACTTACCTACCGGTAGGTTTTTTGTTGTGGTGATGTAGGTCGACGTTGCGGCCGTTGCAGATTGGTTGGAAGCTGCAGGTTTGTTGGTGAGCTGGATCAGCGTGTTGCTGGTGTGCTGCAAGTGCACGGCTGTTCTGATTGGTCTGCGGAGGTCAGCGACCGTAGTATGCAGCTGAAATTGACTCTTGGTCGTGCCGCTGGTGGTGCGGAGCCAGAGGTGTGGATGGGTGAGCTGCTGGGAGGCTTGGTTGCAGCGTGTGTGCTGAGACCACCCCTGGGGGGTGGTCTGCCCGGGATACTGATTCAAAAAAAGCCAGGGAGGAGGGGGGGATGTGGAAAGTGTGACCGGGATGGAGCTGGTCACTGGCGATGTTGGCTGGGCGGACTTGCGGCCGGATGTGCGGGATGCTCTTATCACTGACGGTCCCTCGTGGAAATGGGGATCGACGGTGGAGACACCCCTGGCCAGGAGTGAGTTGCTGAGCATGCCTGGGAGCAGGGGGGGAGAGGGGCTGGTCCGGGGTGGAGCCGGTCACTGGAGGTGTGAGCGGTGCGGACCAGCAGGCGGGTGGGCTGAGAGCTTTCTGCACTGGTGGTCCCTGGTGGGGATGGGGATCTTTAGTGGAGGTCAGCCTGGATCGGTGTCGGGTTTGATGTGAGGGTCTCCAACGCGTTTCGGCACAGGTGCCTTCTTCAAGGAGGTGAAGAAGGCACCTGTGCCGAAACGCGTTGGAGACCCTCACATCAAACCCGACACCGATCCAGGCTGACCTCCACTAAAGATCCCCATCCCCACCAGGGACCACCAGTGCAGAAAGCTCTCAGCCCACCCGCCTGCTGGTCCGCACCGCTCACACCTCCAGTGACCGGCTCCACCCCGGACCAGCCCCTCTCCCCCCCTGCTCCCAGGCGTGCTCAGCAACTCACTCCAGGCCAGGGGTGTCTCCACCGTCAATCCCCATTTCCACGAGGGACCGTCAGTGATAAGAGCATCCCGCACATCCGGCCGCAAGTCCGCCCAGCCAACATCGCCAGTGACCAGCTCCATCCCGGTCACACTTTCCACATCCCCCCTCCTCCGTGGCTTTTTTTGAATCAGTATCCCGGGCAGACCACCCCCCAGGGGTGGTCTCAGCACACACGCTGCAACCAAGCCTCCCAGCAGCTCACCCATCCACATCTCTGGCTCCGCACCACCAGCGGCACGACCAAGAGCCAATTTCAGCTGCATACTACGGTCGCTGACCTCCGCAGACCAATCAGAACAGCCGTGCACTTGCAGCACACCAGCAACACGCTGATCCAGCTCACCAACAAACCTGCAGCTTCCAACCAATCTGCAACGGCCGCAACGTCGACCTACATCACCACAACAAAAAACCTACCGGTAGGTAAGTACTGCCAAGACTCACACCAACACGCGGAACGCCGCACAGGTGTTCCAACCCACTCTGCAAATCCCCCCACCCCCCGAGACTTCCTAGACTGTCGACCATAGGTCCAGCAGGGGTGACGTACAAGGTCACTGAACCGCACGGGAAGGAGCCCCCTAAAAGGGTCCACCTACCTCCCCAGTCTCATCACCACTCATCACTGAACCCCACCCACCTGCCCGGGATCTTAACAGAGCAGCATTGTGACTACTCAATAAAAGATTTTGCCCAAAATTACTGTGTCTCGCTGGCCTCATTTTGATCCTATTCCATTCCCCTTTTCACATTACTCCAAACTACACTCCATACCCAATCACTCCCTCCTCACTCCCAAAACATCACCACCACCAGAAGAAACATTCTAATTAACACCACTCACAAGTCATCACCATTACTAGCAAGAAGAGCCCACATTACACACATCAGTCACACAAATTCAATATTAGGATTGTAAACCCCATAACTATGAATAGTTGGTTGTAATATAAACCATACTGTACAACTGTGCAAGTTAATGTTCAACATTAAAATACCAAACTCATTAGAAAAAAAACAAAATTACTTGTTTGTGAAACAAGATTACACAATTCTGGGCTGAACGATGCTGAGAGATAAGAATACAAAATGTCATCATATGGGAGAATTTTATCACCCACATAAAACAATAAATATATATATACTTTTTCAGCATACTGCCATTTACAGTGGACAAAACTATTTAGTAGAATGCTTTTGAAAGAAACCAATTTTTCATGTAGCCTATTTTCACATATAAAATAAATGTGATATCAACACTATTATTAGGTAACACCTGTAAAACACAACTATATTCTGCAGTGCTATACAAAATACAATCCAACATATGGAACCGTGCCATGTACTCCATAGTTTGCACTACGGCAATGAGTTAGGAGCCCCTAGCAACCAAACTGCAATTAGCTCTGTTCAAACTACTTCAAGTTAGCTAAAAAACAAAATTATTGGTTGCTACAGGTTACTGCACATTTGCAGATTAGCAATTTCTTAGTAACACCCCACACAGTGAAATGTAACTTCCTGGACCAGACAGCATATCCCAAAAGGGAAAATGAATTAAATTTAATGAATTAAAATAAAAAAATAATTATATATATATATATATATATATATATATATATACACACATATATCTCTATCTATCTATATGTTAGTGTACCCCATGATCTGAACTTTTACCATATGGTTAATTATATATAAAGCCACAAGAAATAATCCATATGAATGCAGCATCCGGATCATTACCATCTCTGCATTTATACTGGCAGAGCCCATCTTCCCCTCCTAGCAGGTCCAAGGCAGCGTTCAGGTACATGTCAATCTTATGTACCCCATTCCTAATGGACTTTAGGGTCATCCGCCAGTCCGGGGTCTCGGGCTGCTGGTAGGACTGCTGCTCCCTGTGGCCGGCAGCCAGGCAGTAGGAGAAGGCGGCGATGAGGAGGAGCGGCAGCCAGGGGCCCATGGCCAGCAGCGCTATAGCTGTGTATATATTGTCAGTAAGGACAAAGGAGGCAGCTCAGAAGCCCGGTGCATGGGGGGAGCCAGAGCTTAACTTCTGCCAGATACGACTCGGTGACAGCTGCTAACGGATGAGCGCGGCCCCATCCTCTGTCAGTTGCGCACACGGCAGCGGGACCCCATGCTTACTGCTGGCAGCACCGAGGGATGACTGGTTGTACTGCTGCTGGCAGGTGTCCCAGTATCCTGATTCCTCTAACTGTTATTAATAAGTTCTTTGCTTGGTGACATCATTACTGTGGGACATGTCTGTGTCCTGCGTCTGCCCTAACATACAGAGTATACACATGATTCAGGCTGGAGGGGCGGGGAACACACAGGATGACTACTGGGGGAGGCTTTCATATGTGCAGCAGCAGCAATACTGAAATATTTCTGGCGGGCGGTCAGGGATGGGCTGAGTTGTTTTACTGTGTGAATGTGAAAGAGAAAGTGCGTTTCTGTGGCTAAAGTACGTATCCTGTTACTGTATAAGGAAGTGTGGCAAAATATGCAATTGTGGAACCACAAACTTCAGTATAGCTGCCAGCTGTCTCTCATTTCCAGGGTTTTCAAGCTGTCACAGGAAAGCTTTCTCTCTGGAAATATCTATCTATAATATTTTTTTTAGAGACGTGGACTCTGAAAACTGAGCCCACCTGGACTTCCCGATGCCAGTGAATCCGAACAGCGGCTCTGGTGTTCCCGCCTTGCGTGGATTGCAAAACGTCATCATTCCTGAGTTGGATTCTTGCAGGTTTTGGTTCTATATAAGTCCCTCCCGCAGTGATTCATGCACCATTTCACACTGACTCCAGTCTAGGCTAACGTGTCCAGTGGCTGCTGTGCTGTGTCCATCCTCTCCACCTCCAGTGGCTGCTGCTGTGCTGTGTCCATCCTCTTCACCTCCAGTGGTTGCTGTGCTGTGTCCATCCTCTTCACCTCCAGTGGCTGCTGCTGTGCTGTGTCCATCCTCTTCACCTCCAGTGGTTGCTGTGCTGTGTCCATCCTCTTCACCTCCAGTGGCTGCTGCTGTGCTGTGTCCCTGATTCAGAGCCGGACGCTCTGAAAGAGCGTTCGCTCTGAATCAGGGCGTTTTTTTTTTGCGCGGCCTCCTGGCCGCTCGCATAGCTGTGGGTGACCACCCACAGCTATTGCGAGCGGCCAGGATGATGGTCAAGACCATCGGGGCTTGCGACGAGACCCTTGTGGTAGGGTCTCGTGGCCACAAGCCCCATAGAGCTTCTGGCTCTAATAGAGCCGGAAGCTCTCCCACTGACATCACTGGTGATGTCAGTGGGGCCGCTCACAAACGGCAGGCGTTCGCATGGGAACGCCTCCGTTTGTGAAGCCGCCACGCCTACAAAACGGGGTGCGCTATCGTTTAACATCGACAGCCTCCCCTTTTGTAGTGAGCCACGGAGCAAGAGAATTTCTCGCTCCGGGGCTTGCGCACGCACAGTGAGGCTGCTGCGCGTGCGCAGAGCACACCATCGATCTCGTGAGCGCTCAAGCGCTTGCGAGCAGGTCTGAATCAGGACCTGTGTCCCTTCCACCAGTTCCCTTAGTGTTAAACACTGTTAATATTGGCCGAGCTAGATTTACAGTAAAGGCAAATAGAAAATCATTGTTTATTATTTTTTATAGTGCAGGAATTATTATAGCATTATTTATTATTACTAGTCAGTGACACAGTGGTGCCTAGGGGCAGAACTATGGGAGATGCTTGCCACCGGGCGCCAGCACTGAAGGGGCACCTCCATTGCCAACAATATATTCACCCCACTTAGGGCTGTAAATATGTACGTTTAGTGTACCGTCACAACCAGTCAATACATGGCACCTCTTCCCGGCACCTGAGAAGCCTACTACTAATGGAGGGCTCTGTGTCAGACCATCAGATGCCGCTTCCGTCTTTCTATAGCTCATTGATGTCGCTTCTCATGCCAGTGTGGCTCTGACACCCACAACTCCCCATCCCATTCCTTCCTGGTTGCAGCTCTAGTCGCAGACCTGTCCTGTGGGCCCGAGCATAAGCGTGGCTGCAGAGCTTCCAGGAGCTAGATTTAAACAAGAGTGCACCAGATGGAGCTGCGGGTTAGAGGGCATGGGAGGCGGGGGCCTGGGGCACCAGCTACTGAGTTTGGGGGCTGATCTTTGGTGGAGCAATTTCCTGGCATGTGAAGCAGTCGGCAGTAGATTGGGCATTTTGTGATTTGTAGTTACAACTCAGTAGCAGTCTTACAGTATTTTGACTCAAGCTCAGTCCTCAAAGCCCCCACAACAGGTGGTTTTCCCCTCTGGGGTATCAGCAGGGCTCCCCACCCCACATCAGGTGGCTTTAGCCTCCATCAGGAGGACTCTGAACCTCATGCTAATTGCACTATACAGGTCAGGTCACTATCTTATCTGTGATTAACGCATTGCTGTATATACCCGAAAAAGGGTGTTTTTGGGGGATATCCTGCAAATTTACTTTAGTAGATAGGTCTAATAGAAAGAAATTCATATATTCTATATTTGTGTTTTTGTGCGTATGGATATAGATAGATATGCACAATATTTATTTTCCCTTTTTTTTAAGGGGGGGGCACCAAATTATAACTTGCCTCCGGGCATCTGGGATGAACATATGGCACTGGTGCTGATACCCCAATGCGATATAAGCAGTGTGACTCCGCAGTTGTCAATTGCGGAAAAAGTAAAACAATTAGGGAGATATCCAGTTAGCCCCAATATATTTTTGGAAGCAGAAAATGTTATTTTTTTGCTGATCCCCATTTTTTGCCCATTTTTTTTATTCCAGTATCCTATTTGTTCGGCCAAACAAATAGGGTTTTTTGGGTGAAAACACATAAGATCTGTGATAAGTTTACGGACCTATGTGGCTGCCATAGCCGGGGCTGCTACAACATCATTGCCTAGATTTAAAGCGCCTAGTTTAAAGTGTCAATAGAACATTTAAGTTAAAGCTGGAGTTATTCAGGAGGAGAACAGAAGGAGAATTTAACAGATCACCAATTCCTGCTTTTATCTACCACCACACTTCCATCATGCCTATGGATTGTGCCTGCACCTGGATCTCCAATGCTGCCCGCATCCCTCCTGATCTCCCCATGCAATCTGCTTATCCACTCCTACTATACCTTACCAATCCATGCAGCAAGATTACCTCTCAAATGTTCTTTGGCTGTGGCCCCCAAATCATGAGGCCTGGTGTAAGTTTTCTGTACTCATTGTTTTTTTTTTCCCTCTTAAATTTAGACTAACCTTTCCATAGATGTTAGATTACTGTGATCTGTGACCCTTGTATTCAGCCCATCTGTGTCACCCATGTTTGTCTGCCCCCTCCCCTTTAGAATATAAGCTCTCACGAGCAGGGCCCTCTTCCCTCATGTGCTTATCCTTCACTTAATTATACTCTAATTTACAACAGCACCCAACCCTTGGTTACAGACACCATGCTGCTTATCTAAGTGTTATGCAGCAATGTATAAAATAAGCCCCGATAAGTGCCAGCGTCGGGCGGACTTTCGGGCTAATTGGACAGCCCCGGGGATCTATTAGCACCCGAACAATGTTCGAGGCTAATTGGATACCGCCCTAATCCTGCATACACACGGTACAACTTGAACAACCATAAGATAGCGTTGATAGATTTCCCTCCAACTTTCTGTAGTGCAGGGCAAACGATTTTGGTTGTACACACTGATAGATATCTATGATAGATATTTCAGTGAAGCTTTCTTTATACAGGCAAATCTTTACAAACTCATCCAAGTTGCATGCATGAAAGACCATAGAGAGCATTGTCGTTCATTGCGGGAGTGCACAAGGTTGGTCGATCGTTCACTGCATAAAAATGAACAATTTATCATTGAACGATATCGTTATCGTTCAGGAAAATCGTCCTGAGTGTATGCAACTTTACTTTGTTTGGCCTAAAGCAAATTAAATTTAAGCAAATTATGATTTATCATTATGGATACATGTACGTAATATATTATATTAATGCAGGCTACTGCATATAACAAAGGTGAAGTAAAACATTAACCAATCACGTTCTGTCAGTTTAATAGATTAACAAATTAGAGCAAATGTCAAATTGGTTACTATGGGCTGCAATACCTTTTGTCTTTGTCTGAGCACCGACTCCAGTGTTCTATAATTTCCCCCCTATGTGCTTTAAATTTTCCAATAAATGCAGACAGAAAACAGATGTAGTCACGGATATTTTTCTCAATCACTAGTCTAGAAACAAGTAACAACCAGTAAGACAAGATACAACAGTACACTTAGCAATAATCCTGTGTCTCCAGGCAAATATTGTGGCTTAATAAAACTACCTGATTTCCTCCCTTCTGTTGTTTTCTACCCATTATTCCATTAACATCCCTCTATTCTATTCTACTCAATTACTCCCCAATTCTATCCTACCAAATTTATGCCCTATTCTATTACTTTTCCTTCTATTTCATTGTACATGATTTCCCTCTATATTCTAATCTACCTGATTACCCCTATCTATTCTAGCCTACATAATTACCCTCTATTCCAATGTTCTAATACCCCCCTCTATTCCATATTACGCAATTACCGACACTCTACTCTCTTCTACTCAATTCTATTTGATTACCTATTTTATTATCTATAGTACCAAATGCCCCTCTATTCTATTCTCCCTGATTACCACCCTTCTATTCTATTCTACCTGATAACTCTCCCTGTATTACATACTGTTGGAGATGAAAAGCACTACTGTGCAGACTCCAGGGAGGTGTCATTCCCTTAAGCCGATTTTCGATGAGTCATAAGATGGATCTTGTGAAAATCGTGTATTGTTTTAGTAAGATAAGATCCGATGCGCGCTCCCGCAGCTCCTATAATCGTATCTTATGATCAGATGTGCAGCACATCTTGTCCATCGTATCGTGTGCAGATCGTGCCGTTTACTTTGTTCATGCGATCCATTGTGCAGCAATTCAAGTCATTTCAGTGACTGTTTCCCTTTAGAGCCTGTGAGACACAGGATCGATCTTACGACAGATCGTGTGCTAAGAAAAACAACAAACATGCTGCCGAGACTGCCAGGGAGCTCCGGGGAATCGTAGGTAAATCGTATGATGAATCTGATCTTATGCTGGTTGTGTAGGTGTATGGCCAGCATTACCAAGATGGCTGCCAAACTAACTACTGTGCATGAGCGGCACCATCTTGTTCATTGTGTTAGAGCACCAGTGTGGGAGACGCTAGTCTTCAACTTGGCTCCATGAGACTTGCGATATTCTACCTTATACAACCTACCAGAAAGTTTGATTCCGTCTGCACCACCACCCACATACACTCACTGGCTAGGTAACTGTATGACACCCCGCTCTGCTCAAGCTCCGCTCTATAATCAGTGTGCATAACTATGAGTACAGCTGAACTGCCATTGCTATCAATAAACTGATCCACTGGTTAAGCATTCTGGGCTGTTTGTTGTCTCTGGGAATCAGCTGGTGTGTACACTTAAGGTGGGTACACACTATAGTGATATATCTGCAGATCGAGTGATCTGCAGATATATCTGCAGATGATGGTCATTCATACACACTGAACGACCATCATCTGCATCCTGCAGGGGGTTGGGCTGGCCTGGGGGCGTGACCTAGTCGAGGCACTCGTGGCAACGCCCCCTTCGGGGAAAAAAAGAAAAACATTTGTCGCGCTGGGGAGGGGGGCGCTTTGTGCTCCTCAGCCCAGCGCACAGCCAATGGGGGGCGCAATCAGCATGATCGCTCCCCCCCCCTTTGGCATAGGAGACTCTCCAGCTCCTGCTTTAGCAGCCTCGAACAGTCTCCAGTGCAGTCCAGCACACAGCAACGTGTGCTGGGCTGCTGTGACCTAAGAGGGATGGGGAGCGGTGACGGACCTGGGTAATTAGTACCTGTTTGCGGCTCCCCCCCTTCTCTTGGCGCCCCTGTGTACGGGCGATCGGCTGATCGCCTGTACACACTTGCCGATGGACAGATATGTCTGTAGACATATCTGTTCATCGGCTGTGCAGCACAGCCAATGCGATATGACTGTGACGATGTTGACCACAGACATATCATCTGTACACACTGGCCGACAGGGGCACGATATATTGGCCGATCAATTGATCGGCCAGTGTGTACCCAGCATAACTCTGCCACACCAACCTGTTCATACATATTCCAACACATAATACCTAGTCATTTCTATTCTAATATTTTAAATGCAGATTAAAGCTGTAAACAAACAAATACATAACTACATTCAGTGGAAACAAAACTCACACCCCTACATGCATGGGCCTTTACATCAGGGCTTGACAAATTTTTCTAAAATCTAGGAGCCAGGATGAAAGTGTAGGAGCCAGACCACCGTCACCCAAAAAAAATTACAGGAGTGAGGAGCACAGCTCTGTGTGTTATGCAACTGTTATACACACTATACTAGTCCTGAATGGATACAGTAAAATGGAGGCTCCTTCACTACTCTGCACAGCTCCCCTGCTCCACCCTCCAGTAAAACGGACCACATTTCACATAAAATAATGGTGCCAGAAAGTACAACAAAACCCCCCTCCCCTCGTGGTCACACCACTATCCCTCTGAAGCCGCTCCGCCATCCCTGGCCACGCATAGACCCTACTACCTGTCACGACCAGGGTTTCTCTGCATGGTGGTCGGCGGGTGTTACCTGTGAGGATGCTGTGGCAGGGGGCGTCTGGCGGTGGTGCTAGTGCCTGGCGGGGATCATTGGCTGTGCGTGGACCTGTTTGGGCATAGTGTCACTCTGTGCTGGGTAGGCCTGGCGTGCTTCCGTTCCACTCAGGCATGGGCGCCGCCATCTTGCTTTCAGCCATGTGACCTAGTTGGTCAATCCTGGCTTGTCACATGCTCACTCTCTGACCAGTCACGGCTTAGCATTGGGTATTTAGGGGAATTCAGAGCTCCCTTGCATTGCCAGTGCAACGGGTTTCTCAGCGCAAGCTGAGAGAGACTTCCTGAGTTTGTCCATCTGCCTGGTGGATCTTTGCCTAAGCCTGCTCTACCTGACCTGCTCCACACCCTGCTGGAATCCCCTGCCTCCTCCCATTGCCTCTCCCTTGCCTGAGTACCTGTGTCAGCTGTTACCCTGCACCCTGCCTCCACTTACATTTCCTCTGGACATTATTCACCTCAACCTCCAATTCACCTCAGCCTGTGATTCATTTCAGCCTCACCACACCTGCATACTGGACTGTTCCTGCCTGTCACTATCTGGACATTCTCCCATTTGCTTCACTACAGTTCCCAAAGTGCACTTCTGTCCCATACCTGGACTTTTTCTTTTTCCATTTCCATGTCTACTAAACCACTCATTAAAAGTTCCACTTTTTCATTTAAATCTGCTTCTGTGCCTGCTCCTATCACCACCCCGGGTCCACAACAAAACCAGAACCTCACACTACTGGAGAGCTCATGCAGCCGGAGATAGGAGACAGTAGACAGCCAGGACGTACAGGAGCATCAGCGTAGACTGGGACAGACAGCAGGGATCAGAGCAGGCCAGGATGGAGAGGAGTCGTCAGTGCAGGCTGGGACGGACACAGGCACTGCAGTCACCTCAGACGACACTCGGCGCATGTACTCCTGTGCATGATATGAACACCGCAATACTATAGGCACGAATCTCCGCCGGAGCTGATGAGGATCTGCTTCCTCCCTCACTGCAAAATCTAGTAGCCAGGCAGCAAAATCTGGTAGCCATGGCGACCTGGCCCCCGGGATTTGTCGAGCCCTGCTTTACATAGACATTTGTTTTTTAAAGGTTATCAGGCCTAAATCACTGTATTTATCTGTATCTCTCTGTAAAATGATCATTTATTACAGCTTTCGGATCAGCCAGTTACTTGTTCAGGATCCGAGACCACTCCGTTCCTTCTGGAACAGAAAACACAGACATTGGGCAGGATGTATGAAAGCTATTTTGTGGTTTAACTTCAGAGAAGGTGCAGTTTTCAAGGATTTTTCCATATCTATAAATATGAGCCCCCACATAGCCCGGCGCAAAGCCAGGGGGGGCGCGATCAGTGTGATCGCTCCCCCGCACAGGCATAGGAGACTGCTGTGGCTGCTGCTCAGCAGCCACGAGCAGTCTCCAACTGCAGCTCAGCACACGCTGTGTGCTGGGCTGCTGTGAGGGGGGGGAGTGGCACCGGACCCGGGCCCCTCAAGAAGCCCGGGCCCGGGTAATCTGTACCCGCTCCCCCCCTCTCGGCGCCCCTGGTCCCCATATGTAAGAACAGGGACAGCAGCACATATTGGAGATATTTGATTCTGTGGGGCTGTGACGTATCCGTATGCATCAAGCTCCAGAAGAGTAACTTTCCGCAGCTTATGTCTGATAGGCAAAACCATCTATCAGGACCGTAATAAGGAGTGTGCGAACTCAGCCTGTTTCAGCAAGGAGCGCATGCTAGCAGCTGCTGCGAGAACATGCTATTCAATGTATACGCACGGAGACCGCAGCACAAGAAGCAGACACCCAGCAAAACATTAAGCCGCCCACCTTATGCCGTGATTGACAGCATAAACATCGGGAACATCGAGTGCCATCGAAGCTGCGTGTAAGCTAAGGGTAGACCTAACCCTGCCGCAGGACTTGAGAAATTCCTGCACACAGACAGGCATCCGGCTGCATGTGGCGCCGCTGAGATTAATTTATGCACGCCCCTGTAATGGCGTGCGAACGCACGGGCAAGCCTGCGTTTGGCCAACCACCCCCCTGTCACCACCCACAAACGACACTTCCTGTCAATCAACATCGGGGGTCTCTGTGGGCTACCTGCGTACTCTGAGAGATCCCTTACCGTACTCAGCAAACTGTGCACGAGCGATGCATGCGCAGATCGCAATGTGCCTTCTCTCACTTGCGTTGCTTTCTGAGTCAGGCCCTCAGAGCCTTGTGGGTGATACCGCTACTCACACATGGTCATAGCGCACCTTGCAGTCAGAATCTCTGCATCAGGGCCATCTGAAACAGACGCTTCGGGCATGCACACCACTGCTCTTACAGCTCCCCGAAGCGAGCGTGATCTCTATCGGGCACCAGGAAATGTAGTTACGATGCTGCCATCCTTAGATAGCATTAGGACCCCTGGGACATACAACTGGAAGTATTTACATTGCTGGGATATCTCTTTAGTGTACCTGGCGATATAAAATGCTGGTATGCAGGCAAATAGGGGATGTATCGCAATCTAATTACGATAAGTGATACTCGATACTCATCCCACCCATTGTCTCTGATCAATCTTTAACAAAAATGAATGATAAAAAAGTTAAGTAAACATGTACAGAAAAAAAAAAAATGAGTGGAGGAAAGTCTTGGAGTCCTAGGGAATCTTAATCCGGATTGGAGAGATAACCCACTATTTTGGGGGTCTCCTGGACATTCTGGGAGAGTGGGCAAATATATTTTATACACATGTCACTGCTATTAGGAAACAGCTGTAGCCATGGCTAGACACATTTCTCCAGTAAGGATTCAGCTCATTGTGACATCACTGCTGACACACACCTGTACTACTGTTGTCAGTGGTTAGGCCACTGCAGTTTGGCTACTAATGGAGCTCAGGAGTGGGAGATTTATTGGAGCCGGAGATGCTCTTATTCGCATTGAACTGTAATTTACTTTCATCTTAACTAAATAGTCCTTGGGTAAAATGTAATAGCCTGCGATTTGCGGTAGCCGCTATGAGATAGTCACTAGATTTAAAGCGCCAATTAGTTAATCTGGTTTTGGCTCCTTGATAGATATATTGACGTTCTCTGTTAGCTCAGTCAGGGCAAAATTAGTGAATAGAGGGCCTAATTCATTATGGATCGCTATTGCGATCGCAGCAGCGATAACGCATGCTGTTGTGCTGTGAAAATATGCTAATGTTTGCAACCACTCAGCCAGCATAGAGACATGCACTACTGCTTTCTCACACCCGTAAGATCTTGCAGTCCTGCATATACATCGGTAACATCGAGTAACATTGGTCCCTCACGCAGAATTACAGCAAGTCTGACCTGTCTTAGAAATTGCAAGTCTAGTTGCACAGCAGTAAGTACTCAAGCTGCGTATGCTGTTGCAGTGGCTAATTTATGCACGCCCAAGAAACGTTGTTCAAATGGACAGGCGTGTGTGCTTTCTCCGACCACTCCCCCGTCACCACCCCCAAATGCTGACTACTTGTCACTCACTCTGCGATGGATTTGTATCTGCTTACGTAATCGCAATTCTGACTACGCACCATCGGCCGATCTGCATATGCTGTTGCAATTGCAATCCGCGATGAATCAGGCCCATAGTATACACCCTCCTGACATCAAAGAGTGCCCCTTATAATGTCACTCTGCAGATAAATTTCTAATTTTGCCACTGCTTGCACTACTAAGTGCACCCTAATGGCACCCAGCGTCTACTCCTCTGCAAGCACAGCAAACTTGCACTGTGACCCATATGGTTTGGCGGAACACTAGGCACATTTGTACCTACTAGATGGCATTTATGCAAACTGGCACACAGGAAAATAGTTGCCGAAAGACATTAACCGACAAACTTGTTATTATTGGTTACTTACAATACATTTTGTCCTAGTCTGAGCACTGATTGCATATATTGTAAAATCTCCCCTTATGTGCATAACAATAAAAATTATCCTATAAATGTAGACAGAAAACAGAATTAGCATTTCATAGATATAACTACTGCTGCAATATTCTAGAAGCAACTAGATAACCAGATACAACAGAAGTCCTGGGTCTGCAGGAAAACTATCCAGCATAATGAAACTTCCCCTTATGGGTAAATGCTATAAGGGGGGCAGGATAAAAAATTGTCAGGGGGCCCATAATTCTTAATTATTTTAGTGTTATATTATATAATAATATATTTGTGTGTAAAAGAACATACACAGGAATGCCATTTTTGGTACAGTATGCTAGTAAGACATTGTATGAGTAAGAAGTAAAGTGATCATAAAATAATAGTGTCTATGTATATAGCAGTAAAAAAACCTTTATCAGTGATAACAGGGCATTTCACTGCTTTCTCCTATTCATAGAAGGAGTTACCATGGAGAAACCTCAGATTCTCCAGTGGTGCTCCCTGGCTCCCAGCTGTCATGTGGGGAAGCTGCAGTGGTCTGAGTGACTGGGGGTGGGATATACTACAAACCGCCCTGGGTGAGCGAGGCACCAGATTGTCGTCCCATATGATGCCGTCCATCTGAGAGTCTGACTGCCCCCTCTCCACAGCAGATTCATTCTGCCTCCCTGCATCATATAAGTGAAGTAAACCGGCGTATGTATGTGCCGAGTGACTGCCTGCTGCCCCTGCTACCACTTCTCTCCCATGGCTGGCTCACCCTATACTTCACCAGCGCATGCACAATATCCAGGGACTGGACACAGACGTGGTATAACACTGATAAGCTGCTTCGCTGAGGAGGATGAGTTCATGGGACACTGCAAGATGGGTAATTATTTCTGAATCACTTGGCAACTTCAAGATATAGCTCATCGATATAATTAATGCCTTGGACATAGAAGGAGAGAACCCTTGCCATAAAGACCTTGACACATCTCAAGTAATCGAGGGACATAAAAAAATGGCATGATTTTATATAATTCCACAGGGATGCCATCCAGTCCAGGTTCCTTGCCTCCAGGGAAGGAGCTAAAAGGAATGTCAACCTCTTCAAAAATCAGGATGGCATCCAAAACGGACCAAGCATCCAGGGTTAAGGACGGGAGATTAATAGCAGCTATGTAGGCCTTTAAGGCCAATCTAAATGTATAGAGTGATGTATAGAAAGATAAGAAACTCGGCAATATCAGGGGTTGAAGTTCAGCCACCTGTCTCACTAGAGTACCCCTCATGTAAACCCTGAATGTATCCCATACAAGGGTAGTGAAACCGTTCCTACATTATAAGACAAAAACCCTGTCCAAAGTGATCCAGTTCAGAGACAGTTTCCATTTGTTGCAACCAGATCTGTTGAAGCTTCGAAAACACTTGACTACACTGGCTAACAAGGTCATTTCCAATACAAGTGAAAAATAGTCCGATATTCCACGGGAATTATATTCAACAGCCGCAATTTAAGTAAAATATTATGGGAGAGCAGGGCCAGGTAAAGGAAAGTCAAGGAAAGTAAAGGAAAGTCAAGAATGCGAGAAGCAAGAGTATTGCCTCACTTCTGGATGCTTTCATTTCCAAGCATTGACCAGGCCCAGCTCAGCCACCATACTAGCAAATCTACCCTGCCATGCGAGGATGCACAAGAGGACTCATGCTATATCCACATTAAGGCCTAAAATTGTATTAAACTCCCCCAGGCACACATTACTGGAGCATCATGGGATAATGCAACAAACTCAACAGCCCTTTTAAGACATAGGGGATATGAACAGCCAAAAGTAGAAATGGCATTAACTTTCATTTACATTTTTGAAAGATATATCTGCTCCCAGGGTCAGCTTGAACAGTATTCTGTACAAAATGCACAGTTTTCAGGCGAGCACTGATTCTCCATGAGGTAAGGAACGTGTCAGAAGTACGATATACCCAACCCATGGCTTGTAAGGGACAAGAGCATCCAGCCAGCTAAGTGAGTCTCGATTAAACAAAGATGTAGGAGTCTTATTAGTTTAAAGACCTAGGAGCGTTTGATCTTGTTATTGAGGCCCTGGACATTCCATGTCAGTACCCTAAGCACCCTTGCAGACTTCTACAGTAAAGTGTGGGAATGGACAATTGCAAACATAAAACACCACCCAGCCCAGCGCATCCACAACCAACACAATTGAAGTGGCCACTGCACCCCAGGAACCCCAACAACAAACATACGTCCCATAATAGAAATGAACAGCAACATAATGTTCTGAAATATCACATAAACACATTGATATTGAAAAGAAAAAAAAAGAAAGAACAGAAAAAAACAACTAACCACCAATCATACATATACTCACCCCCAACTTTACATACTTAGATTCCCAAATTAAACTAAACAAAGCCTCCCCTGAGCCTATAAGGTCATACAGTAGAGCACAGTACCCAGCAGGTTGATAGGAGCAATGTATTAGAATTATCAATTACATGGGGGCCACAGGGACCCAAGCGGCTGCCATAACAGGAAACAAAACATAAGGGAAGAACAGTAGTAATCCAAGATGACATATATAATATCTAAATAGAAAACTCTTCAGTATCCTATTAAAAACAGATCAACATTTATGCAGAGCTGTATGCAACTGTTATAATTAAGAAAGGCAAAGAGTAACCAGTTTCAGGATCAGTCATTAGATCCAACTTGGCTGTAACTGTTTCTTCACTGTTGACATGTTGGAGAGTAACTTCAGAGGGAGATTGCAGTCTCATGTCAGGAATAAGTTGTGGCGGAGAGGCAGAGGAGCCCAATCCCCCAATAGATCTGGGGGAGGGGGGGCTGGATGAATGGGCATAGTACACTAACTTGGCAGCTGCATGGCCAGTTTTCCCTATAATGTGTGATGGGAGTACATGTGTGTAGAACTGTGGAGAGCAGGCAGATATGCTGGACCCCTGCACCTAGCTGCACCAAAGGAATGGTGCACGCTGGCACTACAATCTTGCTGCACAGCGACATGAGCTGCAGTGGAATGTTGCTCCACACGAGGGACTGAACACTGAAGCAGCACATCACCAGCATTATGCCTCAGTTGGGCTTGCCAGGCTGCAGACAGGGAAATGCCACTTTGGGTCCGATGGGCTCAGATCAGTGACAGCTGCCCACCAGTACAGGCATCACCGGTTCCCCCTCAGTGCAGGTCACTGGCTGTTGGCCCCAATTCTCAGGATATATAGCATAGAGTCTGCACTTCTCATTCCCTGTCCGCCATTGCCACGCCCTCCATTTTGTGTTTATTATTATTGCTGTTTTCAATTTCATGATTAAATTCACCGAGAATTGGAGACTTTCAAAAGCCGCTTCTTAGTAAATCTAGCCCATTGTGGATACATGCAGATGTTGATGCTGAAGATAAAACAAAAGTGTTACATTAAAAATACCTCACACAACAGAAAAAAACATTCTAATCAACATCAGCTGCATGTGCAGTTTTAGAGCACTGATCTAGATAATGAGGAGTTTAGCATTGCTAATGCATGAAAAATGTACATGCACCATCCAAAATTAGGGTCACATAGACATCACTGACCTGCAAATGTGTACATTAGGCACTGATGGCCTAATATAACATTCCTAAAACAAGTTCTCATTAGTTTTCTTATCATATCTTTTTATTACTTTTCATTGTTTACAGGAATCCTGGAATAATCCATCATCCAGTGAGAAGATAAGATGGGGAGACAGACATTTTACCAAATAGTGTATACATACCGCCAGCCATAATATACATTGTGATAGGATCACTGGTAAAGTGGTCTGTGGCAGGTACATTTGTCCCAGATTCCTGTCTTATGTGTTTTAAACCCCCAGGAGAAAGTCTGCAGTGTAGCAGGCTTGAGTCTTGGCTTTTTGAAAAGCCGGTTTGGGACCTGGGGGTTGTGGGTGAGAGGAGAGGGAGGGCTCCAACCACGGCCACTCCAGGTTTTGGGCCTTGCAGCCTGGTAACAGGCTTGTTAGGGTTTCCACCTGAGAGTGGCCAATATAAGCCTAGTGTGTATAGGGCTGAGTGTCTCACCTGGGAGAGCAGGCAGGGAGTTTGCTCAGAGACCCTTGGAACACCTATCCGTGAGTGTTGTGCTGTGCCTTTGTTGCTGGTGAGGGCATTAGGCCCTGCCAGGTTCTGGTAGTGAGGGAACCACCTGTAAAGTTAGAGCCCAGCCAGGGCTAGGATTTATGTTTATGGTTTCTTTTTGTTGTTTCTGTTTTGCACAATAAAGACTGGCGCCGACCAGCTTGTACTCGAATCCAGACTGGCGTACTGTTTCCCAGCTGCTGTGTGTGTAAGGAAGGAGACCTCTACCCAGGAGAGGGACCCCTAATCTGACTGTGTCACAATATGGTGGAGAATGCGGGCACCCACACACACTGAAGTTGCAGCGAGAGGAAAACTTTCCGTTTAAAAATTAAAGGGACAGACACCCAATTTGTGAGTGTGGAAATAACGCTGTGTCCTTGGAGTCCCATAGAGGAGGCATCAGCCCATGCTCAGAGAGGCAAGGTTCAGCTTCCAACCTACACCCCAGGACAAAATGGAGGACATTATTAAGGCCTTGCTCCAAGCTAAAGCAGCTCAGCAGGAATCTACCAGGGCTCTGCAGGAATCCACCAGGGTGCAACTGTTGGCCTTGGAGACAGCCCAGAGGCAACAACAGGTTGCCATCGAGGAAACCCGCCAGGCCTTAGCAGAAAACAGCCAGGCCATAAAAGAGGTGGTACAGCACCTGGTCGCCCGGCCCAGAGATGTTAATACTGGTCCTCCCACCACCACTCACTCCGTACGAGCCAGTCACTTCCTCCAAAAGATGACTTTGGGCGATGATGTGGAGGCCTATCTCACCGCATTTGAAAGAACGGCCGAAAGGGAGAGTTGGCCCAAGGAGCAGTGGGCAAGTCTGGTGGCACCTTTTTTGTCTGGGGAGCCACAAAAGGCCTATTTCGACTTATGCCTGGCTGATGCCAAGGACTATAAAAAACTAAAACAGGAGATCCTAACTCGCTTGGGAGTCACCACCTTTGTTCGTGCCCAACGGGTCCACCGCTGGGAGTTCCATATGGACAAGCCTCCACGTTCACAGATGCATGACCTCGTCCATCTGTCCTCAAAATGGCTACAGCCCGAGACGCTGACGGGACCACAGATCGTGGAAAGGGTCGTGATGGACCGATACCTGCGATCGTTACCTGCGACTCTGCGCAAGTGGGTGAGCCATGCAGACCCTAAGTCCGTGGACCAGTTGGTCGAGCTGGTGGAGAGATATGTGGCGGCTGAGGAGCTGATGAGTATGCCCCACCGAGCCCCGATGGCGCACCGGCGAACTCCCACAGACACTGGTAAGACTGTTCCAGGGGAGAAGGGTGCTGGGCGGTGGAATGTACCTAAGACTGAGGGTGTAGAACCTGGAGACAGGCCTGCCAGGCCAGGAAGGTTCTTGCCCCGTAAACGACTAGACATTAATATGACTCAGTGTTTCTGATGTGGTGGCTTCGGCCATATTGCCGCTAATTGTTCACTTACAACCGGCAGGCTGAGACTGATAAGCACATGTGTGTACTCACTGTAGATGGCAACCGAGTAGAGGCACTGTTAGACTCTGGTAGCTTGGTGACACTTATGAAAGCTGAGCTGGTGAACCCCTTGAGGCATAAGGGGAAAACTGTTGGTGTGACCTGCATACATGGGGATACTCGATATTATGTTACTGCCGAGGTGAACATCGAGACACCATGTGGCTCTGCTATAGTTTCTGTGGGTTTGGTGCATGGTCTGATGTACGATGCAATATTGGGGAGAGACTTTGCTCACTTCTGGAAGTTGTGGGAAAGCCGTTTTGTTCCAGAAGTGAACAACCCCGATCCATTTGAGAAGGTTGTCGATGTAGTGGAGGAGGGAGTTTCTTCTGAGTCAGAGTTATTCCCTTTTTCTACTATGATTGGCGAACTAGAGAATGCGGAGCATGACAGTGGCCCGCCAACTGATGCACCTCCCATTGAGGTGGGAAGTGTTGTTGGGCCAATTGATTGTCTGCCTGATTTAGAGGTCAGAAGAGAGGTCTTTGCCGTGGAGCAGTTGAATGACCCTACTTTGGTAAAAGCCAGGGAGAATGTAAAAGTAGTTGATGGTAAACCCGTAGATCCTGATAGTCCTTTGTCCTATCCCCACATGGCAATGTGTCAGGATTTGTTATATCAGGTGACTAAGAAGGGGGAAGATGTTGTGGAACAACTAATAGTTCCCAAAGCCTACAGAAGAACAGTGTTGGATCTGGCCCATGGTCATATAACGGCAGGCCATCTAGGGGTAGAGAAAACCACTGAGCGAATAATGCAGAGGTTTTTCTGGCCCGGGCTCCATAAAGAGGTATCTGACTTTTGCGCATCCTGCCCTGAGTGTCAGCATCATGCTCCCAGACCACATTTTAAAAGTCCACTAGTCCCGTTGCCTATTATAGAGGTGCCGTTTGAAAGAATAGCGATGGATTTGGTTGGACCCATAATGAAGTCTGCCAGGGGACAACAGTATATTCTGGTCATAATGGATTACGCTACCAGGTACCCGGAAGCGATCCCGTTGCGCAATATGTCAACCAAGACCATTGCCAGAGAGCTAGTTCATGTTTTTAGCAGGCTGGGTATACCTAAGGAGATACTAACTGACCAGGGTAGACCATTTATGTCAAAAGTCATGAAAGAGTTATGCCGCCTGTTCAAAATTGAACAGTTAAGAACTTCGGTTTATCACCCCCAAACCGATGGGCTGGTCGAGAGGTTTAACAAGACGTTAAAACACATGCTTAGGAAAGTGGTCGACAAGGATGGTAGGGATTGGGATTACTTATTGCCGTATTTATTGTTGGCCATAAGGGAGGTTCCCCAGTCCTCCACCGGGTTTTCACCCTTCGACTTGTTGTATGGGAGACACCCAAGGGACACTAGACATTGCCAAAGAGACGTGGGAGGGGCAGTCTAGTCCTTACAAAACGGTGATTGAGCATGTTTCTCAAATGCAGGAGAGAATTGCTGCGGTAGTGCCGATAGTGAGAGAGCACCTGGAACAGGCTCAACAGGCACAGCAGAGGGTATACAACCGCAATGCTCGGTTACGCAGCTTTGTTCCTGGGGACAGAGTGTTAGTGTTGGTTCCCACTGTGGAAAATAAACTTTTGGCTAAATGGCAAGGGCCCTTTGAAATCTTAGAAAGAGGTCAATTACAAAGTTTACCAGCCGGGGAAAAGAAAGCCGGAAAAGATATACCATATAAATCTGTTAAAGCCCTGGAAAGATAGAACGGTACTGTCGGCCGTCCGAGCCCCTCCAGTAAATCCAGGGCCCTTAGTTCCCAAAGTGACAGTGGCAAAAACCCTGTCGGCAATTCAACAACAAGAGGTCAAGGAGTTTCTGATCAGAAATAGGGTGCTGTTCTCTGACGTACCTGGGAAAACCTCGGTCATTAAACATGACATAATCACTGACCCAGGGGTTAAAGTTAATCTAAAGCCCTATAGGTTACCAGAAGCACAAAGAGAATCGGTGTCGAAAGAAATTAAAAATATGCTAGAGGTAGGGGTTATTGAAGAATCACATAGTGAATGGTCAAGTCCCATTGTGTTGATTCCAAAGCCCGACGGGAGTGTGCGTTTCTGCAATGACTTCCGAAAGTTGAACAGTGTTTCAAAATTCGATGCCTACCCGATGCCAAGAGTGGATGAACTGATTGAGAGACTAGGGACGGCAAGGTATTTAACCACTCTTGACCTAACCAAAGGGTATTGGCAAGTACCGTTAACCGATAGCGCCAAACAAAAGACAGCTTTTTCAGCGCCAGAGGGCTTGTTTCAGTACAAGATGTTGCCCTTCGGGCTACATGGGGCACCTGCTACCTTCCAAAGAATGATGGACAGGATTCTAAGGCCCCATAGACGGTATGCGGCTGCTTATCTGGATGACGTGGTCATTCATAGTCCTGATTGGCAGTCTCACTTACCCAGGGTACAAGCAGTGTTGGACTCCATCTATAAGGCAGGTTTGACAGCCAACCCAAAAAAGTGTTGTCTAGGCATGGAGGAAGTAAAATATCTGGGATACACCATTGGCAGAGGCCTGATAAAGCCTCAGCTCAATAAGGTTGATGCCATACAAAACTGGCCACGGCCTCTGAATACGAAGCAGGTGAGAGCCTTCTTGGGAATTACGGGGTACTACAGGAGGTTTATACCCAACTTTGCCACCATGGTAGTCCCACTGACTGACCTGACCAAAGGCAAACAAAAAGTCATGGTAGAATGGAGTCCTGAGGCAGAAAAAGCTTTTCAGGAGTTGAAAGTAGCGTTGTGTTCCCAACCAGTCCTGATGACTCCTAATTTTGACAGGGAATTCATAGTACAAACCGATGCATCAGAAGTAGGTATAGGAGCAGTCCTGTCCCAGAACAAGGAGGGTGAGGAACATCCTATTTTCTATCTAAGCAGAAAGTTGAATGTACATGAGAGAAACTATGCCACAGTGGAGAAGGAGGCGTTGGCCATAAAGTGGGCATTAGAGGCTCTCAGGTGCTACTTGGTTGGAAGAAAGTTCAAATTGATCACTGACCATGCCCCTTTGAAGTGGATGTCCGAAAATAAGGACAGTAATGCGAGAATTACGAGATGGTTCTTGGCGTTACAAACTTTTCAATTTTCAGTGGAACACAGGCCAGGAAGCCAGCTGGCCAATGCAGACGCGTTGTCACACATTCATTGTTTGGGGGCTTCAGTTGTTCCGCCCCACAGGTTGAAACAAAGGGGGGTGATAGGATCACTGGTAAAGTGGTCTGTGGCAGGTACATTTGTCCCAGATTCCTGTCTTATGTGTTTTAAACCCCCAGGAGAAAGTCTGCAGTGTAGCAGGCTTGAATCTTGGCTTTTTGAAAAGCTGGTTTGGGACCTGGGGGTTGTGGGTGAGAGGAGAGGGAGGGCTCCACCCACGGCCACTCCAGGTTTTGGGCCTTGCAGCCTGGTAACAGGCTTGTTAGGGTTTCCACCTGAGAGTGGCCAATATAAGCCTAGTGTGTATAGGGCTGAGTGTCTCACCTGGCAGAGTAGGCAGGGAGTTTGCTCAGAGACAATTGGAAAACCTATCTGTGAGTGTTGTGCTGTGCCTTTGTTGCTGGTGAGGGCATTAGGCCCTGCCAGGTTCTGGTAGTGAGGGAACCACCTGTAAAGTTAGAGCCCAGCCAGGGCTAGGATTTATGTTTATGGTTTCTTTTTGTTGTTTCTGTTTTGCACAATAAAGACTGGCGCCGACCAGCTTGTACCCGAATCCAGACTGGTGTACTGTTTCCCAGCTGCTGTGTGTGTAAGGAAGGAGACCTCTACCCAGGAGAGGGACCCCTAATCTGACTGTGTCACAATATGTACAGTATCTATTCATATGGCATAAAACACACCAGATTCACACATTAAACAAAATATAGTCATTCAAATTGATGCTGATAAACATGCACAGTGTGACTCATTTGTGTGCGCAGTACAAACAAATTGCTCAACTCCGCAAACATCTGTGTTGACTCCACCTCTGAATTCGGCCCCATAATCCATATCAATATCATCAATAACACAATGTATTATTTCTTACTAGAAAGATGACCAACCCCTGATGACCTGTAGTTCCACTGTAAAGACACAGGGGTGGTGGGGATAGCCCTGGGCTATCAGCCTAGGCCAGGGGTGGCCTGGAGATGGGGACCCCTTAATTGGGGGGGTCCCCAACTCCCCAGGGATCCCTGGCCTGGGCTGACTAGCGGTCAGGACTGACGCTACGGCTGGGGGGCTCGGTGAAAGGGCACTCCTGGCTGTGGCATCAGCCCCCCGCTAGAAAGGGCCTGGTGCTGGTTTTAATTATAGGGAGACCCCTGCGCATTTTTTTCCCCTATAATTAAAACCAGGACTGGCCCTGCAGCCTGGTGCTGGTACCTACATTACGGTGAAACCCTACTTGTTTTGTTCCCCGTAATTTTAGGTACCAGGACTGGCTGGCAAGTCCGAGGCTGGTTAGGCTTTTGGGGGAGGGGGCCCTATGTAATTTTTTTTAATAACATTTAACCCGTTTTTTACAGGTCTTAAGTTTAACACACAAGCAGCCAGCACATATCTCACTGATTTGTGCAGGCTGCTTTTTTAATTTTTTTTTTTTTTTTTTAAATATACCCTATTTATACTATTTACAGGCCGAAACATACACAAATCACAATGATTTGTGTATGTTTTAGCCAAACTTGCAGCTCTGGAGGTCAGTGTTTAAAACTTCAATTTGGCAGAGAGTTTTCAGGCATCTCATCCGAGATTGTCATCTCGATTCTTGATAAATTTGCGAGCTGTATCTTTTAGGTAAAAAGTACTTCCGAGTTTGCCCGATGGTGAGTTGATTCGAGTTTGCTATTTCACCCGAGTTTTACGAGTGAGAAGAGAGAAAGCTCTCTCTAACTCACCCGACTTTGCCTGTAGAGAATTTGTGAGTTGAAAATCATGCCTAAACTCTCCTGAGAATGGCATCTCGACCAAACTCGATTCTTAGTAAATTCACCCCCTAGTGTCACTTTAGGAATGACTGTAAATAATAATTATTTAATAATAATAATCAGCTTACTGTACACATATATGTAACACAATGTATCATGTATCTAAGAAGTAAAGAAATTCCTTTGTTGGGGAGCACTCTTTTGTGGAAAACTGTACAAGCTTGAAAATGTAAATAGTGAAAAAGTCATATCATTTATTAATAGGGGATACAGGACCTCATTCAGAGGCGGTCATTAGTTGCAAGCGGTTGCCCTGAATCAGGGCAGCCGCTTGCATCCTGAACGACTGCCTCCTTGTTGATCGCTAAGCTGTGGGTTAACACCCACAGCTCTAGCGACCGACATGGGTGATGGTCGCGATGGTCAAGACCATTGCGACCATCGGGGCTTACGACCAGACCCTAAGGTTGGGTCTGGTCACTCGTAAACCCCAGGGAGCTTCCTGCTCTGCAATGATGTCAGTGTGAGCTGCCCCCAAACAGCAAGCGTTCCGGCGGGAACGCCTCAGTTTGGGCAGGCACGCCCCCTGCCCACCTCCCAAACGGGGCGAGCTGTCACCATCGACAGCTCGCCCGTCTGCTGCGAGACCCCTAGCGACGGAGCGTCTGTCGCTAGCCAGGTCTCGCACATGCGCACGACGGAGCTGACTCCGTTGTGTGCATGCCCAGTGGGGCAACATTGAGTTGGTTGCGAGCGCTCAGCGCTTGGTACCGACTCTGAATGACTCCCACAGACTTCTAATACTGGTGAGTCCACCCAAATATTAATGTCAGTCAAATGACTGATTTTTTTTTAAACCCTTTTTCTTACATCAGCTCAGTACTGGCCCCTCTCTCATCTGGTGTCCTCTCTTTGGAAGTCGCCAGAAAGCAGAAGGTGTGTAGGGTAGTATGACCAGTGCCATAGCACAGGGCACTGCAGGGCAGGGGGTGCTGTTCGGGCCTGTAAATTTTCCTATTTATTATCATGCTCACTTGTAGCATCCTCTTCTTTTATCCTCTGATAATTATATGCTAAAATGCTGGCAAATAGGTTGAGTTCTCTTCTCCCTGGCTTGATACACGAAGACCAAGTGGGATTTGTTCGAGGTAGAGAGGCTAAGGGCAATACCTCTAAGATTATTGATATAATCCATTTTGTTAAAGGTACTGAGTCCCCTGTTATCCTTCTCTCAACAGATGCAGAGAAGGCCTTTGACAGGATTGATTGGCAGTTTATGGAAGGCCTTCTTCGATATATGGGGTTAGGTTCTCACTGTCTTCATCGTATTTTAGCCCTTTATAAATTTCCCACGGCCAGAGTGTGGGTAAATGGGGCCCTTTCAGAGCCTTTCTCGATCAATAATGGCACACATCAAGGATGCCCACTGTCTCCTCTTATATTTGTACTTTGCATGGAGGCATTGGCGAGGGCTATCCGGTGTAACGGGGATAATAAAGGTGTGCAGATTGGAGACCATGAGTATAAATTGGCACTATTTGCTGACGATCTCCTTGCTACCATCTCTTTGCCGGTGACCTCTCTCCCTGCCCTCATGCATGAGTATGACAGATTCAGTGGGATCTCTAATTTTAAAATCAATTATTCCAGATCGGTTGCCATGAGTATATCAGCCCCTGACAGCACTGAGACAAGTCTTAGAGGTACTTTTCCCTTTGTTTGGACTTCTTCTAGTCTTAAATATTTGGGTGTTCTTCTATCCCCCTCAAATAGTAATTTGTACCAACTAAATTTTCCCCCTCTTTTCCCCCTCTTATTCAACAATTTAAGACAGACTTTCAGAGATGGTCTCTACTGCAGCTATCCTGGTTGGGTAAAATTAATACGGTTAAGATGTCTATTTTACCTAAGGTCTTATATCTGATGCAAGTGTTGCCTATTACCATACCAGTTTCCTTTTTTAGGGAATTACAAAGCTTGGTGGGTCATTTTGTTTGGGGCTCACGTAGATCCAAACTGTCACAAGCTGTTTTAACACAAAGTCGTTTGAAAGGTGGTTTGCAACTACCCCACTTCCTTACTTATTACTATGCAGTCCACTTGTCTAGGATTATTGAAATGTCTAGACTATCTACAATCAAACAATGGACACGTGTAGTAGGTCACACAGTTGGTAAACCACCCCATGTTCTTCCTTGGATTGTTAAATGTCCGTCTTTATCTCACCCGACACTAGGTCCCACTCCGTTGTTGGAACAAATTTAGGAACTCCCCCTCGTTTAGCCCATGCGCTTCATTGCCTACTCTGCTGGTAGATAACCCGGATTTTTCCCCAGGTCTTATGGCGTCTAATTTATCTAGTTGGTCCACAAAGGGTATTACACGTATATCCCATCTAGTTACACCTAGTGGAATACGATCCTTTACAGATCTCCAGCAATTATATAATCTCCCACCCTGTTCATTTTGGGTATATCTCCAATTAAGACACTATGTTAATTCTCTTAAGGCTAGTGATCCTCGCTAGACTCCAACTAAGTTTGAAATTTTATGTATGGCAGTAGACCCACACCTTATTTCTTCCATATATCGAATATGTCTTGAGTGCTCTAACCCATCTCTGCCTTCTTATGTCTCTGCTTGGCATAGTGAACTAGGAAGGGAACTAACTAAAGATCAGTGGTCACAAATATTTGATTTGACTTTTGCTAGTTCCTCTTCACTCCAAGTTCTAGAAACCCAATATAAGATCTTGGCTAGGTGGTATAGGTGCCCTGTTCACATTCACCGGATGTTTCCAAATTTATCTGATCTATGCTGGCGTTGTCAACAAGCAGTGGGCACTCCTTTCCATATTTGGTGGCAATGCCCAATAATAGCTGACTTCTGGAGGAAGGTTCGACAATTATCGGAATTGATCACTGGTCTTCCTTTATCTGATAAACCTGAATTTTGGTTACTAAATTTATCTGACCTTCCGATATCCATATATAAAAAATCCTTGTTGCGTCATCTGGTGAATGCTGCGAGGGCTACTGTACCATGTTATTGTTATTCGACTTGTCCTCCCATCTCTCGATGGTTCCAGAGAATAGATCAGTATATGTGTATGAAAGACCTCTCATTGTCTAAATCACCTTCCCTAGATTCTACAGACATTTGGCATTGCTGGCTGAATTTTAAAGAGACTACTGAGTACAAAATAAATAATTAAGTGCCTCTTAGGATATAGCGACACCCTCTCTTACTTTTGCTCATTATTTTTCTATCTTTATATATTATTTTCTTTCTTAATTTTTCTGTATCTGATTTTATTAGTTATTTTGCTTTTTGCTCTTGTATTTTCTATTATTTTATTTTAACTAGCAATGTTTGAAAGCACGTTTAAAACTAAGCGACCTGGGACTTATTCTTTCTTGCTCTTTTATTTCATGTTTTATGATTATATTTGTCCATTGAATTTGTATTGTTATTTGTACTTATTTGATGTTTATGTAGGCCGTTGTAGGCCATATATGTACTGTGCTGTTTTCGTTTTCAATAAAAACAGATTACATAAAAAAAAAATAGTTCAAATGAAAAAAGCCTCTGACTCAGAGGTGTATCTTTAATAGGTGCAACGTACACGGGCCCACACCGCACACCCTGTACCCATAGGTAAATATACTTACCTCTCCGCCGATTCCTGAAGTGCTGCTTCACAGTGCTGGATCAGCACCGCAGAGCAGAAAACACTCGCTGGGAAAATGGTGATGGACATTTTCCCAATGATCTGCGCATGCGCAGAAAAGATGTCCCCGGGAAAGTAGGCGCGGACGCTATTTTCCCGGAGACCCGCGCATGCGCTGTAGATTCTGGCATGAAGCCAGAATCTACAGCGCTCAGTGCTGCTGAGCAGCCGTCAGAGAGGAGGGGGCCCAAACGGAGGCTGCACACAGGCCCCCTCCACTCTTAAAACACCCCTGCTCTGACTGATCTTATAATTGGCAGAAATGCTCTCAGAGATGAATGCACTCACCACACTTTCATATGCAGATTATTTTATTATTGTATCCCCATTGTTAGTTGACAAACTGGAATTGGAATCTGCTCTAGGTAAAGTGGTTCAGACTTTTATCAACTGATAAGATAACTGAAGATACAGTATAGGCGATCAGTCATCCTGTTCAGTTATGTGGTGGTGGATAGGTTTGCGCTTCTGTTTTATCCACATATTGTGGCAGTATCACCAGAGATGGCATTGGTGAGCAGCAGATTCTGTGTGGGGTTGGAGAGACCCTCCCACACAGGGTATTAATACTGAGTTGTGATACACCTGTGGGTGCCTTGTGGAGAGAGCTCAGGTGTGGGCTGATGAGGAGGCAGACCAGTCAGGCTGCTGTTGGAAACAGTCTATGTGAGACTGTGGCAGCCAGAGAGCCCAGTGAAGCTAAGCGAGCCATTGGGGGCCAGGAGGCCTGTGCTGGACCTTGCAGGAGACAAGGGGGGACCATAAACCTCTCAGACTGTGTGACATTGAAGTAGCTGGGCTGCAGGCTGAGGAAGCCAGGGCCTACTGTATACCTGGAGGATACAGGGGAGGCCACAAAGACTGATGGTGTTTGTATAGTTGTGCAAGCCAAGCCAGGCTGGAGTCGGCATTAGACCTGCAGAGAAGCAGGCAGAGACTTTATTGGCAAACTTGCTGCACCTTGATAGAGAGGGTTCAAGAAGTGAGCTAGTGCCCTAAGAGAGGGCTAGGTTGCTTGTTATTTTCTATTTTTGTTTCCTGATTGCCATGCTGAAGTAAAGCACCATTTTCTTTATTTTACTGGAATTCCATGTATTGACTCTAATTCTGCACCTAATCACTGCACCACTGACACCAATCTACCGAGCTAATTACCCCACGTTATCACAATATTTATATTACATTGACCATAAATAATTTTATTTGGTGGTGGACCACCAACCTGAGGCACCCCTGCAAGTGTCCTGTGGCACCCCAGGGTGCCACGGCGCACAGTTTGGGAACCACTATATTAATGTCAAGGGGTGAGGTTACAGATCTAGTTTAGTTTTTAATTATATAGTAACAGATTGGTGTCGGTCTTGAGTCCTGCAGGTGCTTCTTGACCATGACAGAATTGTGGATGAAAGATGCACATCATCAATAAGTACTTATCTTCCTCAATTCATTGAACCTACAGTGTTTGGCAGATAGATGTTATACTCTGAATCTACAACCTATGGTAGAAATTTGCTTTTATTCTATAATCTGTGGTGGTAGGATGTTATTCTATAATCTATGGTGGAAGGCTATTATTTTATAATCTATGGCAGAATGCTGTAATTCTATAATCTATGGTGGAATTCTGTAATTCTATAATCTATGGTGGAAGGCTGTTATCGCTCTATAATCTTTGGCAGAATGCTGTAATTCTATAATCTATGGTGGAAGGCTGTTATCGCTCTATGTACCTGATTCAGACCCGTTCGCTAGGCTGCGTTTGCACGCTGCTTGCCGATTGTCGCTGTCTATGCATGTGTCAAAATGCGCATACGCGAGTCAGTCATTGTGATTGGGAAGCGATCGCTCAGAAGACTGCCCGCTAGTTTGAGTGACAGAATGTGCCATTTGTAGGTGGTGACAGGGTAAGGACCTGGAAAATGGTGGAGTGGTGGTGCGAATGCAAGCTTGTCTGAGCGTCAAAATGGTGTTCTTTGGGCGTACATAATTAAAGGGCTGCGTTATTGTACACGTCACCTGGCTGTTTTAAACACTGAAGCACTTGCAGTGCTTGCGGTATGGTAGAATGCTGTTATTTTATAATCTATGGTGGAAGGCTGTTATCGATCTATGATCTATGGCAGAATGCTGTCATTCTATAATCTATGATGGAAGGCTATTGCTCTATGATCTATGGCAGAATGTTGTAATTCTATAATCTATGGTGGAAGGCTGTTATCGCTCTATGATCTATGGCAGAATGTTGTCATTCTATATTCTATGGTGGAAGACTATCGCTCTATGGCCCTGATTCAGAGCCACTCGCTCTGAATCAGGGCCGGGCTATTTTTTTTTTTGAACGGTCTCCTGGCCACTCTCATAGCTGTGGGTGACCACCCACAGCTATAGCGAGCGGCCAGGAAGATGGTTGCGATGGTCAAGACCATTGTGGTAGGGTCTCGTTGCCGCAAGCCCCAGAGAGATTTCGGCTCTAACAGAGCCGAAATCTCTCCCACTGACATCACTCGTGATGTCAGTGGAGCCGGCCCCAGACAGAGGCGTTCACATGGGAACGCCTCCGTTTGGGCAGCCACTCCCCTGGCCCACCTACCAAAGGGGGCGTGCTGTCACTCAACATCGACAGCACGCCCCCTTTGTTGCGAGACCAGGAGCGACGGAGTGTCCGTCGCTATCCGGGTCTCGCGCATGCGCACGATGGAGCCGGCTCCATCATGCGCATGCGCACTGGCCCACCATTGACACGGTTGCGAGCGCACAGCGCTTGTGACCGGGTCTGAATCAGGCCCAATGATCTATGGCAGAATGTTGTCATTCTATATTCTATGGTGGAAGGCTATCGCTCTATGGGCCTGATTCAGACCCGGTCGCGAGCGCTGAGCGCTCACAACCGGGTCGATGGTGGCCCAGAGCGCATGCGCACAACGGTGCCGGCTCCGTCGTGCGCATGCGCGAGACCCGAGTAGTGACGGGCACTCCGTCGCTCCAGCTCTCGCAAAACAAAGGTGGCGAGCTGTCGATGTTGATTGACAGCTCGCCCCCTTTGGTGAGCGGGCCGGGGGAGGGGCTGCCCAAATGGAGGCGTTCCCATGAGAATGCTTGTCATTTGGGGGCGGCCCCACTGACATCACAAGTAATGTCAGTGGAGAGCTTCTGGCTCTGTTAGAGACAAGGGTCTCGTCGCAAGCCCAATGGTCGCGATGGTCTTGACCATCACGACCATCATCATGGCCGCTCGCTGTAGCTGTGGGTGGTCACCCACAGCTATGCGAGCGGCCAGAAGGCCATTCTAAAAGATAAAAAAGCCCGGCCCTGATTCAGAGCGAGCGCTCTGTCAGAGCGACCGGGTCTGAATCAGGGCCTATGATCTATGGCAGAATGTTGTAATACTATAATCTATGGTGGAAGGCTATTGCTCTATGATCTATGGAGGAATATTGTAATTCTATAATCTATGGTGGAAGGCTGTTATTTTGTAGTCTATGGTGGAAGGCTATTCTCATTCTATAATCTTTGGCAGAAGGCTGTTATGCTATAATCTATGGTGGATGGCTGTTATTCTGTAATCTATTGTGGAAGGCTATTATTGCTCTATAATCTATGGCAGAAGGCTATTATTCTGTAATATATAGTGGAAGGCTGTTATTCTATAATCTATTGTGGAAGGCTATTATTGCTCTATAATCTATGGCAGAAGGCTATTATTCTGTAATATATAGTGGAAGACTGTTATTCTATACTCTATAGTGGAAGGCTGTTATCATTCTATACTCTTCTACAGTGGCAGTCTGTAATTGTTCTATAATCTATTGTGGAAGGCAGTTTTCTTACTATAATGTATGACAGAAGGCTAGAATTCTATTATCTCAGGTGGAAGACTGTTGCCATTCTAGAATCTATAAAATCTAGGGTGGGTGGTTGTGTTATCTGTCACATAATAGAGCGTTTTCACTATTTTGTTTTTATGCCAGAAAAACAATGAATTTGTAGATAAAATCATATATTGATAATTCCTACTCTGTCTTTCATGAGCATGGACATCATACTTTTTCTGGCTATTTTCTGTGGTAAGTCCTTGAATACATGGAAATATGTATTATAAATGTGCAGGGGTGCCCATGGGGGAGCAGGGGGGTAGTGGGTACTATTTACCCGGGCTTGATGGAGGGACCCACTTACCTGTAAATGGCAGCTTACATCTCCTCAGCCCAGTACACACTGCTGGGTGCTGGGCTGCAGTGGGACCAAGGAGGCTGCTGCCATGATCAACAGCAGCAGTCTCCTCTGCCTGTGTGGGGGAGAATGATCAAACTGATTGTGCCCCTCCCCCCCAGATTTCCCCTGGCTGAGGGGCACACTGCACCACCCTGTGGAGTATGCTGTCCTGCCGAGCAAATACTTTTTTTTATTATTATAATATTTTTTTTTAAGGTGGCCACACCTACTTACATTAGGCCACACCCTAGATTTTACCCATGTTCGGCAAACCTCACTACAGCCCTGCAGATGTGTCCTTATGTACTGTGACGTCAGACCAGAGGTGGGCTGGGCCGGGGGGCAGGGTGCCATGTGCCCCCCGGACCGCGGGCCGCCTGTGTCTCTGTGACACAGCTGCCTGCACCGCGCATGTAACGCTGACCGGACAGAGTTCGGTCAGCGCTACACAGTGACTGACAAACATACAGCTGCCGGCGCTGGCAGCTGTGTGTTTGTTTTAAGTAGCAGCCAATGACAGTCTGTCGGACTCTCACTGACTGCTGCTGCGCCCACTACCGGAGCCGCTCCACCTCCTAAATGGGTAATGGGAGAGACGTTATGACGTCATGACATGTGACCCCTCCACTCTACTCATCCACTCAGTTTACGCTTACCTCTTTTCATGTGATCGGTGAGCTTCTCTGTGATTCGGCATACCTCCCAACTGTCTCGAATCCAGCGGGACAGTCCCGTTTTTCTGGGGCTGTTCCGCTGTCCCACCCGCGGGCCGCAGTGTTCCGCGTTGGGGGGGGAAGTTGGGGAGAGCACATACCGCTGCTCTGCATAGGAGAGCAGCGGGTGTGCAGGAGGAGAACAGATGCCGTGCGCATGTGCATCTGTGTTAGGCCTGCCTGGGGGCTGCCCAGCATCTCGGAGAGTGCTGGGCACACCCCCATAGTGACGAAAACGGGGGAAGCCGCGAGGCTCCGGCCCATTTTCAGTAGACTCCGCCCCTTTTGTGGAAGCCACGCCCCCTGTCCAGCAGCCGCGCCATCGGCGCGCAACCTGTGAAAAGTTGGGAGGTATGGATTCGGTCATCTGATGGCTGTGTATATTAATATTGTCTGTATTATTAACTTACATCCGAGTTTAACCACTTCAGTGCAATACTGCTTACCGCACTAATTATGTTTCAGTATTATCACAAATTAGGTACTGCACAATATGTTAATTGAATGTATGTTTTCACTGAGAGAAGGATTTTTTCACAATTCTGTGCATAGAAACCGGTGCACCCACAAATTCCTGTCTGGTGCATACTAACTGACTAACTTTTGGTTAGATAAGCTTAATTGGTCAAAAGTACAAGTGAAGATAAATAACCTTCACTGCAGAAAACAACTTCTTTTGTTACATTGTGAAAAAAAAACACCTTTTTTTGCAGGTGTTTAATTTTGGGAACATATACTGATAAGCCAGTCATTATAACCTTGTCCTGGATGGTGATATCCTGTTTATATGTGTAATTGTTCATATTTCGCCCCTCACACCACCTTTTTTCTATATTCTCTATACTCATCGATCACATCAATTTTATCTTTATCCCTTGTATAACACATATACTTGTATTTATATATATTTGTATGTGTATATATATATATATATATATATATATATACTGTATGTTTGCACTCCTCTCAAATTTTTACAACTTGTAAGGTGCTCACTCCCAAAAGGCCAGCATAATATCCATCCAGCCAAAAAATAGTTCCACAATAAGGAGGGCACTCCCATTCACAAAAATAGAAAAAAAATAATATTTATTAATTTGTATGGAAAAATAACCATAAGATTTCACCACAATATGAACCCATAACACAAAAAAAGATAAATAATTCTTCATCACCACCCAGGAATATATATGTGCTATTCCTTCTGAGCATGCTGGTGTGTTGGCATGATGCTTGTCTTTAACGGTCCCGACGTAAGGGGACTGAAGTCGACAAACAAAATAAATATTTTCATGGGATCTGATGTTACATAATTCAAATGCTGTTTTGCACATGGATCAGCCCGATGGGCATATTATATTGAGCCAGGAGCTTACTATTATACCTTTGAACTGGGTGTTGATGAAGAATTCTCTCTATTTTTTTGTGTTATGGATGTGTATCGTGGTGAAATCTTATGGTTCTTTTTCCATACAAATGAAAAAATAAACATTTTTTTTCTATTTTTGTGAATGGGAGTGCCCTCCTAATTGTGGAACTAATATATATGTATATATATATATATATATATATATATTTATATTAGGGGTGAGCGAGTTCGGATTTCTGAAATCCGAACCCCCCCGATCCGAGTCAGATCCGAGTCAGGCTCGACTTTTCCCGCCTGACTCGGATCTGAAATCGAGGCAAAACGTCATCATCCCGCCTTCCGGGTCTCGCGGGTTTTGGATCCTATATAAGGTACCCGCGTCGGCGCCATTTTCTCACTCGGCTGTGGACAGTGAAGAGGGAGGGTGGGAGTTAGGGCTGGCTGGGCTGTGTAGTGTAGTGTAGTGTAGTGCAGAGTAGTGTTGTGCTGTGCTGTGCTGCGCTGTGCTGCTGTTGTCCACTACTTCAAAGTCCATAGGGGCTGGCTGTGTTGTGCTGTGCTGCTGTTGTTAATAGGGGCTGTGTCCACTACTTCAAAGTCCATAGGGGCTGGCTGGACTGTGTTGTGCAGTCAGTTCTCCATAGGGGCTGTGTCCACTCCAAAGTCCTGTGCAGTGTCCCAGTCCTAAAGGGGTGCTGTAGTGTTGTCCAGGGGGTGCTCTGTCCATCAGGGGTGCTCCCCCCAAGTGCTAAAAAAATAATATTTTTTGTGTGTTTGTGAATTGTGTGCGCAGTAGCCGCACGTGCATCAACAAAGTAGTGCCAAGCGTGCGCCTGTGTCATAAGTAAAGGGCCGGCTGGCTTGACCGTTAAAGGGTGCTGTAACCCCCAAAGTACACTCCAGTCCAAACCAAAAAAATATATATTTTCTGTGTTTGTGAATTGTGTGCGCAGTAGCCGCACATGCATCAACAAAGTAGTGCCAAGCGTGCGCCTGTGTCATAAGTAAAGGGCCGGCTGGCTTGACCGTTAAAGGGTGCTGTAACCCCCAAAGTACACTCTAAACCAAATAACAAAATATTTTCTGTGTTTGTGAATTGTGTGCGCAGTAGCCGCATGTGCATCAACAAAGTAGTGCCAAGCGTGCGCCTGTGTCATAAGTAAAGGGACGGCTGGCTTGACCGTTAAAGGGTGCTGTAACCCCCAAAGTACACTCCAGTCCAAACCAAATAAAAAAATATTTTCTGTGTTTGTGAATTGTGTGCGCAGTAGCCGCACGTGCATCAACAAAGTAGTGCCAAGCGTGCGCCTGTGTCATAAGTAAAGGGCCGGCTGGCTTGACCGTTAAAGGGTGCTGTAACCCCCAAAGTACACTCCAAACCAAATAAAAAAATATTTTCTGTGTTTGTGAATTGTGTGCGCAGTAGCCGCACGTGCATCAACAAAGTAGTGCCAAGCGTGCGCCTGTGTCATAAGTAAAGGGACGGCTGGCTTGACCGTTAAAGGGTGCTGTAACCCCCAAAGTACACTCCAGTCCAAACCAAATAAAAAAATATTTTCTGTGTTTGTGAATTGTGTGCGCAGTAGCCGCACGTGCATCAACAAAGTAGTGCCAAGTGTGTGCCTGTGTCATAAGTAAAGGGCCGGCTGGCTTGACCGTTAAAGGGTGCTGTAACCCCCAAAGTACACTCCAAACCAAATAACAAAATATTTTTTCTGTGTTTGTGAATTGTGTGCGCAGTAGCAGCACGTGCATCAACAAAGAAGCAGCGCCAAGCGTGCGCCTGTGTCCCATAAGTAAAGGGCCGGCTGGCTCATTTCGTAAAGGGTGGTGTAACCCACAAAGTGCACTACTCTCCAGCAAAAATAAAAAAATATTTTCTGTGTTTAGTCGCACGTATATATCAAATCGATATAACATAAATGGAGGACCAAACTTTCTCCGATAAAAATAAAATAGAGAAAGATCAAGAACCACTTCCTCCTAGTGCTGAAGCTGCTTCCACTAGTCATGACATAGACGATAACATGCCATCAACGTCGTCTGCCAAGGCCGATGCCCAATGTCATAGTAGAGGGCACATACAATCCCAAATGACAAAGTTCAGGAAAATGACCTTGAAAAAAACATTTAAATCATCTGAAGAGAAACGTAAACTTGCCAATATGCCATTTACGACACGGAGTGGCAAGGAACGGCTAAGGTCGATCCCTAGGATGTTCATGACTAGTGGTTCAGCTTCACATGACGATGGAAGCCCTCCTCCCACTAAAAAAATCAAAAGAGTTAAGCTGGCAAAAGCACAGCGAAGAACTGTGCTTTCTAAGAAGATATCACAAATCCCCAAGGAGAGTCCAAGTGTGGTGGTGGTTGCGATGCCTGACCTTCCCAGCACTGGACGGGAATAAGTGGCTCTTTCCACCATTTGCACACCCCCTGCAAGTGCTGAAAGGAGCACCCACAGTCCACTTGCTGATATGCAAATTGAAGATGTCACTGTTGAAGTACAACAGGATGAGGATACTGGTGTAGCTGGCGCTGAGGAGGAAGTTGGCGAGGAGGATTCTGATGGTGATGTGGTTTGTTTAAATCAGGCTCCGGGGGAGACAGTTGTTGTCCGTGGGATGAAAAAGCCCATCACGGTCATGCCTGGGCAGAAGACCAAACATTCCACCTCTTTGGTCTGGCAATATTTCTATCCAAATCCGGACAACTGTCTTGCCATATGTACCATATGTAAAGGTGGAATAAGTAGGGGTAGGGACGTTAACCACCTAGGAACATCCTCCCTTATATGGCACCTGCAGCGTGTTCATAATAAGTTACTGTCAAGTTCAGAAACTTTGGCTAAGACCATAAGCAGTCCAGGGACACCTAAATCCCGTTGTCCTGTTGTATCCAAGCGCCTGCAAACCACACCGTCAACTCCCTCCTCGTCAATTTCCTCCTTAGTCAGGATCGGAAGTAGTCCTGCAGGCCATGTCACTGGCATGACTGACTCTCCTATCTGGGATTCCTCCGGAGGATCCTGCATTGCTACGCCTCCTGCTGCCGCTGCTGCTGTTGCTGCTGCTGGAGTCGTTCATCATCCCAGAGAGGAAGTAGGAACACCACTACTTTTACTAAACAATTGACCCTCCAACAGTCCTTAGCGAGGAGGATGAAGTACGACAGCAGTCATCCTGAAGCAAAACGTATAACTGAGGCCTTGACTGCTATGTTGGTGTTAGACGTGCGTCCGGTATCCGCCATTAGTGCAGTGGGATTTAGACAATTGATGGAGGTAGTGTGTCCCCGGTTCCAAATCCCGTCTAGATTCCACTTCAGTAGGCAGGCGATACCGAGACTGTACAGAAACGTCAGAAAAAGTGTCCTCAGTGTCCTGAAAAATACCGTTGTACCCAATGTCCACTTAACCACGGACATGTGGACAAGTGGAACAGGGCAGACTAAGGACTATATGACTGTGACAGCCCACTGGGTAGATGTATCACCTTACGCAGCAACAGCAGCAGCGTCACCAGTAGCAGCATCTCAGAAACGCCAGCTCGTTCCAAGGCAGGCTATGCTGTGTATCACCGGTTTCAGTAAGAGGCACACCGCCGACAACCTCTTAGAGAAACTGAGGGAAATCATCGCCCAGTGGCTTACCCCACTTAGACTCTCCTGGGGATTTGTGATATCTGACAACGCCACCAATATAGTGCGGGCATTACATCTGGGCATTACATCTGGGCAAATTCCAGCACGTCCCATGTTTTGCTCACACAATAAACTTGGTGGTGCAGAATTTTCTGAAAAGCGACAGGGGCGTGCAGGAGACGCTTTGGGTGGCCCGAAAAGTTTCAGGCCACTTTCGCCATTCAGCGACTGCATGCTGAAGACTGGAGTGCCAGCAAACACTCTTGAACCTGCCCCGCCATCACCTGAAGCAAGAGGTTGTGACGTGTTGGAACTCAACCCTCTATATGCTTCAGAGGATGGAGGAGCAGCAAAAGGCCATACAAGCCTATACATCCACCTATGACATAGGCAAAGGAGGGGGTATGCACCTGACTCAAGCGCAGTGGAGAATGATTTTCGTGTTGTGCAAGGTTCTCCAGCCCTTCGAACTTGCCACACGTGAAGTCAGTTCAGACACTGCCAGCTTGAGTCAGGTCATTCCCCTCATCAGGCTTTTGCAGAAGCAGCTGGAGAAAGTGAAGGAGGAGCTAAGACGGAGCGATTCCGCTCGGCATGTGGGACTTGTGGATGAAGCCCTTCATTCGCTTTTGCCAGGATTCCAGGGTGGTCAATCTGTTGAAATCAGACCACTACATTTTGGCCACCGTGCTCAATCCTAGGTTTAAAGCCTATGTGGTGTCTCTCTTTCCGTCCGACACAAGCCTGCAGAGGTGCAAAGACCTGCTTGTGAAAACACTGTCAGCTGAAGCAGAACGTGACACGTCAACAGCTCCTTCTTCATTTTCTCCCGCAACTGGGGCTGCCAGGAAAAAACTTGGTCCGGACTGAAGGACCTGGCAACAATTTCTGACATGTCTACTGTCACTGCATATGATACTGTCACCATTGACAGAATGGTGGAGGATTACATCGGTGACAGCATCCAAGTAGGCATGTCAGACAGTCCGTACCTGTACTGGCAGGAAAAAGAGGCAATTTGGAGTACTGTACAAACTGGCTCTATTTTACCTGAGTTGCCCCCCCTCCAGTGTGTACTCCGAAAGAGTGTTTAGTGCAGCCGGGAACCTTGTCAGTGAAAGGCGTAGGAGGTTGCTTCCACAGAATGTGGAGAAGATGATGTTCATCAAAATGAATTATCAGCTCTTCCAGGAGACCAGCCTCCAGAACGTACAGAGGGACCTGTGGTGGTGGATTCCAGTTGGGACGAGTTAATACTCTGTGAGGATGAGGATGTACACAACACTGAAGAGGGTGAGGAATCGGTGGATGAGGAGGATGAGGATGACATCTTGCCTCCGTAGAGCCAGTTTGTGCAGGGACAGATTAATTGCCAGCTTGTTTTGTGGGGGCCCAAACGAACCAATCATTTCAGCCACAGTTGTGTGGCAGACCCTGGCGCTGAAATGATTGGTTTGTTAAAGTGTGCCACCCACCCTTATGTTTATACAACATAAGGGTGGGTGGGAGGGCCCAAGGACAATTCCATCTTGCACCTCTTTTTTTCTTTGCATTATGTACAGTTTGGGGCCTAGTTTTTCAAACTGCCATCCTGTCTGCCACTGCAGTTTCACGCCCAGATGGGTCACGTGTTTGTGCCGCCCACTCGTGTCGCTTAGCATAGTCATCCAGCTACCTCGGTGCAACCTTTTGGACATAAAAACACTATTGTGTGGTGTGAGGTGTTCAGAATAGACTGGAAATGAATGGAAATTAAGGCTATTGAGGTTAATAATAGCATAGGGGCAGAAAAACCTACAAATTCTGTGATTTTAGCTGTTTTTATGCTCTTTTTCAAAAAAATACAGATCCAAAACACAAAACCCAGAACCCAAAACACGGAAGGGTGGTTTTGGCAAAACCAATCCAGATCCAAAACACGAAGAAAGATCCAGATCCAAAACCAAAACACAAAACACGAAAAGTGGCCGGTGCACACCCCTAATTTATATATATACAGTGCTCGAAGTGAGGCGGTACACGGCCACTTCCTGCCGCCACTTCATTTTTTTGTACCAGCGCTGGGATCGAGTATGGGATCCCAGCGCAGCATTGTGTAAGATTTGTCCCGCTGGGGAAACATCTCAACAAGCGGCAGTCAGTGCTGGGACTGAGCTGGGACTAGCATCGGGTCCCGCACTGCAGTTTAAAGTTGGCACTGGCCGCCAGCCAATGAGATGCTGCCGGCAGCTTCTCATTGGCTCACGCCCGGCGCCGGATTTGAGTGAGTGATACTGAGTGAGTCATACCCCTGCAGTGGCGGATTCAGGGGGGTGGCACTGAGGCACGTACCTCCCCTGTCGTTCTTGGGCACTTTTTTTAAATTACTTTACAGGACTACAGCAGAAGCCGGGCAGCTGCCTCACGCCTCCGCTACTGATAGTACTGAGCAGAGCCGTAAGTACACTTTTTGGTGCCCTGTGCCAGAAAGAGCATTGGCGCCCCACTCATTTTTTAAAGGGACATAATGCACCCAAAAAAGGGCCATGACTTCAAAGGTAAGGGCCAGGGAAGAGATAGGAGAAGCCAGGAGATGCTGGGGATGAAATAAGAGGAAGCTACAACATACTTGCTTACCCTCCCGATTTGGTCGGGAGCTTCCCGAAAATCGGGTGCCGCTCCCGACCTCCCGGGAAGGCAGGCAATTCTCCCGGCTGCCGCTCACCCCTCCTATCTCCCCGCTATAACCCCTGCAACCCCCGCAGCGGGGAGGGCCGGTGACGCGATTCGCGTCATTTTGGCCCCGCCCCCTGCTTCACAATGCCTATTTTATCGGCATTGTGTATCGGGGGCGGGGCCAAACTGACGCGATCGCGTGACTCCGCCCCCGCAATGCCCACAAGTGATGTCACCCGACAGGCCACTCCCCCTTGTCTCGGCCACGCCCACCCCATCCTGCCGATCTGGCTGCTCCCTCCCGGAAGGAGCAGCCAGAAAGTTGGCAGGTATGAGCTACAAGCAAGAATGATAATAAACAGAAATTTGACAGGCCCAAACAGTGCCCCCTGACCTGTGATGCCCTGTGCGATGGCACCGGCCGCACTACCCTAGCTACGGCCCTGGTGGCTTGGCAGCAGCTGCCTTCCTCACTTTTATGCGACATTATGCAGCGCACCCTTGATGAGATGAGGAGCCAGCCTGTCTTTAGTAGAGGAGGAGCCGCGGCGCAGCCACTGTAACTGCTGGCTGCGACAGGCACAGAGAGCAGCAAACACTCAGGAGAAGCCTCGGCAAGTGCTGCTTCTGTTGTAGAAAAACGGGGGAGGGTAATAACACAGGAGCTCCGAAGGGGGGAGGGGGGGTTCATGTCACCAACCTTGCACCCACGATTTCCATCCATTGTGTGCTGCAGCTGACCCAGCAGCTACTCGGCACAACAGCACCATGGCTCTGCCCCCACACACAGCACCACGGCTCCGCCCCCTCACACAGCACCACGGCTCCGCCCCCTCACACAGCACAGCACAGCATGGCTGGGGTCCAACCTCATCCTGACAGAGATGACAGCCACTGCAGCAAGAAGAAACTACTGTATACTTATACTGATGCAGAGCTGGCAGTTGTTGACAGTCAGTGCAGAAATGATGTGCATTGACTGTCAGTGATTGACAGCTCATAACCTACTTATTAATATAGTTTATTCTTGCATCTCCTGGCTCCTGTCCCTCGGACCCTCCATGATAAAGGTTTGTGCTGCTAATGTGAACTTTTAAGTAAATTCAGTAACTTTTAAGTAAATTTTTTTTATTATAAACTACTGATTGTTTTTTTTGGGGAGTGAGGGGAAATGGAGACACAACAAAAAGGGGGAGGGTACTAGCGGGTATTGTACACAGGGCCACTTGTTTCTTAAAACAATATATTAATAAATTGTTAGTATTCTGTATTAATAAAACATATCCATATTAGTGCTGTTCAGTATTGAGGTGATGTGACAGATTGTAAGCAATGATATATTTAAACAGGAGCAGAAAATGGCCTCTAAAGCTGGGTACACACCATACGACGGTGTGACCAAACGATGTGTCAAGCGATGTAACAATACATCACGTGCGCCGTACACAGGGGCACCGAGAGGGGGGTGGAGCGGGTACAAATTAGCAGGTTTTTTTGGTGAAAATAACTAGTCCCAGCAAATTTGGGGTACATGAAGATGGGTGCGAGCATATTTTATAGTTGCTAAAGTGAAGTTTTAAAAAACTTAAAAAATCCACCTGCCGCAATATTAAAAACACCTGGGACATACTTGGGGACTCCCCTGGAGTCTATTTCGCTAGTTTTTAAGTTTGTCCCCCAAATTTCGACATTTTCGCCCCCAAAATTAAAGTACCTTTTTGGGGTGATCTAAAGTATTTTTTTAAACTTTTTTTGATGCAGTTTACCTTTTGGGATCTGTCCCAAGCTTGCAGGGGGGTTCTCGCAACTTTGCACCCCAAAACCCCATTCTGCACTTTTTTTCTACACCTATTAATAGGCGGAACTTTTTCGCCTATTCGAATACATTCACTTTCCGCAGCAGTGAAAAGTCTATGGAATTCTGGGCCTGATTCAGACCTGCTCGTGAGCGCACAGCGCTCGCAAGTGTGTCGATGGTCCCCCTCTGCGCACGCCGCCTCCGGCGTGCGCATGCGCGAGACCCGGCCAGTGACGGGCGGTCTGTCGCTACGGGTCTCGCACCAAAGCAGGGCAGCTGTCGATGGTGATTGACAGCTTGCCCCGTTTTGGAGGTGGGCAGCGGGGGGTGGCTGGGCAAACGGAGGCGTTCCTCCAGGAACGCCTGCCGTTTGTGGGCAGGTGGGTAGGTGGACTTCCTACTCTATTAGAGCAGGAAGTCCACTGGGGCTTGCGGCCACGAGACCCTACCACAAGGGTCTCGTCGCAAGCACGATGGTCTTGACCATCGTGACCATCACCTGGCCGCTCGCATAAGCTGTCGGTGGTCACCCACAGCTATGCTAGCGGCCAGGAGGCCGTCTTTAAAAAAAAAAAAAAAAGGGACGCTCTGATTCAGAGCGAGCGCTCTCTAAGAGCATCCGGCTCTGAATCAGGCCCTGAATACGGAGGAAACTTTTCACATGGCGAAATGACGTCACTCGCAATACTTTACCGCAGAAACTGACTTTTCGCCGCTAATTGAATATGCCCCTTAATCCACTGAGCTGCTCAAAGTAAAAGTAGAACTATGTACCATATATATTGTTGTATATTATACAATTATCTATATATATATACGGACCTTATATTCACAGTGAGCACATGGGCCACACTCCCTCACACAGTTCGCACCCCCCCCCCAACGCCACACATGTCAATCATGGTGCCCCCTCCCCTGTAATTTTTTCCTGGATCTGCCCCTGTACCCCTGTCATCCAAAGTTACCATCGTCGCGCATCCTTGACAGGCAGTTGTTCACCTGATGAGCTGGTTCAGGGGTGGGACAACTGCTGCTCTGCTGTCGGTGCTCTTGGATGCAGAAACAAGAAGACGCTGCTCAGCTGCTGTGACTCTCCTGTTCAGGAGCATCAGCCGTAATACAGCCTAGACAAGCTCCCCATTAAGGAAACCCTGGAGATCACTCCACAGCTCAGCGGGGAAGAAGGGGTGTGTAGTGTGCTGCTGGGGGGGTATTCAAATTTCCATACCCCCACCTCTGAATTCCCACTTCGAGCACTGTATATATATATATATATATATATATATAAAGTCCAGTATTAGTCCACACTCACGTCTGAAAATCCAATTGCTGGGGTAGCCACCCAAAAGGGATCACCTGTATCCCTGCATACAAAAAATGAACAAAGGGGGTGCACTCACCAGTCTTCTAAAATGAGTTTTTATTTCATCTTTTTAAAAAAATTTTTACAGCATCATAGTAAAGCTCCGACGTTTCGGTCCTAGCCATGGACCTTTGTCAAGGTACTGTAAAATTTTTTTTAAAAAGATGAAATAAAAACTCATTTTAGAAGACTGGTGAGTGCACCCCCTTTGTTCATTTTTTATATATATATATATATATATATATATATATATATATATATTAGGGATGTGCAGGCTCGGATAGGTTCGAGTTTGCACGTGGAGTTCGGATTTTTCCCTCCAAAAAAACGGAACTCAGAACGAGGCTAAACGTCATCTTACATGGACGAACATCATCATTCCTGGTCTTTTGTCCAGGAATGATGATGTTCGTCCATGTAAGATGACGTTTTGCCTCGTTCTGAGTTCCGTTTTTTTGGAGGGAAAAATCCGAACTCCACGTGCAAACTCGAACCTATCCGAGCCTGCACATCCCTAATATATATATATATAATAAAACAGACTGGCACTCATATCCATAACATGCATCTGCTCTGGGTGTCAGTCCAAAACAAGGTCACATCTATCACACAATCGGGATAGCACTCATAAAGTCTTGTCAATGCAGAGAAAAAAACGAGGCAGACACAGCAGTGTCAGTATCAACGTTTCATGACGAAATAACAGAAAGTACTTTATAGCAGTGGCACACTCCTCATAATAGGAATCATTTAAATAATAACTTTTATATAAACCAAGTAATAGAATTTTGAAGATAGCACTATACTAAATCAGGACACAGAAATGTTAGTTACACAATACAAAATTTATGTGGGGTATGTGCAATGCACCTATATAGATATATATATATATATATATATGTGTATATATATATATGTATATATATATCACACAATCGGGACGGCACTCCTAAAGTCTTGTCAATGCAGAGAAAAAAGTCGAGGCAGACACAGCAGTGTTAGTATTAACATTTCATGATGTAAATCATTTAGTCAGGAACACCACACAAGTAACATAAACATACCTTTATACCAAGTAGTCACCCCGTGCAATGCTCCAGCCGCTGCTATCCGAGGCGCGTTGACGTCATCACTATGCGCATCAAGCGTCGGTGTCATGACTACCTCGGGGGGCGGGGCCAGAAAATACATGGGCAAAGCCCATCACCATAGAAACAGGCAAAACATAAACAAGAGCTACAGGTGTGAAGCCTGTGGAAACAAAAACACAAAATATCAGTTAGCCCCATATAGAAATACAGGGCACATATCTGTAAGCTGTAACAGTGCAAACCTATATTTTCAAATAATGCAGAGAACGGCAACGGTACTGCAGAGGAAATGTGCTAAGGGGGGGAGGGGAAAAAGATGCTAGCATCTCTGCACCTGTGCACAGGCGGTGGTCGGGAAGGACTAGAAAGATGAATTTAAATGAAGCCAGCAAGCGATAATTGTTCATTAAGCCCCAACGGGGACACAGTCTGGAGCTCATTTATCCAGAAGGCTTCTTTGCGTAGCAATGCTCTACCTCGATCCCCACCTCTCAATCTGGGGGCTATCCAGTCAATCATCTTGTACTTTAGTGATGCTAAATTGTGACGATGTTGAACAAAGTGTCTAGGTACCGGCAAGTCTGAATTTTTGCCCTCCAAGGCCATCCTTATCGAGGAGCGGTGAAGCGCCATCCACTCCTTGAACATTCTCGTAGTTTTACCTATGTATAGAAGTCCACATGGACACTTGATGTAGTAGATGACGAAACGTGAGGTACAGGTCAGTGGATGCCTGATTTTATATTTTTTGCCGGATCTAGGATGCATAAAAAAGTCCCCTATGTCCAAATAAGAAAATGTAGTGCATCCAAGACACTTGAAATTCCCAGGTCTCCTGGTAAGAAAATGGGCTTGTGCATCCCTTCCCGTGACATCGTTGTGCACAAGGAGATCTTTTAAATTGCGTCCTCTCCTGTAACAAGATAATAGACTTTTATTTTTTAGAGCAGGGAGATCAGGATCTTGATTGATCAAGGGCCATATTTGTTTCGCGACCTTACTTAGATGTCCACTAGCTGTAGTGTAATCACTGACCCAGATGGATTTATCACCCGTATTTTTCTTAGTGGATGATACAAAGAATTGTTCCTGGTTAAGGCCAATACTCTGTCTTTGGCCAATTTTAGCATTCTGGGGTTATACCCTCTACTAATAAACTTATTAAATATTAAGTCTATCTCTGTTACAGCATCATTAGGATCACTGCAAATGCGGAAAGCCCTTAAGAATAGGGAGAACGGGAGCCCACAAGTGAATTTTATCGTCCCTTCCACCTGGTTGATGCTGTCAATCATACTCCGAAAATCCTTGTCATTACCGTCCCATAGTAAGAAGACGTCGTCTATATACCTCTGATTTTCTCAGCTCTAGCTGGCATGGAAAAGAACAAATCTTTTTCGACTTCAAACATATAGGCGTTCTCAAAGCTCGGTGCAACACATGAGCCCATCGTGGATCTGAGTTTTTGTATGTAGAAGTGACCGTCAAAAAGTAAATAGTTGCGGGTTAACGTTAACTCAAGTAACTTGATGAAGAAATCTATGTCTGGACCAACATAATTGGAATTGTTGGTGATCAGCCATCTGGTCGCCTCTAGACCAGCTTGATGTGGAATGCTGGTGTAGAGGCTAACCATGTCCATGGTACACAGCAGGTAATAAGAATAGGATTTTTCTAGTTTCAATAAAAAGGCAGTAGTCACCATGAGGAAGGTGTGTTCAGACTGTATGACAGGTTGGAGATGAAAGTCAAGATATTGTGCAATTTTGTAATACAAAGAATCGGTTGCTGTGATGATTGGACGGCCAGGTGGGTTAATGAGGGATTTGTGAATTTTGAGAAGCGCGTACAGTAGCAGAGTAACTGGAAACTCTTGCTGCAATCTTAAATGCTATTGTGGGATCCTGTTCCAATTTGGCATACACCTGATGATTGCTTAGTTGAGAATAAATCTCCTGCTTGTATTGCTGAAGATTATGTACCATGATACCACCTCCCTTGTCCGCTGTGTGAATCACAATGTCCTTGTAATGTTTGAGGTCCTGTAGTGCATTATGTTCCCCTTTGCTTAAGTTGGATTGATCTCTATGGCCATCTGTTTGTAGAGAATCTACTGTGCTGTTTAGTCTGCTGTAAAGTTTTTTATTGAGGGATTAGAGGATGCTGGGTCAAACGTAGAGGCTGTAAAAAAATGGAACGACTGATGATCAATCGTATCAGGGCCAAAGAATTCTTTAAGGCGTAATTGCCGATTAAGCCTATAAATATCTGTTTTACTTTTAAAGGTGTTCAGACAGTTTCTAGGGACAAACAAAAGACCCCTGTTCAGGATACTAGTTTCGTCCATCGTCAGAATACGTGTCACGACCCTGTCTAGTTTTCACCTTTTGCCTGTAGACCTACCCCTGCCAACTGTCTCCATGGATTTGTATGTGCTCTGATCATGATCATGCTGCTGCAGCACTTCTCCCTGCATTCCTTCCACAGTGATTTTTTAATTTGGGTCCTTTCCTGTCTGTGAACACTGCTAGCCCTGATTGGAATCGCAGGTGTCGTTCTGATTCTCAGTGCTGCAGAGATGAGTACTCCCTCTGCATGTTGTGCCTTCCACCACTCAGGGTATATACATCCACCCCTGATAGCATTCTGGGCCTGAACATCTCATTACTTCCCCTGGTGTATGGTTCATGCTGTTTCTGTATTCTAGTGTATCCCTAAAACCTGCTACAGCAACGCCTGGTGCAAACCAGAAAACCTGCTACAGCAACCACTGGTGCAATCCAGAAAACTTGCTACAGCAACCCCTGGTGCGTCCAGATAACCTGCTACAGCTATACCTGGCAATCCAGTATCCCGCTAGTCCCCAGGCCAGTGCAACTCGTGTGTTTCAGCATCAGCAAAGTGAGTTCCTGTGCTTCTGACCTTAGTCTTGTGTCCTGCTGCTTGTCCTACTCCTGGTTGGTCCCTGGCACCCTGCAAACCTGCACCGTGTTACCCTGCTTTGCTTCCTGCTGTGGATCTACTCCTGCTCCTTCTACCTACCCACTCCCTCCCTGAACCTAAACTCCCAGACCTACCCATTCCTTCCTGAAACTGTTATTCCCAATTATCCAATCCAGCCTGCACCTGAGTTCCGGCCTTTGTCACGGCATTTCCGGATTACCCTGTTTAGCCCTTGTCTCAGCATTACTTGATTTCCCTTCAGCCATTGTCACGTTATTCCAGTCCAGAGTCAAGTTCCAAGTTCATCAGTTCAATCCACGTTATTCCAGTCCAGAGTCAAAACCAAGTTCTTCAGTTCAATCCACGTTACTCCAGCCCAGAGGCAAAGCCCAAGTTTTCCAGTTCAACTCAGCAAGTCTTCCTGCCGGTTACGGTCCGGTTCCTCTCAAGTTTCTACTGGTTCTAAGTTCCTGTCATTTATCATCAAAGGCAGTTCTCATTGCTACATAAGTCTTGCAATAAAGCTATTCACCTCATCTGTGGTTCCAGTCATGCCGATCTCCATTGAATCCCACTCATCACCTGAGACAGGTAACTCACAGACACCATTCGTGACAATATGTGAGGACAAGTTGAAGACTAGGTTCTCTTTTTCACAACTCTTCTTGATTTCCGCAACCACTGGCTGCCCCTCCTGGTGGGATGTCTGGGGGGTCTCCTCGAGCCCGAGTAACTACCCCTAAAGGGGGTTTCTGTTTGGCGATATGTTATGATCTCTCCCTGCTTTCTTTTTCACTAGAAGTGGCCGCTGCACTGGATGTGTCAGTGTCAAATCTAGATGGTTTATTTCTCCAATTGGGGTATGTTCTAAATCCTCTGCCAACCGTTTGATGCTTTTGATTCACCCATGCATAAACCCTATGTTCCTCATAGTCCCTGTTCAAAATATTTAGCTTATTCTTCTTAAAATTTACAAAGTCTGTTCTGTACTTCTCCACAGCCTTGGAGAGATCATCCAACCACTCATTAGAGGTGTCACTTTTAAGGGTTTCCAAATGGTCTTTTTCAAAAATATTAATTTTGTCTCGGATAATCTTAAGCTCCCTCGTTGCCTCCTCGATGACCAGCAATATTAAATCAAATGAACATTTGTTCAGTATCGCTGCCCATCTTCTGCAAAAATCCCGATTAAAACGTCCGATAGTCGGGATGTTCCATATCCGGAATCCACGGGGTATTTTCTTCTCCCGAAAGTAGTCAGAAAGACTTACCCCATGTAAAAAATAATCAATTTCCTTCTTGCGAAGTTTAAGCATTTGGAAGTAGCATTGCTCAGGAGTAATGGAACCACCAGTGCTCAAAAGCTTCTCTTTAAATAAAATGCTCTCCGCTTCAGAGTCCGAATAGGAAAATAGCTCACCTAGCGGTAAGTTGATGTTGGAAAAGCCACTGACTTCCACAGGGTCTGCAGGTGCAGACATAGCACAATTGAAAACAATGTGAAAAAAGGGGACAGACTGCAGCAAAAAGGATATTGTTAAATCCAGCTGTCAATTCAAAACTTGTGGGTGCCTTTCCAAACTAATGCTGTGAGCACAAGTCCATATGTCAATAATAAAACAGGCTGGCACTCATATCCATAACATGCATCTGCTCTGGGTGCCAGTCCAAAACAAGGTCACATCTATTGCATAATCAGTACTGCACTCCTAAAGTCTTGTCAATGCAGAGAAAAAACGAGGCAGACAGTGTCCATATCAATGTTTCATGATGTAAATCAATTAGTCAGGAACACCATACAAGTAACATAAACATACCTTTATACCAAGTAGTCACCCCGTGCAATGCTCCAGCCGCCGCTATTCGAGGCGCGATGACGTCATCACCATACGCGATGACGTCATCACCAGGTGGGTAGAGATCACAACATATCGCCAAACAGAAACCCCCTTTAGGGGTAGTTACTTAGGCACGAGGAGACCCCCCCAGACATCCCAACAGGAGGGCCGGCCAGTGGTCGCGGAAAATCAAGAAGAGTTGTGAAAAAGAGAACCTAGTCTTCAACTTGTCCTCACGTATTCTGACAATGGATGAAACTAGTATCCTGAATAGGCATCTTTCATTTGTCCCTACAAACTGTCTGAACATCTTTAAAAGTAAAACGGATATTTATAGGCTTAATCGGCAATTACGCCTTAAAGAATTCTTTGGCCCTGATACGATTGATCATTAGTTGTTCCATTTTTTTTAAATTCTCTACGTTTGACCCAGCATCCTCTAATCCCTCAATAAAAAACTTTACAGCCAGACTAAACAGCACAGTAGATTCTCTACAAACAGATGGCCGTAGAGATCAATCCAACTTAAGCAAAGGGGAACATAAAGCACTACAGGACCTCAAACATTACAAGGACATTGTGATTCACACAGCGGACAAGGAAGGTGGTATCATGGTAAATGATCTTCAGCAATACAAGCAGGAGATTTATTCTCAGCTAAGCAATCATCAGGTGTATGCCAAATTGGAACAGGTTCCCACAATGGCATTTAAGAGGGAAGTAGATACCATTTTGGCACAAGCGGTGTTAGATAACATAATTTTGAAGAAAGTAGCAGAAGGATTGCAGCAAGAGTTTCCAGTTACTCCGCTACTGTACACACTTCCCAAAATTCACAAATCCCTCATTAACCCACCTGGCCGTCCAATCATCACAGCACGCGATTCTTTGTATTACAAAATTGCACAATATCTTGACTTTCATCTCCAACCTGTCATACAGTCTGAACACACCTTCCTCAAGGACACTACTGCCTTTTTATTGAAACTAGAAATATGGCAATAATCCTATTCTCATTACCTGCTGTGTACCATGGACATGGTTAGCCTCTACACCAGCATTCCACATCAAGCTGGTCTAGAGGCGACCAGATGGCTGATCACCAACAATTCCAATTATGTTGGTCCAGATATAGATTTCTTCATCAGGTTACTTGAGCTAACGTTAACCCATAACTATTTTCTTTTCGACGGTCACTTCTACGTACAAAAACTCAGATCTATGATGGGCTCATGTGTTGCACCAAGCTTCGCGAACGCCTATATGTTTGAAGTCGAAAAAGATTGTTCTTTTCCATGCCAGCTAGAGCTGAGAAAATCAAAGGTTACACGAGGTATATAGACGATGTCTTCTTACTAGGGGACGGTAATGACAAGGATTTTCGGAGTATGATTGACAGCATCAACCAGGTGGAAGGGACGATAAAATTTACTTGTGAGACTAGTCATCAATCCATACACTTTTTGGATGTCCTGATTTGTGTCAAGGACAATTTACTGTGTACCTCGGTCTACCACAAAGACACAGATAGGAATACCCTACCAGAAGCAGGGAGCCACCATCCAGAACCCCTCAAAAGAGGGCTCCCATCCTCCCAATTCTTAAGGGCTTTCCGCATTTGCAGTGATCCTAATGATGCTGTAACAGAGATAGACTTAAAGTTTAATAAGTTTATTAGTAGAGGGTATAGCCCCAGAATGCTAAAATTGGCCAAATACAGATTATTGGCCTTAACCAGGTACAATTCTTTAGTATCATCCACTAAGAAAAATACGGGTGACAAAACCATCTGGGTCAGTGATTACACTACGGCTAGTGGACATCTAAGTAAGGTCGCGAAACAAACATGGCCCTTGATCAATCAAAATCCTGATCTCCCTGCTCTAAAAAATAAAAGTCTATTATCTTGTTACAGGAGAGGACGAAATAACGAGGGAATAGCCCACACCTGTCCATGAAATAGCTTTTGAGTTGATAGTCCCATTACTTTTGGCCCCTTAAAAAGTGGGAGGCACATATAGAAACCGTTGTAATTCCTACACCATTCACCTGATTTGGATGTAATTACCCTCAAATGAAATCTGAAAGTCTGCAGTTAAAGCACATCTTGTTTGTTTCATTTCAAAGCCATTGTGCTGGTGAATAGAGGCCAAAATATGAAAATTCTGTCAATGTCCCAAAATTTATGCACCTGACTGTGTATATGTATATAATATATATATATATATATATATATATATATATATACACATATATATGCATTGCACATACGCCACATAAATTGTGTGTTGTGTAAGTTACATTTCTGTGACCTGATTTAGTATAGTGCTATCTTCAAAATTCTATTATTTGGTTTATATTAAAAGTTATTATTTAAATGATTCCTATTATGAGGAGTGTGCCACTGCTATAAAGTACTTTCTGTAACTTCTACAAAGTGTTCTGCTTTGCTTGCAGCAGGCAGTGAGGGCAGAGTTAATGTGGTAGAGACAGGAGGGGACCGCCATCTCCTGGTGGTGTTGTTATCGTAGAACTCCCTCCTGGGGCCAAACGTAATAGAGTGAGGGTTTAGAAAATGTGAGAGTTTAGCAGTATAACTCTCACACTAATACATAGATCGAGTTGTATTTTCAAAACAGGAAAGACTTGGATGAGAGTTTAACTCTAGAGAGTTTTGGAGTTTGAAAAATATGCTAGTTTGCATGTTCTGTGACTTTATTACATTGGGTGAGTTTAAAAATGTGACAGTTTCTCAGACATTTTCTAAACTCTCACAATATTACATTTGGCCCCTGCTATTTTTTATCCCTTTATTTTGGTAAATTTAAAACAGATTGCATCTCCCATTACTAGCATTGGAAATTCGATCTGCTTACTAACATAGGGCCAGCTTCAGACCCAAGCGTTCGCAAGCGGGTCGATGTTGGCCCTGTGCGCATGCGCACGACGGAGCCGGCTCCGTCGTGCGCATGCGCGAGACCCGAATAGCGACGGGCAAGCCGTCGCTCCGGGTCTCGTACCAAAGGGGACGTGCTGTCGATGGCGAGTGACAGCACGCCCCCTTTGGTGGGCGTGCTGGGGGCGTGGCTGCCCAGACGGAGGCGTTCCCATGGGAACGCCTACCGTCTGGGGCCAGCCCCACTGAAATCACAAGTGATGTCAGTGGGAGTGCTCTCGGCTCTGATAGAGCCGAAAGCACTCCAGGGCTTGCGGCAACGAGACCCTACCACAAGGGTCTCGTCGCAAGCCCGATCTTGACCATCGCGACCATCTTCCTGGAAGCTCGCTATAGCTGTGGGTGGTCACTCACAGCTATACGAGCGGCCAGGAGGCCACTCTAAAAATTAAGGACGGCCCTGATTCAGAGCGAACGCTCTGTCAGAGCGTCCGGCTCTGAATCAGGGCCATAATGTGATAAACAAGTCTTGTAGTAGAATTTTGCGAATTCTACACCAATTGCCCTTTAGTTCATTTAGGTGATACCAAAAGAATGTGAAAAGGGTGTGAAACACGTTTTTACATTATTTTAGAAAAAAAAGATTGATAACGCTTAGTGTTTATTTAATTATTCTTAAGTCTTTTTCAAGTTCTTTTTTAGCCCTGGTAATAACTTTTACAGCCGCATATGCCACTTGGACGTGGGATAGAAACACCATAAAATCTCTGCAGGTGAGTTAATTGTTAGAGTTTCACTGTTTGATTAATTTCATTGTTTGATTAATTTCATTGTTTATTTATAAGGCGCCACTGATTTTACAGTGCCGGACAGTTGGCAACAGATGAATGGGAATAATATAACAAATATCGGAGTTGATGTATCAAGCAGAAAAAAGAGTGGATAAGTGGACCAGTGCAGAAATTGCCCATAGCAACGAATCAACTTTGAGGTAGCACTTATCAAACACCAGGGGCGAGATGCACCATTGATAATTTTCCGAACAACAATTATTTATCACCAAATCCAAATGAAAATGAACAAGAGTATATTCGTACCAGAGGTAACTAACAAAACGGCTCCTAAACCAAATCCTTGTGATCTCCGGAAAATCTCCAAGGAGGTGACAAAGGGTCCCAGATTAATTAGTCCATCTCTGGTATGGTTGGTTAGAAGTCATACACACAGCTAAAAGCGTTGCCACCTGCAGGTCTTTGTCAAGGCATGGTGGTGTGCTCAAAATGGTGGCCTTAAATACCTAGCAGTGAGTTTACTTCCTGGTGAACTCAATCATATTGGAAGTGAAATCTGTGCTGGTCTGTGGTGTGTCTGTATATATATATATATATATATATATATTGTCACGGGCCTTCGGCCGATCTCTCCAGATATGCCAATCTGAGAATCGCCGCCCGTGACTTTAACAAGTTAACTTAGCACATGTGGTTAAATACCTGAAAGCTGCCACCAGCGAAAGTAACTTTAATGCTTCAGCATAAGGGGAGCTTTTGCTCTCACCTGCATACACACTTAGAGAAATAGGTAACGTGGGCCAAGTTTTGGGTCATAAAAACACAGTTCCAGAACTAGAATTAATCTTTTAATTCAAGGATACCTTCAAAGCTTAGTTACAAAAAGTTAGAAGATTATAATAATATTAAATAAAAGGTTGCACACAAGTTACTTACAATTTCAGAAATAAAATAAAAGGGAAGAAACAAACCACACCATTGTCTTAAGTGATTTGATGGACGGGGCAGCCCTAGTGACGAACTCCGATTCAATCTGTACCACACGATAGCCCCTCAGAAATGAACACTGACCCAGAAGTCAGTTACAGTTTATGCCTGTTTCTCCAGGCAGCTCTGGGTCACTCCTCTCCCTTGGGGTAGTTTAACCCTTCCATTGCTCAGTTGACTGAAACACAGGGTTTCTTGGTCACTTGAGAAGGGGTTAGTTCATTTAATTAATCCTTGCTCACTCCACCCAGTCCATTAACTTTCAGTTATACAATTTGAAAAGCATTTCTTCTACAGAGAATAGATAGGCTGTACAATGTAAACAGTGTCATTGGACATTTATGGCTGGACAGGAACACAACTTCCTATAACCTCTTTCAACCTTTGTTAAAAGGGCTTATCATTTTCTACACACAGAACATTCCATACCAAGTTAAAGAAACAAAAAGAAAAAACAAGTTACATGTATACCATTTGCATCCGGTGCAGTTATGCCCATGTGGACGCAAAATCCATATTTTTGCGACACCTCCCTTTTTAGCTCAGCCATGGGGGCAGAGGCACCGCATGCCTCAGTCTCCCGTGCTGTAACTTGACTGTCAGTACCCTGCCTGGATGGGCTGCTAACAGTTCATCCATCCTGGGCAGGGGGTAGGCATCAAAACACTGTGGGCTTACTCAGACTCCTGTAGCCCACCAAGAACCTGGTGCCTTTGTCCCTCTGTCCTGTCTCCACAGAGCTGGGGCTTACCATTTCCATATATAACACCTGAGAGCAAACATCATCCATGTCTCATTTCTTGGGACCTATATCAGGATAGACAGCACACTCAGACACCATATTTTTACAATTGTCGTTATCGTCCTCTTGGGTTGCTGCTCAGGGGACGGGGTTTCCAGGAGTACAGGCTGAGACTCTGACAGACCTTTCTTAGCAGTGTCAGCTAAGTCAGTCTCATCTAGCCTTACCTTTAAGCCCTTGTCTAGCAGCTCCAGGGGGCCAGACAAGTCTCCACCCTCAGGAACCATCTCAACACAAGGCAACACTCTCCACCCTGCTGTTTCTGATAATCCAGAATCATCCGTGCCCCATCAGAAGCAATAGGTGCAACATAACTTGTTCACTAAAGATTTAGACATCATGTCTTGGGGACCAGACTCCTCTGTCCCTATGTTTTGACTAGCAATCTCCATAGTATCAAGAGTAGATTCTAGCACATGAGTTGCTATATCAAGCCCCTCATTTCCCTTGGTAACCAGTCTAATGAGGTCCGCTCTGGGGAGCAGGGACGCTACCTGCAGTGTGTCAGCAGTCAAAAAGTTTGGTACACCCATGGCTGCTAACAAATCCCTGTTCACTCCTCTAGCGATAGCTGCCTCAAAGGTGAAAGAAGGTTCTGTATCAGCCCATACAGTGGGACATACAGCAACCTCTGTTTCACACCCAATCCTATCCTGTCCCTGTGCTGTGCTGCCGACAGACCCCTGTTCCATCTGAATAGCTAGGCTTTTCACAGGGGGCTCAAGAGGTGGGCGGAGATCTGCTCTTGTGTGTGTAAGTGAGCTGATGGCAAGAGGGGGGTCAGGGGGGAGTCTGCAAAATCACGCAGGTTTCCCTCACAGACTCGTGTAGGCTGTGTGACCTCAGTGGCCACTGACACTTCCCTCAGCATCACATAACCTGAGTCCTGGCCTCCACTCAGACTGCCTGTCTCTGACACACATTTCCCAGCAACAGTATTACTACCGATACCACAGATATTCACCAAAATATTTGTTAGTTTAGAGAAGAGTTCAGTGCGGCATAGGGGTTCCAACAGGCTATTTCTCAACGAAGACCCATTATCAGCCCCATTAGCATCTTTACCCATGCCGGATGAGCATCCACGGGTACCTGAGGGGAAGTGACATTAGCAGACTTCCTGACAACAGAACATTCCTCTGGGACCTTCAAATACCTTCCCAGATCTATCCTCAGCAAACCATTAGTAGGCAAATGCCTCTCTACCCTAATGCCTTGCCCTGCTTCCCAATCCAAATACTCTTGAACTGGAGGACAGTTTTATCTTCTAACCCAGGAGCATGGGAGACAGTACTCTCCCTAAACATATCAGTATTAGGGATTTCGTCATCATTCCACGCTATATTGGGTTCCTTGCATAAGTCCCTATAATTGTGAGGGTCACCTCCGGAACCTATCCCTATCACCTTGGACCTTGCACACTGGTCATTGGGCATTTCAGGTGCTTTACACAGAGGAACATCATTGCAAGATTTACCAGCTGCTGTCCTGAGGGGGAGCAGGGAGTGGTCAGTCCTCTGCTTTGCTTGAAAGGATACAATCTGTAGTGTACTCCCAGTGGGGGGTTGTGGTTCCTGTGTGGGTGAATTACTGTCACAGGGGGGGCGAGATGCTGCAGCATGTCTCACCTCATCCTCAGCCTGGGCTTTCTGCGCATGGGTGGTGACCGCACACACACGTAGGGCACCATCCTCAGCAGACATATCAGTAACCCCTACAGCCTTTCCCTGGTCACTCCCACATATGGACACATTTTTCACACCAGTGTTGCATGCATTGGTAAAGTTACTGGCTACAGTGGTGCAAGGCATTACAGTATCAGCATTAACCACATTAACCTGACTTAGTGCATTCACCTTGGGTACCTGCAAATCAACACAAGCATTTTCATCATTACATGACATTAGTGCCCCACTCTTACACCTAGGCATTGGTACATAATCCGGCTCACTTGCCACCTGAGGAGGAATGAGGTTAGTGGGAGAAACTGGCATTGTATTTGCTACATTAGATTCAGTCACATAGGTAGCTCTTAAACGACCTAGGTCAGTCCCCAATAATACATTTGTGGGTAGATGGGGCAATTAACCCACCTCCCGGAAACCCCTGCCCACCCCCCAGTCCAGGTATACCTGGGCCATGGCTACTTCAGAGTGGATTCCCCCGACACCGCGTACGGAAATTGTCTTTCCGGGAATAAAGTTCTCTATGCATGCCACTAATATGGCATGCACTAAAGTCTAATCTGCCCCGGTGTCACGTAACCCCACAGTTACCTGCTTTCCTACGACCATGGCTTGCAGATTCTCGCTCTCACCCTCCTGGGACCCTCGTGCGTACAAAACGGTGTTCACGGGTTTTGTTGGTGAGTCCCCTGCAGGAAAGGGTGTCATCTTCTTCTTTACTGGACAACTGGCACTGAGGTGCCCGGGATCATCACATGCATAACACCGGCGGCCCGTGGCCCAAGACGGTTTTCCCACCACCTGCTTCACTGATGCTGAAACAGGAGTCGCAGTTCCAGTAGAAGGTAATGGAACAGCTCCTCTCTCCTTCCAGGTGGGTTGCCCCAGCTTTTCTTTGCGGTGGTGTTCCGGGTAGCAGCGTACTTATATGCCAGGCTGGCCGTTTCTTTTGTTGTCTTGGGTTCGCGATCCAGGACCCACTCCTTGACTTCTGCTGGGCACATGGAGATGAGCTGCTCCTGCAGAATGAGGTCTTTTAACGCCTCAAAGTCTGTCACCTGCACTCCATCCAGCTATTGCTGCAGGAAGGTTGTTAGCTGTGCGGACAGTCCTTCATAAGTATCAGAGGCACTGCGTGTTAGACCTCTGAACTTCTTCTGTAAGCCTCCAGGGGTAAGCCTCCAGGGGTAATGTTGAATCGGGCCAACAATGCCTTTTTGATTTTGGCATAGTTCCCATCCATCTCCCACGGAAGGTCAGCGAATGCATCCAGCGCTCGCCCTCTTAGGCCAGGGGTTAAATAACTGGTCCACAGATCCGGGTCCAATTGAAATTGATGGCAAGTCTTTTCAAAAGTCCTGAAAAAGGTGTCCAGTTCACCATCCTTTTCCATCACTGGAAATTGATCTCGACGCGGTCGATGGGCATTTGCTTCGCCAGCTACAGGCTGATGGGTGAGTTTAGCCAACTCCAACTGGAGCCTGCGATCAGCCTCCTTTTCTTCTCGGGCCATGGCAGCTCTGCGTTCAGCAGCTTCCAGGTCCAGGGCAGCTTGACGCTCTGCAGCCTCTGTAGTATGGAACTTCTGCAGTACCATAGCTGGGTTGGGCTCTTTCACATACTTTAGAGCTGCCTGCTGGTACTGCTTCAGGGCACTGACCCCATTGGAATTGTCAGAGGAGTCCGATCTACGACGAACAGGCCCCGTAACTTCCAGTGTCATATGCTCCTCCTCAACAGCCACAGAATCCACTTGATCCCCTTCAGATTCTTGCTGCGGGTCTGCATCTATGAGGGCTTTGATCATCTGTTGCCTGGTTTGGTCTTTAGTGGGCAGACACTTCTGCCCACACCATTCCTCAAGCTCTTCCTTCTTGAGCTCTCTGTAGTTCACCATTGTTCGCCAAAATAAAAATAATATAACAGGGGTGGGGAAACATTAATTGCTTTCACAGTGTGACCTTTTACTAATATTAGCTTTGAGTTCTGGTAACTGGTGAACTTGGGTTCCTCTCTCTGAGTACTCCCTCCTTCACTTAAGTTTTTATAAAAATAAAACATTTATTGTTATTGCACCGCTGCAAACTAATTGTCACGGGACTCCGGCCAATCTCTCCAGGTACGCCAATCTGAGAATCGCTGCCCGTGACTTTTACAAGTTAACTCAGCACGCATGGTTAAATACCTGAAAGCTTCCACCAGTGAAAGTAACTTTAATGCTTCAGCATAAGGTGAGCTTTTGCTCTTACCTGCATACGCACTTAGAGAAATAGATAATGTGGGCCAAGTTTAGGCCTTGGGTCATAAAAACACAGTTCCAGAAGTAGAATTAATGTTTTACTTCAAGAATACCTTCAAAGCTTAGTTACAAAAAACTACAAGATTATAATAGTATTAAATAAGAGGTTGCACAAAAGTTACTTACAATTTCATAAATAAAATAAAAGGGAAGAAACAAACCACACCATTGTCTTAAGTGATTTGATGGATGGGGCAGCCCTAGTGACGAACTCCGATTCAATCTGTACCACACGATAGCCCCTCAGAAATGAACACTGACCCAGAAGTGTTATGTTCTGGGTTGCTTGTGGACCCGGGGTGGTAGCAGGAGCGATCACAGTAGCAGATTTGAAAATAAAACTAGGATTTTTAATAAGTGCTTTAGTAGGCATATAATGTGGCAGTAAATAAAAGTCCAGGAAAATATAAATGTGCACAAGAGTTCTGTGGTGGGAGCAAAAGGGTTAATGTCCAGGTAGAAACAATTAGAGCAGTCCAGGTGTGCAGGTAGTGAAACTGAAAATAATCAAACCAGGTTTGCAGGTAGTGAACTGAAAATAATCAAGCCAGGTTTGCAGATAGTGAACTGAAGCGCAGGATGTCAGCAGGCTCAGGCACTCAGGTATGGGCAAGGGTGATGGAGGTAGCAGGGTAGTCCAGTGGGAACTAGGAGCTGACAGGCAGACTGGCAGACAGCGAATTTACAGGAACAGGAAAGCACAGAGAACTCCCTCTCAGCTAGGCTGAGATACACGTTGCACTGGCAAAGAAGGAAGGCACTGACCCTTCCTAAATACCCCATGCCGTGCTGTTACTGGCCGGAGGGAACATGTGACTCACCAGGATTGGCCAGCCTCATCACATGGCCAGAAGGCAAGATGGCGGCGCCCATGCCAAACGGAACGGAGACGCCGCCAGGCCTCACCAGCGCAGAGTGACAACAGGGCCGCACAACAACGCGTGCAGCCAAAGCCCCCCGCCAGATACCAGCTCCGCCACCAGAGAGCCCGCGCCACAACGACCTCACAGGTAACACCCGCCTAGCGCCATGCTGAAATACCCTGGCCGTGACAAGAAGTCAGTTACAGTGTTACGCCTGGTTCTCTAGGCAGCTCTGGGTCACTCCCCTCCCTTCAGTCACCTAACCCTTCCATTGCTTAGGTGACTGAAACACAGGGTTTCTTGGTCACTTAAGCAGGGGTTGGTTCATTTAATTAATCATTGTTCACTCCACCCTGTTTGGAGCTCAGAGATTAGCTCTGTGTCCACAGAACTGGACACTTCTTAGAGATGGCTAGAAAGATTTGACACCTGGCTGGTTGGTCTGTCTCTCCTTGGCCTGTAAGCCTGTGGGGTTATAACCAGACTCCACTCTTTGATCCCTGGTTCAAGTGAGGAAACCACAGTCATTAACAACGTGTACCCTGAGCCTAGGGCAATAAGTAAACACTAGCCAGTCCATTTACTCTCAGTTATACAATTTGAAAAGCATTTCTTCTACAGAGAATAGATAGATTGTACATACAGTCAGGTGCATAAATATTGGGACATTGACAGAATTTTCATATTTTGGCCTCTATTCACCACCACAATGGCTTTGAAATGAAACAAACAAGATGTGCTTTAACTGCAGACTTTCAGATTTAATTTGAGGGTAATTACATCCAAATCAGGTGAACGGTGTAGGAATTACAATGGTTTCTATATGTGCCTCCCACTTTTTAAGGGACCAAAAGTAATGGGACTATCAACTCAAAAGCTATTTCATGGATAGGCGTGGGCTATTCCCTCGTTATTTCATTATCAATTAAGCAGGTAAAAGGTCTGGAGTTGATATAGATATAGATTTAGGCACTTAGGGGGGGTTAGGGTTAGGGGGGAAAATAGGTTAGTGAATACTTACCTTTCGACGATCGGGATTTTCACTGCTGCCGGGATGCGGCCGGCGGTAAATCATACTGAATCGAATTACGCCAGTGGATGACAAGTAAGCACAGATTAATTTGTGTTATGTCTTTAAAATAATGATTTTTTAATCACATCTCGTGATTTAATAATCTGTCTAGTACTTGGATTCCAGAATCTGTAACCTTTGCTCTCATGGCAATAGCCAAGCATGTAGCACTTTACTGCCTTTAAATCCAGCTTTCATCTTTTCTCTTTTGGTATATGCACATAGGGCCTGATTCAGAGCCGCTCGTAAGCGGCCGCTCGTTCGTTCCGAGCGATGTTCGCACATCTGCGCATGCGTATGGGTTGTAATGCGCATGCGCGAACCAGTCAGTGCGGTCAGAAATCGTGTGCTCGCAAAATAGCGAATGCCTGCTATTTTGAGTGACAGGATGAGGCGTTTGTGGGTGGTAACAGGGAAGGTGCTTGAAAACGGGGGAGTGGAGATCCGAACACAGGCGTGCCAAACGGTCAAAACGGGTGTTTTAAGGGTGTGCATAATTAACAAAGCAGCATCATCGACCACGTCACTTGGTTGTCTTTTAGCCTGAACTGCTCGCATGATTGCGGTAGGAAAATGCTACCACAAGCACTGCGAGCAGTTCATACGCCTTTCGATGTACTCGATTTAATCAAATAAATAGCGTAGATAACGTAGGATGCGAGCGGCCAGGGGGCGTTTTTTTTAAAATAGCGAGCGCATGTTTCATTCGCTCGTTCAGACATAGAGGCGTCAACAGACTGCAAAGAGCGAGCGCTTAATTTAAATAGCCAGCCCCTTTTTCTGAACGAGCGTCCGCAAATAGCGTCCGGCTCTGAATCAGGCCCAGAGGTCATACTTCCAAATGTTCTGAGAAGTCTTAACACTTGTTTTTCTCTTTGACTTTGCATTAATAGTGTTATATCCTTTAGAGCAACGATAGGAGAATAGTTCTTGAGATAAACTGCTGTGGACACATCTTCCTCCCAAAACTGCTTGTCTAGACCTGCGTCCTTTAGCATGCATCTTGCTCTCTCTCTATTAAGTGTAGAGTAACACGTGTACTTTATTATACATGGGAAGACATCGGCAAATTACATTTTGACAACAATGCAGATAGCATAATAAGGGCCTGATTCAGACTCGATCTCAAGCGCTGAGCGCTCGCAACCGGGTCGATGGTGGTTCAGAGCGCATACGCATGACGGAGCCAGCTCCGTCGTGCGCAAGCGTGAGACCCGGATAGCGACGGGCAATCCGTCGCTCCGGGTCTCGTACCAAAGGGGGCGTGCTGTCGATGTTGAGTGACAGCACGCCCCCTTTGGTGGGCGGGCCCAGGTGGTGGCTGCCCAAATAGAGGCATTCCCATGTGAACACCTCCGTTTGGGGGCGGCCCCACTGACATCACGAGTGATGTCAGTGGATGAGATTTCGGCTCTGTTAGAGCTGAAATCTCTCTGGGGCTTGCGGCAACGAGACCCTACCACAAGGGTCTCGTCGCAAGCCCGATGGTCGCGATGGTCTTGACCATCGCAACCATCTTCCTGGCCGCTCGCTATAGCTGTGGGTGTTTTTAGGATTGCAGGTGGCTGCAGCAGGTGTATTTTTAAGTGTTTTTTAAAACTGTACTTTATAGACACAAAAATATACTAGCATCCATTCTAATCTACCCCAATTTAACTTCAGCAATTATTTTTCCCAAAAAAATTGCTTTATATCGTTTTTCCACACTTATGCAAATATGCATATAACAGCCATTTGACTCAATTTAGGAACCCAGAGCTATTAGGGTTAGGGTATTAGTGCTATTAATACACTTCTATATTGATTTCCAGTGACATTTAGGCATTTTATGGGGTGCAGACTCATTTCCCCAAAATGTGTTGTACTTTTTGCTAGTTTCACCATGCGCAATTATCGCACATATGCATTTTTTAGTGTTTTGCAATTAAATAGGGGGAAAAGAGGGAGCTCTCATTGAGAGAGTACGCAAAAAGATTGCATCAAAACTGGCGAATGTGGCGTTAACTTCGCCATGTGAATGCTTTTTGTCAAACACGACTTTTCGCACCTAAATGAATACGGCCCTAAGAGGGAGGTCTCATGAGGAGAATTGATTTAAGACGTTTATTGTACAAAACAAAGTTATGAGAATACAGCATTGACAAAACGATGTCAGTTTCTCAGTAGTATTTGGGAGCGCAAGTAAATAATGAAGAGATCACTACAGCAATGTTGCAAAATTTAACTCCTGAGTTTGACTTCCTAGTTATGGCTTTGGAGGCAAACACAGCAAAGTTAACCACAGACACAGTCAGAGCAATGTTACAGTATTACTGTTCCAAGAACGTGTGTTATGTGACCCATGTGCTGAGACTACTACATTGCACACAAAAGTGAAACATTTAGAAAGTTTATATTCAAGTCCTATAATTGCCAGAAGATAGGTCACAATGCATTTGACCGCAAACATGGCCCATGCTGTCAGTGAGAGGACTCTTGTTAATATATCTACCAAGAAGGCCAAACTGAAGTCACATGATATGTTGATGCCTTTTTATATGTTTAACCCTCTTTCTCTTTCAGGTTGCTACAGAAAAGCTAAAATTGAATGTTTGTGTAACATGAAGAAGCTTGTAGGGAGAGGGAGTGTTGATATGGGAGTGCGCAACTGTTCAGACTTCATGCTTAGGTTCCTACAAGGAGGCATCAAATCCTACCCTAACCAGGATGGCCACCAGCCCAGTACTGCACAAGCGTAGTGCCATCTTGTCTGTGAGAGAGTGACATAGTGGGAGATGGACGTTGTGTACTTAGCTCTGAGATACCTGGTGTTATTACCGAAATGACTGCTGTCCAGCATTGTGCACTGCAAGCTTTATACAGTCACCCACCGGTGAGCTATATCACACTCTGCTCTGCTGAAGCTTTGCTCCATTTGCTTCTAACCAGTGTATCACAATGAGTGTGGCTGTACATCACATATCTGCCAATAAACCAACATTCTGGCGAACATAATTCTGCCATACCACTGCACCTGTACATACGCATTTCCAACAATAACAACTAGAAATAGGAAATAATCTGTACTTGTATTTAATAAAATTATATCACATCCGTGTACTTCTCCTGGGGCTGGAGTGCTCTTTTTTTTATCCAATAGAGCAAAGTCATCCCGTCTGATCCTTGGCAGTAATGAGCACTGTAGCTGTAGTTGTGTCATCCTTTCACCAGGGAGATTGAAGCACTATGAAGGCCGTCCAGCTGTCCATAAACAGAGATCTAACATAGCCCCTCATTTCCTAATTATGTTGTGGACTGCTGCTCCATAATGGGCCAGACTCTAACACTGCTGGATAGTACCAGCTCCAACATTAAATCAACAGAACCTGTGTTTAAAAATAGAGCAACCTTTTTTTTCTTGACTATATACTCATACTTGCCTACTTTTGAAAAAGCATTTCAGGGAGATTGTGAAAGCAGCACCTATGAGCGTGCGGTAAAGTGGGCGTGTACTGCTACATCTGAAGGTCGTGTCATACATCTGAGGGGCGTGTCATAAACCTGACTAAAGCTGGCCACACACTAGACCAACTTACATCCAACCAGCCAACTAGTTGATTGGTTGGAATGAAAATCTGGTAAGCAGGGGCGTATCTACCCATTGGCCAGGATGGCACTCGCCAGGGGCGCTGACCAAAGGGGGGGCGCCGTCCGGCAGTGCCACCAGCAGCCAAGGGGTGGACTACCACTGCTAGTCCCCCGGCCCCACAAGTGTAGGGCAGACCGCAGTGAGAGCGGTCTACCCTACATAGTTTACAAACACACATCCGCCACTGGCGGCTGTGTGTGTGCTATAGCAGCCAGCCAATGAGAATCAGACAGACTCTCATTTGCTGCTGCGTCGTCCATGGAGGACTCACTCATGAGCTCCTTCTCCCGGCTCCCCTCGCAACATGTGATGGGAGAGACGTCATGACTTCTCTCACATGGTGCAAGAGAAGAGCTAGGACTCGGAGCGGACAGCGGCGGTCGCGCATCAGGAGCGGGAAACGAGTAAAGTTGTATTTTTTTTTCTTCTGTGTGTGTGTGTAAGCCTGGCACAGCAGGGGGGGGCACTGTATAGGGAGTGGCCACTACTGGGGGCACTTTATGGGGGGCCACTACTGGGGCACTTTAGGGGGGGGTCGCTACTGGGGGCACTGTATGGGGGACTACTACTGGGGGCAATGCAACATAGGGGGGACTACTACTGTGGGCAATGCAGCATAGGGGGAACTACAACTGGGGGCACTGTATAGGGGGGACTACTACTGGGGGAAATGCAACATAGGGGGATTACAACTGAGGGAAATGCAACTTATTGTGGACTACTACTGGTGCACTGTATAGGGGGAGCTACTACTGGGGGCACTGTATAAAGGGGACAGCTGCTGGGTCACTGTTTAAGGTGGACTACTACTGGGGGCACTGTATAGGGGGGACTACTACTGGGGGCAATGCAGCATAGTGGGGATTACTACTGAGGTCACTGCATGGGGGGGAGGGGTGCGCCAGTCCATTACATTGCCAGGGGCGCTTGGAACCCTAGATACACCCCTGCTGGTAAGGTATGGGAGTAAATGATGATCAGCAATTTACTCCTAAATGCCAAAAAACAGATAAAAATGGTCGTCAGACAAGTTTGTTAAATGTTTGATATAAACAATTTGTTCAAACAACAGTTTTTGGCCATTTTCCGTCGTTTGGGAGCAAATTGCTGATTGTCATTTGCTTTCATACCTTTCCAGATTTTCATTCCAACCAATCAACTAGTTGGCTGGTTGGATGTAAGTTGTTCTAGTGTGTGGCCAGCTTTATATCCACATGTAAATGAGCCCCATAGCAGTTAGTAAGATCTACTTGTTGATGAAAACACACTGATACTTCTCAGAAAATACATGTAGCCATAGGGATCATTGTGCCTTATACCCAATGCAGGGAAATGATACTAATGATCCCATTTGAATGTATATATCTCTGTTTTTTCTGTTATATAACAGTGACATATTGGGGGTAAGGTGAAATTAGGGAGATTACCAGACTCTTCATGGAGACAGGGAGATTTCTGCTATTTCAGGGAGTCTCCTTGACAATGAGGGAGTGTTGGCAAGTATGTATATACTGCCATCCCCTGCATGAGCAGCTCTGATTATTTCCTATGCTTTGCCTGTATTGTTCACACTTAGAGCCGTATTCAATGAGGAGCGAAAAACCTTTTTTGCACTTTTTTTGGAGATAATTTTGCCTGAAAATGTATCTCCGTATTCAATTACAGTCCGTTTTCGCCTAAGCGAAAAGTCAATGCACTGAAATAGGCAAAACTTTTTCTCCACAGAATGGAAGGAGAAAAAAAGTGCAAATTCTATATTTTGGGGTACAGATGTTGGGAAACCACCCAGAACCCTTGGTACACCACCCAAAAGGACAATTCACCCCAAAAAAAGGAAAATAAAATCCCGAAACACTTGGGGCGAAAATGAAAAACGTGGGGGACAACTTAAAAAACTAGCGAAATAAGATTCTGGGGCTGCTCTAAGAAGGGGCCAAGTATTTTTGGGATTGCAGGTGCTTGTATGATGGAGGAATTTCACTTTAGAGACATAAAAATATGCTGGTACCCATTTTCAAGCACCCCAAATTTGATGGGACGGAATCGGTATGACGAAGCATGTCCGGCGGTTGGAATCCTGACACCAGCATCCCAGCAGCAGTGGAAATTCCGATCGTCCCCAGGTAAGTACTTACTAACCTATTCTACCCCCTAACCCTAACCATCCTTTACCCCCCCAGTACCTAACTCTAATCCCCCTTTAAGTGCCTAAACCTAACCCCCCCTTCCCTGCTGCCTAAACCTAAGTTCCCTGGGGGGGGTTCCTAACTCTAACCCCCCTTCCCCTAGCCTAAACCTAACCTCCCGCGGGGGTGCCTAACCCTAAATCCCCCCGGGAACCCTAAACCTAACCCTCCCCCGTAGCGGCTATCTGCGCTCGGCGCCCGGCGTCCCTTCGATCGGGATGCCGGGCGTCGGGCTCCCGGTGTATGTCTAATGATAGGCGTCGGCATATCGACGTCTGTCTTTAAACCCTTGCCGGGATATGACAGTTGGGAAGCCGGCTGTCGGGATTAGGTCCACCGGCTTCCCGACTGCATACCAATGAGACTACTTGTTTTCTCCAAAAAACACTGCTTTATGCCATTCTTCCACACTTTTACCTAGATGCTAATAGCAAGCAATTAGCGCCACTTAAGAACCCTAACTAGTTCAATTAGGGCTAAAACTAAACTACCATAATGATTTCCGAAGTCAGCCCATCTTTTTCTGGGGTACAGAGTGATTCCCCCAATTCATCCTGCACTTTTCGCCTGGTTCACATTCGCCGGGTCCCGTTTTCGCCTGATTGGTAATTGAATATGGAGTAAATCGGAAGCGCGCACGAAAAGTTTTCGCCTCCAAAACAGGCGAAGGCAGTGAAAAGTCGGGTAGGCGGAACTTTTTTGTTGAGGCAAAACTAATTGAATACGCACTTAGGGGTAAATTTACTAAGGTCGATTTTTGTAGATTTTGTGTTTTTGGACAATTTCCCATCAGTTTTGCAAATTGAGGATTTCCTAAAGTCAAAACAGACCACAAATCAACCAAAATCCAACTTTAGAACAAGTTAGATCATCGGACCAACAATCAATACTTTCACATAGATCACTATAGAAACCGCAAATTTACTAACGGTCGGTTTCAAAACCGATCAAAAGACTACCCAAAAATGTCAGCAAAGCTCACCAAACAATATACGTGTCTGTGGCAGGCGAGTTTGGCAGAAGCACTACACAGATTAGTGCTATCTGTGCAGACTTCTTAGGGTCCCCCCTAAATCCATAACAGCCCTGGATCTTTAAATTTAATCTGGTCATCCCCCGGATTTTCTACTAATCCGCACCAGGCTGAAGCAGCCAGGAAGCTTACACCATACTTGCCGACTATGGCTGCTCCTTCCGGGAGGGAGCAGCCAGATCGGCAGAAAAGGGGGCGTGGCCGGCAAAAGGGGGCGGGTCCAGATGAGCCAAGGTCGGTTTGCGGGCGTGACAGGGGCGGGGCCACGCGATCGCGTCATTTTGGCCACGCCCCGCTACACAATGCCGAAAAAACAGGTATTGCGAAGCAGGGGGCGGAGCCAAAATGACGCGAATCGCGTCAGGGGCCCCCCCGCTGCGGGGGTTTATCAGGTAATGGCGGGGGGGGGGTCGGGGGATCGGCGGCAGGCGGGAGGCTTGCCTGCCTTTCCGGGGGGGGGCGGGAGCTGCACCCGTTTATCGGGAGGCTCCCGCCCGAATCGGGAGGGTAGGCAACCCTGGCTTACACTATAGCAGAGACACACAAAGCATGGGGTGCCTCTGACATAATGTAAAACCAGCCCCAAATTGCTGTATAAAATGAATTATAATATTGTTCTGAACAGAGGGATTACACGTCACAGCAAGCCTGCCCCTGCATGCTGGCACTTGTGGAACAGCAAGTGCCAGCATTCCCGTACATTAATGGCCTGTTGGCACCTGTAGTCCCACTGTAAAGAAAATATTATTAATAACCAAAATGTACACATTTAAATGTTGCAGTCAAAATGTTGATAAAAACTGGTGGTGACTAGTAAATAGCCTGTCATGTCAGACTGATTGCAATTAGCAACTCAGGTGATACTACCCTCCATTGTAAGTCTAATTGCAATTATATTGTTGGAATAGGGCATGCTGGCATGTATAGTTCCACCAGAGCCGTAACTAGACTTTTTGGTGCCCTGTGCCAGAAAGAGCATTGGCGCCCCCCTCATTTTTCAAAGGGACATAATGCACCGAAAAAGGGTAATTGCTTCATGGGGAAGGGCCAGGGAAGAGATAGGGGAGGCCAGGACATGCTGGGGATGAAATAAGAGGAAGCTACAAGTGAGACTGATAATAAACAGACATTTGACAGGCCCAAACAGCGCCCCATGACCTGTGGTGCCCTGTGCGATGGCACCGGCTGCACTACCCTAGCTATGGTCCTGAGTTCCACAGCAACATACACTAATTACCAAAGCTGCAATTACTACAGCCGCTAATACTCTAATTGTGCGTACACGGAGCGATTTTAATGCACGATTTGAATGATAACGATATAATTCATATTGTTATTGTGCAAATCGTTAATTTTTTGCTCCCTACCAACCTACCAAGGACCAGTGATGCGCGGGTGTACATATGGACGATAGCGATATCGTCCATCGGCCATGCATGCTGGCCAACAAGCTAGATATCAAGCAGGTTACTATAGTGACCCGGGATTGTTGACCGCGGGTCGCTATAGTCGTTGGTGAGTTGGTGGTGTGCTTGATGATCGATATCGATCATCCAGCAAACTAGGGAGGGTGCAGGAAGATCAGCCAGCCATATCGTATCGCTGGCTGATCGCTCCGTGTGTATGGAACATTAGTTGTGCTAAATAAATAAGAATCAAATCATGTACTCTACACTTGCCAATACTTTTGACTGCAGGTTACAGTATGTACAGTGACCTATAATGTCAATGTCGACATTTTGTTTTGGTCAAAATCTAGACATACAAAATATAGACATGCAGATATTGTCAATATCAACATTTTGACTGTCTATAATTTGAATGCAGGGTAAACCACTGTATGTGCAGCTAACAATATTGTTGCTGGCACCTTCTGACTTGATATTAATTTAATATATGTCTATAAATACCATTCTATGGGCGGTATTCCATTGTTATAGCGTGCCAGATCTCCCGTCTAAAGGGACGGGAGATCGCGGGGCACTATTCAATTGTTGCTGTTTTTCACGCTGATCGCGCCCAAAGTGGTCGGGTTTAGCCACATATAACAGCTACCCCTGACCAAAGTGCTGGGCAAGATCGCGAAAAGTGCTGTTTGCGTCCAAACAGGTCACTTTTCACCTATTTCAGCTCGCACCCCCCTGGGGCTGCGAGCAGAAGTGGTGCGCCGAAAGCTGATCACGTCCGACAGGAGCAACAATTGAATAGCTCCTGTCGGGCGCGTAAATGGGCGAAACAATTGAATACCTCCCTATGTGTTTAAACTAGAGATATGTGAGACTTTTTTGTTTTTTTGTTCTTCTAAATCATTGTGTTATGGTTTGGTTTTGGTTTTCTTTCAAAAAATTAAACATCTAAAATCATGTAACTTGGATCTGTTTTTGTTCCTATAGTATTATTAAAATTTATTATTACAGAACCTGAAATCATGAGGGAGGGACTTAAATGCAATCCAATATACGCAACATCAGTCTTTTAGATCCGAGGGCCTGATTCAGACCTGCTCGCTAGGCTGCATTCGCTCACAGCTGGTCGATTTTCGCTATCTGCGCATGCGTATAAGTCACGGTGCGCGTGCGCAAGCCAGTCACTGCGATCGGGAAGCGATCGCACGTTAAGCTCAGACGGCTCACAACATTGAGTGACAGGACGAGCCATTTGTGGGTGGTGACAAGGGAAGGTCAATGAAAACGGGGGTGTGGATGTGCGAACGTAGGCGTGCCTGTGCGTTCTAATGGCGTTTCATAAGCGTGCATAATTAACATGGAGTGTTATTGTACACGACACCTGGGCTGTGTTTCACACTGCTGCGACCGCAGTGCTTGCGGCAGGGCATGGTTAACCACAAGTGCTGCGAGCGGGTCCGATGGTTCTTGATGTGTCTGAAAATGCATACACTTCCTGGAGATTACGTTTGCTGCAAGGGGAAGGGGGCATCATAAGACTGGCTTGTGATCGCACTGCCTTGGCACCCTAGGACATCGTGGGCGTACTAATGTCTTACCGTGTGATTGTAGCTTCTGCATATATTAGCAGCTGACGGCTGCATGCGAACTAATCTTGCGAGCTGGTCTGAATCGAGCCCAAAGTTCCAAATTTTGTGACCCCCGATGAAGTTAGCGTGAAGACCCGAGATGACTGTTGACATTTTGGTTATCAACCTTTTGATCATGTAGAGATTCTGACATTTAGGTGTTGACCTTTATGTTTATGTTTTAAATATTTGGATTTTGATTACATCCTCTTGGAACACTGACATCCCCAGCCATCTCTCAGCAACCCATTCTGATACCCTCAGCCATCTCTCATCAACCCATTCTGACACCTTCAAGCATCTCTCAGCACCCCTTCTCTGACACCACCAGCCATCTCTCAGCACATCATTATCTGAAAATCTGAAACCCACAGCCACATCTCAGGACCACACTCTCTTACACCCCCTGCCATCTCTCTAGCACCCCATTCTGGCACCCCCAGCCATCACTAAGCACCCCATTCTTGGACACCCCCAGCTATGTCTCCAGTACCCTATTCTCTGACACTCCCAGCCCTTCTTCAGCATCATACTCTGATAACCCCAGCCATGTTTGAGCACCCCTTTCTCAGACACTCCCAGACATCCCTCAGCACCCAATTCTCTGACACCCCCAGCCATGTCTCGAGCCCCCACTCTCTGAAATCCCCAGCCATCTTTCCAGCACCATATTCTCTGACACACCCAGCCAGTTCTACAGCACCCCATTCTTGGACACCCCCAGCCATGCCTCAGCAGCCCATTCTCAGACACCCCCAGCCATCTCTTAGCAACATATTCTAGGACACCCCCAGTTATCTCTTGGCTTCCTCATTCATGGACCACCTCAGTCAACTCTCATGATCCCATACTCGGATGCCTCCAGCCATTTCTCAGCAGCGTATTCTCGGACACACCCAGCCATCTTTCAGAACTATTTTCTCGGACACCCCCAGCCATCAATCAGCACCCCATTATTGGACGCCCCCAGCCATGTCTCAGCACCCCATACTTTAACATTCCCAGTAATTTCTCCAGCACCACATTCTGACATCCCCAGCCCTTTCTCCAGCACTCTATTCTCTGACACTCCCAGCCATGACTCAGCCCCCTATTCTAACACCTCAGCCATCACTCAAGCGCCACATCTGACATCCTCAGTCATATCTCTGCACCCCATTCTCTGACACCCCAGCCATGTGTCAGCACCCTATTCTCTGACACCCCAAGTATGTCTTAAAACCTCAATCTCCGGCACCCCCAGCCATCTATCAGCACTCTATTTTCATTGACCCTCAGTCATCTTTCAGCACACCATTCTCGGTTACCCTCAGCCATCTCCCAGCACCCCATCCTCTGACACTCCCATACATCTCTCAGAATGCCATTCTCGGACACCCCCAGCCATCTCTCCAACACCACATTCTGATGCCCCCAGACTTCATTAAGCACCCCATTCTAACAGCCATCTCTCCAGCATGCCTCCCCAATGTACCAGACCTGCTCTGGCTTCTTCACTCGTTCCAAATATATATTGGTACGTTAACAGGTCCCTGACAAAAAACAATTCCCTAGTGTGTATGTGTGTCCATGTGATAGGGAATATACTGTAGATTGCAAGTTCCATTGGAGCTGGGACAATTGTGAATGACTGAAATCTTCACTATTTCTGCATAATATGCATATATAAAGTGCTGCATAGTATGCATATATTCAGAAGTTACTACCCGCCGCATTTTATATTTCTTGGTGGGGTGGAGGGATGGCAAAGCATATTTTTGCACCTAGGTCTATCAATTGACTGCTGTCCAGAGGCAAATGCAGTATTTCTAGAGAGGTTTTTCCAAATTATTGCAAAATACACTTTTTTATCCCTCACATGTCCCTCTGCCCAACAGCTTTTCCCTTATCCCTTACACGCCACTCTTCTAGCCAGCTTTTCCATCATACACCCATCACTCCACAAGCTATTCCCTCATATGCCCCTCTTCCCAACACATACCTATTTGACTCCAAGCTTTTCACTCACATGCCCGTCTGTTCACCAGCTATTCTTTAATATGCCCCTCTGCCCACTAGTTTATCCATTATATGCCATTTAGACTACCAGATTTTTATTGACATGCCCCTCTGCCCACCAGATTTTCCCTCACATTCCCCAATGTACACCAGCTTTTCACATGCATTACTCCCTGCTTGTTAGCTTTTTTCTCACGTCAACCTTTGCACAGAATTTTCTCTAACATTTCCTTCTGCCCATTATATTTTCTCTCACGTCAACTTTTACACACCTGCTTTTCTCTCATATGCCCATGTTTCTCACCTGTATTTCCTTTGCATGACCCTTTCCCAACAGTTTTGCTTTATTGAGTGGTTCCAGACAAGATCCCTTTTCCCTAGGTAGCTGACTTAAGCTGCTTAATGATAGCATCTCGCCTGGACATTAATGTTCTGCTAGTTTTCACTGTCCTGAAGCAAGTGGACATGTATTGCTCCTGGTCACTGAGATGGAGCTGGAAGTGCAGCAAGAGGCTCTGGGGACAGTCCAGAGTAATGACACAGGGTGTGTGCCACAAGGCCACCCCTACCAGTGAGGCCATGCCCCCCCCCTTTTTGAGCATGCCCAGGGGCTTTCCTTGCCGCATTGGGTGTCACCGACCCCACTGCTGCCACTAACCATACACTACCACACAACGGAATGGTATTGAAATGCCGGCGGCTAATTAGCCGTCTGTTCAAATCCCGATAGCGGCTTCCCGACAGGATGAAAATCCCGACAGAGGTAGGTAAGTATGCTAACCTCCCCTGTCCCCCCCCAACCCTCCCTTAGTGGTGCCTAACCCTAACCTCCCAACCTAGTACCTAACCCTAACCTCTCCCCGGGGGTGCCTAACCCTAACCCACCCTTACTGCTGCCTAACCATCCCAGGGGGGGTTGGCTAACCCTGACCTCTCCCTGGGGGTGCCTAACCTTAACCCTCTCCCCTAGGAGTGCCTAACCCTAACCTCCCCCCAAAACCTAAAGCTAACCCCGCTAACTGCCCTAAACCTAACCCCCCACCCGATGCTAACAGGACGGGCTCCCTGGATTTACCTCATTCAGACACGCGTCCTTCTGGATTCCAGCGTCGGAATAATGATAGGCGTCAGGATTTCAACGCCTACTAAAAAAACACAGGTCCAAGCGCTAAGCTCTCAAGGATATAATCACATCCCGATTTTCATCAGGAAAATACAATAATAAAAGAACAAATGTTTTTCATATAGTCACGTTTGTAGTTCCACTTAGAGTCCTAATGATACTGCCTTTGAACCTCTATACACCCCTGCCTATACCCAGGGCAGTTTCTAGCCAATCTGGCTCCCAGTGCGAGCATTCAAAATGCGCCCCCCTCCCCCCTATAATATCTACTTCTCTGAGCCATGCAATCAGTGGCATCACTAATAACGCCATCATATTTTAACTATATGAAATACTTCCTGTAAGGCACTTTGTATTACCAAATAATAAGTTATAAAATGTGGTTTTTAATAATAACATAGAAAACCATATTTCATGACAATCTGGCATCTTCTAAATTGCAGTGTTCTATAAGCTTCCTGTGGATTGGGACTCGAGGTGGGGTCACAGAAAATATGTTATATTAACACATAATGTACATACTGAATCTTGTCCCTTTAATTTTTCTATTTGAGGAACTGGAAGCCTCTCTCTGCTGCCTGCGTGCCGTGCTCCGGCGTCTGTCATCACCACTGCAGTCCAGCCCAGGCAGTCACACACACTGTCCCGACGGGCTGGCGTCCCCTCACGAAATGGCGCCCATAGTCTTACATTTGGGTCTTTCTGTTAGGTAAAGCTGGCTCTTCATTGGGCTAGGTCACACATATAGAAAAGGGAAGGAATTATCCCAATTGGACAAGCCCAAGCTTAGCAGTTGTAGAGGATTAGATAGTGTTCACTGTAGGAATTTTTTAGGGCAAGGAGTGTTGAATGCAGAGAATAACACATCTGTGCACACCAAAGCAGAGCTGTAACTACACATTTTCGTGCCCTGTGTACATAAAGAACATTAGTGTCCCATCCATATTAGAAGCAGGGGGAGTGCACCAAAAAAAACCAGGTGTGGTTTCCCAGGGAAGGTGCGTGACCACACAATAGTACCCCCAATTCGAATTATGCCACACAGTAATGTCCCTTCTTCACATTACACTGCACCGTAGTGTCCCTTAGTCACATTACACCACCCAGTAGTGCCCATTCACCTTAAACCACAGAGCCCATTCATGTTATGCCACACAAAGCCCATTAACATTATGCCACACAGTAATAAAACATATACACATTATGCCACACAGTAGTAGAGCCTTTCATGTAAAAATTACAAAAAAAACCCCATTAACGGCCAGTCAATGTTCCTATCATAAATCTTGCATTTATATTTGTAATTTCTTAAAAATTCAAAGTAATTAAACTCAGCACTGCCAGCCCTGTCACACAACCTGTGTGTAGTAATCAGGCTGAGAACGGTCTTCCCCAGTACACAACCTGTGTGTAGTGATCATGCTGAGGCCACCAGCCCATTCACACAACCGGTGTGTAGTGATCATGCTGAGGGATGCCAGTCCTGTCACACAACCTGTGTGTAGTAATTGTGCACAGTAATCATGCTGAGGGCTGCCAGCCCTGTCACACAACCTGTGTGTAGTATATATGGTTTTCCCTGACACATGTAGTCTTTCCAAAGAGAATACTATGTGCTCATGGGTGACTGCAGGCAGCTCTGGTATGTCACACAAACAGTACAGTAATAGTGTGTACTGACTCATAGGAGTAGCCTACTTCCCACCAGTGTGCCACAGGTTAAGGATTATCCCTGGAGAAGAGGCAGAATGACTCACCCCTCCCATACATGTTGTTACATACTGTAATATGGTACTAACTCCACATCACCTAACTCAGCCATCACATATCACAGAATACTGTACAGTGCGGCTCGGAACGTTATGTCTACAGCAGTAGTCGAAGTGGAAATTTTGAAGTGTGGGTATGGAAATATCAGTGGAGCTTTAATTAAGCAGGCCGAAATCCTGAGCCACCCTGATATTTACATACCCCCAATTCAAAATTAGGACAGTGACTTGGGCCTAATGCCTAGAATCACTTACCAGTAGCACGGGCTCTTTGCCCGCTTACCAATCACCACAAGCGTGAGAACTGACTGGGTCCACGGGCCTAGTGTCCAACAATACTGGTGGTCTAGGGAGGGTTAAATAAGTGAAGGTGGCCGAAGCCGCTTACCATGGCTCTTGCAGAGGCTCTCATCATGGCCAGCGGTGCATACGATTCTTCTGTGGCCGGCTCTTCCGTCTTCTTCAGATGCGTGTGCATGAAGCTAATCGGCGTTTTCATACAGGATCTTAGGCATTCGCTAATATGCGACTAGTTAACTGCGCAATTGTGCGTATTAATGTGTGTATGAGAAATGGTGTAAGATGCAATAGCATGATGCTAATAGTAATATCGCCACATGTACTAAAGTGTGAGTTTATCTAAAATGGCGCTTGGGCGGCAATTCGCAAAATGGCGTCTTGCGATTTAATTTCCAAGTTGGCGTCTTGCAGCCAGTCACAAGATGGCGTCGCTGCAATTCAATTTTAAACTGATCTTGTCTCAGCCAATATTCCAGCTTCGACAGTCCACCCTTTGATAGCGAACAACATGCTATCACAATCTGATTTTAAAATATAATCTTTAGGCTTACATTTATATACTATTTAGTGTTATTATGGGATGGCACAAGGTGGTTCTTAATGCATCAATAATGTGTCTCTGAGTGGGGACATAAAACTACTATTATACGCACACCACGGATCTTGGAAGATCATGTGAAAGGTGTGAGGATACACCAGTCCTATAAAGGCAGTCTTGAAGGGGAAATTTGAGACTTTACATTATCTGAGGTGTTTAAAATAACATTTCAATAATACATTCTATGCATGTCTAAATATAATACATTAAATGATGGTATTTCCTAGTTCAGGGTTGTAATGCAGTTCTATATTTACCTCAGTATTCATACTGACCACCATCATAATTTCATTCTTTCGTTTTACTCTATTTTTACATTTTCCACACTTCAACACAATAGGAACACACCGGACACATATGCCAATTATTATGATGACAATCAGTATAAGGATTAAGAATTTGCCTATCCTGGCGATCACTTCCTGGACCCATTCCCCTAGACCTGAGAACCATTTCACTGGGTTCAGCCATGAAACCCATCCTTCTATCTTCTCCCCTACTTCAGCCACTGAAGCATTATGGTTCTTACGAAATTCCCATTTTAGCTGCAGAATTTCATCCATCTTTCGGTCTATCACCTCCTTGGGGTCGCTGGTATCATTGGTGACATAGGTGCAACATTTTACTCCAAATTGGGTGGCCAAAGTTACGCAGTGCCCTCCAGTAACAGCAGTTAAGTAATTTAACACTAGCCTGTGTTGCACCAGTTCTTTCTTGTACGCTTGCAATTCTCTCCCCGTATACCTGAATGTGTCATCATACATCTCGGTGATATTATCTATCAATTTAGCAAGTTCCTGAATATATCTAAAGTTTAATGTACCCTGAGCGATCCTGGTGGAATCCAATGCGACTAAAACTTGAAAGACAGTTGTCTCACTAATTAACTGAGTGGCTTTGTGCACGTCACCAGGTATCATATTTAATTTGCCTCTATGTTCATATTGTATGTGAAGTTATGGTGATGGTGTGTTTTTATGTATACCAAGCATTTCAACATGTGTGAGAGTCATAACTTCTGGGACTACTCTTCCCAGGTAACACAAACCTTCGGAACTCGGGGAGAGCCACTTATACGCTTTTCTTCCACATATAAAATATACATTATCAGGGAGAACATAAGGAATGGTATGCATCATTATCATTAAGCACATTTCCCTTGTAAACAATCCTATTTCTGGGTCTTCCATCTGGTACATGCAAGTCTCTGGCTGTATTATTTCCGGAATATTCAGCGGAAATGGCACCAACCCTACATTATGCTGTCCCTGTGGCACATGTGAACACACCCAGCAATCAGTTTGATTTAACACTTTGCCTACCACGCTATGATAATCCTCTAAAGGATACCCACCCCAGTACGAGTTATATTTAGGCTGGCACCGTTGGATACAGTTCTCATCAACTAGGGACCCACAAAGCTCACAAATACAGGAATCTTCAGATGATAAACCTCCACACCGTCCTCGAGTATCCGGAATAATAGGTCTCTTAACAATAACAGTACTAAGATTGGTCAGACACTCCCCTGATTAGCATTGCACTCCTTCTGACTCCACTCCATCAGCACTGCCATCAACTCCCCTCTCCACAATCGGTCCCCCTTCACAGAAACCGGACATTCCCGAACTGACCAGGATGGTGAACACTCTAAAAGTGAACATGAAAATGAACACAGCAGGCCGCCCATTGCCACAACAAGACCTGCAGATTTTTTTAGTTCAGGTATCTCCCTACGACCTTTTTAATCCTCCTGGAACAAGTTCACGAGCAACAGGTCCACGCTATCAGCCTTGTCTCCGACTTGTTTCTCCACCGGTTGATTGACCTTTTTGCAGTGAGTGGAATGTACCCAGGTATCTTTCTCAGCCACCTTCAAAGATGTAGAACTTGTCAGCAGCACCTGGTATGGACCTTCCCACCGATCAGTCAAACAACCTGAACGCAAGAAATTTCTGGTCATAACATATTCTCCTGGTTCAACATCATGACAGTTAGTTTCAGGCATATCATTGGACAACAATTTCAGTTTCTGCTGCTGTTGTTTTAACTGCTTACTCATTGATATAAGATACTTTACAGTTACCTCGTTGTTACCCTTCAAGTCTTCCTGTGGACTTATAATCAAATGAGGTTGTCTACCGAACAGTATTTAAAATGGGGACAGATTTAGAGGGGGTCTAGGAGTGGTCCTTATACTATGTAGGACCAAAGGTAATGCTTCTGGCCATCCTAGTCCAGTCTCTGCCATGATTTTACTCAACTTATTTTTAATAGTCCCGTTCATCCTCTCTAGCTTGGCACTGGCTTGCGGTCGGTAGGGGGTGTGAAGTCGACTATTAATACACATCAGCTTACACATATTTTGAAAAACATCACTTGTGAAATGAGTACCCCTGTCACTCTCAATGATTTTAGGGATACCGTACCTGCATACAAATTCCTGAACTATTTTCTTGGCAGTAAACGCAGCAGTATTAGTGGCCGCTGGGTAGGCCTCAACCCAATTAGAAAATAAATCAGTGCACACTAATACATGCTTAAGATTCCTGCAGGGTGGCTATCTTTTCTGCTTGTGAAGAAAAATCTGGTGCGCACCAGTATGCTCTCACCAGCTTGCACCTACCTTGCTTTCCCAGATGAGTCAGACCGTGTGCTGCCTCAGCCAGGCTGGGGTAATATGCCTTGGGGGCTACTGGCTTACCTTGTCGTTCCTCCAGAGCCTGGAGGACTCTTGCCCACATCCCTTGGACTTCCAAATGGACTTTTCCTGAATTGAACACAAATTTTGCATCTCAATTAATTTCAGCATATCAATTATTTGGAAAGACATAATTTTTTCAGTTGGAGAAAACATTTTTAACCCTGCTGCCCATTTTGCAGCTTCATCGGCTCTGTTGTTGCCCAGTGACAGCGGGTCATCCTCACATGTATGGGCTTTACACTTGATTACTGCCACCATTTTGGGCAGTTGGATTGCTTCTAAAAGATGTTTTATGTGTCGGGAATGTGCAACTGGTGTGACTGCTACTGTCATAAAATTTCTCAGACGCCATAGAGCCCCGAAATCATGCACCACCCCGAACGCGTACCTCGAGTCAGTGTAAATGTTAGCAGATTTGCCTGCTGCCAGTTCACACGCTCTAGTTAGTGCTACTAACTCTGCCACCTGGGCTGAGTGAGGAGGACCAAGAGGTTTAGCTTGTATGATGTCTGTGTCATTTACAACAGCATAACCTGTACATAATTCACCTGTGTCTGTTTGTCTATGACAACTCCCATCCATGTAAAAAGTCACATCTACATTCTCTAAAGGTGTGTCGTATATGTCAGGTCTAGCAGTAAAGGTCTGATTCAGATATTCCATACAATCGTGTGTATCATTATGTCCGCTGAACTCACCCCCCACCAGCAACTTGTCTCCTTCCACCCTTTGTACATCATGTTGTACATATGGTAAATACATTGCTGGATTCAGCGTGCTGCAACATTTAACAGTGATGTTTGCAGGAGCGATTAGAGCTAGTTCCCATTTGGTAAACCTAGCCGAAGAGACGTGTCTGGTTTGAGCAGAGTTCAGCAGAGCAGATACAGCGTAGGGAATGCATACAATCATATCATGACCCAATACTACGTCCTCACTTTTACTCACCAATAGAGGGCTAGCTGCTACACTTCTCAAACAGGTGGGGAGTGATCTCGCCACAGTGTCTAATTGGGCACTGTAGTATGCTACAGGCCTACTGGCATCACCATGTTTTTGTGTAAGGACACCTGCAGCACAACCATCGGCTTCCGTACAATACAAATAAAAAGGTTTTTCATAATCAGGTATTCCCAATGCAGGTGCTTTTGTCAGACTATCCTTAAGATTAAGGAAAGCCAGCCTGCTCTGATTCCTCTGTGTGTATGACACAATCTGGCTTTGAGGAAGAGATTAAGGACCTCATTCAGAGTCGGTCGTTGTGGCCGCACGGTCGTACGGGAAAAGGGGTCGGATATGCAAATGATGCACTCGCAAGTTGCGTCCTTAAGATCGGATCGGTAGCTGGCCGACCAAGGGGAGGAAGCGGCCGGAAGACAAAAAAATACGCCCCCTTCTCGTACGCATTACACGTCATCTCCGGGCATATAAGGATTAATCGAGACCATCGGGAACCATCGGAACTGGTCGTAGAGCTTAAGGTTGATCATACCCTCTCTTAAGCTCTACGATCAGGTCAGTGTAAAAACCTCCCATGTCACGTGTGCTATGACACTACTTTGCTAATTATGCACTCCCATAAAACGCCGTTCACATAATTAGGCACGCTTGCCTTCGGATCTCCACACCCCCGTTTTCAAGCACCTTCCCCTGTTACCACCCACAAACGCCTCATTCTGTCACTCAAACTACCGACCTGGCTGTGTTCAAGGAGAGAGAAATTTCTGATCATAGCAGCTAGTTTGCACATGCGCATTGCGAGCTTTACGCATGTGCAGTTTAGCGAACATCGGTGGCGTACGACCGTGCGGCCCCTACGACCTACTCTGAATGAGGTCCTAAGTCCTGTAAAGGCAAGGCCAAAATAGAAAAACCTGGGATCCACATTCTACAGTATCCACACATTCCCAAGAAGGTACGAATTTGCTGTTGATTCTGCGGCAGTGTCATGTTCTGTATGGCCTGGATTCTATAATTTGTGAGATGTCTTAACCCCTGGGTTAGGCAGTGTCCCAAATATTTTACTCTGGATTGGCATGGCTGTAGTTTGTCCTTAGCCACCTTGTGTCCTGTATGCGAGAGATGAAACAACAACAGTATAGTATCATTCAAACATGACATAAACGAATCAGAACATAGCAATAAATCATCCACATATTGAATTAGAACAGATCCATTGGCAGGTTGAAAAGATTGTAAACAGTCATGCAATGCCTGGGAAAAGATACTGGGGCTGTCTATGAAACCTTGGGGAAACCGTGTCCATGTATATTGCACACCTCTGTATGTAAATGCGAATAGATACTGACAGTCAGGGTGGAGAGGCACAGAGAAGAAAGCAGAACAGAGGTCAATGACAGTGAAATGGGTGGCATTTGGTGGGATCTGCATCAGGATGACAGCTGGATTTGGCACTATGGGGAAATGGCTCTCTACGACCTTATTAACACCTCTAAGGTCTTGTACCAGCCTATAACCCCTCCCACCACTCTTTTTTACGGGGAAGATGGGACTGTTGGCTACACTAGCTGTACAGACTAAAATTCCCTGTTGCAATAATCGTTCAATTATTGGAAAAACCCCTAATTCTACCTCCTGTTTTAGTGGGTACTGGGGAATTTTTGGAGCTTGCCAACCGCTTTTTAAATTTACCATTACGGGGCTTACATTTGCCATTAATCCAGTGTCCTGTCCATCCTTAGTCCAAAGGGAATCTGGAATTCGGGACAACATTTGATCTATCTGGGATGGATTTTCATTTAAACTGGTAGAGTGATACATTATCCTTTGGGGAGTGTCCAACATATCCCACCTCGTGTGCAACTCTCTCGGGGATATCTAAAAATACACCATCAGGGGTGCAATATATAACACATCCCATCTTACATAACAAGTCTCTGCCCAGCAGGTTAGTAGGAGCCGCAGCAGCCAAAAGAAAAGAATGCCTGGTATGCCACGGCCCAATAGTAACCTCTGTGGACTTTGTTAAAGGATAATGTTCCACTTTACCTGTTACACCCATTGTTGGTACTGTCTCGTTGGTCACCTGTAAATTAACGGGAGATTTTATCACTGACCTGGTTGCCCCTGTGTCTACAAGGAAAGGATATTCAGTACCAGCTACATCAACCATCATGACCGGTTCTTCCCTAGTACTTCCCGTTAACCTGGCTATCTGTAGACTACAGGTATGACCTGACCCCTAGCATTGGCTACCATTCTCCAATAAAGCATTAACGGCCACAATTGGAGCTGGTGCCTGCTGGACATTTGCTGTTCTCTGTGCATATTCCTTACGGGGATATCCAGGTACTCTCTGGTTTGGGGGTCCTACCCTTTTTACTCTGCAGTTTTTAATTAAATGTCCTGGCTGGTTACAATTAAAACATATTCGTGGATCGGATGAAGACACGGGTTGTTGTGAGGTTTGAGCAGGGGGAAAAGGTGGTGGATATGGGTAGGGATATGGAGGATAAGGGTATTGTGGGGGATATGAAGTTTGTGAGTAGTGTGGGACCTGTGGTTGTGTAGGGTTAGTAGAATAGAGCTGTGTTTGCTGTTGCGTGGGATTAGTGAGGGCATATAACTGTTCAGGTGTAGGTGTGTGTGTAGATGCAAGTGTGTCTGTTGGCTGTGATGTTACCGTCATTCCTTCCAGAGCTTGAATACTGACAGCCATTAGTTTTTCGCTCTGGGTCTCTCTCTTCTTTGAGATGTTCTTATCATGTTCTATGGCAGATTCTATGAGTGTATCTATTGTGACTCCCCTCCAGCCAGGTTGTGAGGTCTGAACCCGAGTCTTTAAGTTTTCCTTAAGACCGGCCATGAGTACCGTGACTATCATTCCCCTGTGGTGAGTGCTACCTTTAATATCTTCTATCCCAGTGTACTGGGTGATAGCCTGCAGAGCCCGGTCGCAATACTCTTCTGCAGATTCACTCTCCTTTTGCTTTATGGTGAAAATTTTGTTCCGGTTAACTACTACCCGAAAATATATACCCAATTGAGTTACAATGCGGGAAATGTTACCTTGGTTTAATTGGTCTGTTAAGGGAACGTCACCATCCAATACACAATCCGTGATAAATTTTGTCACGTCAATATTGCGTGGTAGACAGGCCCTTAACACCACACGCCAATCTTTATTAGTTGGCTCATGAGAACTACCCAAATTCCTCAAAAATATTTGACATTTGGCTAGTTCCTTTTTGGGATCGGGCAAATCATTTATGATGGAATTTAGTTCTGCTCTTGTCCAAGGACAATGCATTACCACTTCCCTCGTGGGCACTACACTGTTTGCATCTGCATTTCCATTCGGAACAGTTATTGTCCGAATGGGATGCAGACCAGTAGCACTGCTACCTTTGACCTTGTTACCTGGCTGGGGGTTTAATCTGTTGCTGCTACGTATGGTATTAACAACTTCCTCTAGGGTGTTAGCACTTCCCTTGCTGTTACCGATGGAGATGGCGGCACCACTCGTGATTGTCGTGGCGTAACATCTATCATTTGTACAGCATGGGAAATAGCAGACATTACAATAGGCTCATCATCCACATCATGAACATTTTCTTTATAGTTGCTTAAGAGAGGGTACAAATTGCTTGTTACATTTTTATGGGTATTTTTGATAACTGTACTTGCACCTCCATCCACATAAGGTGGGGGTGGTGCGCGTGAACTGCTGGCAATACCTTCCGCAACGCTACCTTGCTGCAGATGCGCGCCATTTTGCGGCTCGCCCGCATTGCAATTCAGCATTGCAGATGTATTCTCTGGCAATGCGCTTGCAATGCTAGTTTGCGTCGCTTGCGCACTTTTAAGCCACACATCCCCTTTATGCTGCCACAACTTTAAACATTCATAATATTTGACCTTTTTCTCTTGGGAGCGCATCAGACTGATGTGATCTCGGACATTATCTAATACATCTTTATCAAAACTACCAATTCTGGGAAACGGTCTAACACTCTTCATCGTCATTTTAAACCATACGTCACAATACCTTATTGCGTAAGTACCATACTTAGTATGCATAATGCGACGGGCCGATCCAAGCGGCGCTTCCATTAGCAGCACATCATTGTCTAACATCTCTATTGTTTGCGTGGCTCCCATTCTGAGACAACGCCTACGTTTTTCAATAAAGATTTAAACTGGTGAAAGACAGTCAAGATACTTTCACTTACCTGCGAACGTCTTGTAAAAAAAGGCGTATTCGAAAACCTTATGGAGGACTTCTAGACGCTTCCACTCACCTACGGAAATAAAGGCTTCTTCCGCTCAGCAATCCCTTTTTGACTACCTTTCAACTGCTAGGGGGCAGCAAAAGTACCCTTTGTGTTCCACTCTCCCACCAGCTCACAATCCCAATCTAGCCAAGATTATGCGGTTCAATTATAGTGTTCAAATAAGCCTAACAGATCACACACATTGATAACTGAACGCTATAATCACGCTGGGGGCCAAACCCTAACAAAAATAACAAACTATACACCTGCTTTGTGTAAAGTAAACGGTAAGCTGCTACCGAGTCACTAGGCTAACTCCTGCGCCTAGCACTTAAGGGTCCTACGATACCCTTAACATTTAGGTCCCGTGTTACACACTAAACAAACACTCACAGTTACACACTTTTTTCCTGCGCAGAAAAATACATGTTAACCCAGATATTTAGCAACAATTGATAATGTAAACTCAATGGCTTTGTTTAACCACTTGCCTGGCATGGTCGTATCAGATACGACCGCACCAGGGTGGGCTTTCCCTGACATGGTCGTATCTGATACGACCAGTCAGAAGTGCCCACTAGGCGGCTGCGGGAAGTTAATCTTCCAGCAGCCGCCTACATCAGAGGGACCTGCTGGTCCCTTTGCAACTTTGGCTGCCTCTCCAGCTTGTCCCGATCACTGCTGGCCACAGTGATCGGGCATCTCGCAGCACCCCCCTAATGGCGCGTATGCAGGCTCCAGTAAATCCCGATCACTGTGGCCAGCAGTGATCAGGCAGCCTGCGTGACCCTTCTCCGTAGGTAGTTGTAAGCAGAAGCAGCCAGCGCCACACCATCTGGCTGCTCCTGCTTACAATTACAGGCTGACCGCTATTGTGTACCTTCTCCTGACGCGGCGGTGGCTACTCCATCGTCCCCGGGCTGGCCACCTCCTCCCAGCGCAGTGTTGTCGGCAGCGGCTTCTGCGACCTCCTTCTCCTCCCAGCATGGTGGTGTCAGCGGCGGCGTCAGCATCCTGGCCACCTCCTTCTCCTCCCAGCACGGCGGCTCCTGCATCCCGGGGCTGGCCTCCTCCTCCTAGCGCAGTGGCGTCAGCGTCCTGGCCACCACCTTCTCCCTGCGCAACGGCTCCTGCATTCGGGTCCAGCCTCCACCTCCAGGGCGATGGCGTCAGCGTCGGCGGCTTCAGCGTCCTGGCCATCTCCTACTTCTTCTAACGCAGCAACTTCTGCATCCCGGGTCCGGCATCCACCTCCAGCGCGATGGGCGTCAGCAGTGGCGGCTTCAGTGTCCTGGCCACCTCCTTCTTCTCCTAGCCGGCCTCCTCCTCCCAGCGTGGTGGCCGCTCTTGTGGACCGCCGGCCGGCAGGTCTCCTCCTCCAATCTCCTCCAATCTCAGCAGCTGCTTCTATCCCTGGGCCGGGCACCTGATACCTCCTCCCTCCCAGTCCTCTTCCCTGCTCAACCTCCGCCTCTGTCCCGATCACTGCTGGACACAGTGATCGGACAGTTGATTGTTTGTGTATATATATATATATATATATATATCTATATCGATATATCATACAGAAGCCACAAAAGCCAAAAGGATATACAAAGGTGCGGCACTCTCATATATATATATATATATATATATATATATATACTCACACACATACACACACACACGTGTGTGTGTGTGTGTGTATATATATATATATATATATATATATATATATATATATAATGTGTGTGTGTATATAGTGTTCACTCTAGCTCCGGCGGCAGGCAGGGCGCCGGAGCTAGAGAGGGCACTAACGCGCGCGCTCCTGAAAAGGGGGTGTGGCCATTGAAAAGGGGGCATGTCTATAAGACGCGTCCCCTTTTTGTCAACCTTGGGGCGTGCCCGGCACTTACGGACACGCCGGCCAGCCTCCAAGCGCTGCTGAAAGGAAGAAAAGATGCTAGGTGCATGCGCCCAGCGTCTATTCACCAGCGATGACCGGGTTTGCGAACCATCGATGGTTTGACTGAAATCAAGTGGTTTGCCTTTGCTGGTGACCATCAATGTTGCACCATCGATGGCAACCCTCAATCGATGTTTATGAAACATCGGCAGTTGTGGTCTACACGGATCTCGACCCGACAATTTTGGAGCGGTTGTTGGAAAAATAATTTGTCAGTTAAGTGGTTAAACACGTGGCAGCACAACCGGAAGTACGTATACGCTATTGTGCGACCAGTCGCATACACAATAATGCGACTACCACACAACCGTATGACAACCTTTAGCTGCGTACACAAAAGTGCGTCTTTACTGTGCGCAAAACTGCGACTCAGCCGCGTGTTCAATACTGCGGCACCCCTTTAAATGTTAGGTTCTATCAACAAAGGAAAACAAACTTTTTCCTCTCTTGTCCCTGGATTTTAGTCAGCGTCCCTGGCTCACACGAAAACGGGTGGCGATTTCTCAGCACCGAGCGTTTGCAGGTAAACCCTGCATGTGGCCACTCCACCCTTTGGTGAGATATCGATAACCGTATGTGCCGTGTGAGTAGGTAAGTGACTTCACTACGAGCCCCCAACTAACGATACTGCCTTTGAACCTCTATACACCCCTGCCTATACCTTCTGATATCCTGCCTATAAACCTCTAAGGATGACGCTATTTTGCGTATGCAGTTATACAGTAAATAAAGACTCCAGACCTAGAACCTGTGGTTCCAAAGCACAAAGTATTATTCAAGTAAAAGTACAGTCAGTTACACGCTAGTTATAAGTACAATTTAGCGCAAAGGAATTATACAGACCCAAGTACAGTTATACATACGCAGCGCTCTGGACCAGATGTAGGCATCAGCAAGAAACCCCTCGTCAATCAGCATTCAGCACGAAGACTAGAAACCCAGGGTCAGAGCACACATATTTATACCCCCCCAGAAATAGACAACACAATAGAGAAGTTTGTTGCTAATACCATTGGTCCTAAAGGAGAGGGCATATGTTACAAGGCATATAACAGGTTGGTTCAAATAGACACAGTCCAGCCTCTAACAAATGGTGGTCTCTGGTTTCCCACCTCATGCAAATCCTAACAGTTGGTCATATAATGTACATTTTGTTGCTTGAAGTCTCTGCGGTCCATAAGTTGAGAATGCATGTTGCGTTCTCTACATCGATGTTACCGGAATACTGTTGAGAGAGTACGCATCAGAACAATACCAAACATGGCTTATTTATCACGTATAAAACCTTAGTTACAAAATAATCTTTATTTCATAGCAATTATAGTAAATGTGCATACTTGAATCTTATACCTTAAAGCTTATGGAACCTTGTATGTGGATATGTAATGTGTGAATATGTGGGGTTTGATGTAAAGACGCTAGTTAACTTGGGGCAGATGCATGTGCATGAAGCTAATATTCAGCATTTTCATACAGGATCTTATGCATTCGCTAATATGCGACTAGTTAACAGCGCAATTGTGCGTATTAATGTGTGTATGAGAAATGGTGTAAGATGCAATCGCTTGATGCTAATAGTAATATCGCCACATGTACTAAAGTGTGAGTTTATCTAAAATGGCGCTTGGGCGACCATTCGCAAAATGGCGTCTTGCGATTTAATTTCCAAGTTGGCGTCTTGCGGCCAGTCACAAGATGGCGTCGCTGCGATTCAATTTTAAACTGATCTTGTCTCAGCCAATAATCCAGCTTCGACAGTCCAGATAAAAATAAAAGTCAGCCCAATCCTGATTCCTTCAACATGTATAAGTTTTCAGCACCATGGATCCAATGCTAATATGTGTTTCCTCATGTAGATATATAACACAGAGGGTAAAAACACATTCATAGAGTAAAACCATCAAACAATTTATTTCAATTTAAAAAAACACACATAAAGTGGCTGAGTACTATATATGTCCTTTTTCAGAAAAGGTACAGTTAAAAGCACATAGGGGTCATTTATATGAGCTCCCCCTACTATGCTATTCCTCCTTTTCTCCAGGTAATGGTACTGCTGCCTCTGAAATCCACCTCCTATCATCAATCCCTAGCCGGCATTCTGCTGTCGGAATTGGTCACATAACTACATCCCCACACAACACTGAACAGACCTCCACTGTTTTCACAACTGGCCCCTCATTGTATTCAGCCCTGGCCCATGTGGCACTTATATGGTCCTGGTCTTCCAAACAGGGGGTATTGTGATTTCTGTGAAATAAATTATTAATAATATGATAAAGGGAATATTTTGTGCAGTGTATCCTTACGATTGTGACATGCAAATAGAGAGAGGAGGTATTTTATTAGGAAGTGTAATTACTTGGGAAAGTGCATGAAATGTTCTTTGGCATAAATTTGCAACGTCCAACTTCTGAATAAACAGGACAAACAAGATCATGTTCTTTTTTATACAATGCAAGTGTTTGCTCTGTTTGCAGACAGACAGGAAGAGAAGCTGGAGGCCGTAGGCTGTCATGGGGGTAGGAAGCTGCACCGCACTAGTAACTGTGCAGCACTGTGTGTATGTTCTACATAGGGAGCAATAATATCACATTGCTCAGTAGATGTGGTGACAATGCTCTGCACAGTGTTACATAGATAACTGCATAGTTCATGTCAGCTCACACTTGTTACATATTGTTTTGACATCTGAGTTTATTTTAACCAAACAATATTTCTATCTTTTATTCCAGGATGAAGTGAAAACCTTCAACTTTGAAGATATGCTCTTTGTTAGAATGTTTTTATATATTGTATATGTCTGAGGTTCCCAAACGCGGTTCTCAAGGCTCCCCAACAGTGCAGGTTTTAGAGATATCCATGGCTGAGCACAGGTGGTTAAATCAAATTGACTGAGGTACTAATTAAATAACCTGAGCTCAACCATGGATATCTCTAAAACCTGAACTGTTGGGGAGCCTTGAGGACTGCGTTTGGGAACCTCTGGTATACGGAGTATAAGTTGGGGTGGGATTTGTTCTTTTTTTATATTTTACTGAATATAGGGGATAAATTGGGGTGGGCAGTTTAAAGTAATTAAAATATCCATATGTTCCTCTCTTATATCTTATTTTATTATGTGACTACTTATAATGAGAGTGTTCTTATGCACTTATATAACTGTTTCCATTAAAATTATAGTTAGAAAAATAACTTAACAAAACCACTATGCTAAGAAAATATATAGGAGAAAGGAGAGACAATAAGATGAATGAAAACAGAGGCCCTAATCTGTCCACTTACACTGTACATGGGTTATGCTCAGGATGGTGCAAACTAGGGGTGTGCACCGGCCACTTTTCGTGTTTTGTGTTTTGGTTTTGGATCTGGATCTTTCTTCGTGTTTTGGATCTGGATTGGTTTTGCCAAAACCACCCTTCCGTGTTTTGGGTTCTGGGTTTTGTGTTTTGGATCTGTATTTTTTGAAAAAAAGCATAAAAACAGCTAAAATCACAGAATTTGTAGGTTTTTCTGCTCCTATGCTATTATTAACCTCAATAACCTTAATTTCCACTCATTTCCAGTCTATTCTGAATACCTCACACCTCACAATAGTGTTTTTATGTCCAAAAGGTTGCACCGAGGTAGCTGGATGACTATGCTAAGCGACACGAGTGGGCGGCACAAACACGTGACCCATCTAGGCGTGAAACTGCAGTGGCAGACAGGATGGCATTGAAAAACTAGGCCCCAAACTGTACATAATGCAAAGAAAAAAAAGAGGTGCAAGATGGAATTGTCCTTGGGCCCTCCCACCCACCCTTATGTTGTATAAACAGGACATGCACACTTTAACAAACCAATCATTTCAGCGCCAGGGTCTGCCACACAACTGTGGCTGAAATGATTGGTTCATTTGGGCCCCCACAAAACAAGCTGGCAATTAATCTGTCCCTGCACAAACTGGCTCTACGGAGGCAAGATGTCATCCTCATCCTCCTCATCCACCGATTCCTCACCCTCTTCAGTGTGTACATCCTCATCCTCACAGAGTATTAATTCGTCCCTGCTGGAACCACAGGTCCCTCTGTACGTTCTGGAGGCTGGTCTCCCTGGAAGAGTTGATAATTCATTTTATGAACATCATCTTCTCCACATTTTGTGGAAGCAACCTCCTACACCTTTCGCTGACAAGGTTCCCGGCTGCACTAAACACTCTTTCGGAGTACACACTGGACGGGGGGCAACTCAGGTAAAATAGAACCAGTTTGTACAGGGACCTCCAAATTGCTTCTTTTTCCTGCCAGTACAGGTACAGACTATCTGACATGCCTACTTGGATGCTGTCACCGATGTAATCCTTTAACAGACAGACGCACGCTTGTCGCTGCTGCTTTGAGGATTCAAGAGCGGCTACAGCCCACACAATTCACAAAGACAGAAAAAAAAAAAGAATATTTTTATTGTTTGTGGAGCACACTTTGAGGGTTACACCACCCTTTAACAGACAAACGCACGCTTGTCGCTGCTGCTTTGAGGATGCAAGTGCGGCTACAGCCCACACAATTCACAAAGACAGAAAAAAAAAAATAATATTTTTATTGTTTGTGGAGCACACTTTGAGGGTGTCACCACCCTTTAACAGACAGACGCATGCTTGTCGCTGCTGCTTTAAGGATGCAGGTGCGGCTACAGCCCACACATTTCACAAAGACCGAAAAAAAAAGAACAATATTTTAATTGTTTGTGTAGCACACTTTGAGGGTGTCACCACCCTTTAACAGACAGACGCACGCTTGTCGCTGCTGCTTTGAGGATTCAAGAGCGGCTACAGCCCACACAATTCACAAAGACAGAAAAAAAAAAAGAATATTTTTATTGTTTGTGGAGCACACTTTGAGGGTTACACCACCCTTTAACAGACAGACGCACGCTTGTCGCTGCTGCTTTGAGGATGCAAGTGCGGCTACAGCCCACACAATTCACAAAGACAGAAAAAAGAAGAAGAATATTTTTATTGTTTGTGTAGCACACTTTGAGGGTGTCACCACCCTTTAACAGACAGACGCACGCTTGTCGCTGCTGCTTTAAGGATGCAGGTGCGGCTACAGCCCACACATTTCACAAAGACCGAAAAAAAGAACAATATTTTAATTGTTTGTGTAGCACACTTTGAAGGTGTCACCACCCTTTAACAGACAGATGCATGCTTGTCGCTGCTGCTTTAAGGATGCAGGTGCGGCTACAGCCCACACAATTCACAAAGACAGAAAAAAGAAGAATATTTTAATTGTTTGTGTAGCACACTTTGAGGGTGTCACCACCCTTTAACAGACAGACGCACGCTTGTCGCTGCTGCTTTGAGGATGCAAGTGCGGCTACATCGCACACAAGTCACAAACACATTAAAAAAATAGTTTTTTATTTTTTGGAGCACTTTGAGAGTTACACCACCCTTTAACAGACAGACGCACGCTTGTCGCTGCTGCTTTAAGGATGCAGGTGCGGCTACAGCCCACACATTTCACAAAGACCGGAAAAAAAAGAACAATATTTTAATTGTTTGTGTAGCACACTTTGAGGGTGTCACCACCCTTTAACAGACAGACGCACGCTTGTCGCTGCTGCTTTAAGGATGCAGGTGCGGCTACAGCCCACACAATTCACATAGACAGAAAAAAGAAGAAGAATATTTTTATTGTTTGTGGAGCACACTTTGAGGGTGTCACCACCCTTTAACAGACAGACGCACGCTTGTCGCTGCTGCTTTAAGGATGCAGGTGCGGCTACAGCCCACACAATTCACAAAGACAGAAAAAAGAAGAAGAATATTTTTATTGTTTGTGTAGCACACTTTGAGGGTGTCACCACCCTTTAACAGACAGACACACGCTTGTCGCTGCTGCTTTGAGGATGCAAGTGTGGCTACATCGCACACAAGTCACAAACACATTAAAAAATTTTTTTTGATTTTTTGGAGCACTTTGAGAGTTACAACACCCTTTAACAGACAGACGCACGCTTGTCGCTGCTGCTTTGAGGATGCAAGTGTGGCTACAGCCCACACAATTCACAAAGACAGAAAAAAAAAGAACAATATTTTAATTGTTTGTGTAGCACACTTTGAGGGTGTCACCACCCTTTAACAGACAGACGCACGCTTGTCGCTGCTGCTTTGAGGATGCAGGTGGAATCTAGACGGGATTTGGAACCGAGGACACACTACCTCCATCAATTGTCTAAATCCCACTGCACTAATGTCGGATACCGGACGCACGTCTAACACCAACATAGCAGTCAAGGCCTCAGTTATACGTTTTGCTTCAGGATGACTGCTGTCGTACTTCATCCTCATCGCTAGGGACTGTTGGAGGGTCAATTGTTTAGTAAAAGTAGTGATGTTCCTACTTCCTCTCTGGGATGATGAACAACTCCCAGCAGCAGCAACAGCACTAGGAGGAAGTGGTTCTTGATCTTTCCCTATTTTATTTTTATCGGAGAAAGTTTGGTCCTCCATTTATGTTATATTGATATATATATACGTGCGGCTAAAGCGCACACAAACACAGAAAATATTTTTTTATTTTTGCTGGAGAGTAGTGCACTTTGTGGGTTACACCACCCTTTAAGAAATGAGCCAGCTGGCTCTTTACTTATGGGACACAGGCGCACGCTTGGCGCTGCTCCTTTGTTGATGCACGTGCAGCCACAGTGCACACAAGTCACAAACACAGAAAATATATATTTTTTTGGTTTGGAGTGTACTTTGGGGGTTACAGAACCCTTTAACGGTCAAGCCAGCCGGCCCTTTACTTATGACACAGGCGCACGCTTGGCAATACTTTGTTGATGCACGTACGGCTACTGCGCACACAATTCACAAACACAGAAAATAATTTTTTTTTTGTTTGGACTGGAGTGTACTTTCGGGGGTTACAGCACCCTTTAACGGTCTAGCCAGCCGGCCCTTTACTTATGACACAGGCGCACGCTTGGCACTACTTTGTTGATGCACGTGCGGCTACTGCGCACACAATTCACAAACACAGAAAATAACTTTTTTTTTGGTTTGGACTGGAGTGTACTTTGGGGGTTACAGCACCCTTTAATGGTCAAGCCAGCCGGCCCTTTACTTATGACACAGGCGCACGCTTGGCACTACTTTGTTGATGCATGTGCGGCTACTGCGCACACAATTCACAAACACAGAAAATAATTTTTTTTTTGGTTTGGACTGGACTGTACTTTCGGGGGTTACAGCACCCTTTAACGGTCAAGCCAGCCGGCCCTTTACTTATGACACAGGCGCACACTTGGCACTACTTTGTTGATGCACGTGCGGCTACTGCGCACACAATTCACAAACACAGAAAATTATTTTTTTTTTGGTTTGGACTGGAGTGTACTTTGGGGGTTACAGCACCCTTTCACGGTCAAGCCAGCCGGCCCTTTACTTATGACACAGGCGCACGCTTGGCACTACTTTGTTGATGCACGTGCGGCTACTGCGCACACAATTCACAAACACAGAAAATCATTTTTTTTTTGGTTTGGACTGGAGTGTACTTTCGGGGGTTACAGCACCCTTAATGGTCAAGCCAGCCGGCCCTTTACTTATGACACAGGCGCACGCTTGGCACTACTTTGTTGATGCACGTGCGGCTACTGCGCACACAATTCACAAACACAGAAAATCATTTTTTTTTTGGTTTGGACTGGAGTGTACTTTCGGGGGTTACAGCACCCTTAATGGTCAAGCCAGCCGGCCCTTTACTTATGACACAGGTGCACGCTTGGCACTACTTTGTTGATGCACGTGCGGCTACTGCGCACACAATTCACAAACACAGAAAATAATATTTTTTTTGGTTTGGACTGGAGTGTACTTTGGGGGTTACAGCACCCTTTAACGGTCAAGCCAGCCGGCCCTTTACTTATGACACAGGCGCACGCTTGGCACTACTTTGTTGATGCACGTGCGGCTACTGCGCACACAATTCACAAACACAGAAAATAATTTTTTTTTTGGTTTGGACTGGAGTGTACTTTCGGGGGTTACAGCACCCTTAACGGTCAAGCCAGCCGGCCCTTTACTTATGACACAGGCGCACGCTTGGCACTACTTTGTTGATGCACGTGCGGCTACTGCGCACACAATTCACAAACACAGAAAATAATTTTTTTTTTGGTTTGGACTGGAGTGTACTTTCGGGGGTTACAGCACCCTTAACGGTCAAGCCAGCCGGCCCTTTACTTATGACACAGGCGCACGCTTGGCACTACTTTGTTGATGCACGTGCGGCTACTGCGCACACAATTCACAAACACAGAAAATAATTTTTTTTTTGGTTTGGACTGGAGTGTACTTTCGGGGGTTACAGCACCCTTTAACTGTCAAGCCAGCCGGCCCTTTACTTATGACACAGGCGCACGCTTGGCACTACTTTGTTGATGCACGTGCGACTACTGCGCACACAATTCACAAACACAGAAAATATATTATTTTTTTAGCACTTGGGGGGAGCACCCCTGATGGACAGAGCACCCCCTGGACAACACTACAGCACCCCTTTAGGACTGGGACACTGCACAGGACTTTGGAGTGGACACAGCCCCTATGGAGAACTGACTGCACAACACAGTCCAGCCAGCCCCTATGGACTTTGAAGTAGTGGACACAGCCCCTATTAACAACAGCAGCACAGCACAACACAGCCAGCCCCTATGGACTTTGAAGTAGTGGACAACAGCAGCACTACTCTACACTACACTACACAGCCCTAACTCCCACCCTCCCTCTTCACTGTCCACAGCCGAGTGAGAAAATGGCGCCGACGCGGGTACCTTATATAGGATCCAAAACCCGCGAGACTCGGAAGGCGGGATGATGACGTTTTGCCTCGATTTCAGATCCGAGTCAGGCGGGAAAAGTCGAGCCTGATTCGGATCGGACTCGGATCGGGGGGGCTCGGGGGGGTTCGGATTTCAGAAATCCGAACCCGCTCACCCCTAGTGCAAACAGGTTCACATGTCTTTGCTGTTGCCTATAAAACTGTATATGCTACATGTGCCTCGTTAGCGCACAGATCACGCCTAACATTTACACAGCTTTACAATGCCGGTGGTCACTTCTTGGTGTATGTAACACTACTAAGTGTACAGGTTAGGTACGGGATGCCGGCGCTCGTGATCCCAGCGGACAGAATCCTGACACCGGCATCCTGACAGGGTTAGTATACGACACCTGTCAGTCGGTATCCTAACCATACCCCTCTCCCTAACCCTCCCTACCTGGTGCCTAAACCTAATCTCCCCCTCCCCGCACCCTAAACCTAACCCTCCCCCCTTAGTTACTAACCCTAACCTCATTTCTTACCTTCGGGACCCTAGTTGTCAGGATGTTGGCACCGGTATTCTGACAAGTGTCGAGATTCTAGTGTCGGCATGCTGAACACCGGAATCCCCACGGTCGGGACTGTGACCGCATCCCACGTATAGAAGTGCTGGATCGTATCACTGGACATTTCCCTTGTATTAAGGAACTCAAATGCATCAGTATCTTTACACATAGACATGCCCCCATGTACGGTTTCTAGATTTAAATTATAAATATCTGGGACACATTTGCTTGGATCCCGCCTGTGCAGTCAACCCGCACTGCACCATATTACATAAACCCTATAATATGGGCATTATATTGCCGTAAAGGCAAATACATGCTTTACATAGTATTTAGTGGTGTTTGGACATTTAAAGCACATTTAATGTTCACTATTTATCCTGACTATATGCATTTCCAAAAAAATTGTCTACTGAACAAATAAAGAAATATCTAAAAACCCCTCACATTATGAATGATGTAGATGATGATGTTCACTCGCTTTCCTGTTGGTTTGAGAGCAGGAAACTCTTTATGCGCTTTGACAGGTGTAAAAAAAAACTGGTCACGTTCCTGGAAGTCAAAGAAGCCTGAGAAGCAAGTTTGTGTTTCTTTGATTTAATATGGACATTAATGTCAGACCACTGGCAATGACAACTGATGGCAGGGAGGTTTGAAAAAAAAACCTGAATACCTTGAACATTGATCCATGCAAAATGTCTCAGCGATTTTGTTCATCTTACCACTATGAATGATGTCTACTAACTGCTAGTTACACATCACTGTTACTGATCCAAAAAGTCTACGGGGTATATTTACTAAACTGTGAGTTTTTAGAAGTGGAGATGTTGTCTATAGCAACCAATCAGATTCTAGCTATTATCTTTTAGAAGGTAATAGTTAAATGTTAAGTAGAATCTGGTTGGTTGCTATGGGCAACATCTCCACTTGTAAAAGCTCTCACTTTAGTAAATTTACCCCTATGCCTTTGCAGGTACAAGCTAAAGACAAATGGCTTGTATTCTCTAGCATCAGCAGTACTTGTCCTTTGTACAGCCATTATTGTCAATTTGAAACCTTTGTAAATACTGGCTTGTGTGTCATAAAACATAGACCTGGCGGAGTAACAGATGTCGAAGGTCGCGCCTCCGGAAAGCCACTGCTTCCAACACAGACTCAGAAGTAGCACATAGCGCCTCTAACAATCTGACCCCATGAAAACGGGATATTTGTACTTCCCGAAAACTATTTTCAAGACGATGGGACACAGACACCAATTCCGGGACATCTAGCAACCATATCCCTATGTTACCATAATTTAGATAGGGCTCACCACGTTACAAAAAGCACAAAGAAGAGGAATTATCCATACAGGAAAAAGGAATTCTCCCTATTTATGCTGTCAATTGAAACTCATATTATTGCAATATATTATTACATAACTTCATCACACCTCCACATCAGTGGCGGAACTCCCGGAGACAATGGAGTTATTTGGCGTCGAGCGCCACCCCTGAAGGGGCACCTGGCTCCATTGTCACCTGGCCGTTCCAGGCACTGCTGAAGAGGAGCTGCATGAAGAAGGAGCGCCGCTGATCGGCGCTCACCTCCAGTGGCGTAACTACGGAGAGTGCAGGAAGTGCGGTTGATATGGGCCCCGGCGGCTTAAGGGGCTCAGCGATCGCGCCCCCTGCACCCTCCATTTGCCGGGCACCCGCTTAGAGTGTGTTATCAGCGGGCGCCCAGCTCCTTCTCTCTGCTCCCCCTCCCCCGGCGCCAGCGGCAGCCGGAGGACGGAGCTCACTCCTGAGCTCCGGCTTCCGGGTCCCGCAGTGCACTATGGGAGTGACGTCATAATGTCACTCCCATAGTTCCGAGGAGCGGGCGCCTGGGACGGTCGGCAGCAGGCAATGGAATGAGGTTTAAGGTAATGTGTTGTGTGTGTGCGTGCGTGCGTGCAGGGGGGGCTTACTACTGGGGGCATTACAGGGGGCATTACAGGGGCCTTACTACTGGGGGCAGCATATGGGGGCACTACAGCAGCCTTACTACTGGGGGCATCATATGGGGGCACTACAGGGGCCTTACTACTGGGGGCACTATTGGGAGCACTACAACTGGGGGCACTACAGGGGCCCTTACTACTCGGGGCACTTCAAGGGGCATTACTACTGGGTCACTGCAGGGAGCATTACTACTGGGGGCACTACAAGGGCATTACAACTGGGGGCACTACAGGGGCCATTACTACTGGGGGCACTGCAGGGAGCATTACTACTGGAGACACTACTACAGGGGGCATTACTTTTAGGGCATTATTACCAGGGGCATTACTACAAGAGGCATTATTCCCACTGGGGGCACTGCATAGGGGGACCACTACTGGGGGCACTGTATAAGGGGCACTACTGAGGGCATGGCATAGGGGGACCACTACAGAGGGAACTGTATATGGGGCACTGCATAGGGGGACCACTACTGGGGGCACTGTATATGGGGCACTACTGGAGGCACTGCATAGGGGGACCACTACTGGGGGCACTGTATATGGGGCACTACTTGAGGCACTGCATAGGGGACCACTACTGGGGGCACTGCATAGGGGCATTATTACCAGGGGCATTACTACAAGGGGCATTATTCCTACTGGGGGCACTGCATAGGGGGACCACTACTGGGGTCACTGTATAAGGGGCACTACTGAGGGCACGGCATAGGGGGACCACTACTGAAGGCACTGTATATGGGGCACTGGATAGGGGGACCACTACTGGGGGCACTGTATAAGGGGCACTACTGGAGGAACTGCATAGGGGGACCACTACTGGGGGCACTGCATAGTGGAACCCCTACTGGGAGCACTGCATAGATGGACCACTACTGGGACACTACTGGGGGCACTGCATAGGGGGACCACTACTGGGGGCACTGTATAAAAGGAACTGCATACGGGGGTGGCGGCAGCTGGGGCTGGCATAGGTGCTGGGGGGGTGGCACCTGGGATGAAGTTACGCCACTGCCGCCATTAGTGTTAATATTCACTGGATTTTGCTTGGGGAAGCTAATTACCAAGTACAGCACAATTCCTACTTTCTGTTAGTTCCAAAATTAGCAGCAGCAGTCCATGTATTGCAACACTTCAGTCACTTTGCTGAAAGCGCAGCTCCCTTTTATTAACCCCTTACTCAAAGGGGCATACACCATTCTCTGTAAAAAATAAGAAGTATGGGGCTCATAATCGTGAAGTATGTTTTTTTCTAAATAATTGTTAGGCTAAAGCACACACACATCAGAAAAAATCTTTGAAGCATTAATACACTTATTCGTTAATCCAGGCTCAGTCCCTCCACATCGGTGACAGTGCCAACACAGCGTTAGAGGAATGTATACATGTTTTTGTCAGAGGACTGACACCTATGCCACTCTCCAAGCCATGCACAACTAGTTTTAAAATTTTCTACTTCATCAGGGAGCGGTGGTTAGAGTCGCCATAACAATCTTAAATACCTTTGACCTAACCTGGCGGTCCAGTGATTGACACAGTCGCACTCGGCAGCACTAGCCGTCTCATCTGTATTGGCAAACACCATTTGTGTTTGTGTCCTGTAGAGCTACAGAAGACCCTGTAGGACCAAACGTATTAAAAGAAGCAAAGGATGTGATACAACTGCCACACGCGCCCGTGTCAACACTGCTGTCCAAGGACCTGCAGTCAGGGTAGGCAGGGGAGCAGAGCCTCCCCTGTCATACTCCCTGTGAGACTGCAGAGTATGATTAGAATAATACAAAGAAGATATATATAACTTATAATTATCTTCTTTGTATTATTCTGATAATTTTTATAGGCAAAACTGACCAAAATTGCAGCACTCCCTGGAAATACAGGGAGAGACAAGAGATGAGGCAATAGGAGATCAGCCTCAGCTCTGATAGCTCAGATACATCCTGGAGCTGGGGGCTGGGCCACCAAGCAGCCAATAAAACAGAGCAAAAGAGCTAATGGAGGCATGCTTCACTCTGAGGGGGAGTGCCTTGAGCTGATGGACACCACTGATGATCAGATGACCAGTACTCAGGGTTCAGAGCTCAGCAACAGCAGCACTGAGGATGGAAATAAATTGGAATATGCAGATAGAGAAAATACACAGAGGAGAAAAAGGTGAGGAGGGTCTGCTATGGACAACAGGGGCTTGTAAATCACTGTGTAACAAGGTAGGTTGTTTCCCTGCAGACACCAATAGCTGGCACCTCGTCACTATGCAGGGACTGATACCTTCTGTGTAAAGCAGGGTACACACTACATGATGTGTACCCAGCATAACAACGCTCTGATACTAGCCAGTGCCTCCCCAGCCATTGACCTCACCGCATGTCCCTGTTGCTGTCTCTGCTGCTTTGGGACTGAGAACTGCCAAGTGAGTCACAGGCACGCACAGCTGACAGCTGGCTGAAGAAACAGCCAAGCACGGCCATAGACTGGGGATATATTAGTGACACGAATGCATTGTACCTAGCATCAGTATCGACCCCCCCGCAGAGCCTTCCAAGTGCTCCCAATGCCCCCCCCACAAATTGTTGCTCCTGTCGGGAGTGATCAGCTGCCGGTGCACCATTTCAGCTCGCACCTCCCCGTGTGAAAAAAGTGATCCGTTTGGGTGCCCAAGCGGCACTTTTCACAATTGTGCCCAGCACTTTGGTCAGGGGTAGCCGTTTTATGTGGCTAAACCCGACCTCTATGGGCGTGATCAGCGCGATAATCGCCTTCAATTGAATAGTGCCCCACAAACACCTGTTACTTTAGACAGGAGATTGGGTGCGCTAAATCAGTTGAATTCCACCCTATGACCCTAGATGGGAGCCTCTGCCAGTAGGAGAATCTCATATAAGCAGAGCCATTGAAAGTCTGCTCCTGGCTGCACTCTGAAATAAATAGATTAGAAAATCCTAGGGATGGAACCATCGGTTGTTGACATCGATGGTATGAAACCATCGACTGGAAAACATTGATGGTTTCATCCACCGATGGTGGTCCCTGCTTTCATAATTGCCGTACAATGGGCCAATCAGGGAGTGGGGGCGGGGCTTCTGGCTCATGTTGGGGGCAAAACTATGCTCCATGTCCCGGCTCATGAGAAAAAAAATGAAGTTGCTCTGTACCATTGATGGCAGAGAACAATAGCATCTCCACCATCAATGTCAAAATCATTAATCATCTGTGGTTAAACATTGATGTTTGTTAAACATCGATGAGTAATGGCCATCCCTAGAAAAACCAGCAGGGACAGAAGTAAGGTAAGTAGAATAGCCCAGTTAAAGTGAAAAGATAAGAGAGAGAAAAGTAGAGAAAAGGAGTACAAAAGAAATCAAGGTAAGTGAATGTTTTGTATTGTGATATATGTCACTTATTACATGAAAAATTGGCCAGGAATCCTGTATGTATATTAGGGGTATGTGGTATATATACAGTATAACCCTGAAGAAAAACCATTGATACGTCATTTTCTTTCCTTGGATTTAATACCTGTGTCACTGACATTGGAGTTTGTATATACATATTGTCGAAGCTGGTTTAGTGGCTGAGACAGAATCAGTGTAAAATTACCTTGGAGTGACGCCATCTTGCGAATGGAAACCAGACTCCATCTTAAAAATAAGAATCTACACGACGCCATTTTAAGTTACATCTCACGAGCTAAGTACAGATGGCAATGTTTTTGGTACTGGGGACAACCTTGCATAGAGAAGTACCAAAACAACTAGATAAACAGCCTCCTGAGAAAAGTAAATAGAAAAAGACAATACACCAGGAACTGTGGGTGTTTTTGCATGTAAAGGGAGAGATCCCACATGTGGACAGGTGTAGCTGTGGCAATTGTAATATGGCCCAGACACTTGAATTTGACTGAATGAACAATGGTAAGAAATCTGCTCTTTTAAACTCACTTTCAGGCAGGCTGGCACCAGCACTGTTGGGGGTCTCCACCCTGTTTGAGAGTGAATCTCATTACTAATAAAACATTGCATTGCAGTTTAAAAATGATTGATATATATATATATATATAGGTGTATATATATATATATATATTAAATCCATCATAAATAGAATCACATGCATAAACACCGCACATTACGCACAGTTGCACTGTTAACATGACGCATATTAGCGAATGCACAATATCCTGCATGCGAACGCTGTTTATTAGCTACATGCGTGCACATCTGCCCCAAATCAGATAAATCTAACTAGCGTATTTTCCCAAACTCCAAATACTTACACAATGCACACCCACATAAAAGGTTCCATAGCTTTAAAGTATAAGATTCAAGTTTTATCCATTTATTACAAATGCTGTGAAATAAAGGCTATTTTGGTATCTAAGGTTTAATACCTGATAAGTAAGCCGTGTTTGGTATTATACTGATCTGCACTTTCTCAACAGCTTTCCGGTATCATCGATGTGAAGATCGCAACATGCATCCTCAACTTATGGACCGTAGAGATATAAAGCACCAAAATGTATTTTGTGAAACCAACAGCCTAGATTTGCATGCAAAGGGAATAGAGGAGACAATAGGCTGTCGGAGGCTGACCTGTGTCCATTTGAATCAACCTGTTAAATGCCCTGTAACAAACGCATTGTGATGGGGAACCAATGGGATCAGCAACAAACCTCTCTATTGTGTTGTCTGTTTCTGTAAGGGTATAAATGTGTGTGTTGTGACCCCAGTCTGGAGTCTTCTTGCTGATTGCTGATTGACAGAGGTTTCTTTCTGATGCCGGTATCTGGTCCAGAGCGCGTGCATAAGTATAACTGTATCTTGGGTCTGTATAATTTCTTTGCGCTAAATTGTACTTAGATCACAGCGTGTAACTATCTGTATTTTACTTGAATAATACTTTGTGCTTTTCAACACATGTTCAAGGTCTAAAGTCTTTATTTTACTGTATGACTGCGTACGCAAATAGCGTAAATTTTAGAGGTTTATAGGCAGGTTTTAGAAGGTATAGGTAGGAGCATATAGAGGTTCAAATTCAGTATCCTTAATATGTAAGATCAGGGCCGTAACTAGGGTAGTACGACCAGTGCCTTGGCACAGGGCACTGCAGGGCAGGTTGCACTGTTTGGGCCTGGCAATTTTCCTGTTACTATTATTCTCACTTGTAACTTCCTCTTCTTTTATCCCCAGCATCTCCTGGCTTCCCCTATCTCTTCCCTGGGTTTTCCCCATGAGGCCTTTGCCCTTTTTCAGGTGCACTATCTTATTTCCCTATTTGAAAAATGGTGGGGGGGTGGGGCGCCAATGCTCTCTCTGGCACAGGGCACCAAAAAGTCTAATTACGGCTCTGTGTAAGATATAGAATCTCTACAATGTGTGTGCCTGTTTATGTAATTGAATACCTGTGGGAAGCCTCAGTGTTATATTGGGCCTGATTCTGAGTCACACGTAATGCAGATATTATTCACCTGTGCATGAGTGTAAAGGCCTGATCAGAGATGTGCACTAATGCCATCACCGCTGCGATCCCCTATACAGCTGCTGTGTGAAAATAGGTATCCAGTCATTAGGTCTACAATAAAAAGGTAGACAATGTTTGGGTAGACAATGGAAGTTAGATAGGCAATAGGTTGACAGGGTCTGAAGGTCGACAGGGACAGAAGTGATCACTTTGATAGAAGAAGCAGTAGCTGCTGCTCATTATAGCCGCGGCTTCTGATATGTACCCAGGCAGTCTATCGCCTTCCCCCGCCAGCTCCGCCTCCCCAAATGTCCCAAACTCCCCATCACTGCTACCCACAGTGATGGGGCAGTGTTTTTATAATGGCCAGAATACTATAAATATGAAGAAATATATATATATATATATATATATATATAAGACAATATATAGGGTTGACAATGAGCGCCTTCTGTGCTTAAAAGATAATCTTATTTGTAAGTAAAATAAATAAAAAAGTATACATATGTGTTGTCAAATATAAAGTCATTTCAAATTTGTGCAACACTTTCAATAAAAATGAGGTATACTGTATATAATGGAAAAAAGTGCATTATGCCTATGTAAACTTAATACCTATTGAGGCCAAAGTGCTACGTGTGCTTATTATACAATTCCAACTAAGTGCGAAAGTGCAAAAAGTACACAGAAGTGGCAATACCTACATAAAGTTTAGAAAATCATTAAATTTCTGAATAACATATACAATGTGTATCCAAAAAAAATATATATTTAATTTGATAAAAGACAATACATAAAAACAATTAATTTGATAAAAAAGCAAAACTACTATAGAAAAAATATAAGCTAATGGATAAAAAATTGGGGACATGGGATGAGGATGAGGATCAAAGTGCTTAATTGAAAAGGATGTTCAAAAGTTCATGAAGGTAAGTGGATAGAGCCTCCCAACATATTTCATCTGCTTCAGGACTTCATCAAAGGGATGTGGCTCTGGTGTGGTGTTCCAGCTTATAAACCCCACTAATAGGGACAGACTGGAGCTCATTAGCCCTCATTATGACATTACACAAAAAAAAGTCTTTAAAACCTGACTATGAGCTTATGTCCTTGGGTAGAATCACTATTATTAACTAATGTTATTAGTTCAGAAAAGTACAAAATCCCATCTTTCTTTTCTCTTTTGGGCGTCACTTCTGCCTTTCGGCGGCATGCTTTCCCGTCCATCACTTCCATGTATATATACATGTATTAATGTGTATATATGGCTCTCCTCTGTCTCCCTGGACCCCCCTGCAGTGATGCGGCGGTCTATGACTGCCGACATCACTGCCAGAATCACGCCCCAGAATGCCATGTGAACGGTGCTCTGGGGCAAATGTGCTGATAGTAATAGTGTGAGGAGGGGAACATATTTAATATTTTTCTATCTGCAAATGTGAGGGAGTGTGGGTAGATCAGGGGGGTAACTACAGGGTGGGTGGCATCTTTTGGCCAATGGGAGAGGGGGGGGTTATGCAGGCCAGTAAAATATTTATTTGGCTGGGAGAGTGGGTTTAGCTTTTTTTTTAACATATCTATATAGTGACACATGGGGGGGGCTGAATTAGCTAAACATTGTCCTTGGGGTGAGGGTGGGGTCTATGCCACAGTTATCTATTATACCTAGGAGAGTGGGAGTTGTTAATGCTGGGGTTCTTTTGATCTTTACAATGGGGTCCTTTGGACAGGGGAGTTGGGGGAATGCAAAACGGAATTTGTCCCAGCGGCTGAAGGGAGAAGATCCCGACAGGACAAGTAAGTACCTTATCCCGCTATTTCGACGCCTATCTTTAGTCCTGGGTCGGGATTCTAACGTCGGTAAATTAACTACATCCCATGCAAAACATTATAGGTATTTTTTTTAAACTTAATTAAATAAAAAATAGAAAAAACTTCAATTTCTGTGCGGTTTTGACGTACAAAATTTGTCAGTTAAGTGGGTAATAGGAACACTACCGGTCAGAAGGTCCAGGGCCACCACCTTAATATCTGGGCAATGAGTTATAGTTGCATTTGTTAAAAAAAACTAAAAAGTAAAAAAAAAATATTTTTTTTGAAACTTGTGTGTTCAGCGAATAATGGTCAGTGGGCCACTGCATTAATATCTGCGCAGTGAGTCGTAGTTGGTGGGCACTGGGCACTTGTTTTATAATAGATAAAAAATATTTTTTGCATGTGTATTCATTCCTACTAGTTGTTTGCTTCAAACAGTGCATCGCAGTTTGTGTGCATGTGCTTAAATTTGTGTGTGTTCAGTGAACTTCAGGCAGGCAATGATACAGTGTTTAACAACACTAATGGTCAGTAGGTCCAGAGCCATTGTTAATAATATCAATGCTGTGAGTCAATATGGATCACGATGATCAATCGATAAAACAGCAGGAGCAGCAACCAAGCACTGACGATACTACAGTAGTCCGTTAACATCTTCTACTAAAGCCAGTACTTAAGGGCATAGAGGGTTTAAGTCAGGGCATCTGAAATCAAAACAATATATTATATTACTAAAGTAAAAAAACATTACCTCTAATAATGGGAAAGTTTCCTGCCGAAAAACAGAAAATTACCAACATGGAATACACCACACATAGTGTCAAGGAAAGGCTTAGGCCTTGGCTTTTATTTGTGAGTGGTGGTTCTGCAATTGCTGTCAGTCAGGCATCTTCTTTTGCCTCACATGACAATGCAAGACCTTCTCACCCAGAGTCTAAAAAGGTATCAAAAAAATTAAAACTGAAAAAACTGTGCTAAAAAAAGCACTTTGGCAGAAGAACAAACTGTGTGCTCAGCAATGTAACAAATTCCTGAGTAGAGTCTAAGAATGTCCACAAGTGCTATGTGTGAGCCTGATCTTTCTGATACAGGACACATAGAGAAGCCTCCTTCCCCCATTTCCGCACCCTCTGCAAATGTGGGGGTGAGTAGCAAAAGTAAAAATGTTGACATAGAAATTGAGGATGCTACTGAGGAGGTGCAATAGGATGAAGGGGATATTTGTGTAACTGATGCCGTTAATGAGGATGTTGATCATGAAGATGTTGTTTGTAAAAGTCAGGCACCAGTGGAAGCAGTTTTTCTCTGTGATTAAAAAAAGACCATTGTCATGCCTGGGCATAAGACACAAAATCCATCTCTTATGCGTGGAATTATTTTGACCCAAATCCATACAACAATTGTCTTGCCATCTGTAAAGTTTGTAAAGCCATAGTAAGTAGAGGTAGGGACTTTACCATCTAGGAGCCTCCTCCCAGTTGTTTCATTTGCAGTGCATGCATAAAAAGTTTTTGGCAAATTCAGAAACTTTTGCTAAAAAAGTAACAAGGAGTCCAGTGTCAGTTAGCTCCCTTCTCTCTGCTAAATCAAAGCACCTGCAAGTTCCACAACCAACACCTATATTATCAATATCCACAATTATTATCAAAAGTAGTCCTGCATTCAATTTGATAAGGCTAAGTGAGTCCTCCCCATCCAGCATTCCTGAGAAGACCCCTTGAGTGCTAGGCCTGGTGCTGCTGCTTGGGGTGGATCTTCATCCCAGAAGGGGACCAAGAAACCTTCTACTAGTAGTAGTTTAAAGAAAAATTGACTGTAAAACAATCCTTTGATAGAGGAAGTAAGTATGACAGCTGTCACCCAGTTGCACAGCGCATCACTGATGCCATAACAGCTATGCTGGTATTAGATCTTTGTCCAATATCTGCAATTAATGCAGTGGGTTTTAGACAGTTAATTGAGGTCCTGTGTCTCTGGGACCAAATCCCATCTTGTTTCCACTTCACTAGAAAAGCAAATCCCAGCCTGTACATGGACGTTTAAAAAAAATTGAATTAATGGCCACAAAATGCCATTGTACCCACTGTCCACTTAACCACAGATATATCGACATGCACAACAGGGCAAACTAACGATTATTTGACTGTAACAACCCACTGGGTGTGTGTTTTGCCATCGGTACAGCAGAGCTGGGAGTCGGTCCCTGTAATCAGCTGTGTGGTCTAAACAAACCGCAAGCTGATTACTGTAAAAAAGAAAAAAAAAATAGTAAAAAAAAAAATGTACTTACCTGACTCCAGGGACCGGTGATCAGGCCTCCGGAGATAACTCCCCTCCGGTCAGCTGGTCTCCCATAGTGCACTGCTGCCTGGTCATCAGGTGATCGGGCCCCAGTGCAGTATAGGAGATCACCTGACCGGAGGAATGGAGAACATCACCGGAGTCCCAGAGCATGCAGGTAAGTGTAATTAAGGAAGAGGGGTGGGTCACGGGGGGGAGGGGGGTTCGTGAGGGGTCTGCGATCGTGGGGATGGGGCTTAGCGCTGGGGGGCGGGGCTTAGCGTCGAGGGGGGGAGCAGCGGCGACCGGTCGGTGCATGCGCGGGCACTTAATCACTGTATTTTTTGCGAAAATACCGTGATAAGGCTCCAAAGGGGATTCGCAGGGACAGAGCTTTATCGCAAGCTCTGTCCCTGCAAGGGATTTGTAGTAAATCCCTGTGATATTGCCTGAATTCGCAATGCGAATTTAGTCGTTAATATCACACTACAATCTGCATTCAATATGCAGATTGTAGTAAATAGAGCCCATATGGAGAATGTACCTTACTCAAGCACAGTGGAGAATGACTTCTGTGTTGTACAAGGTGCTGATACACATGTGAGGAGGGAACACATTGGTTGAAAGTTGTAACACAATGTTTGACAATGTTTTTTTTTCTTTTAGGAAGGAAAGCATGTGACATGTTTTCAGGGCAACCTCAGGGATGGCCACCTCGAGTCTGTACACCACACCTAGAAGGAGTTGGCGTGGAAAAACTTGGTGGGGTGTTGCTTGCTGAAGAAGAAGGCATAATGGGCCTGATTCAGCTTTGGGAATAGAGTAAGATATAGCAAGTAACTGTGAACCTGGACAAACCATGTTGCAATGCAAGGGATGCAAATACACACATTGGGCCTGATTCAGAGCCGTTCGCTATTTGCGGTCGTTCGTTCAAAAACAAGGGGTGGCTATTCAAATGATCTGTTCGCAAATTGCAGTCTGTTCACACCTCTAAGTCTGAACGAGCGAGCAAAACATACGCTCGTTTATTTGTTAAAAACGCCCCCTGGCCGCTCGCACCATACGTCATGTCCGCTATTTATTAGATTAATCGAGTACATCGACCAGCGTATGAACTGCTCGCTATTCTTGTGGTTGGTTTTGCTACCACAATCTTGCGAGCAGTTCTGGCTATAAAATAACCCAGTGACGTGGTCAATGACGCTGCTGTATTAATTATGCACACCCATAAAACGCCCGTTTTGACCTTTAAGCACGCCTGCGTTCAGATCTCCACTCCCCATTTTCAAGCACCTTCCCCTGTTACCACCCACATACGCCTCATTCTGTCACTCAAAATAGCAGGCATTCGCTATATTGCGAGCACATGAATTTCGGCCGCACTGACTGGTTCGCGCATGCGTATAACGATCCGTACGCATGCGCAGATGTGCGAACATTGCTCGGAACGAGCGTACTGCCGCTAGCGAGTGGCTCTGAATGAGGGCCATTGTTTTTTTGCATGTAGGGTAAATATTGGCTGCTTTTGCATGAAGCCCAGAAACACTGCATAACTTGGTGGCCGCAGCGGGTTGTCTGGGACAGTGGCAGCCGCAGGGGAAGTTTACATGCAGCGGCAGTGGTGGCTCTGGGATGTGGGGCGAGGAGGGGGGAATTGCTTACACACAAAGGCGATGGCGTGGACAGACACTGATGGGTGGGAGACACAGAGAAGGGGCTGCAGGCAGGAAGAGGGGATACAGGGAGCAGTGGCTGCGGGCAGGGAGCTTGGAGACAGACAGAGGCTGTGGGCTGGGAGCAGAAAGGGCTTAAATAAAGGAGAAATGTATCACAATTCCGAAAAGCTGACTCCGCAAAAAGACCAGCTTTTTGGAAGTAATACTTTAGGCAAGGAGGCATGATGAATGCCTCCGGACGATTCTTTGAACTCACAGCGAGTTCAAAACATTATTATCATTAATGATAATTAGAGATGTGCGCCGTCCCCCGTGTTTTGGTTTTGGTTCTGCATCTCCTTCGTGTTTTGGATCTGGATTTGGTTTTGCCAAAACCGACTTTGCGTGATTTGGTTGTGGAACTGTATTTTCTTTAAAAAATTTATAAAAACTGCTAAAAACACATAATTTGGCATTTTTTTGTTCCTACGGTGTTATTAACCTCAATAACATTAATTTCCACTTCTTTCCAGTCAATTTTGACCACCTTACAGCTCACAATATAGATTTCATCTAGTTTTGGGCCCAAAGGTTGCACCAAGCTACCTGACTGACTAAGCTAAGCGACAGCAGTGGGCAGCACAAACACATGGCAGTTCAATGCCCAACATGGAACATTATGAAACATATGTTTTCCTTAATCAAGAGGCCTGAAGGAGATGGAGTATGTATGTATGTAGTTGAAGGCAGGGGAAGGAAAGGTTGTTTTGTAGTAAATTTAATAAAATTTTTTATTCCGAAGCAAATAAATGATGGAAGAGGGGAGAGCATGGGTGAACAATATGGGCCTGATTCAGACCCACTCGCGAGCGGCTGTCCGCTCGCAAGTGGGTCGATGGTGCGCATGCGCGAGACGCGACGAGCGAAGGACTTTCCTTCGCTCGTTGTGTCTGATCAAAGGGGGCGTGCTGTCGATGTTGATTGACAGCACGCCCCCATTGGTGGGCGTGCCTCCCAGATGGGGGCGTTCCCAAGGCCCCACTGACTTCACTAGTGATGTCAGTGGGAGTGATTTTGGCTCTGATAGAGCCAAAATCACTCCGGCCTTGCGGTTGAGAAACTCAACCGCAGGCTTCAGCTCGCAGTGGCGATGGTCGCGATGGTCAAGACCATCGCGACCATCATCCTGCATGCTCGTATATGCTGTGGGTGGTGACCCACAGCTATACGAGCGTCCAGGGGGACGCTCCATAATTATGGAGGTGGGCCCTGATTCAGAGCGAGCGCTCTGGTCAGAGCATCCGGCTCTGAATCAGGGCCAATGTCCCTTGTTTTGCCCACAAAATCAACTTGGTGGTTCAGAATATTTTTTTAAAATTAAAGGGGCATGCAGGGGATGCTGTCTGTGGTCATAAAAATTTCTGGACATTTTCAGCATTCAGCAGCTGCATATCAAAGATTGTAGCAGCTGTGGCAGTTCAACTTCCAACATGGCACATCAGGAAACAAATATTTTTATTATTCAAGAGGCCTATTGGGAGTTGGAGTATGTATGTAGTTGAAGGCAGGAAAATGAAGGTTTGATTAGTAGCAAATTTAATTTATTTTTTTTATTCTAAAGCAAATTTATGAGGGATGAGGGGAGGGGAGTCATTTACAAAAAAATAAAAAAGTATTTAAATCATTTACATCAGTCCTTGCCCCAGAAGAATCCTTGAGCGCTACGCCTGCTCCTGCTGGGATTGGATCTTCATACCAGAAGGGGACCAGGAAGACTACCAGTAGTAGTTTAATAAAAACACTCTTTTGCAAGGGGGAGCAAGTGTGACAGCAGTCACACATTGCACAGCAGATCACTGGAGCCATAACATCTATGCTGGTATTAGATGTGTGTCCAGTATCCACCAATAATGCAGTGAGTTTTCATTTTAGACAGTTAATTGAGGTCCTATGTCCCTGCTACCAAATCCTATCTAAATTCCTCTTCACTAGAAAAGCAATTACCAGCCTGTACAGGAACATTGAAAAAAATGAATCAGTGTCCTCCAAAATTCCGTTGTACCCACTGTCCACTTAACCACAGATATGTGGACAAGCAGAACAGAGCAAAGTCAAGATTACATGAATGTAACAGTCCACTGGGTGGGTGTATTGCCTTCAGCGGCACCAACAGCAGCAACTAAGAAACAGCAGCTCATTCAAAGGCAGGCTACTCTGTGTATCACCAGCTTCACTAAGAGGCATACAGCTGACAACCTTTTAGAAAAACTCAGGGAAGTCATTGCAAAATGGCTTACCCCGCTAGGACTATCGTCAGGAATTGTGATTTTTGACAACACCACCAATAATATGAGAGCATTACAGCTGGGTGAATTCTAACATGTCCTATGTCTTTCTCATGTAATCAACTTGGTGGTGCAATTTTTTTTAAAATAAAATGACAGGGCCATGCAGGAGATGCTCTCTCTAGCCATCCAAAGCTACACAGCGAACTAGGACAGAGGAAGAGGAGGGGGAATGTTTATTGGAAAATACTTTCTGTGTTGTGCAAAGTGCTGAAACCATTTGAAGTAGTCACCTGTGAAGTAAGTTGAGATACTGCCAGCTTGAGTCAGGTAATTCCCCTAATTAGACTGTTGGAAATGCAACTTGAGAAACTGAAGGAGGAGCTGAAACAAAGTACGTTGGACTTGTAGATCAAGTCCTTTTTTTGCTTCACCAGGAACCAAGGATTGTCAGGATCTTCCAATCGGATCAATAGATTTTGGCGACCGTGCTCGATCCTAGGTTTAAGTAATACGTCATGTCTTTCTTCCCAACGGACACAGATCTGAAGAGCTGCAAAGACCTGTTGGTAAGCAAATTGTCAGCTCAAGTGGCACGTGATGCAGCAATGGCTCCTCCTTCAGTTTCTCCAGCAAGTACGGCAAGGAAAAACTAAACTTTCCATAAAAACCCACTGGTGATGCAGATGAGTTAACACAACCAAATTTTGACATCTGGTCGGGTCTAAAAGGATTGCCTACAATTAAATTAATGAGACCTCTACCGTGACTCCATCTGATATGGTCACCATTCAAAGAATGGTTGAAGACTATATTTAATGATAGCATCCAAATAGGCATGTCAGATAGTCTGTTTGACTACTAGCAGGAAAAAAGGCAATTTGGAGGCCCTTGCACAAACCAGCTTGGCTTTACTTGAGCTGCCCTCCCTCCAGTGTGTACTCTGAAAAAGTTTTCAGCACAGACAGGAACCTTGTCAGCGATCGGTGTAGGAGGCCACTTCCTCAAAATGTGGAAAAGATGATGTTCATCAAAATGAACTACAAATTTCATGAAGACCTTTACTGCCATTTACATCCAAAAATTACAGATGCACCTGTAATGGTGGATTCCAACGGGGACTTATTAATATTGTGTGAATATTATGTACACACTGATGAGGGTGAGGAATAGGGTGATGATGGCGACAACTTCTTGCCTCTGTAAAGCCAGTTGTGCACGTAGAGATCACTGCCAGCAATGTCCGCTGCCCATTAGTAACTTGTTTTGTGGGGGCCCAAACAAACCAACTGCTTCAAGTTTAATATTGTTGATGAAGGTGTTGGAGGTGAAGATGGCAGGTGCTTGGATCTAGTATAAAGAAGGAAGTTAGCTGACGTTTCAATGCTTGTTAGTACTTTTTTAGCCAAAGTTTCTGAATTTTTAAAAAACAGGGAGGAGGTTCCAAGATGGTTAAGGTTCTTACAGTATCTCTACTTAATCTGGATTTATAAAGGGTACAGATGGCTTGACAAATGTTGTCTGGATTTGGGTAAAAATAACTCCACACATAAGAAATTGATTTTTTTTGTCTTGCGCTCAGGCATGACAATGGGCTTTTCCTTATCATGGGCAATAACTTTTTCTTCCACTGGTGCCTGATTTACACAAACAACATCCTCATCAACAACATCATCAACATCCTTATCATCAACATAATCATAAACATCCTTATTAGCGTCAGCTACACAAATTTCCTGCTCATCCTGGTGCACTTCCACAGAAGCATCCTCTATTTCTATGTCAGAATGTTCACTTGTGCTTACATCATCCTAAGAGGCAGAACCACCAGTCATTATAAAGGCCAAGACCTTAGCCTTTCCTTGCCACTTCTTGTGGTGAAAGGCATTTTATGTCTTTATGCAGCTAACTTTCCATTTCATGTTTTTCTTTACCAATGTAAAATATTGGTTCTTTGATTTTAGATGCCCTGACTTAAGCCCTGTATGCCCTTTGGCATCAGCTTTAGTAGATGACGTAGACGCACTAGTATCATCATGACTGGTGGCACTGGCAGCAACTACAGCCCTAGTATGTGGTTCTCACTCTCCTCTCAACTGATTGTGCTCCATATCAACAAACACGAATGAAGTGGGGTACAGCACACACGTCAATTGTACCAATTTTAAATATTACACTGCAGTATCAATGACCTACAGTGTCACAATATTTTTTATGAATAAGAAAAGAATAACACACTTCGCTACCACTGACAGTGTCACAATATTTTTTATGAATAAGAAAAGAATAACACACTTCGCTACCACTGACAATGTCACTATATTTTTTATGAATAAGAATAAATAATAGACTGTGCTACCACTTAAAGTGTCACAAGTGTTTTTTATGAATAAGAATAACAATATGTGGATGATAAACTGTGGTCTGGCTGGCAGTGTCAGTGAACAATAATTTGTTTTACACTGGGGAAGAGCACCCCTGGATGAGGCAGCAGCCCCTTGATGAACAACACAGCACCCCTTTATGGACAACACAGCACCCCTTTATGGACAACAAAGCATCCCTGCGGAGTGTGGACGGACCACCTGCAGAGTCACAAATACGTGGATGATGGCCAGCATAGTCACAGAACAATAATAGTGTAGCTAACACACACAAAAAAGAGCTTTTTATTTTTTGTGGAATGATAATTAGTTTTTTTACACTGGGAAAAAGCACCCTTGGACGACACAGCACCCCTTTATGTAATTCAGTCCTAGCCCCAGGCCCTTTACGGACAACACAGCAGCAGCCCTTTATGTACAGCAGCCCCTTGATTGACAGGACAACAGTGACACAGCGGGATGATGACTTTTTGACTCATTTTGGAACCAGACCCGCTCATCTCTAATGAAAATTATGTAATGATGAATAGGCCCCCTAGTGTTAGGAAGGCCTACAATTATTTCTGCTACTAAAGGCACTGAATTATTATTGAGCTCACTAATAACATTAGTGTGCTCTTCTTGGCAAGATAGCATTGTCATTTGTACATGCCTACTCTCCTGAAAGTTGTGGGAGGCTCACGATTTTTCGAGCAGCCCCCCGCACACCCGGAAGAGTACGCTATTCTCCTGCATCCCGCCCACTTTGAGGAGGCAGTGGAGCTAATTAACTGTGGCCTTTACCTGTGGTGGGGCGGGGCCTAATGATGTATACAGTCGGACCACATCCCCCAAAGATGTCAACAGAATCTCCTTCTCTGGTGTCACAGCCAGGGTTTCTCGGCATGGTACCCGCCGGGTATTACCTGTGAGGTCGTTGTGGCGGGGGGTCTCTGGCAGCAGTTTGGCGAGGGGCATTGGCTGCGCATTGTCCTGTGCGGGCACATTGTCACTAGGCATGGTGAGGTCTGGCAGTGTTTCTGTTCCGTTGGCATGGGCGCCGTCATCTTGCCTGCGGCCATGTGATCCCAGCTGTCCAATCCTGGAAGGTCATGTGCTCATTCCAGCCAGTCACTGCGCGGCACTGAGAATTTAGGAAGGTCCAGAGCCTTCCTTCCTTTGCCAGTGCAACGTGTTTCTCAGCTGCAGCTGAGAGAGAGTACCTGTACCTTATCTGCCTGCCTGTTGGTTACGCTACTAGCCTCAACATTGCCTGCTCCAACCTGCTGGACTTACCCTGCACCCTCCATATACCTTCTTACCTGTCTGAGTACCTGAACCTGCTGTTTCCCTGCACCTTGCTTCATTTCACTCCAAGCTGGACTTCACTACCTCTGTCTGCATCAGTTACAGCTCACCAAACCTGCATTCACTTACAGCTCATCATACCTGCATTCTGTTTTAGCTCACCATACTTATACTGGACTGGTCCTGCCTGTCACTATCTGGACATTTGTTCATTAACCCTCACTACAGTTATCAAGTGCACTTTAGTGCTATACCTGGACTTTTTGTTTGCCATTCCCATGCCTTCTCAGTCACTTATTAAAAACCCCACTTTTTCACATAAGTCTGCTCCTGTCTGCTTCTATCACCACCCTGGGTCCACAACAAATTCAGAACCTCACATCTGGCTTCTCCCAGGGAGGAGATTTATAAAGTCGGCAAGTAGGGGTTCGGACCTCAATAGCAAAGGGCTCTTATTTGTAATAGAATACATGCATTGCTACCTCCCAGCGTTGGACAGAGGTACAGGGGAAATCCCCCGTGGGCCCCACTGCCTGTGGGCCAATCCTCTTCTTCTAGGTGTCTGGTTCCAGAACTCAAATTATAGATTGTTACTCTATTAGACGGTCAGTTGCCTGGGGGAGCAGAACCACAGATCAACATGGGGGCTTGGTTCCCTTCTATAGAAACTACTGTACACCAAGATTTGATTAATGGTTAGTCAAGTGTCTGTGGTGGCTGGCCACACCCTCTCTGGTGGATGACCACACCTCTTAAGCATGGGCCCCTGCCACTGCATTTTCCCGATGGGCCCTCCGTGGCTCAGTCTGACACTGCTACTTCCTTATCTGTACAAAATATTGTTTTAGCTTGTTTGTATTCCCATTAAACTATTTGGGTGTGCTGCATGTCACCTATTGAATTGATCAGATGTAGGCTCATGTTCTTGTTCTGGAGATGGTTATGGTGTATAAATCAAAACTAAACATTTCTTCATGTATCTACACAGGACTTAACTGCGGAGTATCCTGACTTTGAACATATGGGCATTCTGTTAGAAAACAAAGTGTAGGTGTTTGTGGAGCAGTACAATGTTTGCATTACTTATTATACAATTAGAGAAAAAAAAAAATAGCGTAAATTTTAGATAAAACATGACTTAATTAACACCTATAATAAGGCAAAAATAAGATGTCTAATTGATGACATTTGGATGTGAGGATAACCAAAAGTGATCTATAATATAATCTCCATGAATGCCTGTCTACCGCATGTGCAATGAGGGCCGGGGAAAGTTGTGCGCCCCTCGATCTCATTAGCATAGACGACTTACTACACCAGGGACCCCCATCCATCCACTAGATAATTAGCCAGTAACCCACCCATCCAATATCAACTTGTAAAATCACTCTGGGCTGCAGCTCACGGATGGAGACTGTGTAACATCCTGTTGTACAGGAGCCCAGTCACTGTCTACTATAATTAAGCAAACATACCTCTAAACATAAAGGATGACTGCGGGTAGCATGAAGGTGGCAGTGATTTATACAGGTATGGCAATCAGTGTGTGTATATATAGTAAAACGTGTCTGTGCATATATCCTCATTTCATACATACTGTAATATGGGGTGGTGAAGGGGGAAAGAGAGGAGTTTTTAAGTGAGAGAAAGAGGGAGTGAAATAAACAGAGAAAGGGAGGGGAGAGAGAGAATCTAGCAACCTGGTGATTGGCAATGGCAAGCCTAAAATACTACAAATACATTTTGTATGCACTGCACTGGTTAAAGTTTAAAATGTTAATCTGAAGGTTATTCCAAAGGTATTAAAAGTAATTTACATTCTTCTGGAGAATAACATATGAGTACAAGGAGACTGAAGTACTGCTGCAATATGTAGTGATATAGTAATAAATTACTAATAATAAGATTGAAACAGGTACACTCTCATGTAATAACTGATAACACAATAGCAAATTGACCGTGCTAGCCAATAGTATGGCAGATCAATATGATTGCCATTTACCTTATTAGCTATAGTGGCCATGTCGTATATTGTATAATTGTAATTGTTTGTGATGGAAAAACATATGGCAAATGGGTCTTCTTGTTGTCTGCCTAACTTTCCTGCAGTGATCACTTCATATACTGTGTGTGGGACGATTATTATGAAGTGCACGAATAGTTTCAGTGCGTTTATCCTACAGTTTTTTGTTTTTTTGGCTGTGGAGCCGAGCCTTTGCAACTTTGGACGATACACAGTGGTGCAAGGAAATTTATTTACTTATCGGTACTATGTCGGCATGGCCACGTGCCATGAGGTACATGGTCATGTGACACGCTCCCATTTCTTGGCGTTCTGGGGCATGCCCAGCACAATGGGAGCTGCTGGGCTGCCCACGGTCTCTCACGGGCTGACCCAGGCGTCGGGGTCCATCTTACTGCTGAGCGCTGTGACTCACTCAGCAACATTTGCCTGCAGCTAATGGCAGCGGTAAGGTTGTCAGGCAGCAGGGGCTTATATACAGAAGGCAATGGAAGGTGGTCGCCTCCGGGCGCCAGCCCCTTAGGGCGCATACTGACCTGCTCTGTTGCTCCAGGTTATGCTTCATGCATAGGAATAAGTAGGGAACCCTGGTGGCAAGTGCCACGGTCCTCCCTCTATCAGGGCCCCCATCCTGGAGTTCTGTCTCTAGGGATGGATCTCCAGCAAGGAACCACACCAATGTACATAAAAGGGCATGGCAAAGGCTGGAGTTCATGGCCCCTCCTTTCTTGGTTCTTCCTCCTCATACAAGCAGGAGGTGTTAGTAGTGAATGCAGTGGGGGAGGGTGTGTGTCTGGATGCTGCTGGTGTGAACTCAGTAGGAGGAGAGTCTGTTACTTGGTGCTGCTGGGGTGTTGAAAGTGAATGCTGTTGAGGACAGTGTGTTACTGGGTGCTGCTGGGGTGTTGGAAGTGAATACAGGAGGAGGAGAGTGTGTGACTGAATGCTTCAGGGGTGTTGGTAGTGAATGTGGGATTAGGGAAGTACGTGTGAGTGCTTCTGGGACTAGAATGTTGGTAGTGCATGCGAACAGAGGGGGGAACCAACAATTATCTCGCCTCCAGGCTCCTGGAATGAACTTACACCCCTGTTGGGCTGTACAGTGTACTTAATGGTACACCATACCAGCCTGTACAGCCTTCTTGCACTACTTGTGATGCAGAATCGTAAGTAGCACTGTCACATCTCTACTTGTGCCTAAAGGATCATAACTTGGTGATAACAAGGCTTTCACATGAAGGATGTGTTTAATGAGGGCATACGCAAATATACCTAAATGACAATACACCTGGATTCAGATGGATCTTTTGCACTAGGTAAGGGGCTGGTGCAATTTTGCACTGATAATGATGATGGTTATGATACTGAGCGTACGGATGACATGCTCTCCGGCACTCCAGGACATGATGTGCAGCTAAAGCTGCAGGATGTGTCACTAGATCTATCGTGCACAATCTAAGGATTTGCCGATCTTTAGATCATGCAGGATAGCAGACAGATGCTTGCATGGAAGGGATCAGTGAGACCTGTCCGTGCTGCTGTGTTTAAAAAACTAAAACCTGTGCAAAAAAACCAAACAGCGTGGCCCTTCCCCCAAAAGAGCAACCAGCCCTGGGCTTTATTGACTCAGGGCTGGTTGTGCAAAATACGGGGGACAAACAACGTAGGGGTCTCCTGTACTTAAGCGCAACCAGCACCGGGCTAGTCAGATCGGTGGGGGGTGCCGGGGATAGCCTGGTGCTGGTTGTGCTTAATACAGGGGATACCTATGTCATTTGTCCTCTTTATTAAGCACAAGCAGTACTGGGTCTCCAAAGGCCGGTGCTGGTTGATCTTTTGGGGGGGAATAGCATTTTAAAAAATATATTTTTATACAGGTTTTAATTTTTTCAAACACAGAAGCACAGGCAAATCTCCCTGCTCCATCCATGCATCTGTGTCGGCCAGCACATCCTTCATGTGCTTAATCCCCTTTTATTAGACACAGAATCGAGTAGTCAGTGATGGCTGAGATGTGAAACTCAAATTGAAATAGGTGTTCTATGTGGAGTCTTTGCGGCAGATTTGCACTTTTATCGGCCGTTAAAACAAATACGAATCCTTAGTAAATTTTAATGTCCTATTGATGTCTATGGCAAAAGGCTGCCGGGTTGAATCGATGGTCTATTTGTTTGAAAACATGTTATCGTTAAATTTCCAGGTGTTCTCGACCGAGTTTTAGACATCGAATGGAGCAAAGTCGGACGATTTTAGCGTTTAGTAAATTAAGAATATGCATTTAACGGCCGATTTTGCCGCATTTGATGTCAATCGAGATTAGTAAATTTACCCTCTGGTCTCAAAAAAGCCCGAGGCTGGTTGTGCTTTGGGTGGGGGTAGCACGCCGTTTATTCTTTTATTTTTACACTTGTATACATTTTTTTTAAATAGATGCACGGGCGGATCTCACTGACCCGTCCGTGCATCTGTGTCTCTTTATTTTTTTACACACAGATGCATGCATCATGGATCTTCCTGATCCGTCCATTCATCTGTCTGCTATCGCACACGATCGAATGAATATGCAAATCATTACATCGTGCACGATAGTTCTTGTATACATTGTGCAGCTTTTGCTGCACATTGTGTCCTGGAGCTGCCAGGGAGGTTTCAAGGGTAATCTTTAATGAGATTGGATCATTGCCTACATCGTACCGTGTGTATTGCCCTATTCCCAGTGAACACTGAAAGTTTTTTTTTTAACCTGTAATACATGTTTCTTGACATTTTTTGTATACTTTCACAAAAGTATCATGTCACTTATCAGGTTAAGGGGCCTATTTACTAAGCAGTGTTAGGAGACAGAGTAAAAAGTGATAAGAAAGTGATAAGGTGCCAGCCAATCAGCCCCTAGTATCTAGGGCACACGTACCTACTTTATGGATCTCCCCTCCAATGCAAACAATAGACACGTGCGAGGGATGTGATTCAGATGAAAGTGAAGCAGGAGCCGGAAGGTTATGCATACGCATGCGCAGAAAGTGAAAATCGGCCAGCTACGAGCGAACGCAGCATAGAGTTGGGAATAGAATGAGAATTAGCACCTAACTGTGAACCTGGACAAACCATGTTGCAATGCAATGGATGTAAATACATAATTTTTTTGCATGTAGGGTAAATAAAGTGCTATATCTCACTCTATTTCCAAAGCTGAATCAGGCCTTCATTTAAGGTGCCCATACGCGGGGCGATAAAGCAAGCGATCCGACTGATTGGTGCACTGTGTATGGCCCTGACATCGGGCCGAGCGTGCTCCCGCTTGGTCGTACATTGCAACCCCTGATTTCTCTGCAGGACCATAAGATCAGGGGATGTGATATGCGATCCCATTCATTGCTATGCAGGTGAGACAGGGGGGAGCCGGCATATCGGGCAGTCGGCCACCCGATCGCACTGTTTGTGCAGACCGCCCGATATGTCGGACGACGGATCCCCTGTCGCCTCGTACGGTGCCATCGCACAACACAATGGGGTATATTTACTAAAGTGCGGGTTTTTATTAGTTGAGTTGTTGCCTATAGCAACCAATCAGATTCTAGCTATTATATTCTAGAAGGTGCTAGATAATTGAGAAGTAGAATCTGATTGGTTGCTATGGGTAACAACTTCACTTCTACAAACCAGCTTTTTAGTAAAACATACCCCAATGTGTGGTCCAAATAAAATCCTAAAAATTCAGAGACAATCTTGTAGTGTTTTCTTCTCATTTTCGGCTTTGTGATCACTAGACAATAACTACTAAGATAGCACATTGTTTTCTTCCTTCAAATCAAATTATCCACAGCGAAGTTTATTTTATTAAAAATATGCAGACCAGCTGTACAGAAATTCAAAGCCAGACTTGCATTACACAATAGGAAAAAAGAACATATAGTACTGTCATTTCCTAAGAAGCTTACAGAACGTTCCTCTTGTTGTTCATGGCACGTTGAATTAATAGGTCTTTGTATTAATAAATATTTGCCTTAGCTTAGTTTGCCAAGACTAACACAATAAAAAGAATGATTAGGACAGCCAGAGCCCAGATATGATTTTCTTTTTCTTTTTTACAAATAGAGATTCTATAATAGTTAGTGTTCTACTTTTGCAGGATAAACACAACAGAATAAAATGTAATTGGGGTGTCAGTGGATAGACTGTACTGTATGCTCATGAATATTAGTGCAGCCAACACTGGAGGTAATTTACAAAGCACAATCTATCTGCTGCACAGTGCAAAACCAGCTTTGGTCATACGTTGTCAGGGCCGTAGCTAGGGTTGTGCGGCCGGTGCCATCGAACAGCGCACCACAGGTCAGGGGGCGCTGTTTGGGCCTGTCAAATTTCTGTTTATTATCATTCTTGTTTGTAGCTTCCTCTTATGTCATCCCCAGCATCTCCTGGCCTCCCTATCTCTTCCCTGGCCCTTCCCCATGAAGCCATGGCCCTTTTGTGGGTGCATTATGTCTCTTTAAAAAATGAGGGGGCGCCAATACTCTTTCTGGTAAAGGGCACCAAAAAGTCTAGTTACGGCTCTGTACGTTGTACCTAAATTTGTACAAGAAAGTCCTTTCTGCCGGGCGTGGCCAGGACAGGCAGGGTGTAAGGCGTGTCTCCATTTGTTTTTTCGGCTCAATCATCCTTATTTTACATCCAGTCTCTATTTTGTGGGTTTATTTCAGGAGCTGGTTAAGGCAATATTTCCCCTTACCTCACTGGATTGGTTGGGTCCTGTGACCCCTCTGTGGTGTTCCATGACCATTGGAGGATTCTTCGGCCTGGAGATGCTGGTGCCTGTGGTTTCCTCCTGTAGTCTGCTGCTCGCTGTGTTTTGAGGACTTGGCGGCTTCCTGATTTTGTGGGTTGGAGTGGTGCTGCCCTGCTTACACCTCCTTGGCTTAACTTTACTGGCCCTGCATAATTATACTAATGAACACTTGCCAACCTTCACGAGCTGATGATTAATTAGGTGCTTCACCCATGTGATCGGCAAATGGTGGAGTGGCATGGAGTGAGGGCTGAGCTCATTCTGTTTACTATTGAAAATGTTTGTTCCTCTGTCCCATCTTCACGCAGTGCCCTCATTTCTCCAATATCTATTGTGTCACCAGCACCATATATCACCACTCATAGTAATGTCCAATTCTTCGGGCTATCTCTGTTAAGCCACAGGTGTGAGTCTTGAGGGTAATGTCCTGCAACAGCCTTGAGGGCTGGTAGATCTTGGCTAGATGTGGCCATGAAGCAGCTTTGAGAGCTGATATGCCTTGGCTTGATGGGCCTGTGGGCCATAAGATATGATGCCGCCTTTGGGCCGTGCAACAGCATTGAGGGCTTGTATGCCTTGGCTTGCTGTGGCCTGTGGGCCGTAGAAAAAGATGCAGCCCTTGGGCAATGTAGCAGCCTTGTGGGCTGGTAACTTGGCTAGTTGTGGCCTGAGGGCCGTAGAACAAGATGCGGCCGTTGGGCCATGTAGAAGCCTTGTGGGCTGGTATAACTTGGCTAGATGTGGCAGATGAAGATAACCACTGGGGAGACACAGGCGTTGGTACGCAGGATTGCATTCTTTGGACGCTGGGGTGCGGCCTGTGCCACCGGGTTGACACAAGCAGCTGACGCTGGAGTGTGGCTTGTGCCGCTGGGATGACACAAGCAGTTGATGCTGGAGTGTGCACTGTGCCGCCAGGTTGACACAAGCAGCTGGCGCTGGAGTATGGCCTGTGCCGCCAGGTTGACACAAGCAGCTGATGCTGGAGAGCGGCCTGGGCTGCCGGGTTGACACAAGCAGCTGATGCTGGAGTGCGTACTCTGGAAACAGAGTACTGTCCATGCCACCTGGATGACACGAACGGCAAAAGACAGATATGCGGACCGTGCCGCCTAGATGACACAAACGGCAGGTAGATGGTATGCGAACAGTGCCGCCTGGATGACACAAACGGCAATATAACAATATAGGCAGGTGAACAGGAACTCGACTGGAAAACAGGGGACAAGGACAGAACCGGAAACACAAAAACTCTATCACCGGCATCGGAGCAGCATTCGCACCAGGAGGAAATAGATGTAGGAGCCAATCTGGATCACTCCCGGAATGATGGATAGGAGGTAGGAGGAGTTTCAGCGAATGCTCGCCCGGTGTTCGTCTTGCCCTACATTCGCAGTGCGGCGGCTTGTGACAGTCTCTGGAGGACTCCCAGTTGGGGACTTTCCTATTGTGTGATTCCTTTGCCTTGAACATATTTCAGGATGGTTACCAAGCGGATTGGCCTTGTCACAGTCTCCTGTTTCACCTATTTTTTCCTGGAGTTGCAGATGCTGACCTGAAACTTACCTACTCTGCAATTTCACCTGACTTATCGAGTCCTCATGCTTTTCAGTCTCCTGTTCTCCTATTTGTGTGGTGGGTCCCTACGTACCCAGCTTCAGTCTGAAGGTACTTGGACACCTCTCAGTTTCCTTATCTCCAGAACTCTCCTGGTCTGTATTTGTGGTTGAACCTTTTCTATTGCCAGATCCTTGGAACTACTACATTTTGTGTGGACTAGTATAGCCTTGCAAAACATTGGAGATGACTGGTGGTTATTCCCTCCTATTTCGTAGTCATTTGTTGTGCTGTGCTCACTAATGTACCTTATAACTTACTACTTCGCTGTATTGCCATGTGAGGTGCACTCTTCTCATGTGTGATTTATTATAATGTTTTTTATATTTCTATCAGCCTCCCAGGAACTTAGGCATTAATCATTTACCGAGGCACTTAGTCTTTACCGAGATACTATGTAGCTGGACGGCTCCTTGTTCTATGGTAATTTTTAGTCAAGCTCCAGTTAGATTATCCTATAATATTTTGTTGAGGGGTGGGAGGGTTGTTAATTAATGTAGTGTGGTTGGGGGGAGGCAGGTTTGATTAGGGACCCAGATATGCTATGGTTGGGGGTGTGGTATATAGGGTGGGGGTAATGTGGAGAGTTTGTTTGTTGTTCTATGCCATTGTACATATTTGGGGTTATTGATTGATGTGTACTTTGTTAATTTTTACTTTCACTTGGTATATTTAAGTGCTAGTTTATAGCAGTGGAGTTGTTGCCAACAACAGCCAATCAGATTCTACTTACTATTTATCTAGCACCTTCTAGAAGATAACAGCTAGAATCTGATTGGTTGGACAACTTCTAAAACCCCACACTTTCGTAAATATACCCCCTGCTGTTTTGGCATCTATGAGCCAGCCCTAAAGAAGCAGGTTTATGTGGTTTATTTCTCAGTGTTGAGATATCTCCCTATTTCAGCTATTTATACAGTGTTTTCTATTGTGGGCTGGGCTTCTATTATTATGATGTAATATTGTTCTGATACTGTGGTTTGGGGGCCGGAATGGTGCCTTTGGGTTCCCGTTTCACCTTTATTGTGCCATATGGGTTTCCATATATTTAGATTGTATGTGCAATAATATTTACTACCTGCCCACATTTGTCTGTGTGTCTTTTAGTCCACTGAGTTATTATTGCCCTTTAGTGCTACTTGCTATAGTGTCAGTTTACTAACTTAGGGGCCTCTGGATTTGACTGAGACGCTGATCTTCTGTACTGTGGGCCTGATTCAGAGCCGTCCTATTTAAATGTGGAGCGGCCTTTTGGACGCTCGCATAGCTGTGGGTTACCACCCACAGCTTATGCGAGCGTCCATGATGATGGTCGCGATGGTCAAGACCATCGCGACCATCGGGCTTGCGACGAGACCCTGCGGTAGGGTCTCGCTTCCGCAAGCCCAGTAGTGATTTTGGCTCTATCAGAGCCAAAATCACTCCCACTGACATCACTAGTGATGTCAGTGGGGCCGGACTCAGACGGTAGGCGTTCCCATGGGAACGCCTCCGTCTGGCAGCCATGCCCCCGGAACGCCCACCAAAGGGGGCGTGCTGTCACTCACCATCGACATCACGCCCCCTTTGGTGCGAGACCCCGAGCTCCCTCCATCGTGCGCATGCGCATTCGCCCAACATCGACCTGCTAGCGAGCGACCTTCGCTCACGAGCGGGTCTGAATGACCCCCTGGGTTTGTTGTACCTTTTTTTCTGTTCTAGAGGCCTGATTCAGAGCTGGACGCAATGTGAATTACAGATGCAGATCGTATAAGCACAGAGGAATCCATCACAGAGTGAGTGACAGACTGTCAGCGTTTGTGGGTGGTGATGGGTGATGGTCTGAAAAACGCATGCGTGTCTATCCATTTGAACGCTGTTGCATGGGCGTACATAAATTAGCCCATGCGATCTTCTACGCAGCTCTGCGAGTCAGGAGAGCTCACAGATCTTCCACAAGGGCAAGATGGCTGCTTGATGTGCATCAATGTTACTGATATTTGCACACATAAGCGACATGGTACGCATATGAGAAGGCAGCAGTGGGCGTCCTTATACTCGGATAAGCTTTGCAACCATTAGCATATTTTCGCAGCTGTGATGCGTACGAAAACACAGCTGCGATCACTTATGCTTCCATCTCTGAATCGGGCCCTATGTTTGTTGTACCATGTTCTTGTCTGGTTTATTGTATATGTTGTAACCTTCAGTGACAAATCTACTTTTCTTTAAATTGCTTTTTTATTTGTATGTGTACGTTTGCCATGTCCCTTGTTTATTTTGCTCATTGTGTTTATTGTGGTTGCTATTCTTCAAAACCTTATAAATAAAGATTTAAAAAGAAAAAGGTGCAACAGTTTGGCTCGTTTTGTGGAGTGACATTTTTGTAAGAAAATAAAGGAACACACTGCCATTTCCATTTCAGTAAAGGACTTCAGTTGTGCCCCAGACCAGAACTGGTGGCCTTTGAGTTTCATTCTATGCCTTCAATGGGACCCATGTTTAACTTCAACATAAAGTGATCAGTTGGAGGGCTGCCAAGAAATTGGGCAGGCCAGAGTCTAGGGGGCTTGACCACCAGATGGGCCGAGGCTACGTCTTGTCCAAGGTGTACATTTCCATGATGTGGTGCTCACAATGGTGAGCATCTCCCCCCCCCCCCTGCATTCCAGGGCCCCAAGAGCGGCTAGAGCTTATGTAATTCTCCCTTCTCCCTCTCATTCTAGGCACCCATGATGGGAGGTTGGACTTTGTTGTGAATTTGAAAGAGTTGCACTCTGTAACAGAGGTGCACTTCTAGGTTGTGGAAGTATCTCCTGAGGGTAGGAATATATCTTGAAGTGCAATGTGTTTGTCCTTTAAGGTGTACTGGTACAAAATGTTTCTGTAATTATTAAATAATATTCACTGTGTAGGCTATTTGTCCACTATAAATATTATAAACTTAGTGGTACAAATTTTTTTAATGATAATAAAATGCTTAAAAACACTGAGGATACAGTAGATCTGGAGTGGGCCTTCCTTCATGGTTTCCCTCTAACTGACCTCCTTTGGTTACCCCATCAGTTTCACCCAAAACTCCAGACATTCCCTAAAGCTGTTTTGGATACCTTAAATGTTTGGGATATTAAGCTTCCAACTCATGATTTTACTCTTACTGCCAGGACTGTAACTCTTTTAGAGTTTAGAGAGATCATTACATCATCTCCATATTGGATGTGTCTGGGTGTGGAATATCTAGCTGATTTCTTTTCTCCATGTTCTATTCTCCCTTTTGCAGACCTTTGTGCCAAACTCAATTTAGGTCCCTAGCCTGGTTCTATTTTCTTCAACTTAAACATTGGGTTTCCCACATGAATACTGGCCCCACTACTTTTCAGATACCCCCGAATCGAGTTTTCAATAGACTTCGAAAACTTCCTCCTGTAGTGCCATATGCTTTTGGTACTGCTTTCTGTCGCCCCCAGACTTGACAGATAAGACTTTTGTTCAGCTAAAATGGGAAACTGACCTCCAACGTACCTTCACCCTTAAACAGTGGGAATCTATCAATCTTTCCTCCTTTTCGCTCTCTAAGTGCACTAATCACACTAAAATACGCTATACCTGACTACCTCTATATTACAAATTATTACGTCTAATCTCTGCTGGCATCTCTTCCATTCAGATGGTACAATGTTTCATACTTTTTGGGACTGCCCTGTTTTACATCCCTTCTGGATTGTGGTATACGCTCTCATACAACATGTTTTAGGCCTTAGTTTAATCTGCTCGTTTTGTCCTTGGTCACAGTTTAATTTCTGCTAGAGCTACTAAAGCTCAACATTGGATTTCTCCTCCCCCCCCCCTCCATTTGCTAAAGTTGTCTCAAAACTCAATTTCATTTTGAAATGTAATCTAAAGAGGTTCCATACTCTACTCTTCCCCTATCATGAAGTGGTTTTCATGGCACATATATTTCACAGAGGGTAAGAGTAAGGGTGCCCCTCTCCCCCACCCCTGCAAACTCTAGTTCATGGAGCTCCTACTCCCCTTTCAATCTACATGAGTCTCCAATGGCGGAACCAGATGTTTGCTATATTAACACTATCACTTTGGGTGGTTTTTTTATTAGCATTATGTCTGTAGATGACCTGTCCTCCTACTTCACTTTTGGTTTTTCCATCCCCGTTGTTTTCCACCTTTCTTTTTTCTGTATTCCCATAATTTTTGCATATATTCAATAAAAATATGTTATATGGAAAAAACACTGAGGATAAATGCAAGAAACATTATATTTCTTTATTGCTGCTGCACACAGACATAAACTACATGAGCAGGTGTTTTTTCATTTTTGACACACAGATATCTTGTAAACAACCTTTTTGCAGATTGTGAGGTTTGGATATTATATGTTATATTTAGATATGAGCGCTCTTCCCACCTGTCTAATTATCCATTCATAATAGTTCGCAACCTTTGTGTACACTCCAGGGAATCCAGCTTCGCCACAATTCTCACCCCAGCTTACTACTCCCCAAACATAGGCCACATTATTGGCATCATAGCACACTAGTGGTCCCCCTGAGTCACCTTTGCAGGCATCTATAGATCCATCATAGGTACCTGAAACAAAACATAAAACATACATTTTTGTAACATATTTATTTTAAATATTTCAAGATAAGTTATTTGCATTACATTATAACACAGGAGGCACTATTATGTTAAGTATGATAAATACTTCATAAATTCACCTTTGCGTGGTGGAAGGACTCATGTGTTTAGCCAAATATGCACTAAGAACCTCAAAAATGCCCCATATTATTTGCATTCTATTGTATGTGTTTTGACTATCAGTGTTCTTAGGTCCTGATTCATTATGAATCGAAACTGCGAATGCAATAGCAATTACGTATACAGTCTCACTGCGACAGAATGTTAATCCATTTCGATCGCTATGCCATCACAGCACCACACAGGGATGCCCACCTTACCTTATACATATCCGTAATGTTTAGCAAGACTGCGAAAAGATCGGTAACATTGAGTACAATCGCAACCTCACGCACACTTGCACAAGCTCTGACCTTACTCAGAAATTGCTAACCTCGTTGGACGCTGTGAGAACACAAGCTGCATACGGCATTGCAGTGGCTAATTTATGCACGCCCCTGCAACGGCGTTCAAATGCACTGGCACTTCTGCGTTTTACCGACCACCCCGTCACCTCCCACAAACGGCACTTCAATCACTCTGCAATGGGTCTGCATAGTCAGATCACAGTCCCAATCGCAGGGGCTAGTAAGTGCACGTGCACTGCGATACATACGCATGCACAGATCGCAACAATTGTCTGATGGTGTGCGTAATCGCAGTTGCGATCCTTGCTGAATCAGGCCCGTAGTGCTTACTTGTGCACCAGCACCTTCTTTTTCGTGCATGGCACTACAAATCTCAGCATGGTAGCACCTCTTATTATGTATAAAATTAGGGTGTGCGTTCCAGACCCTCCCCTATCCCCATTAAATTAATATTAGGAAATCACGAACAAAAAATTACAATATTTATTTATTTTTATAAAATGATTTCAGGAGTATTACAAATAAGTAGGAATTGCTGGATAGTATTAGTGGGACAGTATTTCTATCAATATTATATGAATAATTAAAATGCAGAGGTCCTATTTATCATTCTCACCAAACCATTCACATAGTATATACAGCAGTGTTCAACAAGTTACATACTCTGGGCTTGATCACAGGTCAAATTGCATTGCACGCTTGGAATAAATGCAGATCTTCACTTGTATTCAGACGTGCCCACATCTATGCGCTTGTGGAAGTAGCCGTCATCACGATCAGCTTACATGTGGACAGTTCTCTACCTGGTGCAAGAGATCAGACAGATCTCTGCATATGCTTAACTCTGAATAGCCTGCAATTCCACCTACACGCCTATGTAACACTTAGCCCACCTGCGAATTCCCCGTTGCCACCCAGTTACACCCACTCAGCCAAGTGTAGATGCAGCGGAATCACCGGTTATTGCTGAATGTTGCATATGCTCATCCGCAAAATGGACTTGCGTGCAACTCTGACTCAGCCCATTCTGTCTACATCGGTTGTATCCGCATAATGACCCCATTCAATCTGCCAGCCTTGTGCCTCCATTCACTGTGCCTGCCCTTTGATTATTGTGACTGCCCTATACTTTCCATGGCTATGGTAATCTTGAGTTCCCATTTTTTTATGCCAACTAAAGCCAGATTTAACACAATGCATTCAATATATGTGCCTACATGTGACCTTCTATACAGGGTGGGCCCATTGGACATCCTCATGCCGCACCAACATGGCAAAGACTGAACAAAATAAAAAGAATGTTCATGACAGCCATTGTTCTACAAACAGAGCTTTCAAAAAAGTCTTCCAGCAATCACTCTCATCAGCACCTCCAGATGTATAACCTATACAATCTACGTTATTCTTACAGTGCAAGCACATAAAGAAGCATAGATTAACCATTGCAATCTACATTACATATACGGAACTTGCCGCGCTCTTTTAGTTCTCTGCCAGAGTGTCTCCCCTAAACCATGAAGCCCTAAGTGATTGCCTGGTTCCACCTAATGGCAACATCAGCCCAGCTTGCATGCATAATATGGAGAAATATGATTACTTTGTAATAAGAGGAATTCCTGTACAGCTCTGGGTGATGTGATCATTTCATCATTTAGTGTAATTTCATAGCATTACAACAGTACACACTAATTATGTGTCTACCAATTGTAGGAACAATATTTTGCACAATAATATTATCCATAGTATGAGCTGAGCTAAGCTTTTTTTTATTTATACATATCATCTAACAGCATTTTATATTGTACAGTAGTTGGCTGTGAGAGAGACTTTGTAGCACAGAGCAATAATTGTTTAGTACAGGGGCACAAGTGTAAGTGGCTAAAAGAAAGGTATTTAAAATCAGTGGGTGATATGATCCTAATTTAAATAAAAGATGTCTGTTGGCAGAGGACTGGTAGGACTAAGGGCATGTGCAATGCATAAAAGGGGTATGGATATTTCATAGTCCGGATTGAGGGCATAAAAGGTTTTGATCCTTAAGGCTTCCGGCATGTCTATGTGGCTCTAATGCCAGCCATGTGTCTCTATTGATCACTAAGTGATGGTGTGCCTTTTTTGAATAAATCATCTCCCAAATCTGTGCAAGATTATGACATACGTTTAAACTTACTACCCATACTGTGGAACTAGTTGCTTGAAAAGCAGAAACACAATCTCCTTGGTCGCGAACCACTGTTAGGGCATATTGATCACAATCTGCACTTTAAATGTGGATGTGATGAATATATCACGTCTATATTTGCAATGTGGATATTAGAATTTTGACGGAAACTTAGTAAGAAGATCTTGCTTGGATAAGAGCCCATCCTGGTGAAGAGCTGGAAGCAGAGTGAGAGCATACCGCTATCACTCTGCTCCCTTGTTCAGGTCTTCTGTGCGTACTGCGCATATGCGGCCATCGCATTCCGGAGCTTGGGAAATCCGATTGCATTGCAGCTCCCATGCTGCGATCCCTCTTTGGTACCTGTGGGATCCTAAATATTTGTGTATACACCAAAAACATGTGTGTTTTTCGGGGGATATCCTACAAATATTAATTGGTAAATAGGTCCCATCGTTATCCAAGCCTACTTCCATAGCTACTACAGAGGAGACTATTCAGCCACTCGTCACTCTGGAATGGTAAAAGTGAATTGGACTATTAGTATGTGGGACAGCAGCACCAATACAATAGTTGGGTAAAATGTGCTTAGTCATGCGCTTCTCTACTGAAGTGCAACTAAAAGGCGCAAAATGAGTAACATTAAAAATAAACAATGAAATGTGATCTCTGCCAGCTACACTATGAGCTACTGCAATAAGTCCTTTTGTGATGTGTGCTCCCTAAAATTATGTCCTCTGCACCCCTTTATCTCATTTCAATAATCATGGCTTTAATTTTATATCAATAATCTATTTCTTGTTCTATTTTGCAAAACTAGGTGCACAGCATGGTCCCTACTCAGAACCTAGCAAAGAGCACGCTGACACTCACCCAACACAGAGTCACTGGTGCAAACATCTGCTATTCAGCAAATGCCGCTATCTACAGTACATCCTCATTAACAATTACTTTCTACTACATATAGGGCCTGATCATGAAATCTCATGGAGCTGATATGTCTGGTGGAAATGTCATGGGAATGTTGTGGGCGTGTAAACAGACATCCGCGTTCTTTTGGAGTGTGTAGTTGCAGGTACAACGCCTGTTTCTGATGGATCTTTTGCGCTTAGCATGGGGTGGGTGTAAGTGACCATACTAATGATGATTGTTATGGCTACGGGTGGACAAACAGTTGATAGGCTGGCCATCCGCATGACGGCGGCTGGTCATCATTATGCTGTCATGTGGAGGTCTGGAGCTGTAGCTCCATCCGCCTGTTGATCTGGCGGTAGATGCAGTTGCATTCAACTAAGAATCAGGCACTTAGGGGCCTATTCATGATGTTAATTATCAGGGTCCGAACGGACCCCGATAATTAACATTCTAATTCGCCGCGGCCACTGGAGCAATTCAGCATTGCTCCAGCGTGGTGGCAGCTGATGTGAAATCCTTTTTGGAGCAGTCAATCTTTTCACTGCTCCTGTCGGAGCAATGACGGCGGTGCGCATGCGCGATCTACAGGTCACGCATGCGCACAAGAGCCCCGATGTCCAGCGGAAGGAGACGGACACGGGCGGAGGGATCTGAAAGGATCCCTTCTCGCAACCCGGACCTACTTTCCATAGGGTGTTGCAAACCCCAAGCGGGGGTATTCGCCATCTGAAAATGGCGAATGCCCCCGCAGTCAAGCTCCGAATATATATTATTTTCGGAGCTTGATGAATTCTGTCCCCATACTAGTGTATGGGGACAGAGGGCCATTCTGCAAACAGAAGGTAAGTAGGAGATATCTGTGATATCTCCTGCTTCACCTTCTTAATGAATGGCCCGAATACTTAATTGTCACAATTGCAGGTGAAAATTTGCTTTTTCACCTGCTTTTGTGACAATTAAGTGATGATGAATAGACCCCTTAGCCTGTTCTGCTCTACATAAATGAGACCCAAAGTGTGTACAGAAATTAATAATACTAATATGCTTTGCTATCAATAGTACTCTATTGATAATGTAACCTATAGCAACCAATCTTTACATTATTGTTTAAATGACACAGGAAAAATAACAGAATCAGCATGGTTGTAAGGAGAACAGCACATTTTTCTGTGCACCTGCTTTCAAAAAGTGCCCAACAGATACAAGTCTTACCTGCACATTCCATCTTATCAAGGAAACGTTCCTTGTAAACAATAGAACAATTATCCATCAGACTAATATGACCCCACTTTAGATGAAACACCTTGGAAAACCCTAAAAAGAAAGACATGACAAATAAACATAGACTGTTAAGATATTACTAAATATATTTTTCATGTCAACATGTTTCATATCATAATTTTTACAATATATAGAGTTTATCGTAAGGTATTAGTAATGGAAATAGTTCATCATGCAGTTCATCGGGCGATTGGTATCATTTACAAAAATAAATAAATAATAATAATTAAAAAAAATAAAATAAATAAATATATATATATATATATATATATATATATATATATACATATATATATTACACATCCTATAGGGCTCATTTAAACATGTACAATTTTGCTTAGGATGCACATTTCCACACTGACAATGCGCACCCAAAATGCGTACACTTGCATCTCCTTATGGCTGGAGAGACAGAACATGTATAGTCAAGTGCAGTCTGACTGCAGAAAAGGTGTCTTCTGCTAATATGACAATATTTGTGCCTGCTCCCATCTTGCCCACCTCATTAACCTCTCCCTCTCATCAGGCACTGTATCTTCTGCATTCAAGCATGCCCTTGTCTCCCCCATTCTTAAAAAACCTACCCTTGATCCTAACCTTCATTCTAACTACCGACCCATCTCTCTCCTCCCTTTTGCCTCCAAACTCCTTGAGCGGATTGTCTACAACCGCCTCACCACTTTTCTTTCATCCTACTCCCTCTTTGACCCTTTTCAGTCTGGCTTCCATTCTCTCCACTCCACTGAAACTGCCCTCACGAAAGTCAGTAATGACCTCCTTGCTGCCAAATCCAGGGGCCACTACTCTCTTCTCATTCTCCTTGATCTCTCTGCTGCTTTTGACACTGTGGATCACCCTCTCCTGCTGCATATCCTTCACTCCCTTGGTCTACGTGACACTGCCCTCTCCTGGCTGTCATCCTACCTCTCTGACCGATCTTTCTCAGTTTCCTCTCATGACTCCTCTTCCCCCCCACAGCCTCTTACAGTAGGTGTTCCCCAAGGTTCTGTTTTTGGACCTCTTCTATTCTCCCTCTATACTTCCTCTCTAGGTGAACTCATCTGCTCTTTTGACCTCCATTATCATCTCTATGCTGATGATACTCAAATCTACATTTCCTCCCCTGATCTCTCCCCCTCTCTTCTGACTCGTATCTCCAACTGTCTCTCTGCCATCTCTTCCTGGATGTCCCAGCGATTTCTTAAACTTAATATGTCTAAGACAGAGCTGATCGTCTTCCCACTCTCCTACATAACCTCACTTCCCACTATTTCTTTATCAATTGATGGTATAACTATCTCATCTAGCCCCAAAGTGCGCTGTCTTGGAGTTATCCTGGACTCATCCCTCTCCTTCAAACCACATATCCAGAACCTTTCACGGTCCTGTCGTTTCCATCTCAAAAATATTTCTAAGATCAGACCCTATCTCACCCAGGATGCTACAAAAACCCTCATACACTCACTGGTCATCTCCAGATTGGACTACTGTAACCTCCTCCTATCTGGCCTCCCCAAATCCCATCTCTCTCCTCTCCAGTCAATCCTTAATTCTGCTGCACAGCTTATCTTCCTCTCCAAACGCTCTACATCTGCCTCCCCTCTATTACAAGCCCTCCACTGGCTCCCCTTCCCTTTTAGAACCCAATTTAAGGTTCTCACATTCGCTTACAAAGCCCTCACCCAATCTTCCCCCATATACATCTCTGATCTCATCTCCCTTCACTCTCCTCTCCACTCTCTTCGTTCAACTAATGCATGCCGCCTTTCATGCCAGCTGATTACTTCCTCCCACTCCCGCCTCCAAGATTTTGCCTGCACTGCTCCCCACCTCTGGAACTCTCTCCCACTCCCCATCAGACTCTCCACCTCTTTGCAATCCTTCAAACGGGCTCTCAAGACCCATTTTTTCATCAAAGCCTTCCAGCTGTCATTCTAACTCCCTGATACATACACCTTCCTCCCCATCTGTGTCACCCCTGTTTGTCTTCCCCTCCCCTTTTAGAATGTAAGCTCTTATAAGCAGGGCCCTCTAACCTCTTGTACTTCTCCCTACTTTAGTTTCATCTACTTCTTACTCACCACTAGGGCACCTAACACTTGGTTGCTTATGCTCTGATGCTTATCTGGGTGTTATGGTCACTAATGTAGCAATATATATTATCCATGTCCTGGTCCTGTATTGTATTGTTCTGTAAGTCGCTTGTCTACAACTTGTTTATGTGCTTTGTAAGGCGCTGCGGTACATTTGTGGTGCCATATAAATAAATGATAATAATAATAATAGATGCGAGCATATCTGCAGAAAGGTTTGCCTGATGTGGCTAATCGAACCCTGGATCAAAGACCTTTGCAGTGTAAAAAGACAAAGAATATATATATATATATATATATAACTTTTTACTTTTTTTTAATGTGCAAATATCTTGTACAACTCAGATAAGCATGTACATTTTTAACTACGCAGTTTACATACTAGCTAGGATACCCAGCATTGCCTGGATTGAAGACTGGGCCCTGAAGTGCACCTGCAGCATTTTATTTGTTTACATTGTCCTTGCCTATAACCCCATTCCATTGATCCTGAAAAGGATTCCACTGTTTGCTAACATGCATGCAAACAGTGGCGTAACTACTGTGGGTCCAAGGGGTGCGGCTGCTATGATGTCCGAGCTGTCTCTGAGGCCTGCCGCTCCCCCTGCACCCAGTCACGCACACAAGGTGTGCCGGTCCAGTTATGGCTGCTGAGGGGGGGCCCAGGTGAAAACTGTTTTGATTTGGTGCCGGCCCGCCACCTGATTACAGCTGGCGCAAAGGCAGGCAGACATGGAGAGACAGCGCCAATTTTTGCGAGGCATTCAGAGATCACAGACCAGCAGGCAATCAGCAGTGGTGTCTCCTGATTGGCTGCTGGTCCGTGAGCTCTGATTGGCGACCGATGCCAGATTAAAATTGTGCTGACGCAATCTGTCCATGTCTGCCGCTGCCTGCCAGTACACCAGCTTTAAGTAGCTGGTGGCCCGGCACTGAATCCACACCTGCTGGCTGCTGATGGTGCACAGGGGGAGGCAAGAGGCTGCTGAAGGAACATAGGGAGCTGAGTTGCTGGACGGGGCATAATGTGTAAGGGGCAATACTGTGTGGCATAATGTGTAAGGGGCACTACTATTGTGTGGAATGTGTTTATGGGGGCACAACTACTATGTGGCATAATCTGTAAAGGGCATTACTGTGTGGTATAAAGTGTAAAGGGCATTACTGTGTGGCATAATGTATAAGGGGCACTATTACTGCGTGGCATAACCTGAATGGGCTCTGTGAGGCATAACATGAATGGGCTCTGTGTGGTGGTAAATGTATGTTTTATTTTTGCCTCTGGGGATGGACTTTTAAAATCTTGCTATGTGGCCCATAAAGTTCTAGTTACACCCTTGCATGCAAACACAGAGGGCTGACTAATATATATGGTCACTTTAAAAAGGACAAATTCTGGATTTAATAAGAACTTGCATGGGTCATAAAGTTTGACACTTGCACAGACTGTCTGTGAGGTTAAAATAATTTTGTAGCTTTCACACATGTTTTTGTGCAGACTGACAATTTCCACTGTAGCCAGCCCCGAAACCTGTGTAATGTAAGAGTGTCCCAGTTTTATGGGATTGTGTGACAGTGTGTGGCCCTGACGAAGTTCAAACCTAGACAAAAACCTAATTCTGGTCAAACTATACCACCCTGAACAAATTTGGTGGAGCTAGGTCCAAAACTCTGGGTTTACATAAAGGACAAACAAATAGACAGACAGACATGCTTTCTTGCTTATTATATAGATTATATAGATATGTTTTGGATGCTATTATGTGCAACTCTATATGAGCCTGCTAAGTGTACAGAAACATAGCAATTCCAAATCAATAAAACTGTGTTACAGATGATGAACTTGATGTTTTATGTTTTTAGCAATTCTCATAATGTACCATTAACAGTGATTACAATTTTTCATTTATGAAAAAAGCATTTTCAAAATGAACTGTAGCATTATTGCAACAATATTGCCAGATCATTATAATGACAGCATCAATGCAGAGTGGGGAAATCATTGCCATGAATGGATTAATTAACAGAAAACACTTTGATTACTAACAAGAAATATATAAATCATACCTTCTGCACGTCCCCATCCAGAAACTGTACAAATTTCTCCCACCTTGAACTGATGTGGTGACCAGGGAACACAAGCAGTTACAAGGTTATTGTTAACTTGCATACATTTTGGGTCTTTGTATATATTGGTGACCTCCAGAAGAGCTATATCATTTTCATATGTGCTAGGGTTGTATCCTTCGTGGACTTTTACAGTTTTCACTGGGAAAGAATCTACATCTTGGTCATAAGCCAGACGATCCAACAGCTCAACAATTATTCGATACCTCTGGGGCTGGTTTTCCCTGTAAAAAAATAAATTGTCTATATAAAGATAATACATTTAAAATAATATATATATCTTACATATAAAACTAATTGGTCTGCTCGACTATCTGGTTATGCATTTAGACACCCGTGAACCATTTGGGATGAAACTAACACTAGGTGGTACAATTGGATCCTGGCGAGGTTTTAGGGGGGTTATGGTCCCTGTCAGATCACCCGTTGGTGTACACTGGGTAGAACTTTGACACAGCAGGAGGAGTAGGCAGTGTTTCAATTAGGTTTCAAGTACGTCGAGGTTTGGCTCCCACTCGATCAACTGCCTAGCATGCCTGTGGATTCCTCGGCTGGTCGGAAGCAGCCCTTTCTGACCCGCCCCGGATCTGCGGGCATCAGTAGCGGGTAGTCCTACGCATTTAATAACGTGCAGTGTCATAAGGGGTAGGCTGTGGATATAGGCATATCTGCATGCTCTGCAGGAGCGGTCACCCAGCCAAGGAGTGCAGGCAGGTCTGCGGCGCAGGGACAGGTTGAGAAGAATAATGCAACATGCAGCACAGAGGTGTTCAGTAAAACACTGTCGCTGATTCATTTGGGGTTTTTGAGGAGCTGGTCGGGTCGTTATCCCCTTGGGGAGAAAGCAGCCTTTTTCGTGGCAAGGTTTTGGCATTGGTTTTCATTTATCTTTGACACGGGAGATATCCGAGGTTTCTAAGAGAAATCTAAAATCGGCGCGTGACCATCCAAAAGTCGTTAGGTGTAAAGTGGAGGCGGAAGCCAGGTTGGGGCGCATGTGTGGCCCCTTTTGCTTCCCCCCTTTTGAAGGATTTATGTGCACCGCCTTTAAGGGAGTGCCGTAGAAGAAACCGGGTAAATTTTGTCTTGATACAGCATCTCTCTTACCCAGATTGAGGGATCGGTCAACCACACATTAGATCCGTCAGATTGCTGCGTCGTTTACCAATCTTTCAAACATGCCCTGGAAATAGTACAACGTTTCGGGGGGAGGGCTCTACTAGCGGATATCGAATCCGCTTTTCCGGCTGCTGCCCATTCACCGCAAGTCCTTTAAATATATGGGCTTTGAAGTTGCGGAGCTCAATTACATAGACAGATGTCTGCCGATGGGCTGTTCCATTTTGTGTACTTTCTTCGAGTGTTTTAGTTACTTTTTGCAGTGGTGCATCCAGGCGGGTATAGGACATACTTGTGTGTCCCACTACCTGGATGATTTTCTGCTAGGGGGGGCCAGTAGATACCAGCGTTTGCAAGGATTTACTCTTTTCCTTGCAGGCCTTGTTTGTCGTTATGGGAGCCCCGGTGGCTCATGACAAGACAGAGGGTCCAGTTATGCGCATATCTTATTTGGGTATAGAAATCAATACCATGATAGGGTTATGCCGCTTGCCTATGGAGAAGATGTGGCATTTGGGGGAGTTTCAAGAAGCATTCATTTTGGCAAAAAAGGTTTTGCTAATGCAGTTATAGTCGCTGTTGGGTCTCGCATTTAGAGTCATACCTAGGGCTCGGGTTTTCTGTAGACGGCTAGAGAGAGCCACAGCTGGGGTTAGGAATCCTCATCACCTCATCTGCATCACTCTGGAGCTGAGTGATGATCTGCACATTTGGATGGTTTTTATGCGCGAATCTCCTGGCACCTGTAGCCAATTCCAACTTCAACTGTTTATAGATGCGTTCGGTACCTTAAGTTTTGGTGCATTTTTGAAGGGGAGTGGTGCACGGAGCCTTTTCCGGATTCTTGTGGGGTTCAGGGCCTAACCAAGAACATCCTGCTTTTAGAGATTTTCCCAATTGTAGTGGCGGTTGAGCTGTGGACTAACAAGCTTTGTGTCACGGCTTGGTGTGCGCCCTGACCCGGAGTGGAGTCGGATGGCGAGTGAGGGTTCGTTTGCGGGTACTTGAAAGCAGTCGGTCTTAGGGGGGTATGACTCATGAAGGAATGGTATACACGAAAGGGTGAGACAAAGCTGGGAGATGCTGGCGGTACTCAGAGAACCAGGGTAGGCTGGGCAAATAGGGGTAGACGGTGAAACTGCAGGAACACACTGGAGCGATGGCACTTTAAGGAGCAAGGGAGCACAGAGAACTAGCTCACAGCATACGCTGTGATAGACGTTGCACTGGCAACTAAGGAGCCTCTTGACAAACCTATTAGTACCCTCAGGTAGTGCAGGATTGGCTGCTAGCCTCCCTAGCCCAGGCTGTTACCTGATTGGCCCAAATCAACATGTGGCCCAAATCCAAGATGGCCACGCCTAGTGGTCACCGTGCGGAAGCGCTGTCAGTCTCATTCCCTCTCACCTGCCTCCAGATGGAAGCCCTTAGTCTGCGGAGGCTCACAGTACCCAGCACTGCTCTCCAGGACCCTGCACCCCTGCCGGAGATGCCGCGCCAGAGCGCCCGGAGCGGTAAGGACCGCGATCTTGGCAGCCTGTCAGCCATGATCGTGACACTTTGCAATAGGCAAATCTTGTTTTGGTGATAACTTAGGCATGGTACAGGCTGGCACTAATCAGGGATGGACTTAGATCCGGCCTTACGGTTGTTTAGGCATTTGATATTGCTATGTGTGCAAATGAATATTGAGTTTAGGGCACGGCATGTTTCGGATGTTGCAAACAAGATAGCGGACGCCTTACATTGTTTTCGGTGGGAGAGGTTTCATTCGCCTGCGTCTCCTGCTAGTTTACATGGTTTAACCTGCCCCTTCCATGCCTGGCGAATCATCGCACCGGCATCAAGGGCCTCACTCTGAAGTCATTGGCACCTAGCACCTTAAAGACCTACATGGCGGTTTGGTACGATTGGCAGGGTTTTTTAGCTTCCAAGAGCGGGGGAGGTAAGATGGTTGATGATTGTATGGCAGAGATTGTCTGGAGCTGCCATGAAGGGGGTCGTTGTAAGGTTATGTCTGCAGCATTATCCGGTATCTCTAATTATCCAAGTTGCACGGTTTGGCGGATCCTGACAAATCATTTATACTAACCAAGGCATTAAAAGGGTGTGCAAGGGAGCGCTCTAACACAGGCCCCATCAATCCGGCCCTATTACAGGATTTGATTGGGACGGTAAAGGGGGTTGCTTTGGACGAGTACTAAGCGGTCCCTTTTTAGTTTAGCCTTTTCATTAGCTTACTTTACGGCTTTTAGAATGGGCGAGCTAGTTGCTGCTAATAAGACTTCTGCGCTATCAGGTTTAATGTTAAATAATGTGGTTATTAAGCCGGTATTGATCTTATGCTAAATACATAGGTCTAAGACAGATTCACTGGTCAGGGGGTGATGGATTTCTATTCATCAGGCGCATGCAGATCCCGTGATTTGTCCAGTTGCTCTTTCAGGGTGCTTTAATAATATTCGCCCTCCAGGTGGCGGGCAGTGGTGTATCTATGCTAATCTAACCCCTTTGTCCTGGTAGCGGTTTACGAGGGTGTTTCACAATTGTCTTATTGCTTTAGGTTTGTCTACAGCGCTTTGCGGGACTCATTCTTTTAGGATAGGGGCAGCAACTCGTGCAGCGATTGCAGGTGCTTGAGTTGACTCATTAAAAACAGTTAGGGTGGTGGAAGTCATATTTAAAGGGGGATCAGTTGCATTAAGTAGTTGCGCTCCTTGCAAGTTTGTTGGGAAACCCAGCGGCCTTATGCCTGCTGCCACTTTGGAGGTTGAAGGGCTTTTCAGTTTTGCCTTCAAAGAGGTTTTTTGTTATTCAACTTCATTTGGGTCATCCAACTATTGTTTGCCTTTCCTTGGGGCTAGCTTGTTGTTATATAATTGCCAATTTCTGACTAGGTGAACATTCGGACATGGTTGTCCGGGAGTGATAACTGTCGGGTGTGGTTTATGGGGCATTCCTATATATTTATTGGGCTAGCTAGCACCAATTGGCATTACAGGCCCAGCTTTTGTTGTGAGCAATTAAAGTACGTTGGTTGGTATTCCAAGAAATGCGCTAGAAGCGCCTGCTAGATGCCCTATGGGCAGCAGAGGAGAAGTTTGGGGCCCCTGGCTAGGTGGTCATTTACTTGGGAGGCAATGATTTGGGCACGTGCGTGGGGATTGAGCCGATATGGCCATTGCACGTCTGTCAGTAGCGTTGGCTGACACGTCATACAACACCGAAGTTTACGTTATGGGGAGGAGAGCATTTATAGGCCCGATGGGGTACACCTCACAGGCGCGGGGCTAGAGCTGTTCATCAGCGACCCCTGCAGTTTTCTTTATTTTCAAAAGGTTCACAGTTTGGTGGTGGGCCTGGTTCTGCGAACCAGGCTTTGGCGGGAAGCAGTGCTCCTGGGTGGCCTATTATTAGCGCAGGAGTGCCTGTGGTAGCATCTTTCCTTTGATAGCGGCAAGTTGGTCACCGCCTAAAGGGGGGACCTGGCCTCCGTTCCAAGGGAGGGGCCAAGACTGTGCCAATTAAGGGAGGATGATACTGCCTCAGATCAGTCTGCGCAGGGTGGGAATCCGCCCCTATTATTTAGTATTAGTATCTAGGCTGTGGCCTCGGAGCACTGCTTTCTTCTTGCCACCTATCCTAAAATTTCAATTTGATCAATAAATTCTGGCTGTGACCTCTTTTAATTCCATATACATGTGTCAGAGTGTTTATTTCTAGGTTTAGGCTTAAGTTAAGTTAACAAAAGGGAATAATAAAACAAATGGGTGACTTATAAGATATGTGGTAAGAGAGGGAAGAGATTAGAGGGAATGTATAGGGGAAGCTGAATAAGACAGTACAGAGCAATTAAGGGCACAACTGTAAATAAGGAGCATACTGTACATAATCACTAGAAAGTGCAAAGCTTTTTAGTAAATTAGGTTGAATAACAGAAAGTTTGCACTTGGAAAAGGAAGTACAATGTAAGGAGCGATAATGAATGTGAGGTCACATAAACATCAAAAACAAAGGTTAGAACATTATCAATGAGCAGTTTTAGGAAGCAATGGTAGCACCCAGTTATATAGGAAGCATCCAGGCAGTGTACAAAGCCGGTTGAAGAGATGGAAGGTAATAGGAACTCACAGCAGATTGCTGGATTTTGTAGCATTATTTTCAGGTACAATGTTCACTCCTGTATAACTCTAATAACAATATTTTTTTAAAGACTATGGCCCTCATTCAGAGCCACTCGCTAGCGGCAGTACGCTCGTTCCGAGCGATGTTCGCACATCTGCGCATGTGTACGGATCGTTATACGCATGCGCGAACCAGTCAGTGCGGCCGAAATTCATGTGCTCGCAATATAGCGAATGCCTGCTATTTTGAGTGACAGAATGAGGCGTATGTGGGTGGTAACAGGGGAAGGTGCTTGAAAACGGGGAGTGGAGATCAGAACGCAGGCGTGCTTAAAGGTCAAAACGGGCGTTTTATGGGTGTGCATAATTAATACAGCAGCGTCATTGACCACGTCACTGGGTTATTTTATAGCCAGAACTGCTCGCAAGATTGTGGTAGCAAAAACCAACCACAAGAATAGCGAGCAGTTCATACGCTGGTCGATGTACTCGATTAATCTAATAAATAGCGGACATGACGTATGGTGCGAGCGGCCAGGGGGCGTTTTTAACAAATAAACGAGCGTATGTTTTGCTCGCTCGTTCAGACTTAGAGGTGTGAACAGACTGCAATTTGCGAACGGATCATTTGAATAGCCACCCCTTGTTTTTGAACGAACGACCGCAAATAGCGAACGGCTCTGAATCAGGCCCTATTATCTTAAGAAAATATTATTGTGCTTATTACAAAGATCTACTGCCCACAGGGCCGTCTCTAGGGGTGTTCGACCTGAGTGGTCGAACAGGGGTGCCACTCATAGAGGGCGCACCCTTCCCCAGCATCCCGATTTCAGCATGAGCCGAAGTGGCCCGCAGGTGGTCAAATCGGGGGGTTGGGACCCTGGAATTTGAATGGATGCTGCGCGCATGTGCGCGGCATCCATTCAGTGCCGTGACAGGGCTGGGGGAAGCCCAGCTAGTGAGGCTCTTCCCCAGCCTGACATTATTTGGAGGTGTGCCATGCGGGCACGCCCCTCAAATAACGTCACGTAAGGAGGCGTGGCCTATGGTAATTAGGCCATGCCCCAATGTTGCACGCATAAGGAGCGCAGAGCATTCGGCCAGCACAGGGCGCTATTAGCCCCGGAGCCGGCCCTGACTGCCCATTCCTTTTATGCCGGCAGCCGAACCGTCATCATTAGTATCGGCACTAGCACCAGCCCCATCCTCGCTTATACTTGAGAAACAGGCTTCCCTTCCCCATATGCACATCTCAGAATTGCATGGAGCATTTGATACATGCCAATAATAATCCCACAGGTCAGGGCGGTTCAATGTGATCGTATTGTTATCACCCAATTTAACAGAAAGGCATATCCAGCCAAGTTTCGTCCAACTCGGAATAGGATGGACATACGTAAAGATCCATAAATAGGCAAACACTCGCCAATGCGTCCATGCACATAGATCTGTCCAACTCCGAATAGGTCCCACACCTGCATCCCGGCATCTAGTAACGCTATTACAGCAGTACTTTTGGACAATCATGTACCTTACACAGTGAGCGGCTGTCAGAACCCAGCAGCCACCAATGTAAATCCCGCCACAGTTAACTTTGCCGCTATCTTTGATCGCCACTTGCCATGGAAACTGATTCTAAAATAAAAAAAAAATCACACATTATTCAAGAAAGTATTACAGTCTTACCTACTCTGCTCATGGAAATAATAATGGTGCAAGTAACAAACAATTATAATCAATGTCTCGACTTCATAGATGAATATTCTGCCCACTTGCATGATGCGTGTTAACATCCGATCACTTGGCCTGATTCAGTACCGATTGTCAGGGCCAGTGCTAGACTTCTAGACACCCTAGGCAAAACTTCTACATGCGCACCCACCAAGGCCCCCCCCCTACACTCATTTAGCCCCTCAAGTGAAAATGACTTTGCACAGGTGGAGTGGCAGATAAGTTTTGTGTTAAAAAAAAATATTTATATATATATAAATATAGACTTATCCGCCACTTCACCTGTGCCAAGTCATTTTCACCTGAGGGGCTAAATGAGAACGAAGAGGGGGGTGCAGGCAGAAGTATGTATATATACACAGTATATATATATATATATATATATATATTGATATATATACAAACACAGTATCATAACTAGACCTTTTTGGGCCCCATAGCAAAATTTTTAATGGCCCCCCCCCCTAACTTAGGTCTTACACAATGCCCACAGTAGTAGTTCCTCTAAAACACTAAATGCCCACTGTAATGGTGCCCCTTATGCAATGCCCACTGTAATGGTGCCCCTTACACAGTGCCCCCAGAGGTAATAATGCCACCTGTAGTAATTCCCCTAAAAGTAATGCCCACTGTAGTAGTGCCCCCAGTGGAAATGCCCCCTGCAGTGCCCCCAGTAGTAAGGGCCCCTGTAGTGCCCCCAGTTGTAATGCCCTTGTAGTGCCCCCAGTAGTAATGCTCCCTGCAGTGCCCCAGTAGTAATGCCCCTTGAAGTGCCCCTAGTAGTAAGGGCCCTCGTAGTGCCCCCAGTTGTAGTGCTCCCAATAGTGCCCCCAGTAGTAGGCCCCTGTAGTGCCCCCAGTAGTGCCCCCAGTAGTAAGGCCCCTGTAATGCCCCAGTAGTAAGGCCCCTGTAGTGCCCCCAGTAGTAAGACCCCTGTAGTACCCCATATGATGCCACCAGTAGTAAAGCCCCTGTAGTGTCCCCAGTAGTGCCCCCAATAGTAAGGCCCCCTGTAGTGCCCCCAATAGTGAGGCCACCGTAGTGCCCTCAGTAGTAAGGCCCCTGCAATGCTTCCTGTAGTGCCCCCAGTAGTAAGCCCCCCCCCCTGCACACACACAAAAAAAAAAACAATACTTACCTTAAACCCCGCTCCAGTGCCTGCTGCCGTCCGTCCCTGGCACTCGCTCCTCAGAACTATGGGAGTGACGTCGTGACCCGGAAGCCGGAGCTCAGGAGTGAGCTCCGTTCTCCGGCTGCTGCTGGGGCCAGGGGGAGGAGAGAAGGAGTCGGGCGGCCGACAAATGGGGGGTGCAATCGCTAGGCCGGAGGGACGGGCGCCCTGTAGTGGTTGGCATCCCTAGGAAGCTGCCTAAGCTTGCCTAGTGGAAGCGCCGGCCCTGCCGATTGTAAGTGCAATTGTAAGTGCAGATGTGTTTGTGTTAGGGAGTTACACAAGGTGTACCTTTTCTGCTTTTTGTCCTCCAATGATTCTCTTCACTCTCTTTGGTCCATTGATTTCTTGAGCAACTCCACAGTTTAGGATTGGGAGAGAGTCCTTTATTAACTTTATTTCTTTTTGGAAAGACAAGGCAACCATTAGTCATTTCAATTATTTTAAGAAAAAGAGAAACCACCCAGCGCAAATCACTTAGGAGGAACAAGCAATACTGCAGCAGTATAACAAACCTCACTCAATTAGAATAAGAAACAATTGTACTGCACTAATGTACCTTTGTTGGGATATTACATTTTGTATGTAATATTAATCAATTAATAAAAAAACAAAATAAAAAACAAAAAATTTATAAAACATAAAAAATAAAACATAAAAAAAATATTTATACAATGATCAAATAAACAAATCTATCTTTTCATACCATTAAAAGGCAGGGTTTTTTTTTAAGTATATTCAGATTCAGAAGTGAATATTCAAATGCACAGTATGCTTCCACTTGCAGACCAACTTATTTAATATTGCACTATTATTAGAACAGAGCTGATCAGGCCCTTAATTAAAAACAAAAGAGTGTAAAAAGAACGTTGGTCAGGTATTATATAGCAAGAGTTCAGTAGGAATTATGGGCCTGATTCAGACCCGGTCGCTAAGCCGCGAACGCATGCTATGGCCGATAATCGCATGTTTGCGCATGCGTATACGTCAATATGCGCACGCACGAGTCACTCACTGCGCTCGGAAATTGTGTGCTCATAGTACACAGACTGGACGCCAATTTGAGTGACAGATAGTGCCGTTTGTGCGTGGTAACGGGAAGGTGCTTGTGAATAGGGGAGTCGATGTGTGAATGCAGGCGTGTCTGGGCTTCTAAGTGGCGTTTTACGGGTGTGAATAATTAGCAAAGAAGCGTCATTGTACATATCACTTAGTTGTATTTTATCCAGCAGTGATCGCAGTGCTTGTGGTGGGGTAGGGTCTACCTCAAGCACTGCGTGCAGCTCCGATGGCTCTCGATGTCACAGATTAATCACACACTTTCTGGAGATGACGAGTGCTAAGAAAGAAAGGTGGGAGTCTTATACTGGTGTGCGTTTGCTCTGCCATCGCTCTCTAAGGCATAGAGGGCGCCCTTCCACCACACAGTGCGATCGCGGCATTTGCATACCCGGCCCCTTTTGGCTGCCTGAGAGCGCAGCTTAGCGCCCGGGTTTGAATCAGCTCCTATATACGCTATCGTAGCCAGTGACCTGCAATCCAGGCTTTAACTTTATTTTGTACATGTGACTGAAAATGTTGCAAATTGTATCTAAAAAACTCAGGGCCTGATTGAGCTTGGATCGCACGTGTTCGTATGCAGCCGGTCAATGTTTGTGTTCTGCACATGAATCACAGTGCACATGCGCGAAGTGGCCGCTGTGATCGGGAAGCGATTGCAGTGAGCACTCAGTCCAATCGCACAGTGATTGACATGAAGTGACCGTTTGAGGGTGGAGAGGGGGGTGGTCAAAGGAAGGCAGGCGTGCCAGTGCGTTTGAACGCTGTTACAGGGGCGTGCATAATGAAGCCCTTGCAATTGCATACGCTGGCAGAGGTCTAGGTGGCAACAGGAAGTTTAGCAGTTTGTGAGGTAGTGTCAGGTCAACCACATCTGTGCGAATGGTTCCAATTTTACTCAAAGTTCACGATGTTTCTCTGACTTGCTGATGGGAAGTGGGCGGATTAATACAGTGATGGGCGTATTGTTATAGTGCTGCGGTTGGCATACAATTGCACTCATTAGCATATTTTCGCAGCTAGCTGATGCATGTGAAAGCAGCCGTGCGATCCAAGCTGAATCAGGCCCTCATGTAGCAATATGTCCGCCCTTTGTTTTTCGCTGTATAGATAAAAACTTATGTAACCAGTCTCAATAAGCCTGTACACCTGCTAGCAGCCAAACCATTAAAGTATAGATGTACATGGAACTCTTGCTACATAATACCTGACCAACGTTCTTTTTACACTCTTTTGTCTTTAATTAAGGGCCTGATCAGCTCTTTTCTAATAGTCGTATTGAAGAAGAAAGAAAAGAAAAAAGAAAAACTCTATTTTGTGAGCACTCGTTATAAAGATGAAATATCTTAAAACATAACTTTTAATCTAGTCAAGATAAAATACAAGTCTCTCTATAAAAAAGACAAAAGACAAAACATATAACATATAACATAAGACAACCCAGATGGGAAAAATCTGACGGGTATATTCATTACAATCTACACAATCATAGGTAGTTGAGTGCAATGACCCATATAAAGAGTACTATATATATGTATCCCATCAGGGTAGGCAAGAAGATTAGTCACCTCCACATGTGACCTATGTAGGCATAGTTAAAATAAAATGTTTACACAAGCGGCGAAAATGTAAAGCAGTAGTAAACCATACATTGCTATATTGGCACAGTTAAATAGATACCAGTTTGTATGATTTAACTCCTCATAAGAATGAAATATCAGGACGGTTGGGAAAAGTACTGCCACCTATAATTCTACTTCTCCTCACTTAGCTATTAGCCATCAATGAGGAGTGAGGGATCATCCAGGGGCAGTAGTAAACCCCTAGAAACAACAGTGTAACCGTAACGTTACTCAAAATTTTGCTTCTGCTTTTGAGGGTCTTACATATAGCATTGGACCCCCAATGAGAGAGTTACTATAAATGAGATAGTCATCAGCTAATAGAAAAGATAGAAAGAATTAGCAGATTAATATAAACCTACTGTTTCGTCATCCTCTGTAAGTCAATCTATCAGTGAATGCATGATATTTACCACAAGGGGCATGTCTTATGTAATGACAGAAATAACAATCCTGGACTGATAGTACATATGGTATATAAATCAATTCTATATGTTAGAGTACCCATGCCATGGGCTAATGGTATGAGTGGGAAAACGATGTCAGAAAAAAGGCTGTAGCAAGTGTCAGAAGTCTATCCTACCGTGCAGTATTACATGTATAATGCCCTGCTAGGTGATTCAACAATGTCCCACACACATATAACGGGGATAATCGCCGCACAGCGATTAATCATGTCCCCAGTGAATAAAGGAAGCAAGGAAGCAATCATCCAAATGAACATATAGGTAAGAAAGATATAAAAACTGGTAGTAAGGGTGTATATATATATAGATTTGTTTATGTGATTATTGTATACATTGTTTTTTTATATTTTATGTTTTATTTAAATTATTCTATAAAGTAGTCCACTTATTTTTTCAAGAGCTGAATACTGGGGCATCCATGTGGCATGAAGTATTCTCACTTTTTTTTTTTCATTGTACAGTGGGCCTGATTCAGAGCCGGACACTATTTGCAGACGGTCCTTCTAAAAAAGGGGCCAGATATTTAAATTGAGCGCTCGCTCTTTGCGGTGTGTTGACGCCTCTATGTCTGAGCGAGCGAACGAAACATGCGCTTGCCATTTTGTAAATACGCCCCTTGGCCGCCTGCATCACACGTCATCTCCGCTATTTATTAGATTAATCGAGTACATCGAAAGGCGTATGAACTGCTCGCTATTCTTGTGGTAGCATTTTCCTACCGCAATCATGCGATTAGTTCAGGCTAAAAGACAACCAAGTGACGTGGTCGATGACGCTGCTTTGTTAATTATGCACACCCATTAAACGCCCGTTTTGACCATTTGGCACGCCTGCGTTCGGATCTCCAGTCCCCATTTTCAAGCACCTTCCCCTGTTACCACCCACAAACGCCTCATTCTGTCACTCAAATTAGCAGGCATTCGCTACTTTGCGAGCACACGATTTCCGACCGCACTGACTGGTTGGCGCATGCGCATTACAACCCATACGCATGCGCAGATGTGCAAACATCGCTCGGAGCGAACGAGCGGCCGCTTATGAGCGGCTCTGAATCAGGCCCAGTTTACCAAGAATATCCTGTATCACCACAGTTCATGCTACTTTCTGTATTAGCATTTTTAGTGTGCTATTATGTAGTGTATGTGGCCCACCACCATGTATAACCAAACAAATGTCGCCCTCCATACTGAAGGATTTGGACAACGCTGCTTTCTATGGTCACCAAGCTCCTGAGAGGCTGTTTATAACCCAATAATTTTAAGCAAGTAGTACATTACCTACAAACATATATATGGAGGACTTGGGTGTGTTTTGAACTTACCTGCCTCAACGTCGTAGTTTACTGCATTACTTTCCTCTGCATAGAAAAAGAGATTAGTTATTGGATACTAAGAGCAGAACACTGGTGAATGGTGGCATTGATTGCATTAATTATGCACACTGTGTAAACTCACAAGCCTAGACCAGACATTGTTATGTTCCTGACTACGTTATCAATAAAACAGATTAACGTAAATATAAGATAAGAGAGGACCTACTGTCAAAACAAGTCTGTCTATAAATGGTCAGATCTAGCTGGATCGGTATGATTTACTGCCCGGCAGAGGTGAAGATCCCGACTGCGCTGAAGGTAAGTATGAACTAACCTAACCCTCCCTTAGGTGTGCCTAACCCTAACCCCCCTCTAAGTGCCTAAACCTAACCCCCCCTTCCCCGCTGCCTAAACCTAAGTCTCCCGTGGGGGTGCCTAACCCTAACCTCCTCATGGGGGTGCCTAACCCAACCCCCCCTTCCCCTAGCTTAAACCTAATCCTCCCAGGGGGGTGCCTAACCCAAAGTTCCCCCGGGAGCCCCTAATCTAACCGTCCCCCCTGCGGCTGTCCGCAAATGGTGCCCGACTTACCTTCGATCGGTTAGCCGGGTATTGGGCTCCCGGCATAGGAATTTAACCCTTGCCGGGATTAAACAGTCGGGAAGCTGGCTATCGGGATTCCGTCCATTGGCTTCCCGACTGCTTCCCGATCTAGTGACAGACTGTAACTTCACTTCTGTGTGATATATTTTATGGAGGTTTACTAAAACATGGTTAAGTTCAGTGATATTGCCAAATCCAAGAATTTTCTCATTGGTTCCATTGTGCAGGAATACACCTAATAACAATCTAGTAAACAGTATACCATGTAGAGCATCACAGAGTTACCAGTTACTGATGCCAACCACAGAATGTTATTTTTGGTACTAGCTATCAGGGGGTACATTGATTAGTTTGAAACTAATGGGACCAGTATCAAACATGGCAGTCACCAGATAATGAATAGATACATATTCATATAAGTAGAGAAATTAATTCAAAGTGGGAGATAGGAGAGTAAATAAGTTACAGATAGATCAGATATGTTGGAGTGTGGATGGGTAAGTTTGTATAGCCAGGGAGGAGGAGTTGGGTGAAATGAAGGCATTCCTACTGAATTCCAGAAGAATTGTACTGCAGAAACAACAAAATTACTGTAATGACCTAGAAGAGGGTATCTATTTCCAGTGGGGCTATTTGCTGTGTGGAGGAGATAACCATAGTTTGCATTCTGCAAAAGGACTTGAATTTTGCACCAGCTCACAGCCGGTGGACACTAGATCTTGTCCTGTTTAATGCAACAAAACACTTCTAATACATTCAGCATGGATTGCAACTGCTAAAGCGTACGCAGATGGGCAATTGTTGCATACTGTGCATGCATCGCAGTGCGTGTAGGCTACACTGTGATTACACAGAGCACAGTATGTCATCGTAGAGTGAGTGACACATAGTCAGCGTTTGGTGGTGGTGGAGAGTGGTTGGAGAAACACAGGTGTGCCTGTCCATTTGAATGCCGTTACATGGGCGTGCCTAAATTAGCCACTGCTACTGCATACACAGCTTGAGTACTTACTGCGTGCAACGAGGCTAGCAATTTCTAAGTAAGGTCAGGGCTGCTATAGTTGTGCGTAAGGGGCCACCGGTGGCGCTCGATGTTTCCGATGTATATGCAGGACTGCAAAGTATTACAGATGTGATACAGCGATAGTTGGAGGCAGTGGGTGTCTCTATGCTGGCGATAGCATTCATTAGCATATTTTCGCTGCAGACCTGTGCGCGATTACAGAGCTGCGATCGCAATAGTGATCCGTAATGAATCAGGCCCAGACAACGGACAGTGATTCCTCCAAATCCTCAATTGGATCCACTGCTCTCTCTGACCCTCTGCGTTGTGTGGGATTAAGACTAATTAACATGATTAGGACACCCTGGAGGCCCTAGTATAATAGCATACCTCCCAACAGTCTCATGACCAGCTTCTATTGGAGAGGGTTGAGCCTCACTGATAAGCAACGCTCTTAAGTGGAAAGTACAGTAGGTAAATTGGGCAGATTGTGGTGGGTATTTATGCGATTGGCTTCATTTTTAAACGTTCAGTTTGCATGGAAACGTTTTTTCCTAGATGCTAGTCTTATCATATTTGTAATGTTTTAACTGGGAATCCAGAACAATTACTAAACAATGCATAAATAAATCTTTAAAAGTTTTGTACAACAAGAAAATTTTAATAGTGATAGTTTTCAATTAGTGGACGTTCAAATGCATTTTATATCATTTTTATGCATCTTTGCTGCCCCTATACTTGTGCTTGGTTTGCAGCCTATACGTGGTGCAAAGGACACCTGGAAACTGGCATATTTAGTACGCTTCTGCATAGACCACAGTTACATCAACATTTCCTTACTGATTTCTGCCTATATAAGAACCCCCAGTTGTGCCTATTGAGTTGCAAGTGTAGATGAACTTGAAATACATACGACTCTTCATTACCCATACTTACAGTACATACTCTTGGTTCCAGAGCATGAGCAGTGCAAAAACACACAAGATACGCTCCATAAATAGGCATCTGTTTAACTCTTCATCAAACCCAATCTTCTCTAATATCTTGTTTAATCTTTCAGGACTATATTTACAGGATCATTGGTCGTTCAGTAAACACCTCTGATCCCCTACCCAACAAGGACACAGCTATACCGAAGCTAAAACTTCAACACTCTTTACTTACTACTAACTTCTTGAATCTCAATCAGGGCCGGACCGACAGATACTCTAGCTTCGCAGCTACATAAAGTGCCGAGCAGAGACACTCTACGTAGGCTTAAAAGGCTTCTAACTTGTTAAATGGGGCCCTATTAACAGTCTATTACCTTAGCACATACCTGACAACGCTGAAAGGTTGTGTGGCATTTAAAATCAAGCAATTTTTAGCTAGTCTGTTTCACATTTTGCCTGACAATATTCTGTATCTGGGGGTCACAAACCAAATATGTGAAAACTGCAGAAAAATAGACTTTTAGGGCCTCATTTATCAACGAGTTTTATCATACGCAATGAGTGATCAAACTTGTTGCGTATGATAACGGTGCTCCAGCCAATCAGCTCCTAATTGTCACCTGTTTAAAAAATTACAGTTGGACTTTCAGTTCTGGTCTGATGGAGTGAGGAAGCCGCTGGCTCCGGCTTCGACTCCGATCGCCGGGATATACCTTTTCAAGGCATTCACTTGCCTCCATTTGCCACCCGCTCTGCTCCCTGACTCCCCTTGCACAGCATGGACCGCTTCGTCTACTTTGCTCTGCAGACGCCGCAGCAGCAGACTCGCCAAGAGAAACGGCGCACGTCTGGCAATATGTCACCGGCTACTGGCCCTGATCCTGCCTCCAACTCAAAAAAGCTGTTGCGGAGACGGACATCTCTATTGTGACCCAGGTAAGCCATCCACCTGTTTCCCCTGTTACCTATGGGGATGTGGTGGAGGCTATATAAGCTGCCATGGCCCCACTATTAACTCAGGCTGTGCATGATATATTACAGCAGTTACAGCACCTTACACAAAGGGTCTCACACACAGAGAATCAGATAGGCGCTGCTGTGCATGATGTTGAGAATCTCAACCAAGTCGTGAAAAAGCTCACTTCATAAAATCAACAAATGCATAATAAATTGGACGATATGGAAAACCGTTCCCGCAGGAATAATATAAGACTAGTGGGATTACCTGAATCTGTTAAAGGAGCCTCTTTGGTGCACTTTGTATGCAACACATTACCCTCCCTGTTGGGGATTGTTCGGGAGTGCAGTGGCTAAGTCATTGAAAGAGTTCATAGGGTTGGACCCCCCCCTTCCCCAAATAAACCAGGACCCAGAGTCACCCTCTTCAAATGCCTCAACTACCTCCACAAGGTTGCGTTTTGGTCAGCTTCATATCAAAGATCTGACATGGGAAGGTCACAAACTATTCCGTGGAATTAACCAAGCCAGGAAAGCGTTCTCACCTACATGTTCGAAGTTAATCTCAGAAGGCCGTAAATTCAGTTTATTGTATCCAGCTCGCCTCCGCGTCTACGATGGATCTTCTCACATCGACTTCACTACGCCAGCTGACGCCTCAGCATACTTGGAGGAACTGACTCAAGCTGCGGATGCTGATATCAGCGACTCTCCTACTGGCTAAGTCACATTACACCAAATGCCTGATAGATTCCTCGTGCACTGATGTTTACATCCTTAGTCTATTACTTGTTGTAGTATTGTATTTCGCGTGCCTCCTTTCACAATACTAATGTCTAGATTTATTATTGCTTATAATTTATGATAACACATATCTGAATATTTTGTGTTTAAATATTTGCTTCCTGATCACTCCACTAATGTGTTGATTCCCTTAGTTACATTTACGGCTCATTATTTCATATCCGAGCACGGCTTGGTGCTATATGCTTACCATTTTGTTCAAAGTCCCAGTGGTTATGTCAGAACTCGCCCTCACGCCTACTGGTAACTATTGCCGTATTTGTAGGTTGTTACTTGCATTTTTCCAGATTAGTTTCCTGGAAGTACGGGGTAACTACCGTGTATCCATGCAAATTTCGTTTTCATTATTGTATATGGTTTTACGTATGTTTTTGTCCCCCTTGTCTTGTCACCCCCTCCTCCTCTCCTTCCCTTTCTTTCCTCCCCCTTTCCCCTCTATAGGTTTGCTACTCTGACTTTATGTTCTGATTGGTCTATGACATACAGTATATTCTTTTTCTGTTATACCATGACTGAAAATAGGCACTATAGTTGTGGGTGGCTTCAAAACCCTGGCAAAACAGGAAAATTCTCCTTTATTTAAATAAACAAAACATATATTTGGTGTTTTTACAGGAGACTCATTTGGTCCCTTAGGAAATCATGAAACTAAACATACTCAATTGGCGGGTCCTAGGATCCAGTTTCTTTAATTCTAAAGCCTGTGGGGTTGCCATATTAATTAAACGCCATATCCCAGTAGAAATTTTACAATCTCACATTTAGCCACATGGTAGATTTGTGACACTATCTCTTAAAATTAAAGGCTGCGCATATCTACTCCAATATTTATGCCCAAATAAAGTATTTTTTCAGAAGTTACTAGCTCATCGAACTCCACTATATCAGACTCCTTTGATTTTATGTGGGTATTTTAACCTAATTTATTCCAAAATTTTGGACAAATCCCAACACCTTCGTCGTCCCCCTTTTTTTACCTAAGCTGGGAATCCCTTCTACAACCCAACATCTTCAATCCATAGATGTTTGGAGAGCCCTACACCCGATTTACAGAGATTATTCTTGCTTATCTGCTGCCCACCATACTCTCTCCAGAATAGATTACATTTTGGTATCACAAACAATATTCCCCAACAGCATAGATTCCCAAATGGAAGCTATCTCAGTTTCTGACCATGCTTTGATCACTGCCACTCTGCATATTCCTGAACTTTTTGGATCCTCAAAATCTTGGAAATTTCCATCTTATTTTGCCAAATCCACTAGGTTCAGACAGAGACTGGAAACTATTTGTGAGAAATAAAAAAATGACAATATCTTGCATCTCGAGAAAACCCCACTTCTGTTTTGGATGATGGCTAAAGATGTTATCAGAGGTGCAATAATCTCTTACGTCTCAGCCACAAACGCAAAATATTCCACGCAATATTTGAATTTCCAGTTAGCTCTTACAACAGCGTTTCAACAATACAAAACCAACCCGTCCCCTCACACTAAACAACTTTATGTCTTGGCTAAGACACAATTTGACGAATTTATGGAGGGATTGGAGGAAAGATATCTTTTCTCTGTTAACCACCATTTCTACAAATTCGGCAACAAAACAGGGAAACTCTTTACTAATCTACTTAAAGGATCCCGTTCCCCTACGGTAGTTCATCCACTCAAAACTAATCAAGGTTCTCTCACAACATCCAACAACAATGCTCAAACAGCACAGACAAATGTAATTTTATCATTAGACGCCAAAAAGGCATTCAACCTAATTGAATGGAAAACACTTATTTAAGACACTCTCCCGCTTTGAATTTCCTTATCCCTTCATAAAAATTTTGAGAAACCTATATTATAGGCCTCAAACACAAATTTCCTGCAATGGTTTTACTTCTTCCTCTATTTCTATCTAGAAAGGGACAAGGCAGGGATTCCCATTTCCCCTTTCCTGTTTGCTGTGGCTCTAGAGCCCTTGGTGATAGCCCTACGAGCTTCACCTCTCTTCCAAGATATTAAAGTTTGAAATGTTGATCTGAAAGTGTCCCTGTTTGCAGATGACATGCTTCTCTTCATCTCAAACCCTACTTCCTCCATACCAGAAATCATTGAAGTTGATAGATTCTTTTGGCAGAATTGCTGGATACCGCATCAATATCACCAAATCTGAGTTATTGTTATTATCAACAAACCTGACACTCCGTCTTCTTCTCATTCCCCTTTATCTCCATTTAAAATGGCTCCTAATAAAATTACTTACTTAGGGGTTCAAATTACAGCCAATTTCACTAAACTTTAGAAGGAAAATTTTTCTCCCATGATTTCCAGGATTTTGACTTTATTAGATAATTGGAAATTACTTCCTCTCTCTATCCTTAGGCAGGGTGGCGGTGCTCAAGAGCATTATTTTCAAAAATCTTTTACCTGATGCAGATGTTACCGATATCTTTGATTTTACCTGCTTGCGCAAGGCTATGATCAACTTCATCTGGAGTGCGAAAAAAAAACGAAAATTGCCATGATCAAACTTATAACACCTAGAAAAATTCCATATCCAGATTTTGCTTCGTAATCGCTTTCTGTATTATTTATATATGCAATAGATTGGATTCTGGGCAAAAAGACATTTACTGACATTAAGTTGGATGGTGCTCTCTTCTCCCGATTCTCCCCAGGTGCCCTACTTCATTCAAAATCCTCTGACATCCCCCCAAATATTCTCCAAAATTAGTTATTTCATGACATTTATTATGCATGGCTTTCTCTGAACAGGAGATTTAAGAGGAAGGAATCCATCCTTTTCCTCTTATGTTCCTCTCTGGGGCAACCCAACCTTTCCCCCATCTCTGACTAATAAAAATGTTCTACTCTGGAGGGAGAAGGGCTTAACAAACTAGTATTTGACCCTGGAGGGAAAATCTATCAATTCTCAGATATTAGAGAGAGATATGGCCTGCCTCAGTCACATTTTTACATGTATCTATGGGTGAGACTTTATCTTTTTGCACTACGTTGCACCAAATCCATATCCTCCTCTAATTCTGATCTTTTACAGTCAATTATAAATCTTTGTGAAAGAGTTAATTATCGTCTAAAATGTATTTACATCCCTCTAGTAGAAACTTTTTCCAAGCCCAGTGGGGGCAGGGTAGTCACACAGTGGCAGAAAGATCTTCCATGTTTAATGTCTCCAGATAAATTATTTGATCACTATGATTCCACAATGAAAACCCTTAGTTGTTCTAATTTACAAGAAGTCCTTCTGCGCACTATACAAAGGGTTTATACTTCGCCTGCACAACGTGCTCATTTTTCTGCAAACTTAACTGGGTAATGCCTTAAATGCTGCTGTGTGTCTGCGTCTTTCTTCCACTGTTTTTGGACATGCCGGAAAATTAAACGTTTCTGGAATAAAGTTGTAGCCTTTATTAATGAATTATTGTCAACACATGTTTTATCCTCTGGCTTGTCTAAGTGCAAATTTCTCTAACTGGGACCTTACCACCTCCACCACTTCTGCTATCCCTTGTTATGGTCTCTAGCTATACCTTTAAGGTAGCCGTTAGAGTCCAGATAGACAGGAAGTAGAAGTCAGAACTGGAGTTCCTAAGAAGGCCGGTGGTGGAACAAAATGATGCGGGAAGAGATGAGAATCTGGTTGTTGCAGTCTTTAAGAACCGATACTGCAGCTAATGCCAATGGTTCAGCCACTGGGCCGATGGTGTGGCTAATGAGCCGATGAAAGTGGCCAATGGGCCGATGTTGTGGCTGTTGAGACGATGGTTTGACCAGTAGGTCGATGTTGCGGCCAATGGGCCGATGATGCGGCTAATAAGCCGATGATAAAGGCCAATGGGCCTAAGTTGCGGCTGGTGAGCCGATGTTGTGACCAGTGGGTCGATGTTGCGGCCAATGGGCCGATGAGGCGGCTAATAAGCTGATGATGAAGGCCAACAGGCCTAAGTTGCGGCTGGTGAGCCGATGTTGTGACCAGCGGGTCGATGTTGCGGCCAATGGGCCGATGATGTTGCTAACAAGCCAATGATGATGGCCAATGGGCCTAAGTTGCGGCGGGTGAGCCGATGTTGTGACCAATCGGTCAATGTTGCGGCCAATGGGCCGATGATGTGGCTAACAAGCCAATGATGATGGCCAATGGGCCTAAGTTGCGGCGGGTGAGCCGATGTTGTGACCAATCGGTCAATGTTGCGGCCAATGGGCCGATGATGTGGCTAACAAGCCAATGATGATGGCCAACGGGCCTAAGTTGCGGCGGGTGAGCCGATGTTGTGACCAGTCGGTCGATGTTGCGGCCATTGGGCCGATGATGCGGCTAATAAGCTGATGATAACTGCCACTGGACCGATGGTACAGCTTATGGTACTGGAAAGCGATGGGTGCTGCAGCTTGAGAAGCCGATGATGCAGGAGCTGTGATGATAGCCGATGTCCTGGAGGCGCTGCTGGTACTGCGGCGGCTGAGTGCCGATGATGGAACTGGGTACAGACAGAGGCTGGAATGGCAGCGCTGCAGGAGTTGTGGGGGAGTCGGTCAAGAAGCTGAGTACACCCTTAGTGTCAGCTGACAGCAGACAACAGCTGGTGCTGCAGCTAGGAGAGCTGGAGGCAGCACGAGGACGGCCGAGAGGAAGTGTGTCCTGGAGCGGCCGAACAGTCGGAGGAGACACGGAGGACTTGTAGCAAGTAAGTAATGCTGACCATGCAGCAGAGCCGAGCGCTGAACTAAACACTATAGCCGGCGAGGCAGCAAAAGTTCAGTGAGTTTAAATAGAGGAAGGACTCATCAGGTGACATGGGAGGAACCCAGCCCAGGTCTCAGACGTCTGGATCTCCTGGGGGCAGGTCCAGTGGGAACAGGAGCAGGAGAATCTTGAGCCATGTACAAGTCCTGGACTGGACTTGTAACATCCTTGTTATTACCATTAAAGTAACAATATCGAAAAAAATTATATTGACTCATTGGATTTCCAGATCTTCCCCTTCTCTCGCGGAAGTTAAAGTAAAACTACTTCAGTTTCTATATTTTGGCAGAAAGTCCACCCACCGCATATAGAAAAAGGGGTAGTAACCTTTTATAGGAAATGGGGCATATATATTGACAGCTTGGATCAGCCCACCCAAAACCAGATTTCCAAATTTTTGAGACAACAAAATGGTATCTTCACCGACAAATATTGCTAGCCCCCTGAAGTTTCAACAAAGTTTTATATGTACAGTAGGTGTTTTTCATATCTCAGTCATTATTTAGAAATTTATTGGGTCATATGTCAAGCAATTCTTGCCAACATACTCCCTCATCCCCTCCCTTCCATTCATGTTCTTTCCCTCTGCTTCCTGTATTCGTTTATGTTTTTCTCACACCATTTTGGTTTCTTTAAGGTATTATTTAAAAACTTTGTTAATCACTGACTGCTTTTCTACATCTATGAGTGAATTATGTCTTATGCTGATGGAAAAATTTAAATGTCTCTCTTTACAACTTTTTGCATTCTCATCATGTTCCTTGTATACTGATGCTCACCCTGGAAGGGTGTTTTCCAGTACTTTGATATTGTACCACATCTTTTTTTACACTGTCTTAATCGGTTGTACGAATACCACAACAATCTTAATATGTTATTTTCTTCACACTGTATGTTTTATATCTTTGAAAATTCAAATAAAAAGATTTATTAAAAAAAAAAAAAGACAGTTGGGAGCCGATTGGCTGGAGCACCATTACGCAACCCGTTTTGCAACACTCTATGGAACTTATGCAGAGCGAGGACTGATGCCAGTTTACATAACGTAATCTGTGAGCATATGCACCTACACAGATTTGAGTTATTCTGGCACGTCTGGAAAAGTGGGATGGGTGAGGGAAAGGGCATATTTAGTTAGGCTGAGTACAGCAAGTGCATGCTTGTGCAATTGCCTACAGATGCAGACTGGGACAGAGGTGCATATACACTCTTGAAAACTATACAAAACTGTGTGTTTATGTGGGGGGGCTTTGGGGGGCCTGGGTACCAAATTTAAACAGGTCTTGTCGGTCCTGATGTCAATTGATGATTGGTAGTTAAGATAACTGAATGCAGGCTTCAATCTAACTACAAAGATCTCCATTCTCTCAGTGTCTATACTCCTCATAGGAGTGATTCAAAATCTTATCGAACAGTCAAGCTCCCTCAGGATACACTCCATTCCTCGTTCATCCACTAGTCATTGAATCCCTATTTACAGGTGATGCCTCCACTTAGTTCCCAGTGTGCACATTATACACTAAGTCATAGCTTTTCCTTGATTGATGATTTTCAAAAACATTTTTAGAGATTTGCTTTTGAATTTTCTGTAATCTTCATGAAAAAGCTCTTGTTATTAAATGTCCAATTGTGGGACCTCTCACATACAAATGTACTGCTTTTTAAATATATTACTTATTAACAGAATTACTCCAATAAATTGTGACGGAACACAATCACTAACACCAGACTTTCTTTAGTTCAAATTTTAGGAAAAATTGTGAATATTTATGTAATAGATTTTTTAATTTGTAGTGAATTAAGAAATAGCTTTTTTTTCACATTTTATTGTTTTTTTATTTTTAAATTTGTTTATGTTGATCAGAGAATTACTGAATCAATTTTCAATAGGCCTAAATCCATTTGTAAGAAATAAAATGTGGATAAGGCAAAACCGAGGTCAATATTGTGTGCCACAATTTTAACATTTTTACACTGAAATCAAATATACAGTACTGTAATTACCATTCTTATCATTGTTTTCAGAATCTTCACTTCTCGTAGGAACTAAAATATTGTGAAAAAAACATAGTATGTTATTATGTGCCTCAACATACATGGTTAAAAGTGGTAATATTTCCCAAAATTAGTTAATATTTGATAAAATTAGGCATGCATGCTATATTATCAGTTTAATAAAATATTTAGCATTAAGTGGTACTATTACTTTTATGTTTTTTCAGATAGTAAATATAAATCTAGAAAATTTTTTACTGCACTTACATACTTACTCACTTCACAGGTGTAAAGGCACATATAGAAGTAAAATATTGGTCCACATAATTGGTTGGACGACCAAAAATGTGTGAGACCTACATTATGCTGTCCACTTGAAAATGTTGTTATTAAGTTTTTATATGTTTAAGACACAGTTTGATCAAAATTTGCACTAAAACCTCATGTTTATTCTACTGTAGAAGTATGTTTATAAAGTCTACATTATTGCAGAATTTAACAGATATTTAACACTGTATTAGTGTTCAAATTGTGCACCTGCATTTGCATTTTGTATTGTCTGTTGTTCTTTATCACATCAGTAAATCACCTTGTAATGTATTTGGAAATTATAGTATGCAAACCCTTTTTGTATATAAAGATGGTGACTGACTTTTTTTTAGCCCTACACTACACCCATTCAAACATAGGTGTTTTTAATCATAGTAGAATGGAACCTAGCAACATAACTTGCATTTCATAGGTATAAAGTATACTATATGGTAAGCCCCACGTTAAAATGATAAATTGTTAGCTTAGGTAGCTATCTGAAAGAGTTTACCTTGTCTTGGCAGATGGGCTTTCGCAGTTTGATAGCAGAGTAGCCCCTTGGTATCTAGTACAGTATATATATATATATATATATATATATATATATATTAGCAAAGGCCATCTCCAGGTGGTGTTAGCCGCAAAAGTTACTAGGAGAGGGATCCGTAGGACAGCAGACTGCATATGTGCAATGGTGCGCCCAGCACCCAAAGAAGAAGTGAAGTGATCGAGTGGACCAGATATTTAATAAATAGGCCCCTTTATAAACATATGTGGAGCCTTCTTCTTCCCCAACAGAGTATGTAGCATATTTTATGTGTGTAAAATAAGTGTTCAGTCAGTGTTTTCTATTTTAACTTTTTAAACAGTGTTGCAGAAGGTTTAATGTATTTGAATAAATGGGTGTTCTTGAGGCATTTTCATTTAATCAGGCGCAGGCCGCGCCCATCATCATCATCATCATCTGTGTGCAACTTACACCAGGGCTTTAGCACCCATAATTGGGTCTGTCCTGTGGCCATTTTAGTCACAATTTGGGACTACACACTCTTACTGTACTTTGGCCACGTCTGCAGGCCCATTGTCTGCATCTACAGGCCCATTTGAGCCCCAGTGCAGGTTCCCTAGTCGTACATAGTAGCAAGTCTGAAAAAGAGGCACATTCACTCACACAAATAAATTCAAATCGTCTTTACGTCTAACTCTGAATAAGGCTCTTTGTTTTAACATTTGATTAACAGAGCTTCTTGAGCAACCCAAAATGTACAGATTTTGCTCCACTACTCTAGTCCATTTAAATATGACTGTATAATTCATCTCTATGTGCCTTCTTGTCAGTTTGCAGTTTGTCTACAGCTTCTGATTCCAGCATGCATGTAAACAATTTGACAGAAACAGGGTTTGATGTAATGTGCTATATAGTAACACACTGTACTGGAATCTAACACTTTAATAAAGTATAGCAAGTTTTTCTTGGCGAGGTCCCTGCGCCACTTGAAAAGCACTGGAAGATAGGTACAGATAAATAATTTCCATTATGGGTAAGGTCAGAGCCCATTGGGGGAAGGAAGATTTATTTATTTTGTCAGAGTTACTTTGTAAACAATTGAAACTCAAATTGTGATTAGTTAGATCATTGAACAATTTAATGCTTTGATTTAAATTCCTTCTAATTTTTTTTCTTCTTTTGGTTTTGTAAATGGTTATTAAATGTTCATAACAATAATAGTATTTATAATAGAGAAAATATAACATACATTTACAGGCAATTTAGATGAAATCATACATAATCACCTCATGGTGCACATCTAAAGATCAGGTAACATAAATTTAAAATATTTTTATTTAACAGCCTCTATCCTAACTATTGGCTGCACCAAGCCACACCCTCGCTGTGACAACAATCTCTGCCCCCTCACCACTGCACCAAGCTCTGCCACTCCATCCAAGATTTACCAAATTCCAACGCCTGACCTCTAGGTAGCCCCATCAGACCAGCAACCCACTGGCAAATTTCCCATTGAGCCCATTGGCGATTCCACCCTGGTAATGAATTATAGGTGTTTCAGGAAGGTTGTGCCATCACTGGGTCGCTGTCACCTAGTGCACCAACTAGACTCCACAAGCACCAAAAAGGGGACAAGGGCCTCACAAGAAAGGGAGTGTGGCCTTGTGATATGTCAGAATTTTCATTACTCTGGGTGCATACCCAGCACTCCCTGCACTGCCAGCTCCTCCTCAGTGACCGGAAGCTGGGTGCTGCACAATAACGTGCCAGTGCAGTGCCCAGCTCACGGTCACTGAGGAGGAGCCAGCATTTCGGTGGCACCCCCAAGTAATGACACTGCTGGAAGGGACAAAGCAAAACTGGACACATCAGGAGGGTGGAGTGGTATTGTCGGGCTCCCATCACCTCTGTGCCCATAGTGGCTGAACTCTCTGCAATGTGAATTTAAAAAAAATAAAGCAAAGTTACCTTTAGGTTTGGACGAATCATCACCTAAAATATTAAAAGTACCATTAGAAACAATATTATAATATCATTTGGAATTCAGTATCATTACAGTCATAAATTAGCAAATCAATACTTCTACATAAAAAGATCTTAATAACGACATCATCTAGATATATATATATATATATATATATATATATATATATATATATATCTATACTGTAACTTGTTCTGTTCTCCAGAACCAATAGGACACCCAGGGCCTGATTCAGACTTGGGAATAGAGTGAGATGTCTCTCTAAACTGTGAACCTGAACAAACCATCTTGCAATGCAAATAAATACTGGCTGCTTTTGTATGTAGGCCATAAATACTGCACAGCTTTATTATTACTCTACGATTTAGATGTCAGTTTGGAAACACTCCTCCCAAATCTAAATCTCTCTGCACATTTTAAATCTGCCCCACCTGCAGTGCAGCATGGTTTCACTAAGATGATCAGTTGAGAGAGATAACTCTCTCTATTCCCAACTCTGAATCAGGCCCCCAGTACTTAAAGTATTACTATGTAAATATAGCACAGTTCACCAATGGGACCTGTAGACTGGCTCTTGGCAACATTGCTCCATAGGGCACTGTCATGTTAGTCGTTGTGTACCCATTACCAGCATTTATAAGAAATGTCCATTAGAACAGCACCCAACTATTCTCTAAGAATAAGGTCCAGGAAATGCTTGTTGCAGTGCTTGAACTATGTAACTAAATATCCATTTCCACTTTACATTTATCTCACAATGTTGACTATAGTAATAATAATAATAATAATATATATATATATATATATATATATATATATATATATATATAGACAGTTTAGTCAAGGTATAAATAATCACACATAATTAGAATAATGGTGCACATTTAAAAGATCAGGTAACAAAAATATAAAATACTTGTATTTAATTGCCTCCTCCATAACATTAAACTTTTTCCCTCCACCACTCTGTTTGTGTCGGAAGGACAAATGTAATTTCACAGCTAATAGCCTGTCATGTTTGTGAAATCATCCATGTAAGCTCACAATCTTCACTGCCTGACTCTCCCCCAGTATGTAGACCACAGGGGTAGGATAGTAGGCAATGAGTCATAGGTGCTGCTGGAATGGACAGAACAGTTTTACCGGCTCCATAACAAATTTGGGGTAGGGTCCCGCCATACTCATTCATTGTCCTAAGCCCCAGTTCTACTTTTCTGAGCCTCAGTAGAGTGATGAAATACACCCAAGGTGATGGATTGGACACAATAAATAGACAAATTAATACTGAAGAATGTGAATAAACCAAGCAGCTTTTCAACGGCTGCCAACCATCTAAATCTGAAAAAGAAAATATGGAATAGTGCTGCATTCAATAATCTACATGAAAAATAATGCTGTACCCGTGCTAAAAACTATATAACAATATTTAATTAAAATAAATATATATACAATAATATAAATAAATATTAATTGTAAATATAAAAAATGTATTTAAAAAAAATATAAATACTTGTACTACAATTGAAAGTTCGTTTAAGGACAGTCACTAGTTAAATATAACATTTTGTAATCCCACTGTAGATGTGATGCTACCAATTGGTATAAATTATTCGTGGTTAGATCCAATAAGTACCCAACAAAAAGACTGTCACTGTCACAAAAAAATACAATAAAAAGATATGAAATGTTTCCAATATCATAGAAACCTCTATGAAAGTGCAAGCCTGGACAATCAACAGTTATTGCTGAGTAACTTATCTCACCAATGATTGTTGATCTCATAACCTAACACCTATTCAGCATGGCTACAGCATTATTTTTCATGTAGATTATTGAATGTAATACTGTTCCATTTTTTTCTTTGCTTTGCAGGTTACCCGCTAATAGCAGCTATAATCTCTGCAGTATAAATTGGAAAAAGCATGGCAAGGTTACATTCAGGTTTTGATGAAACCCCTAAAATATATAGAAAAAATATATACTGTTAGAAACAATATAATAAAATATGGAATTCAACAATAATAATAAAAAAAATAAATACAAATAGACATCTGAGACCGGCATAAAGTAGCTGCACACATCCCCCAGCAGCTGATGATTTAGCTCCCAGCTTTTAGTTCACTGCTGCGGAGCTGCAAAGGTCTGCAATAGTGCATACCAACTCTGTGTCTATAGTTTACATGGCAATAACATTCAGTGTTGCAGATTTTATACTAATATGCTTGAGACTTAGGGGTTTATTTACAAAGTGTCGTTTTGTAAAATCCGGCGCTTCTGATCGTGTTTATACACAATACAAAAAGGGCAATGATTTTACTAGCAAGACGTGTCTTATAAAAGCATAATTAGTTTACTCATTGTTATCTGGTCTATTGCTTATATTTGGCCTTTACATAATTTTTTTCATATATAATTTACACTAAATTTGATTCATTTACCACCGCCTCTTTAGTGATTCCTTGTGTTTCTGTAATATGCAATTAAGTTTTATTACATTCATCATTTAGCAAATCTGAATTTTCTCCAGAACCAATATGACAATCAGTAAGTATTAGGTAAAATTAGCGCAGTTCACTAGCATTTATAAGAAAGAAATGTCCATAGCAACACAGCAGCATACTCTAAAGTTAATAGTTAGATGGATAATCTTTTCAAAACCAAAAATCACAATTTTAAAAGTACAACCAGCCTCCATACCATGCGACACTGTAACACCTTCCAACCAATCACCCCTCTCCCCCTCCAATGGGAATTGGGACATATGTCCTGATCTGAACTGTTGTGCTGTAATCTGGACTGGCACGCAAAAAATGGGGTGGTTGGGAAGTATCAGTAAGGTGCTAAAGTATGAAAAAGTCCTGTTGCATAATGTCATGAATGGACAGCTGTTGACTTGCATACAAGCTTTCTACTGTACCAATTTTAGGACAGGGTAGGCTGTTCTATTGTTGTCTAAACATAACAGTGAAAAAAAAATCTAGTGGATTTTAATTTGATTACTATAAGGCAGTGATTCCCAACCTCGGTCCTCAAGGCACACTAACAATCCTGGTTCTAGTTATATCAATGATTGAGCACAGATGGATATATCAAAATAACTGAGGTACTAATTACAGTAAGTCACTTGCGCTCAAGTGTGGCTATCCCTAAAACCTGGACTGTTTGTGTGCCTTGAGGACTGTGGTTGGGAATCCCTGCTATAAGACTATGGACCTGATTCACAGGTGGATGCAGTATCAGACGTAAGCAAACAATGTTTTCAGTCTGAGCATGCAGCCCAGTTACTGCGCATGTGTGCAGATGGTTACCACTGAAAGCTGCAGAAGGAGGCAATTTCAGTGGTCACTCCTGGGTGGGGACAGCGGAGTGGCTAGCCAGATGCGGGCGTGTCGCAAAAACCGCAGTCGCACTGATTTTGGCTGCCATGTTCTGCTCCTCCATAGGGCTGGTGCACTATTCGATGTGGCGGATTATCGCCGCAGCCAGTGGGTTTCTCTGTACGAATCCCATCGACTGTGGTAATAGCAGAAAGACGTAGTCACACTACGGAAAAAGACGCAGTCACGGCTGCATTAGCGTGTACCTCTGAATCAGGCCCTGTATGTCTTTGCCTATATTTAGGTATAATACGTACATTAATCATCAAAATGTATTATTGTCCTGTCTGCAACTTAGAAACCTATTAATATACAGTGCCTATTATACAAGTACAAGGCAGGGGAAAAGAGGGTAGATTGTGAACTCATATGGAGGCTTATTTACTTACAAAATGCAGTCTGACCCCGGAAGTGAACGTTGCTCATCGTCATTCATGGAACTAAGGAACATATTTGCAGGGAATTTTATATAGAACATGTCGCCATGTCGCCAGGACATGGGCTCCAATAAGCTTGTTAAATTGCACAGCTGCGACGTTCTGTGTGCATTGTATGGGGTATGCGGTATGCTGTGATCTTTGGCCCTGATTCATAGCCGTACGCTCGCAAGCGGTCCCATGTTTCTGCACTGTGCATGCGCCGCGTCCGGGTGCCCCGCTGAGTGACTGAAGTTCAGTTGCTACGGGGCTCGCAACAAGACGGGGCGGCTGTCGATGGTGAGTGACAGCTCGCCCTATTTTGTGGGTGGGTAGGGGGGGTGGCTGGACAAACCTGCATTTGTTGGGAGGTCTTACTGACTGACATCACTACTGATGTCAGTAGTGGACTTCCTGCTCTATTAGAGCAGGAAGTCCACTCGGCCTTGTGGCAGCCTAGACCCACATTGTAGTGCCCCAGTTCACAGTATGCCACATTGTAGTGCTGCCAGTACACATTATGCCACACAGTGCCCTAGTTCACATCATGTCACACATAATAGTGTCGCCAGGTCAAATTAAGCCACATTGAAGTGCCTCTAATTAATATTATGCCACATAATGTAGTGCCCAGTTCATAATATGCCACACTAATTCTCCCAGTTCATACGGTGCAACATTACAGTGGACCCTGTTCATATTGTCACACTATAGTCCCTCCAGCTTATATTATGCCACATTACATTGCCCTCCAGTTCATATTGAGCAACATTGCATTTTCCCCAGTTCAAAATATGCCACACTAAAGTGTAGAGTTTTGCTGATAGGGAAAAACATAGACCGCCACCTACATGAGTGCTGACAAGTCCCACTTTTCAGGTTGGGCAATATGGAATTCCTTAGCAGGCAATTAGGGGAATGCGGTAGACAATCTTATGACCTGAGTCTGGACCCCCCTAAGCCTCTGGGCCCCATAGCAATGGCACCCCTTGCACCCACTATAGTCATACCCATGTGTAATTCTGTGCTGAAATGGTAAAGTTGAGCAGCCCTGTTACAGGACAACTGTGGCCAAAAGTATTGTTTCTGGGTTTCAGGAAAAGGTAGGCTGCAGAGTTGTTCTCTGGAGAAAAGAGCTTTCCAGGTACTGGGAACCCCCCTAAGTATGTCACAGGGCTGTTACGATTTATAGTATGCTTTTTAGTCACTTTTGTACCAGTTGCTTCCCAATGTCTTTGTAAATTGTTCTGAAGAAAGATTGATATTGGCAGTGGCATCACTGCTGAGGCTGCTATAAAGCCCAGAGATGAGTGCAATGCCAGTCCACCCTCTGAATGCAACTCCACTGTTCTATGGCATATGTGCCAACACCTACGCTGGTCAGAAGCTGTTCCCACGTGTCCATTAAGTACACATTTGATAAATTGACTTTAGCATACATCTTACTTTTTCATGGTCTTTAAAATACAATGTAACTACATGTTTCTTTACCTGTGCAATTGAATTCATCTTCTCCACTGAGACAATCCGTTATGCCATTGCACCTATGACTCGATGGAATGCATGTGTCTGACTTACAGTGAAAACCTTTCTGACAATCTGGAATGACATAACACAATAAAAAGGTTTGTGAATAACTGCAAAAATACAGACTAGATAAAAGGAAAGTGTAGAGATAAAGTTATTGTGGAACTGCAAGTACTAGTATGCCTATTGTTTCATCATAGTGTAAATTCCATAGTTTACCTAAATTAAGTAAAAGTCAAAATGTAAAATAAGTTCTAAGATGATTAAATCAATGCAAAATGTTATTGGTAAAGGTGCAGACACACACAACGATTTTTTGAACGATTATCGTTAAACAATATCGTTTAACGATAATCGTTTGAAAAAATCGTTCACTCTCTGAGTCAAACGATGAACAATTATTGTTCATTCGCGTTCACGTTTGTAGTTTGTAGTTTGTAGTTCAGTCAGACTTGTCAACTCAACGATTTTCATTAAGTTAATATGCAAAAATCGTTTGTAGTTCATAAAAATCGTTCATTACAATTAAATGAACATAGTAAATGAACAACTTTAGTAAACGATTTTAGTTCATTTTTTCAAGGTAGAAAATCGTTTACTAAAATCGTTCATTAACTCAATCGTTGTGTGTGTATGCAGCTTAAATATTAATGGTACTTACTGTACAACATCAACTCAGTTCCCGCATGCGCATTAGCACTGCCTCTATAATGTAACTTTCACCATTACTTATCAGCAGCGAAAGTGGCCTTATCTCACCGTGAGGAAGGCGGGCTGGTCTGATTACACTGACTGCAGAGCTGTAGAGGGGGAGAGACTCACAGACACAGACTGGCTGACAGGAGTGAGGAGAGGAAGGGGTACTAGTAGATACTAGGGGCCTGATTCGGAGATGAATGCTTTGTCAATTGCACATGCAAACGGCCAATGCGCGCACGCGTCTGAAATGTCTGCGCACAGAGACACAGCGCATAACATCCGCATGGTCTGAGAATTTTAGTGGGCTTTCCTGGGGGGTAACAGAGGGGTGGCAAAGCCGAGGCTTACACGTTGACGCAGCAAGTGGGTGTCTCAGTTCTTTGCAAATAGGAGTCAGCATTAGCATAAACACGCTGATGCAACTGCGGCAAAAGACGCACACACAGCCACATCTGTGTCTATCTCTGAATCAGGCCCTACTGGAGGGGACTAGTGGAGAAGTGCAGGAATAGTGTATAGGAGAGAAAAAGCCGGGAACTCACAGAGGAGAAGAAAGGGGTGGAGACCCGTGTGAGGGAATGGAGGAGAAACAGCTACACAGCAGCAGTGTGGCCAGCCATGAATAGGACAATAGTCACATAACCCACCGGGCGACCTAGGTTTTTTTTTTTTTTTTTTACAAAATGCGCTGTTGGAGATACATGGAACAGTCAGTTGGGGGCGGGCTGCAGGGCTCACCTGGGAAGATCTGCCAGCACTGAAAGTCTCTGAAACAGGAGTGAGTTTAATAGTTGCTGCTCGCATATAAACATAGCTCCTGAAAGAGCCTTGCAGACGGCACTTTGCCTTAGTAAGTGACCGAGGAACTCTTGTAGGCAAAAGTGATTTAATTGCTTTAAAGACTTGTTGTAGAATCGTGATCTCTGCTGTTAAATATATTTAGTACAGCACCATCACAGCACCATTATTACAGGATAACGAGCAACAAATATGCAGCTAAATTACATAGTTGACAATTCTTTAAAGCAAAGAGGGGAACCTTAGGCCCGGGAGCCGTATAAGGTCTGCGGAGTCATTTGGTCTGGCCCTCTGAGCTTTTTTCAGCTAGCCTCATCTGGCTAGCAGGGTGCCTAGAATGGTACACTGCAGCCAGAATCTATGCAGCAGTGCCGCCTGGAGTGTCCTTAGGACGCTTCAGACTGTCACATCGTTGCCCTTACAGCTCCCCGGAACATCCTCAGGATGCTCCGGGCATTGCTGTAATCACCGGCAATTGTGCCACCACCCCATGTGACGTCACATGGAGGGACCGTGGCCTGCATCGGGCCCTCGAATAATGTTATATATATCAAAATGGCCCTCGGCAGAAAAAAGGTTCCCCACCCCTGCTGTAAAGTTTAAAGTATCAATTTATTCAGTTTAATTATACACAATTAGTTCCCAGTGACTCTATGACCACTTGGTGGAATGATATAATTTATGCTACAGATATAAGTTGATACAAGGTATTTACCCTATACAGCTTTTAAAATTACCCTTTCTATTTCATATATAAAAACTAGGGGTGTGCACCGGCCACTTTTCGTGTTTTGTGTTTTGGTTTTGGATCTGGATCTTTCTTCGTGTTTTGGATCTGGATTGGTTTTGCCAAAACCACCCTTCCGTGTTTTGGGTTCTGGGTTTTGTGTTTTGGATCTGTATTTTTTTGAAAAAAAGCATAAAAACAGCTAAAATCACAGAATTTGTAGGTTTTTCTGCTCCTATGCTATTATTAACCTCAATAACCTTAATTTCCACTCATTTCCAGTCTATTCTGAACACCTCACACCTCACAATAGTGTTTTTATGTCCAAAAGGTTGCACCGAGGTAGCTGGATGACTATGCTAAGCGACAAGAGTGAGCGGCACAAACACGTGACCCATCTAGGAGTGACACTGCAGTGGCAGACAGGATGGCAGTTTGAAAAACTAGGCCCCAAACTGTACATAATGCAAAGAAAAAAAAGAGGTGCAAGATGGAATTGTCCTTGGGCCCTCCCACCCACCCTTATGTTGTATAAACAGGACATGCACACTTTAACAAACCAATCATTTCAGCGCCAGGGTCTGCCACACAACTGTGGCTGAAATGATTGGTTCGTTTGGGCCCCCACAAAACAAGCTGGCAATTAATGTGTCCCTGCACAAACTGGTTCTATGGAGGCAAGATGTCATCCTCATCCTCCTCATCCACCGATTCCTCACCCTCTTCAGTGTGTACATCCTCATCCTCACAAAGTATTAACTCGTCCCCACTTGAATCCACCACCACAGGTCCCTCTGTACCTTCTGGAGGCTGGTCTCCCTGGAAGAGCTGATAATTCATTTTGATGAACATCATCTTCTCCACATTCTGTGGAAGCAACCTCCTACACCTTTCGCTGACAAGGTTCCTGGCTGCACTAAACACTCTTTCGGAGTACACACTGGAGGGGGGGCAACTCAGGTAAAATAGAGCCAGTTTGTACAGGGGCCTCCAAATTGCCTCTTTTTCCTGCCAGTACAGGTATGGACTGTCTGACATGCCTACTTGGATGCTGTCACCGATGTAATCCTCCACCATTCTGTCAATGGTGACAGTATCATATGCAGTGACAGTAGACATGTCAGAAATTGTTGCCAGGTCCTTCAGTCCGGACCAGATGTCCAAACTTGGTCCTGCCTGCCCTGCATCACCGCCAGCGGGTTGCTTAGGATACCTAAGTTTTTTCCTGGCAGCCCCAGTTGCGGGAGAAAATGAAGAAGGAGCCGTTGACGTGTCACGTTCCGCTTCAGCTGACAGTGTGTTCACCAGCAGGTCTTTGCACCTCTGCAGGCTTGTGTCGGCTGGAAAGAGAGACACCACATAGGCTTTAAACCTAGGATCGAGCACGGTGGCCAAAATGTAGTGGTCTGATTTCAACAGATTGACCACCCTGGAATCCTGGCAAAGCGAATGAAGGGCTTCATCCACAAGTCCCACATGCCGAGCGGAATCGCTCCATCTTAGCTCCTCCTTCACTTTCTCCAGCTGCTTCTGCAAAAGCCTGATGAGGGGAATGACCTGACTCAAGCTGGCAGTGTCTGAACTGACTTCACGTGTGGCAAGTTCGAAGGGCTGGAGAACCTTGCACAACACGGAAATCATTCTCCACTGCGCTTGAGTCAGGTACATACCCCCTCCTTTGCCTATGTCATAGGTGGATGTATAGGCTTGTATGGCCTTTTGCTGCTCCTCTGAAGCATATAGAGGGTTGAGTTCCACCGCGTCACAACCTCTTGCTTCAGGTGATGGCGGGGCAGGTTCAAGAGTGTTTGCTGGAGCTCCAGTCTTCGGCACGCAGTCGCTGAATGGCGAAAGTGGCCAGAAATTTTTCGGGCCACCCAAAGCGTCTCCTGCACGCCCCTGTCGCTTTTCAGAAAATTCTGCACCACCAAGTTTATTGTGTGAGCAAAACATGGGACGTGCTGGAATTTGCCCAGATGTAATGCCCGCACAATATTGGTGGCGTTGTCAGATATCACAAATCCCCAGGAGAGTCTAAGTGGGGTAAGCCACTGGGCGATGATTTCCCTCAGTTTCTCTAAGAGGTTGTCGGCGGTGTGCCTCTTACTGAAACCGGTGATACACAGCGTAGCCTGCCTTGTAACGAGCTGGCGTTTCTGAGATGCTGCTACTGGTGACGCTGCTGCTGTTGCTGCGTAAGGTGATACATCTACCCAGTGGGCTGTCACAGTCATATAGTCCTTAGTCTGCCCTGTTGCACTTGTCCACATGTCCGTGGTTAAGTGGACATTGTGTACAACAGCATTTTTCAGGACACTGAGGACACTTTTTCTGACGTTTCTGTACAGTCTCGGTATCGCCTGCCTAGTGAAGTGGAATCTAGACGGGATTTGGAACCGGGGACACACTACCTCCATCAATTGTCTAAATCCCACTGCACTAATGGCGGATACCGGACGCACGTCTAACACCAACATAGCAGTCAAGGCCTCAGTTATACGTTTTGCTTCAGGATGACTGCTGTCGTACTTCATCCTCCTCGCTAAGGACTGTTGGAGGGTCAATTGTTTAGTAAAAGTAGTGGTGTTCCTACTTCCTCTCTGGGATGATGAACGACTCCCAGCAGCAGCAACAGCAGCAGCGGCAGCAGTAGGCGTAGCAATGCAGGATCCTCCAGAGGAATCCCGGATAGGAGAGTCAGTCATGCCAGTGACATGGCCTGCAGGACTACTTCCGATCCTGACTAAGGAGGAAATTGACGAGGAGGGAGTTGACGGTGTGGTTTGCAGGCGCTTGGATACAACAGGACAACGGGATTTAGGTGTCCCTGGACTGCTTACGGTCTTAGCCAAAGTTTCTGAACTTGACAGTAACTTTTTATGAACGCGCTGCAGGTGCCGTATAAGGGAGGATGTTCCTAGGTGGTTGACGTCCCTACCCCTACTTATTTCACCTTTACATATGGTACATATGGCAAGACAGTTGTTGTCCGGATTTGGATAGAAATATTGCCAGACCAAAGAGGTGGAATGTTTGGTCTTCTGCCCAGGCATGACCGTGATGGGCTTTTTCATCCCACGGACAACAACTGTCTCCCCCGGAGCCTGATTTAAACAAACCACATCACCATCAGAATCCTCCTCGCCAACTTCCTCCTCAGCGCCAGCTACACCAGTATCCTCATCCTGTTGTACTTCAACAGTGACATCTTCAATTTGCATATCAGCAAGTGGACTGTGGGTGCTCCTTTCAGCACTTGCAGGGGGCGTGCAAATGGTGGAAAGAGCCACCTCTTCACGTCCAGTGCTGGGAAGGTCAGGCATCGCAACCACCACCACACTTGGACTCTCCTTGGGGATTTGTGATATCTTCTTAGAAAGCACAGTTCTTCGCTGTGCTTTTGCCAGCTTAACTCTTTTGATTTTTTTAGTGGGAGGAGGGCTTCCATCGTCATGTGAAGCTGAACCACTAGTCATGAACATACTAGGGATCGACCTTAGCCGTTCCTTGCCACTCCGTGTCGTAAATGGCATATTGGCAAGTTTACGTTTCTCTTCAGCTGATTTAAATGTCTTTTTCAAGGTCATTTTCCTGAACTTTGCCATTTGGGATTGTATGTGCCCTCTACTATGACATTGGGCATCGGCCTTGGCAGACGACGTTGATGGCATGTTATCGTCTATGTCATGACTAGTGGCAGCAGCTTCAGCACTAGGAGGAAGTGGTTCTTGATCTTTCTCTATTTTATTTTTATCGGAGAAAGTTTGGTCCTCCATTTATGTTATATCGATTTGATATATACGTGCGGCTAAACACAGAAAATAATTTTTTTTTTGGTTTGGACTGGAGTGTACTTTGTGGGTTACAGCACCCTTTAACGGTCAAGCCAGCCGGCCCTTTACTTATGACACAGGCGCACTCTTGGCACTACTTTGTTGATGCACGTGCGGCTACTGCGCACACAATTCACAAACACAGAAAATAATTTTTTTTTGGTTTGGACTGGAGTGTACTTTCGGGGGTTACAGCACCCTTTAACGGTCAAGCCATCCGGCCCTTTACTTATGACACAGGCGCACGCTTGGCTCTACTTTGTTGATGCACGTGCGGCTACTGCGCACACAATTCACAAACACAGAAAATAATTTTTTTTTTGGTTTGGACTGGAGTGTACTTTCGGGGGTTACAGCACCCTTAACGGTCAAGCCAGCCGGCCCTTTACTTATGACACAGGTGCACGCTTGGCACTACTTTGTTGATGCACGTGCGGCTACTGCGCACACAATTCACAAACACAGAAAATAATTTTTTTTTTGGTTTGGACTGGAGTGTACTTTCGGGGGTTACAGCACCCTTAACGGTCAAGCCAGCCGGCCCTTTACTTATGACACAGGCGCACGCTTGGCACTACTTTGTTGATGCACGTGCGGCTACTGCGCACACAATTCACAAACACAGAAAATAATTTTTTTTTTGGTTTGGACTGGAGTGTACTTTCGGGGGTTACAGCACCCTTAACGGTCAAGCCAGCCGGCCCTTTACTTATGACACAGGCGCACGCTTGGCACTACTTTGTTGATGCACGTGCGGCTACTGCGCACACAATTCACAAACACAGAAAATAATTTTTTTTTTGGTTTGGACTGGAGTGTACTTTCGGGGGTTACAGCACCCTTAACGGTCAAGCCAGCCGGCCCTTTACTTATGACACAGGCGCACGCTTGGCACTACTTTGTTGATGCACGTGCGGCTACTGCGCACACAATTCACAAACACAGAAAATAATTTTTTTTTTGGTTTGGACTGGAGTGTACTTTCGGGGGTTACAGCACCCTTAACGGTCAAGCCAGCCGGCCCTTTACTTATGACACAGGCGCACGCTTGGCACTACTTTGTTGATGCACGTGCGGCTACTGCGCACACAATTCACAAACACAGAAAATAATTTTTTTTTGGTTTGGACTGGAGTGTACTTTCGGGGGTTACAGCACCCTTTAACGGTCAAGCCAGCCGGCCCTTTACTTATGACACAGGCGCACGCTTGGCACTACTTTGTTGATGCACGTGTGGCTACTGCGCACACAATTCACAAACACAGAAAATATATTATTTTTTTAGCACTTGGGGGGAGCGCCCCTGATGGACAGAGCACCCCCTGGACAACACTACAGCTCTCCTTTAGGACTGGGACACTGCACAGGACTTTGGAGTGGACACAGCCCCTATGGAGAACTGACTGCACAACACAGTCCAGCCAGCCCCTATGGACTTTGAAGTAGTGGACACAGCCCCTATTAACAACAGCAGCACAGCACAACACAGCCAGCCCCTATGGACTTTGAAGTAGTGGACAACAGCAGCACTACACTACACTACACTACACTACACAGCCCTAACTCCCACCCTCCCTCTTCACTGTCCACAGCCGAGTGAGAAAATGGCGCCGACGCGGGTACCTTATATAGGATCCAAAACCCGCGAGACTCGGAAGGCGGGATGATGACGTTTTGCCTCGATTTCAGATCCGAGTCAGGCGGGAAAAGTCGAGCCTGACTCGGATCGGACTTGGATCGGGGGGGCTCGGGGGGTTCGGATTTTAGAAATCCGAACCCGCTCACCCCTAATAAAAACCATGCTCTTTGTGTGATTGGAGACTAGATATGACTGTATAACTTTGTGCATACAATTTCTGCTGCCATATTACCTTTACAGCATAATTCATCACTAAGATCTCCACAATCATTTTCCCCATTACAGGTGGCATCCATAGCAATACATTTCCCATTCACACAAGTGAACTTGTCCTCTGGGCATTCTGAAATAAAAAAATTAAGCAGTATTTATTTCTGTATTAAAATAATATACAGTATTTGCTTATTACATTTATATAGATAAATATTTTCTCAATTATTGTGTGATCTTTTATTATTATTACAAGTGTAATATGATTGCATGACAGCAAACACACGCACACACTTTTGACCAACTAAACCTTACGGCTTAATTTATGGTAGAGTAAACACAAAGGGGCCGATTCAGACCTGGACGCTAAGCCGCGATCGCTCGTATCCAAAAGGGGCCGGGTATGCAAATTCCGCAATCGCACTGTCTGGCGTAAGGACGCGCTCTATGTCTTAGAAAGCGACGGGAGAGTGAGCGCATGCCGGTGTAAAGACGCCCACTTTTCTTTCTTAGCACACGTCATCTCCAGGAAGTGTATGATTAATCAGTAACATCGTGAGCCATCGGAGCTGCACGCAGCGCTTGAGGTAGACCCTACCACGCCGCAAGCACTGCGATCACTGCAGGCTGATATACAACCAAGTGACGTGTACAATAACGCCTCTATGCTAATTATGGATGCCCATTAAACGCCATTTTGATTCCCTGACCCGCCTGCTTTCGCACCACCACTCCCCCATTCACAAGCACCTTCCCCTGTTACCACCATCAAACGGCACTGTCTGTCACTCAAAGTAGCGCTCAGTCTGGTACAACGAGCACATGATTCCCGATCGCAGTGACTGGCTTGCGCACGCACACTGCGATGCATACGCATGCACAGACAGGCGACAATCACCCATAGCGAGCGATCGCGGCTTAGCGTCCGGGTCTGGATCGGCCCCAAAGTCCTCTGCATGCACCTGGCCCGCACCACTGATTCATCTGCCCAATATTGCTGGTTTTGAAATCCATGGCTTAAATTAGCCGTTTGCTTTGCTAATATTGGCAAAAATACAGGAACAAGGGACATTTCGTGTTAAATACTAATATGTTGTAGGAAAATCAAGTAGTATCCAGACTTATGAGTGCTTTGAATTATGTTAGTGCAGTTCCATGCTCCCACCAGATGTGCTTATGTGTGTTGGACTTTTTCCTTTGCAGCAATGGTATAGTTAAGATCATATACCAAGCAATAAGAAGCTGCATCTGTTCTGGCTTTTAAAACCAGGATCAACCATCAGTCAGTGACAGATGATGTGCTGAGCCAATGCTGCTGCTCCATAGCTGCAGCACCTAGCAATCATCTAGTGTACTGCTCATCCATGTTTTTACCTGGCCTGCTTGAGACCACACTATACTATCTGCTAAATGATCTTAGTGCCTGATTCACTATGGATCACAATTGCTAATGAAATTGCTAATACGATTATGCACGCAGTTCCACTGCAAAAGTATGCTAATCCATTGCAATTTCTATGCCCTCGCAGCACTACCTAGGGACACCCACTTTACCTTACACAAATTCGTAATACTTAGCAGAATTGCAAAGCCATCAGTGTAATTGAGTACCATTGGACCCTTACGCACACTTGCACAAGATCTGACCTTACTCAGAAATTGCTAACTTCAGCGCACGCTATGAGACCTCAGGATGCGTAGGGCCAAGCAGTGGATAATTTATGCACGTCCCTGCAACGGCGTTGAAACGCACTGGGACGCCTGCGTTTCACTGACCACCCTCCCGTCACCACCCACAAATGGTACTTCCTGTCAATCACACTGCGATGGGTCTGCGTGGCCTTTGCGATGGCAGTCCCGATCGCAGTGGCCGGTTCGAGCACTGCGATGCATACGCAGTACGCAACAATCGTCGGATTGCGTGCATATTAGCAACTGCGATCCAAGCGGAATCAGGCCCATAGCCTGCTCTTGTGTATGCATTCTCTGCCTGCACCTGGATTTCTTGTATCTGGATCGTATACTCATGGATTAAGTAAACTGTGGTCCTCACTAGTGCTTATGTTTTATGCCTGAGAGACTTTTGCACTTATTCTTCATGCCTGAGAGACTTTGCATCTACATATGCGTTGTACTCGAGAAACTTTCCTACCACCAAACTGCTCCTATTTTCTAACCCATTACATCTCTATGGCCAAAAAGGTTCCCACCATAATCAGTTCTTGTGTTTGTTAATATAGATTTTGACATTTTATACACTTCTTGACTCCAGTGGCAGTACTGGGATGGGTGACACCCAGTGTGGCAAGGAAACAACCAGCCAAAAAAGGGAGTGACCTACTGGAAAGGATGTGTTTCATCACTCTAGGAGCGTGCCCAGCACTCCTGGAGATGCTAGGCTGCTCCCAGACACCCTCCCTGCACTGCAGGCTCCTCCTCAATGACCGGGAGCCAGATGCCGCACTGTGATGTTAGCGTATAGCACCCAGCTCCCTGTCACTGAGGAGTAGTCGTCATTTTGGTGTCGTCACTCGTCTCCCTTGGACGAAACTGCTTTACTCCAGTTTGTTATAGGTATCAATGTAAATAGCACTCAAATCCAGCCTGTCAGGACTGTGACTATCTCAGTACGTAAAGATAAACTATATTTGCCAAAGTTCCATTGTGCTCATTGGAGAAGCTATCCTGGTTGCTGGCGTTCCCTACATACAGGGGATAGAGAGTTAAATTGATCATCTGTCTCAAAGGTGTTGTCAGGTTGTGAGATTTCTGATTGCTTATTATTTCAAACCTGATTCCATTTGGGTCACATGTTCTGAACTTCCTATGGATCACAGACCCATAGTATAAAGCCCGTTACTAACTGTGTCTCAGTGTCTGTGCAACGTTACTTTCAAGTCTTTCTTGGACTCCTGCCAGATCCCAGCTGTGCCTGTGATTTGCTATGGACTTTGCTATATCTCTACCCGTGTTCCAATTAAACTTCTGATACTGGTTACCAGCTGCACTACAGAGCTCAGAATTGCCACTGCCTAAGTATCGTTATCCTGCTCCATTGCTTTGCTTGCATCCCCTGCTGGATTATTTACTCTGCCTGTTGTCTTCTACTTCCATGGACATTGAACTCACCTCTACTACAGTTGTCAACTGCACCGTTACAGTTATCATCGCCGGACAATTCATGCATCGCGGGGCTCAACCCCGCTCCGGATCCCCGTCATGCCACAGGGTTCAACCCTGCTCCGGACCCTTACTACATCGCGGGGCTCAACCCCGCTTTGGATCCTCGTCATGCTGCAGGGCTCAACCCTGCTTTGGACCTTTACTGCATCGCAGAGCTCAACCCTGTCCCGGATCCTTACTACATCACAGGGCTCAACCATGTCACGGATCTTCACTGCATCACATGGCTCAACCATGCTTCACATCACAGGGCTTAACCCTGCCTCGGATTCTCACCACGTCTCAGGGCTCAACCCTGTTCCGGATCTTCACTACTTTGCAGGGCTCAACCCTGTTCCGGATTTTCATCACGCTACAGGGCTCAACCCTAGTAAAGTCCATTATACCATCCTGAGGTCTTAGCCTCATATTGGACTCGGGGTTCCCCACCACATCAGTATCAGAGACTTTATTTACATATGGGGGTTTACTCCTATATTGACTACTGCATATCTGAACTTCTGTATTGATGAGATTTTATGTGAAAGGTTGCTATATATTTGCCTGTGAATAAATTCTATTTACTTTTATTCCGTGTTACTGAGATTCCATTAACAGGTCATTCCTAAAGCCACCTCAGTTTATAGTGCCCAGTAGGCCTGACTCCTTCCAGGAGTCTCAAGTGACGGCAGCCGGGACACAGCCCTGGTTGAATACATTTTAAAATGTATGTACTGTTAACAGAGATATTGCAAGAGCTGCTGTACTTTCTATGGAGAAACCAACATGTTTCTAGCCTTTTCCTAGCAAGTCTCCAATTACAATATTCTTAATCAAATGAGTGCCAATACTTTTTAAGGAATTGTGTCTAGAATAGCAGCTAAAGTTTTCTCTGGTAATTCAGATAAAGGAATTACAAACCTGTGCTGTTATCATAACAAGAGGCATAAGCCCGTGTTTTATCACTGCTTTTGCTTTTCTTTAATGTGCATTCAGCCAGTGTGCTCTCTGAACCTCTGCATGTCACCTTAAGACAGTCAAGTGTTTCATTCTGCTCCTGGAATATGTTTTTCAGTTTCGCATTAGATGCCCCTCTAAAAAAATAAATAAATAGATAGAAAAGAAGTATTTGAATGACATTTATTTTAAATTACAATAGATCTTTTCTACTTAAATAATGCAGTATGATCATATATGGTACATGAAGCAGTCCCGTAGTAACTTACTTTTACTGTGTTAATCTGCATTTTGAATAAAGAATTTCACCTTATTTTCACAATATCACAATTCTAGAAAAACAACAGATTCATAATTTCAATGTGTGGGTCCAAATTAAAGATTTGAGAGCGATAAGATTGTGAGAGATAAATTACCAAGCAGTTAGCTCCTGTCAAACACAGCCTGTAAAATTTAAACTGGTTGGTTAGTACATCATCTCTCTCCAAGCTTTGATAAATACCCACCTTAGTAAAAAATATATATTTTTTTGTCAATGAGTGTGGTCTAAGCTGAGTACAGACACAGGGCCTTATTCAGCAGCGCACACTAGTGTAGTGCTGAACGCAGATTCCTGACGTTCAGGAATCTGCGCAGGCGCATGACCCACTCTGTGCATGTGCAGAACGGGTATGCGATCCTGCTTGCAGACTGGCAGCAGACGGTCAGTGATTGACAGTCTGCTGCCATTTGTGGGTAGGGAGGGGGTGGCAATGGTCTCCGTTTCCTGAAATGGAGGAGTGGCGCCGCCGTTGGGGGGAGGGAAGAAACCAGGATCTCTGTCAGCTGACGGAGATTTCTTGGCCTCTTCCTCTCAACTGCAGGGGCCAGCTACGTGACCCAATGGGTCACCTTAGCCGGCCTAAGTTCCGCAGATTATCCGATGCTGCTTTGGATAACACAGCTCGGATAAGTAATGCACAGGGTGCGTGAAGTCTCCTCTACATTAACATATCTGCAAGGATTGCAATTGCAAAGCTCTCTGTGTGAAGCTTTGCAATTGCGATCCTGCTAAATCAGACCCACAGTTATCGGCATTGGGGAGAATTTGCAGAAGCCGCTGCTTCCCGATGGGTTGCAGGTACATAATTTAAAATGGCACCCGGAGTCAGTGTAAAGCTTGGAGTGTTTTATACTGACTCCGGGTGCCGTTTTAAATATGTACCAGCAACCCACCGGGAAGCAGCGGCTTCTGTAAATTCTCCCCATTGAATAAGAGTTACAAGTCATTTGTGTTTTTATACCTTCAAACTGTGAAAAATGTAACATCCTACAATGCCAACTACATACTGTACACAAAATTACAATAAACACTAATAGGAGCATAGATCGCCAAGCCTTTTTGCAGACCTTGGTACTAGATAGTTGGGGGGGGGGGGGTCTAACCAAATTTGAAATTAATAGCAAATTAACATAAAACTGTAAATATTATATATTTAGTTAATTATGTTTACTGAATATTAACCTATACTATACAGCGCTAGTCACTTTATGTTTTCCCATATAAAATGTATGGTTTTGGATATTTAACAATGAGCTGTTTTTTTTTTACTTACTGCTCTTTATCAATATTAGAATAGTTTATCTTTTAAAAAAAAACTAATATTCATAGAGAGATAATGCTATTGCTGTTAAGCCAGGTCCCTTGTTATATTAAATGTATTATATTCGAATACAAAGAAACCACAAAATTAACAATTTTTTTTTGTCGCAACTCGCAATGTGATGCGACTAGGACGCACCAGGAGACTCTGCTGATTCATTTGATTAATTTGACATGTGACACTTGTATACAAAATGGCATGATGCAGTTGGTGCTGCATTTTTCCACGCCAAGTTCCGTTATGCATATCAAATTAATCAGTACAGTCTCCTGGTGCATGCTAGTACATTGCATTGCAAATAAGATACATTTTCGGGTTAAAAAAGATGCATTTTCGGGTGAAAAAGACATTCAGAGCTGGCAGAATCACACAAGACCTGGCGACTCGCTTCTGTAAGGCATCTCGCGCCACATGGTGTATTGAGGCTAGAAGTATCTGTAATGTGTGACTCTGGAAATGCAGTCTATGGCAAAACTAGCTCATAACTCACAGTAGCATGTTCTGCATATAAATATATCATATTAGGGGTGTACACCGGCCACTTTTCGTGTTTTGTGTTTTGGTTTTGGATCTGGATCTTTCTTCGTGTTTTGGATCTGGATTGGTTTTGCCAAAACCACCCTTCCGTGTTTTGGGTTCTGGGTTTTGTGTTTTGGATCTGTATTTTTTTTTTTTAAAAGCATAAAAACAGCTAAAATCACAGAATGTGTGGGTTTTTCTGCTCCTATGCTATTATTAACCTCAATAACCTTAATTTCCACTCATTTCCAGTCTATTCTGAACACCTCACACCTCACAATAGTGTTTTTATGTCCAAAAGGTTGCACCGAGGTAGCTGGATGACTATGCTAAACGACACGAGTGGGCGGCACAAACACGTGGCCCATCTAGGAGTGACACTGCAGTGGCAGACAGGATGGCAGTTTGAAAAACTAGGCCCCAAACTGTACATAATGCAAAGAAAAAAAAGAGGTGCAAGAATGGAATTGTCCTTGGGCCCTCCCACCCACCCTTATGTTGTATAAACAGGACATGCACACTTTAACAAACCAATCATTTCAGCGCCAGGGTCTGCCACACGACTGTGGCTGAAATTATTGGTTCATTTGGGCCCCCACAAAACAAGCTGGCAATTAATCTGTCCCTGCACAAACTGGCTCTACGGAGGCAAGATGTTGTCCTCATCCTCCTCATCCACCGATTCCTCACTCTCTTCAGTGTTGTGTACATCCTCATCCTCACAGAGTATTAATTCGTCCCCGCTGGAATCCACCACCACAGGTCCCTCTGTATGTTCTGGAGGCTGGTCTCCCTGGAAGAGTTGATAATTTATTTTTATGAACATCATCTTCTACACATTTTGTGGAAGCAACGTCCTACGCCTTTCGCTGACAAGGTTCCCGGCTGCACTAAACACTCTTTTAGAGTACACACTGGAGGGGGGCAAGTCAGGTAAAATAGAGCCAGTTTGTACAGGGGCCTCCAAATTCTCCAAAATGCCTCTTTTTCCTGCCAGTACAGGTACGGACTGTCTGACATGCCTACTTGGATGTTGTCACCGATGTAATCCTTTAACAGACAGACGCATGCTTGTCGCTGCTGCTTTGAGGATGCAGGTGCGGCTACAGCCCACACAATTCACAAAGACAGAAAAAAAAGAAGAATTTTTTTATTGTTTGTGGAGCGCACTTTGAGGGTTACACCACCCTTTAACAGACAGACGCACGCTTGTCGCTGCTGCTTTGAGGAAGCAGGTGCGGCTACAGGCCACACAATTCACAAAGACAGAAAAATAAGAAGAATTTTTTTATTGTTTATGGAGCGCACTTTGAGGGTTACACCACCCTTTAACAGACAGACGCACGCTTGTCGCTGCTGCTTTGAGGATGCAGGTGGAATATAGACGGGATTTGGAACCGGGGACAAACTACCTCCATCAATTGTCTAAATCCCACTGCACTAATGGCGGATACCGGACGCACGTCTAACACCAACATAGCAGTCAAGGCCTCAGTTACACATTTTGCTTCAAAATGACAGCTGTCGTACTTCATCCTCCTCGCTAGAGACTGTTGGAGGGTCAATTGTTTAGTAAAAGTAGTGGCGTTCCTACTTCCTCTCTGGGATGATGAACAACTCCCAGCAGCAGCAACAGCACTAGGAGGAAGTGGTTCTTGATCTTTCCCTATTTTATTTTTATCTGAGAAAGTTTGGTCCTCCATTTATGTTATATTGATATATACGTGCGGCTAAAGTGCACACAAACACAGAAAATATTTTTTTATTTTTGCTGGAGAGTAGTGGACTTTGTGGGTTACACCACCCTTTAAGACATGAGCCAGCCAGCTCTTTACTTATGGGACACAGGCGCACGCTTGGCGCTGCTCCTTTGTTGATGCACGTGCAGCCACAGTGCACACAATTCACAAACACAGAAAAACATTTTTTATTTTGTTTGGAGTGCCCTTTGGGGGTTACAGCACCCTTTAGCGGTCAATCCAGCCGGCCCTTTATATATGGGACACAGGCGCACGCTTGGCACTACTTTGTTGATGCACATGCGGCTACTGCGCACACAATTCACAAACACAAAAAAATGTATTTTTTATTTTGTTTGGAGTGCCCTTTAACGGACAAGCCAGCCGGCCTTTTACTTATGGGGCACAGGCGCACGCTTGGCGCTGCTCCTTTGTTGATGCACATGCAGCCACAGTGCACACAATTCACAAACACAGAAAAAATATTTTTTTTTTTGCACTGGGGGGGAGCACCCCTGATGGACAGAGCACCCCCTGGACAACACTACAGCACCCCTTTAGGACTGGGACACTGCACAGGACTTTGGAGTGGACACAGCCCCTATGGACAACTGACTGCACAACACAGTCCAGCCAGCCCCTATTGACTTTGAAGGAGTGGACACAGCCCCTATGGACAACAGCAGCACAGCGCAGCACAACACTACACTGCACTACACTGCACTACACTGCACTACACTACACTACACTACACAGCCCAGCCAGCCCTAACTCCCACCCTCCCTCTTCACTGTCCACAGCCGAGTGAGAAAATGGCGCAGACGCGGGTACCTTATATAGGATCCAAAACCCACGAGACCCGGAAGGCGGGATGATGACGTTTTGCCTCGATTTCAGATCCGAGTCAGGCGGGAAAAGTCGAGCCTGACTCGGATCGGCCTCGGATCGGGGGGGCTCGGGGGGGTTCGGATTTCAGAAATCCGAACCCGCTCACCCCTATATCATATACAATATTTTTCGATTGATTTCATTTAGTAGTATTAGTGTAGATAGCTCTGGGTGTTTTGAGACTCAGGCCTTCATTCAGAGGCGGCCGTACGGTCTACGACCGCACGGCCGCCTCAATGCTTGGCCAGTGCGCATGCCCACGAGGGAGCCGGCTCCCTCGTGCGCATGCGTGAGACCCGCTACGACCGACAGCGCCGGTCGTAGCGGGTCTCTTTCCAAAGGGGGCGAGCTGTCGATGTTGATTGACAGCTCGCCCCATTTGGAAGGCGGGCCGGGGGGGTGGCAGCCCAAATGGAGGCGTTCCCATGGGAACGCCTACCATTTGGGGGAGGCCCCACTGACATCACTAGTGATGTCAGTGGAGAGCTTCAGGCTCTGACAGAGCCAGAAGCTCTCCGGAGCTTATGACAAGTGAGACCTTACCCTAGGGTCTCGTCGTAAGCCCCGATGGTCACGATGGTCTCTGACCATCGCGACCATCAACGGAGCGGTCGTTAGAGCTGTGGGTGTTAACCCACAGCCTAACGACCGAAACAGAGGCGGGCGGTCCGGATGCAAGCGGCCGCCCAGTTTCTGAGCGACCGCTTGCATCCTCCGACCGCCTCTGAATGAGGCCCTCAGTCTTTATATTGTGGTATACAGTAACAGTAGCCAAAGCTTTGCAAGAGGATTGGTCTAGAGTGCCAATGTTTTACACAATCCCCAACATTCACAAGAGCATGGAGAAACTTCCAGGCAGGCCGATAATTTCGGCGAGAGGCTCCTTATACTATAAGTTTTTCCAATTCCTGGAAAATTTCTTACAGCCAGTGGTACAGGCTGAGGAATCCTTCTTGCAAGACACAACTTCCTGTTGATAGTCTGTTGTACACACTAGATGTATCTAGTCTGTACACAAACATCCCCCATGATGCAGGCTTGGAAGCAGTAAGGAGGTTCTTGACCAACAACAATAAGTAGAGAGGCCCTGATATTAGTCTGTTTATCCAACTACTGGAATTGACACTTAAAATAAACTATTTTCTTTTTGATAACTGTTTCTTTTTACAGTTCCTAAGATGCACGATAGGCTCGTGCATCGCACCATCGTTTGCAAACATTTTATGTTTCAAACTGAAAGAAACCTGTTTTTCAATAATTCACAGGTTGCCAGTAAAGTATACTTTTATACATGCTACATAGATGATCTCTTTAACATCTGGACTGGATCCAGGGCGGATTTTGAGAGCAGCATGGATTCCATCAACCAACAAGACCCCTATATTAAATTTACTTGGAGCGTTGATGATACAAAAATCCACTATTTAGATGTGTTGGTGTCTAAAGAAGACACTATGTTACACACTACCATCTTTAAGAAACCTACAGATCGCAACATTATTCTTAGAGCAGAAAGTCATCACCCGTCCGCTCTTAAACATGGTCTGCCATTCTTGCAATTATTGTGAGTGCATAGAATTACAGATGATCCAGGAGTGGCTGTTAAAGCAATGGATTCCATGGTGGAACAATTCAAGACCAGAGGTTACAAGGCTTCTATGCTAGCAGAAACCAAAAGGAGAGTATTGGCTATCCCCAGGGAAGATACCCTAAAGAAAAAACTCAAAGAACCACATACCAAATGGATAACATGGTGAACCAGTTAAATTCCTTAAGTCCGCATATTACCAAGTCTGCAAACGATCTCTGGCATATTGTGGCTGATGACCCGACCTTACCAGCATTGATAGGTACCTCCTTAATGCCATGCTATAAGCGCCAAAGGAATATCTGAGATTAGGTGGTGAAGACAGATGTCTCATAGTTGAAACTCCCTAAACCAGAACAACAATTGGCAAGAAAGCCAGGTGGTTATTGGTGCATTAACTGTACGACCTGCAGTTATCTTGAGGAGGGGATTTTTGTTTCCCATCCCCATTCTGGTAGACGCTACCAAATTAGACACATACCTGCTGTACCAGTAGATTTGTGGTCTATGTGATTAGATGCCCATGTGGCTTGCTTTCCATCGGTAAAACCACAAGACAATTCAAAGAGCGTATGGCGCTCCCCCGTTCCGCCATCAGGGCAGTTTTAGAGGGCAAGGAGCAGGACCAGCCTGTCGCAAGACATTTTAAAGAATTTTAACACAGACTAGCCTCTTTGAAATACAAGATCATTGATTGTGTCCCTGTGTCACAGCGTGGTGGCGACAGAGCCAAAGCCCTCCTCCGCTTGAAAGCGAAATGGATCTATACCCTTAATACAGTGACCTCATGGGGGTTAAATGAAACCTTGCCCCTCAATTGCTATCTGTAAACACGAGTGAGATTTTTTCTCACTTGCCTGGCCATTTCTTGTGAAGCACGGGTTGCTTTGGATGTTTCCAATATTAGTCTTAATACACACCAGATAGTGAGTTAATATTTGGCAGAGTTACTTATTGACATAGTCTGTCCATTATGCATTATTATTACTTATTCTGACTTTACCTTTTGTGTCCTCTGCAGCCTGCTAAGACTGTGCTTTAGTATTAAGACACATAGCCAGCCACATGGATCAGTTATCCTAGTCTGTGGTATCATACCTAGAGCCGTATTCAATTTGAGCCGAGCCGCGTTAAGTTAACGCAGCCCACTTAACGCCGACTTCGCCTGTTTTGTAGGCGTTAAAGTATCGCGGCCGTCCTGGCTTTACCCCGTATACAATTTCAAAGTACGTGTAAACGGCACCCGGCGATACTGTAACAAGCGGAAAGTACTGTCATTTTTGGGGAAATCAGCCTGTCACCCCCCAAATGATGCTCTGACATGGGGGTTCACTATGCTACCCCCCGATTTGGCTTGCTGAAGGTATTTGGTGTTTTTAAATGGGCTCAATAGCTGCTAAATAGCGTTTTTCTATACCTGATGCAGTATAGTATTTAGGAGTATATTTTCCAGAAAATAACTTATCCCAGCAAATTTGGGGTACTTGAAAATGGGGGTCAGCATATTTAAAGTTGAAAAAGTGAAGTTGAAAAAATCGTGAAAGATCCACCTGCCGCAAGCACCTGCAATGAAAAAAAAACACTTGGAGCATACTTGGGGACCCCCCCAGAGTCAATTTTGCTAGTTTTTAAGTTTGTACCCCAACATTTTTTTTTCGCCCCCTTTTTCAAAGTACATTTTTTGTTACACAGATTACCTTTGGGGGACTGTCTGAAAACTGCACGGGGGTTCCCGCAACGTTGCACCGCAAAACCCCAATTCTGCACTTTTTTCCGCCTGCCATTCATAGGCGATACTTTACCGCCTATTACATTGCATTGACTTTCCGCCTAGGCGGAAAGTCTTTCAAATTGAATACGGGGTAAAACCAAAACAGGAGATAATGACGTCATCGCTGGTAACTTAACGCGGATCCGGACTTAACGCTTCAAATTGAATATGGACCTTAGAGGTATGTACTTATTCCTACCCTTTTGTTGTTAATGTATTGCAAGTTTTCTTATTTCATGTTTTACATGCAGTGCAGCCCACCGGGAGGCCCGCGAGCAGGCATCGCTGTATGCCTCTGCCTCCGTGTAGCACTGCGCTGTCATCTGAGATTTTGCTATGGTGGTTGCCATGGGTTGAGTGGGCAATCGCTGATGTCAGTGATAGGCGCCGCCGTGCGTCTGACGTCAGTAGGTGCAGTGCCAGCAGCTTATCCTGGTATGCCTCCCTATGGACTTGTGTATGTACTACATTGGCTGAGCGCCCGGTACAGTTCTGCAGGAAGGGTGCCAGATCAGTGACTTGGTATGTGGTATACAGTAAGATACAATTGCCAAACAAATGCTGATTATGGAACTTACTTGGGAAATCCATGTTGCCTGCAGGCTACATTGGCTTCTGCGATTGTCCATGTTTCAACACATGCAAAGTACTCAGGTGGTTGATTAGGTAACTTTATTTTCACAAGACCGTTCTTTTTATTAGGCACGCCTTCTTTATTTTTTAAAGACATTTCAAATTTACCTATATTGTGGAGAAAATATGATTTTAAATTCTGATGCTAATGGTAATGAATAGCTGTACAGGTTGAGTCTCCCATATACAAATATTCTGAAATACGGAATTTTCCGAAATACGGAATATTTTTAGCATGACTGAGAAAGTGAAACCTTTGCTTTCTGGTGGTTCAGTGAACACACACTTTGTTTAAAGCACAAAATTATTAAAATACAGTATAAAATAACCTTCAGACTGTGTGTATAAGGTGTATATGAAACATAAATGAATTTCATGTATGAACATAAACTTTTTTTGATACACAAAATTATTAAAAATATTGTATAAACTGACCTGCAGGCTGTATGTATAAGGTATATATAGAACATAAATGCATTCTGTGTGTATATTGGGGTCCCATTCCCAAAACATTTCATTATGGTATGCAAATATTCCAAAATACGGAATATTCCGATATCCAAAATTCCCCTGGTCCCAAGCATTTTGGATATGAGAGACTCAACCTCCAATAGTTTAAAAAATGATTACATGACTCATGATTCATATGAGTTTCTTACAAATATTTAAGAGTCTGTCATCACTAAAAATCAAAATAAGTATACAGTATATCTCTATAATTAATAAGCAAGAAAGAGTGTCTATCTTTTTGTCCTATATGCATGACCAGAGTTTTGGACCTAGATCCACCAAATTTGGCAGGATGGTGTAGTTTGACCAGGATTAGGTTTTTGCCTAGGTTTGAACTTTGTCACGGCCACACACTGTCACACATTTCCTGAAAATGGGGCTAACTCAAGTGGAAAATGGCCGCCTGCCTGTGTGAAAGCTCCAAAAGTATCCTTTTAACCTCACAGTCTGAGCAAGTGTTAAACTTTATGACTCATGCAAGTTCATATTAAATCCAGAGTTAGTCCTTTTTGTGACCATATTTATTAGTCAGCCCTCTGTGTTTGCATGTAAGGGCATAACACAAACTTTGTGGGCTACATAGCAAGATCTTAAAAGTCCCCCCCACCCCTGCTGAGGTATAAAAACACATACATTTGCCTCCACACAGAGCCCATTCATGTTATGCCACACAGAGTCCATTCAGGTTATGCCACACAGTAGTACCCCTTATACACATTATGCCACACAGTAGTAGTGCCCCTTTATACACATTATGCCACACAGTAATGTCCCCTACACTACAAAGTAATGCCCCTTACACATTATACAACACAGTAATGCCCTTTACAGATTATGCCACATAGTAGTAGTGCCCCATATAGCACATTATTTCACACAATAGTAGTGCCCCTTACATATTACGCCCCTCCCAGCAACTGACCTCCCAGTTTCCATCCAGCAGCCTCTCGCCTCCCCCTGTGTGCCATCAGCAGCAGGCAGGTGTGGATTTGATGCCAGCCACCAGCTAATTACGGTAGGCAGCTGCAGACATGGACAGACAGCGCCAGTACAGTTTGAATCTGGCTCTGGTCGTGAGCCAATTGGAGCTCGAAGACTGGCAGCCATTCAGGAGCCATCACTGCTGATTGGTTGCCGGTCCACGAGCTCCATGTCTGCCTGCCAGCACCAGATATACAGTGCTGCCGATATGAGCGAGAGAGAGATTTTCAATAGGGAAGGACATCGAATATCGATATAAAGAATATAAATATTTGGCAAAATATTGTTTTAATACAAAAAATCTGATATATCAGTTGTATTGATGTATCAGGAAAACCTAAAGGGGGTATCAATGTAGATATAGCCTTAGAAATATAGATATAGCCTTAGAAATAATGTCAAAATTAATATTTTTTTATATTGTCAAAAAGCTAAATTTTGTCAAAAAGCAACAGAATAATCAATGACGTTCTTACCTGTACATGTATTTGAAGAAAATCTGGTACCCTGGTCATTGCATTCAGCGATCTTTAATTGACAGTAGGTCAAAAATCTTTTTCCTGTGTTTGAGCAAACCTCAAAGGTTTTATTTTTAGGACATTGGTAAGGCAGCTTACAAATGCATTTTCCATTATAACATCTCTGCCAGGGATTACAGAAGACTTTGTAACATGAATCAGAATCGTACTTTTCATCCCAACATGTGTTCTTAGAAACTGTGCCCTGTAATAGACAAAATGGCACGTCAAAAAATCTATCTAATATGTGTAACCCAGTGCCACTGACACTTATTTTTAGTATTATTGTATTATGGGTTGCATGAAATATGTTAGACTATTCTGCAAAGATGTCTCCACCCAAGCATGCACACTTGTATACCTTCCGCCAGGGGCTTGCTTGGGGAAACCATTAAGCCTTGTTGCAGAATGCCGGACATTGGTCATCACTTACCGGATCTGGCATCACTGGGGACCTGGCCGACAGCGGGGACACAGAACACACATGGCTGCGGCATCCATAGGGATGTGCGTACCATCCTATGTACAATTTAAAAGGGTAGACGCGCCAAATGTGACATCACTTTTGGCGCTGATTTTGAACTTCCAGCCTATACTAGGGGGTCTCTGAGCACAATCCAGTGCCAGAGTATAGGCTCATACCTTGCCCCGGCATTTTTGATCTGTGTTCCTAGTCTGTTCACTGTTTCTGACCTCGGCTATTCTCCTTGACCTGATTTTGTCTCATTCCTGGTACTAAGCAGCTCGGCTGGTATTGACCCGGATGGTCGACCTCTCTTTTACGTCTTCATCCCTAAGTGCTATTTCCACACACAAGTGTATACCAGCACCTGTACGAAGGGCCATAACTAGGGTGGTGCGACATGTGCCATGGGCAGGGGGCAATGTTGTCAATTTTCTGTTTATAATCATTCTCACTTGTAGCTTCGTCTTCTTTAATTCCGGCATCTCCTGGCCACCCCTATCTCCTTTCTGGCAGACTCCAACTCCATCTGGCCACCTCCCCAAGCACCTTCAGTCACATCCTCCTTTATTTAAGACACACACATTTCAAAATACTGTCATACCCAGGACTTGAACCCATCACCTCTGCAAAATGATTGTGTATCATCACTGCAGCCATTGGATTCACACTGTATTTGGCAGTGACACTTGGATAACAGTGGTACAGAGGGATTGGTACCCATTCATCATCGTATGGGACAGATTTGTCATGCACCTTCCCCATGAGGCCACTCCACTTTTCCATATTTGCACCTTATGTACCTATATGAAAAATGGGGGGGTAGGGGGGGCCAATGCTCTTTCTGGCCCATGGCGCCAAAAAAGTCTAGTTATGGCTCTGATGAAGGACTCCAGACAGAGGGCCACATCCAGCGTGCCGGGAGCAGTTAAGTCCATACCTCCTTGTGGGGGTCCCTGGTGAAAACCTCCGGCACACTAGACTCAGGAGCTCATTCAGACTCGCTAGCTAGATGCGTTCTTTCGCACCCAGCATATGCAATTCAGCTAAGTGACGGCACAGCAGGCGATCGCATGGCAAGGCATAAGCACTCCCACTATGTCTTGGCGTGCGATTACTTTGTATATGCAGATGCCCATCAGCCTGTCTTAAGATGCCCACCAGCGCAAGTCATCTCCAGGAAGTGTATGCAAGCATCGGTACATTGGGTACCATCGGAAGCGAACGCAGCGCATGAGGTTGACTATACCCTACCTCAAGCACTGCCATCACTTAAGTGTAAAAAACAGCCAGGTGACGTGTACAAAGATGCTTACTTTTAATTATGCACGCCTCTGAAACGGCGTTGATACACTCAGGCACGCCTGGTTCGCACCTTCACTCCCTCGTTTCTAGTGGCCTGCCCCTGTCACCACCCACAAACGGCTTCTCCTGTCATTCACTCTGCTGGGAAGTCTATGCGCAACGAGCGAATGCTTCCCGATCTCTAGCACTGGTTCGCGCACACGCACTGCGATGCATACGCATGCCCACAAAGCGAAAATCATCCGGCTATGAGCGAACGCATCCTAGCGATCGGGTCTGATTCAGGTACTTGGTGCTTCTGTATTGGGTCTCTGCCAATACCAAGTATGGGCAAGCACCATTGTTTGCCTGAGAATTGTGACAAGCCTAAAGTATAAGCTTATGTGATAAAAAGCTAATTACACTATATCTTCTAATGTCTTTACAAGAAGGAAAATACCGGAGATCAGATTTAAAAGTGGATGGCGTTCCCCAATAATATTACTTTGTTTTTAAAACAAAAAGTGGACATAGAAATACAATATTTATTATGCAGGATACACCAGCAATGCGAGTTCTTTTCCACTGAACACGAAGGTAAGTTAATTTATCCCTCAGATCATTAATTATATTACCGTTAATACAACTTCTAGTATAATTTTGAAGGCATGTGTGAGGCTGTCTTCAACTACATCCAATTATCGATAGAGAGATTACATTAATAACCTTAACAGCATCACACATCCAATAGCTCCTCACTTAACCACTTTAGTTTAATGTGAAACACTATATCTAACAATAGAATTACATTTCACATATAGTATATGGATCCTACATCATATAACAACCTGAAACCTACACTAATATCCCCTTAACAGTTCATACTTGGCCAATTAAACCATTCTGGCCAACACTCTTGGTAGTTGCAAACCTAGGTTTGGATTCGTCCTGGTTAGGTTGCACATCCTAGGAACATTCCCTGGATGACTTGTTGTCCATTTGAATATAGTGCTACTGTAGCTTTTGCACTATTTAACTGACAGTAACCATTAATTTGTTCCTGTGTCTACTGTATTTGTGGCATTTATTTAGATAGTAGCAATATGAAATTATATGTTTCAGGATACTTACACCATTATAGTATATCTGTTATCCCAAGGATAAGTAAGGATAGAAGGCAAAGATTTTTTCAGTAAAATTTTATGTTAGGGCTGCCGCTCCAATACACGGTTATATAGAAACATAGAATTTGACGGCAGATAAGAACCACTTGGCCCATCTAGTCTGTCCCATTTTTAAACATATTGTTACCTCAACCCTTATTGATCCTTACTTCTTCTGAAGGTTATCTTTATGTCTATCCCATGCATGTTTAAATTGCTCTACTGTCCTAGCCTCTACCACCTCTGATGAGAGGCTATTCCACTTGTCCGCTACCCTTTCTGTGAAGTCATTTTTCCTCAAGTTTCCCCTGAACCTACCACTCTCCAGTTTCAGTTTCTTTGAAGAATGTTTCCTTACTTTACCTTGTTAAAACCCTTTATATATTTGAACGTTTCTATCATGTCCCCCCTATCCCTTCTCTGCTCCAAACTATACATATTAAGATATTTTAGTCTTTCCTGGTACGTTTTGTGGTGTAGACCTTGAACCGTTTTAGTTGCCCTTCTTTGTACAGTCTCTAATGTATTAATATCCTTCTGGAGATATGGCCTCCAGAACTGAACACAGTGGCCCTCATTCAGAGCCACTCGCTATCGGCAGTACGCTCGTTCCGAGCGATGTTCGCACATCTGCGCATGCGTACGGTTTTTAGTACGCATGCGCGAACCAGTCAGTGCGGCCGAAAATCATTTGTACGCAATATAGCGAATGCCTGCTATTTTGAGTGACAGAATGAGGCGTATGTGGGTGGTAACAGGGGAAGGTGCTTGAAAACGGGGAGTGGAGATCCGATCGCAGGCGTGCTTAAAGGTCAAAACGGGCGTTTTATGGGTGTGCATAATTAATACAGCAGCGTCAATGACCACGTCACTTGGTTTTTTTAAACTCAGAACTGCTCGCAAAATAGCGGTTGAAAAAACCAACCACAAGAATAGCGAGCAGTTCTTATCCTGTTCGATGTACTCGATTAATCTAATAAATAGCGGACATGACGTATGGTGCGAGCGGCCAGGGGGCGTATTTAAGAAATAAAAGAGCGTATGTTTTGCTCGCTCGTTCAGACTTAGAGGTGTGAACAGACTGCAATGTGCGAAAGGATCATTTGCATAGCCACCACTTGTTTTTGAACGAACGAACGCAAATAGCGAACGGCTCTGAATGAGGGCCAGTATTTGAGATGAGGATGTACCAATGACCTATACAGTGGTATTATCACTTCTTTCTTTCTGCTACTGATTCCTTTCCCTATGCATCCAAGCATTTGACTTGCCTTTCTCATTGCTTTGTTACAATGCTTACCTGCCTTGAAGTCACCTGAAATAGTGACTCCTAGATCCCTTTCCTCTTCAGTAGTTTCCAGTGTAGTGCCACTGATACTATATTTAGCCTTTGGATTTTTGAGACCCAAGTGCATGATCTTGCATTTTTTGGCATTAAACTGTAGTTGCCACTTTCTTGACCATTCCACTAGTCAACCTAGATCATCAATCATTTGTTTTACCCCTCCTGGTGTGTCTACCATGTTGCATAACTTTGTGTCATCTGCAAAAAGGCATAGTTTCCCTTCAATACCATTTTCAATGTCACAAATAAAGATATTAAAAAGTACTGGTCCAAGTACAGATCCCTGAGGTACTCCACTGGTAACATTTCCCTCTTGAGACTGCACTCCGTTTACTACAACTCTCTGTTTCCTATCCTGCAGCCATGATCTTATCCATTCAACTATCTTTGTATCCAATCCCATGCTTTCCAGTTTATTTAACAGTCTGCGATGTGGAACAGTGTCAAAAGCCTTACTAAAGTCTAGATAAGCTATATCTATGGCCCCCCCTTTATCTATTTCCTTAGTCACCAAGTCAAAAAAGTCAATAAGATTTGTTTGACATGATCTCCCCCCAGTAAATCCATGCTGTTTGGGATCCTGCAAATTGCTGGATTTGAGATAATCTGTGACTCTTTCTTTTAAGAGTGCTTCCATCAATTTCCCTACTACTGATATAAGGCTCACTGGTCGGTAGTTGCTTGCCTCTTTCTTGCTTCCACTTTTGTGCAGTGGGACAACGTTTGTTCCAGTCCTCTGGAATTACTCCAGTAGCTAGTGACTGGTTGAATAATTCTGTTAATGGTGTTACCAGCACCTCTTTAAGCTCTTTTAGTATCCTTGGATGTATCCCATCTGGCCCCATTGATTTATCCACTTTCAGTTTTGAGAGTTCTGTTAGGATCTTCTCCTCTGTAAATGTGTTTGTTCCTACCTCATTTTTCTGATTACACCTGCAACTTAACTGTGGCCCCTTGCCCTTTCTTTCAGTAGTAAATACTGAACAAAAATAATTATTAAGATGATTAACTATCTCATTGTCTCCCTCAACAAGACTCCCTCTTTCTGTCTTTAGTCTTTTTATTCCACCTTTTGTTTTTCTCCTTTCGCTTATATACTTAAAAAAAGTTTTGCCCCCCTTACCCACTGACTGTGCCATTTTCTCCTCAGCTTTTGCCTTTGCACATCTGATTACTTTCTTAGCCTCATTCTGTTTTACAAGATACTCCACTTTGTCCTCATTATTTTGCGTCTGCTTGTATTTCCTAAATGCCATCTTTTTTGCTTTCACAATACTTGCTACCTCTTTCCCAAACCACACTGGCTTCCTTTTCCTTGTGGTTTTCCTAACCCTTTTGTTACAAAGGTCTGTTGCCTTTAATATCGCACTTTTTAAATTTTCCCACCTCTCCTGCACTCCTTTCAAGTTCCTCCACTCTGCCAAAGATTCTCTTACACATCTTACCATCCCTGCAAATTCGGCCTTCCTAAAATCTAACACCTTTGTTTTTGTAGGGGGTGAGTCCAGGGCCAGATTAACAATGGTGCAGATGGAGCTACAGCTCCAGGCCTAAAAATAAGAATAGGCCCATCAACATGACAGAATGATTACAAGCTGCCTAACTGGCCATAAATTTTAAGTATTTAAATAGTTTTTCTAGTCCTTCCTCCAAAAAAACAAAATTATGCCATTTTTCTATTTCTATGTAGTTAGGGAGACATTGTGGTCATAGTTTAGGGGGTGTATACTCCAAGGTGACTCTGACCACAGCCACACAGCATCGTTCACAGCTCTTCCCCTTCTCAGTATAGGCCCTTGAACATTTTCAGCTCCAGGCCCATGTGGGCCTTAATCTGGCTCTGGGTGAGTCAGTATCTGCTTTTATACTGAACCATACTGCTTGATGATCACTGGATCCCAGGTTTTCACCCACTTTTACATCAGATATTCTGTCTCTATTTGTAAGTATTAAGTCTAATATTGCGTCTTTCCGAGTGGGCTCCATCACCAATTGCTGGAGGGAGGCTCCCTGCAATGAATTCAGGATGTCCTGATAGTTTATTGTCCAATTCCTCTTCCTGACCTGGTGGTCTGTAGATCACCCCAATACGAAGAATCACTTTCTTCCCTGTTTCTATAGTCTCCCAAAGGCTAGTATTTATGCTTTCCTCGACATACATTGCTACTCCTCTTCCTATTCTTCCAATTCTGTCCTTCCTAAATAAAGTATGTCCCAGTCATGATTTTCATTGCACCATTACTCCGTAATAGCCACAATATCCAGATCATCCCTTGTCATTATTGCAAGGGATAAATACTATAAAGATTCATATGTTTCTAGTTTCAGCAGAGAATTCTGTCTGGTCATGGGCAATACTGGGATTCGCATGATTTTTTTGCGACCAAAATCACAGATTTGCTAAGCAACTTTCCTGTATATTTTGATTAGATGGTAATACTGCTTGTGTTATATCGTGTGCGAGTTCTGTCGTATTGGCCCCTTCTCAATAGACTCTGCCAAAGCACTGCACAGATCTGTCAGTTCTGTAGAGTGCTTTTGTGTGTACAGCAGGGCCGGTTCTCCCGTTACGCATGGTACACAGCTGAGTAAGGCGCCACATAGTGAAGGGCGCCTCAGCTGCGTACCATGCGAGCCGCGGTGCAGACTGTGTCTCTGTGACACAGTTGCACCGCGTGTGTAGCGCTGACCGGACAAAGTTCAGTCAGCGCTACATGGCACAAACACACAGCCACCGGCGCCGGCAGCTGTGTGTTTGCTTTAGCAGTTGATGAGAGTCTGACAGACTCTCATCGGCTGCTGCTCCCACTGCCAGAGCCGGACATCTTCCGGCTCCCACAGTGGGTAATGGGAGTGATGTCATGACGTGACGTCACTCCCATAATGCAAAGCGGCGGACGGAGGAGCTGATATCGGCGGCGGGACCAGGAGCGGGTTTCAGGTAAGTGTTTTTTTTTATTTTTATTACGTCTCTACTGGGTGGTGGGGGGGAGGTGGATTACTACTTGGGGCACTACAAGGGGGGACTACTACTGGGGGCACCACAAGGGGGGCTACTACAGGGAGCACTACAGGGGGGCTACTAGTGGGGGCACTACAAAGGGGGGCGAATACTACAGGGGGGGATTACTACTGTGGCAACTACAGGGGGAATACTACTGGGGGCACTACAGGGTGGGAATACTACTGGGGGCACTACAGGGAGGGAATACTACTGGGGGGACTACAGGGAGGGAATACTACTGGGGGCACTACAGGGAGGGAATACTACTGGGGGCACTACAGGGAGGGAATACTACTTGGGGCACTACTGGGGGCACTACAGGGGGGGAAACACTATTGGGGGCACTACAAGGGGGGGATTACTACTGGGGGCACTACAAGAGGGGGGACTACTACTAAGGGCACTACAAGGGGGGGCACCACTACTGGGGGCACTATATAAAGGGCACTGCATAGGGGGTACCACTACTTGGGGCACTTAATAGGGAGTGAGTACTACTGGGGCACAAGGGGCACTGCACAGGGGGGACCACTACCGGGGGCACTGTAAAAGGGGCACTGCATAGGGGGGGGCGCCAAAAAATGTACTCGCTTACCTAAAAATTTGGGCTAGGGCCGGCCCTGGTGTACAGTGTAAATAAATGGTTCAAAAGTTTAAGAAATTCGGCGTGCCCCCCCTTCCCTCCCAAGCATAACCAGCCTTGGACCTCTGAGCCCATTCTGGTACTGGAAAATTTGGGGAGAAATGGCATGGGGTTCCCTCGTATTTCCATTAACCAGCACCGGGCTCAACCAGTCAGGTGGTAATGCCATAGCAGGTGGACACACATCACAGGGTCCCCCTTGCCAAAGCATTAACCATCCTCAAACTGGTCACACCAGCCCTGGGATATCTCGGAAAGTGGGGCTGCTCCCAAAAAGGGGTCCCCAGTCCGGAGGATACCTAAGGACTGAGGTGAAGCCCGGGGCTATTCCATGCACACCTGGTGAAGGCAGGTGTAGGGTTAATTTGTGTAAAATAGTAATTAATATTGTTCATTACAGTGGGATTACAGGCCCCAGCAAGCTTGCCCCGCATGGCGGTTCTTGGAGAACCACAAGTGCCACCATACCTGGACACTAAGGGCGGAATTCTATTGATTTCGCGGCCTGCATCTCCCGTCTAAAGTGACAGGAGATCGTGGGCCGCTATGCAATTGTGCAAGCTTTTCACGCTGATCGCGCCCATAGAGGTCAGGTTTAGCCGCGTAAAGCAGCTAAACCCGACCAAAGTGCTGGGCGCGATCGCGAAAAGTGATGTTTGGGCGCCCAAACATGTCACTTTTCGCACATTTCAGCTCTCATCCCCCAGGGGCTGCGAGCTGAAATGTAGCGCTTGGCAGCTGATCGCGCCCGACAGGAGCAAGAATAGCTTAGCTCCGTCGGGCGCGATAGGGGGCTGGAAAGAATTGAATTCCGCCGTAAGTGCCCGCTGGCACCTGTACTTCCATTGTGAAGAAAATATTTTAAAAAAGACAAGACTCACACACCGAATGATTTAACCCTTTATTATACACTCACACTATATATTGTACTTTACAGTGCTTGCTGACAGTTCCCCCATGTGGATTCCTGCACCTTAGCGCTGACTGGCTAAACTAAGACCTCTCTAAGCCAATCAGTAGGTGCTGCCATAGCAACCGCCTGCTGATTGGCTGACTCTTCTGCCATTCAGCGCTAAGGTGCAGGAAACCACACAGGAGTGTCATAAATACAGTATACAGTGCTTGCATGTTTGTGGGATCAAGAAAGAGGTTTGATTCTTCTTGCCAAGCCCAATGGATGGATACCTGGAGAAGGCGACCGACCAGCACCATGAAGTAGGTAAGTATGTAGTGTGAGTGTGTGTGTCTTGTCTCACACACACAAACGCACACACAGGCAGCACTGAACTTAGTGGAGGAGGTGTGGAGATGGATGTTACCCCTCACTCTTCACAGTGGGTCTGATTCAGAGATGGACGCAAATAATGTCAAGACTGCGTCTTTGCATGCAGCCGCTGTGTGCGAATATGCAAATGTTGCAGCCGCATAGATATGTATTGACAATCCCACGGGAGCATCGCAAAACCAACCGTTTGCATACAAAGACTCAGCATCGGGAGCAGATCAGTTGATTATGGTGGAGGTTCTAAGCAACTCTATGGTTACTCAGGATGGTCGATGGAACTGAGATGCCGTACATTTCACAACTGCATACAGGATCACACTGAAAATGGTTGCGACATACCTGCGTTTGAGTCGCCTCCCCCCATTGCCGCCCACAAACTGTCCCTGCCTGTCAATTACTTTGTGAATAAAACCTTTCTATGACCACTACCACAAAAATATTGCGGTACACGCACAGTATATACAGTATAAAATACATCCACCATTTGCATAAACATCAGAATTGCATCCATCTGAGTCAGGCCCAGTGTAAATAATGAAAAAGAGGTGTGGCCACACGGAAAGCAATGCAGAGCAGGGGGGAGCAGGGGGAGTGTCAACCTAGTCTCTGTGAATTTGCAGCACAGCAGTGCTAAGTTCCGCACTGCTCTCAACACCAGAGTCTTCTATGCATGTGCCAGTGTCATTTGTTCAAAGGAGGTGGCACTTCAAAATTTGCACATGGACGTCCTCCTGTGTAAAAACCTCCCTGTTGTAAGCTCTAGTGGAGCAGAAAGTGATGTGAATATGTATATGTATACAGTCAGGTCCATAAATATTGGGACATTGACAGAATTTTCATATTTTGGCCTCTATTCACCACCACAATGGTTTTGAAATGAAATAAACAAGATGTGCTTTAACTGCAGACTTTCAGATTTCATTTGAGGGTAATTACATCCAAATCGGGTGAACGGTGTAGGAATTACAACAGTTTCAATATGTGCCTCCCACTTTTTAAGGGGCCAAAAGTAATGGGACTATCAACTCAAAAGCTATTTCATGGACAGGTGTGGGCTATTCCCTCGTTATTTCATTATCAATTAAGCAGGTAAAAGGTCTGGAGTTGATTCTAGGTGTGACATTTGCATTTGGAATCAATATGAGATCCAAAGAGCTGTCACTATCAGTGAAGCAAGCCATCATTAGGCTGAAAAATCAAAACAAACCCATCAGAGAGATAGCAAAAACATTAGGTGTGGCCAAATCAACTGCTTGGAACATTCTTAAAAATAAAGAACGCACCGGAGAGCTCAGCAACACCAAAAGACCCGGAAGACCACGGAAAACAACTGTGTGGATGACAGAAGAATTATTTCCCTGGTGAAGAAAAACCCCTTCACAACAGTTGGCCAAATCAAGAACACTCTCCAGGAGGTAGATGTATACGTGTCAAAGTCAACAATCAAGAGAAGACTTCACAAGAGTGAATATAGAGGGTTCACCTAAAGATGTAAACCATTGGTGAGCCACAAAAACAGGAAGACAAGATTAGAGTTTGCCAAACAACATCTAAAAAAGCCATTACAGTTCTGGAACAACATCCTATTGACAGATGAGACAAATATCAACTTGTACCAGAGTGATGGGAAGAGAAGAGAAGGAAAGGAACTGATCCAAAACATACCACCTCATTAGTGAAGCATGGTGGGGGTAGTGTCATGGCATGGGCATGTATGGCTGCCAATGGAACTGGTTCCCTTGTATTTATTGATGATGTGACTATGACAAAAGCAGCAGAATGAATTCTGAAGTGTTTCGGACAATATTATATGCTCATATTCAGTCAAATTCTTCAGAACTCATTGGACAGCGCTTCACAGTGCAGATGGACAATGACCCGAAGCATACTGCAAAAACAAACAAAGAGTTTTTTAAGGCTAAAAAGTGTAATGTTATGCAATGGCCAAGTCAATCCTCTGACTTGAATCCGATTGAGCATGCATTTCACTTGATGAAGACAAAACTGAAGGGAAAATGCCCCAAGAACAAGCAAGAACTGAAGACATTTGCAGTAGAGGCCTGGCAGAGCATCACCAGGGATGAAACCCAGCGTCTGGTAATGTCTATGCATTCCAGACTTCAGGCTGTAATTGCCTGCAAAGGATTTGCAACAAAGTATTAAAAAGTGAAAGTTAGATTTAGGATTGTTTAGTTTGTCCCATTACTTTTGGCCCCTTAAAAAGTGGGAGGCACATATAGAAACCGTTGTAATTCCTACACCGTTCACCTGATTTGGATGTAATTACCCTCAAATGAAATCTGAAAGTCTGCAGTTAAATCACATCTTGTTTGTTTCATTTCAAAGCCATTGTGGTGGTGAATAGAGGACAAAATATGAAAATTCTGTCAATGTCCCAATATTTATGGACCTGACTGTAGATTCTTTGAACAGTGCTGCGTACTCAGGGCCGGCCTTGACCAATGTGATGCCATAGGCAAGATTAGCTGGTGCTCTCCAAGAAAGAGATGGGTGAGATTTTAGCTGGAACACCTTAAATTGCAGCCAATCCCACCACCGAACAGATATGGACGCAATGCCGATATTTCCGCAGATTGAGGGATTTTTAACCATTGTGCATATGTGTAAGCCACACTGCGCATGTGTAGTGAATGATTTGCGATTACGCTCGCACAGAGAATTAGCTCGCAAAGTGAGTGACAGGTAGTCAGCGCTGGGGGAGGTAACAGGGGGTGGTTAGAGAAACGCGGGCATGCCAGGACTGTTTACACAGTTTTCTGGGTGTCCATAAATTAGCCACTGTGTTCTTGCTCGCAGCAGGAGAGCTCTCTCTGTGTCTGGAGATGGGCTATGTCTGTGACAGCTTAAACTTAGTCAGAAGGCTGATGGATACCTGATTTGCATTTGATATCTCCGGTTTTCTGCACGAGCGGCGGATATGAGATACTTTCATTGGGTGTCTCTAAGCAATGGATGACAAATGGCTAATTAGCATATTTTCGTAATTGCTTATCCATGCAAATACATTTTCATTCACATGAGAATGTATTTGCATTCTCATGTGAATCAGGCCCATTGTGTTCATACGCTCACACATGTATGTATAAGCCCAGATCATTCAGATCAATTCAATGATTTAAAACAAACTTTCCTGTTAGCAGCAAATAATAAATGCTAAATATTAATAAATGCAGAATATTAACTTTATCATAAATATACACTGATCTGCATGTGCATCATTTACCTGGGGCACTAGAATGCACTACGGGAAGAGAGCAAGCTGTAGAAGGCAGTGAGATGATCTGGGCAATGTTCTGCTGGGAAACCTGTAGTCCTGGCATTCATATGGATCTTAATTTGACAGATTTCTACAGATGTGTCCTCTAACATCTATCCTCAATACGCAGCGCGACATGTGTGGTGTGAGTGAGCCGCCAGATCCTGTGCAACTGTGCAAGCGTTGGGGCTTTTTTTTAAAGAAAATATGACTAGGACACACAAGGAGACAGTGCTGATTAATTTAATATGCAACACTTGTATGTCTGTGTGTGACTGAGTTGCACACAGATATACAAGTGTCACATACCAAATGAATCAGCACTGTCTCCTGGTGCATCCTAGTTGCATCGCATTGCGACTTAGATACATTTTCAATAAAAAAGACGCAATAAATACTACCGGCGCTAGCATAGTCTCAGGGGACCTGGTGCTCTGCAAAGATGTGTGAGGACAAATCTGTACCTAAACATTGTTGCAGATCAAGAATACTCCCTCATACCCCTTCATGTTAACAGTATTCACTGATGGCAGTGGCCTCTTTCGGCAGGATAATGCGCCCTGCCACACTGCAAACATTGTTCAGGAATAGCTTGAGGACAGTGGCTTAACTATAAAGAATGCTATGGGGCCCAGTGGTTTAGGGGTCTTGCCAGCCCAGCAAGTGTTCCCCTACATCCTCTGTAGCACGGCCCAGCCAAGTTGCTAGTGCAACTGGGAATGCTGGTATCTGAAGCGATCAGAGACTAAAGACTCCTTTGATCTCTTCAGAGGCCAGCGTTCCCAGTAATGCAGCAGTGTGCGGATGAGAGGAGCCTGCGCCTGCTGCTGGATCTTGTCAGATCCAGCCAGCGGCATCTACACGGGGAGTTGACAGCGTGGAATGGAGCGTGAAGAGATGTAAGTACTGCACAGGGGTGGGGAGTCACAGCATAAGGAGCTTCACTGAGGGCACAGCATTAGGGGCACTACTAGGGGCTTTACTGGGGGCACTGCATAATGGGCACTACTGGGGGCACTGCATAATGGGCACTACTGGGGGCAGTGCATTAGGGGATTTAATACAGGGGGCACTGCATAAGGGGCTATAATATAGGGGCATTGCATAATGAGCAAAACTACAGGGGACATTGCATAATGGGCACAACTACAGGAGGTACTGCATAATGGGCACAACTACAGGAGGTACTGCATAATGGGCACAACTACAGAGGGCATTGTATAATGGGCACTGCATAAGGGGCACAACTACAGGGGGTATTGCATAATGAGCACAGCTACAGGGGCACTGTATAGGTAGACCTATGGGGGAAATTTTGCTATGGGGCCCCCATACCTCTAGTTACACCCCTGCTTGAGGAACATGAAAAGTAGTTCAAGGTGTTGACATTGCCTCCAAATTCCCCAGATCTCAATTCGATTGAGTATCTGTGGGATGTGCTGGAAAAACAAGTGTGAGCCATGAGGGCTCCACCACGCAACCAGGACATAAAGGATCTGCTCCTGACAACTTGGTGCCAGAATCCACAGGGCGCCTTCAGAGGTCTTGTGGAGTCCATACCTCAATGGTTCAAAGCTGTTTTGGCAGCGCGATGGCACCTATTAGGCAGGTGACTTTAATGTTATGGCTGATCAGTGTTCGTGTTTTTTGTGTGCACAATGACCCCGAACCAAAATTAAACGTGTTTGCAAAATAGTTACATTTTCTAAGAAACTAACTTACTCCCAGCCACTTAAACTTACAGAAGTAATGCTTCTGTAACACCACAGTCAGTCTCCCTCTCCAGTCCTCTGACTCTTTTGGCCAGGCCACACACACCACCTCTGCGGTTCAGTTTGCTCTCTGTTATCACACACTGACCAGTCCACACAACGAGGGACTGATTCAGAGGTGGATGCAATACTGATGTTTGCGCAGTTGAGCAATTTTTTTGCTACGACACGTGCAAAAAGTAATGAAAACCTAAATGCAAACACAGAGCCGCAGCCGCAGAGGCCATGTTCAGAGCAATTTCAGAAGGAGACACTGCGCCAGCTATAGACTGGTGCAAGTGTTTATGGTGAACACGATGTTTGAGTGTTTGGAACCACCAGCAGAGCTGCACCATAAATGGGCAGAATCAGTGTTTTAGCAGAGTTTGGCGCATACTAGTACACCAGAGGAAGGCTGAGACTTGTATTTGCACATTTTCACCACTGCAACTGTGCATAAAGTCACAGTGGTGGAAACATTAGTGTCCACCACTGAATCAGGCCCTCAGAGAGTGAGTTGAAAATTGTATCAATTACAATTCAGGAAGAGGATGCTAATGTGCATGACTGCTAATTTTTCCGTATTCACAACTGCGGTAATATGCAAATGCTAGTTTCAACCAACCCCTTGTGTATTACCGTGCAATGGATTGTTCAGGCTCTGAGACATCCACTGTCAATGCTCGTGGACAGTACAACTCAGCCGGTGGTTGTAAACACTGCACCATCAGCGCACTATCGACAATCACAATACCTTATGACTGGCACAGTGGCCCTGATTCAGAGACGGACACTCTGAATCTGGGCGTTTTTTTTTTTGTGCGGCCTCCTGGCGGTTCGCATAGCTGTGGGTGCCCCTGAACCATATTATGGCTGCAGATGACAGTACGGAGGTAAACCTTGCCTAACTTTATGAATGTTTTATGTGAATACTTTTTTTTATGGCGAGTCAAGTTTGCTAGATTTTAACTTTGTCCCCCAACTTTACCTTTGGGGGACTGTCTGAAGGCTGCAGGGGGGTTCCTGCAACGTTGCACCCCAAAACCCCAATTCTGTACTTTTTTCCACCTGCTATTCATAGGCGAAACTTTTTTGCCTGGTACATTGCATTGACTTTCCGCCTAGGCGGAAAGTCTTTCAAATTGAATACAAGGTAAAAGCAAAACAGGTGAAAATAACGTCATCGGCAAAAAGTTTTCGCCAAAAACACTCGAAAATGGCTTTTCACTCCAAATTGAATACGGGCCATAGTGTTTGTCCAGAGGACTCACATGTTGTAACCCCTAACACACTGAACATAGAACCAATGCTAATGATAGTTCTGCAAAAGGCTTAGATCAGAGGTTCCCAAACTCGTTCCTCGAGGCACCCTAACATTATAGTACCTCAGTCAAGAAATGGTGTATGTCGACATTTTACATGTGGAAATTCTAAATTTTGACATTGTGACCAGATACACTATGGTGTATCAATAATGGGTGCAGGTCGTGCGGTGCACATGGGCCCCTGGGTCCAGGGGGACACATACACATACCCTGCACCCATATATAGTTATACTTACCTGCTCTGCCAGTGGTGCAGAGGTCATTTTCCTGGAGATTTATGCATGTGCAGTAGAGATGTCCACGGGAATAAGGAGTGGGTGCCATTTTCCCAGGGAGACCTGTGCATGTGCAGTAGAATCTAGTACCAAGTCAAGTGCTGCCAGAGAGTAGGGGGCCCACACGGAGTCTGCACACAGGCCCTCACAGGGGCGTTTTAAGAGAGGAGGGGGCCCGTGTGCAGCCTCCATTTGGGCCCCTTACTCTTTGTTGGCCAGAATCTACTGCGCATGTGCGCGTCTCTGGGACGCCTTTCACCCGGAGACATCTTTTCTGCGCATGCCACCATTTTCCCTGTGGTTTATTGCTGCTCTTCAGCAAAGGTAAGTATAACTAAATATTGGTGCTGTACACCCTACAGCCATTATAAATATATCCCCTGGGCCCTCTCCTCTCTTAAACCGGCCCTGCGGATACCTCAATGTGAATATATAATGATCAACAACTGGATTACATTGTTTTAACACTACTATATTTTATATGACATTCATTATACTAGTTCTTCTGGGTCTATACAGGGAATTGAACTCACTGGGAGAAATACGATTAGCTGCGCCGGACAATACAATCAGCGATATTTAGCCCGCGTGTTAAACCACAGAAGTGCACTTTTCCTCTCAGTTTCAGGAACTGCAAGGAAAAGTCAGTGAGAAAAGGCCCCAATTGGGGTTTACAACCCTTTGATTCCGCATTTTACGTGAAATTAATGGGGTAGCTCGCGTTAACCCCTAGTTCACCACACGGGCAAAATGATATTTAATTAAATGGCATTTCCCTGTTCGGTGCAATCAGTTATTTGCAGGGCATATCACGTGACTATTTGAATTCCCCCATTGTATCATCTGACAAGATTTGTCACTTAAGTGCTACAATTTTCACTTTCAGATTTTATATTTTTACAGCTAGATAAATGAAGAGTGAGTGAAATATGATGATTATCAGTAATTTGTTAGAATTGTTATATATTGCCAGATACCTTACTTAGACATGCTGTGCTCTATAGGGAGAAAAGGCAGGTTCTGAGCGTCTCCTACAAGCTTTGCACGGGTCGTACTTGCATCAAAAATATCTGACACCACAAATTTGCTTATACATTAAATTGAACAATATTTTGTTTGAGATATGAAATATGTTTTTGGGTAATTTTAGGAGTACAATATACTTGATGAACATTTTGTTGACTTCTGTCTTGTTGACTCATGAATTCTGTTAAATAATTACAGTTGGCAAACATGAACTCAGATAGCCTACAGTAGTTTACAGTCATTTACAAGAAACACAGGGTTCTCATCTATTTACCTGAGATTGCAGTAAGATATGTCACAATCCTGATACTTGTGTATTTAGCTACACAAATATTTAGTTGTAAATATATAGGGGTCTATTTACTAAGCAGTGTTAAGAGACAGAGGGCCTGATTCAGAGCCGGACACTCTGACAAGAGCGCTCGTTCTGAATCAGGGCCCTCCTACCTAATATTGGAGCGGCCTCCTGGCCGCTCGCATAGCTGTGGGTGACCACCCACAGCTTATGCGAGCGGCCAAAAAGATGGTCGCGATGGTCAAGACCATCGCGTCCATCGGGCTTGCAACAAGACCCTGCGGTAGGGTCTCGCTGCCGCAAGCCCAGGAGTGCTTTTGGCTCTATCACAGCCAAAAGCACTCCGACTGACATCACTAGTGATGTCAGTGGGGCCGGCCCCAGACGGTAGGCGTTCCCATGGGAACGCCTCCGTCTGGGCAGCCACGCCCCTGGCACGCCCACCAAAGGGAGCGTGCTGTCACTCACCATCGACAGCACGCCCCCTTTGGTGCGAGACCCATAGCGACGGCTTGGCCATCGCTATTCGGGTCTCGCGCATGCGCACGACGGAGCTCCCTCCATCGTGCGCATGCGCACTAGGACACCATCGACCCGCTTGCGAGTGCTCAGCGCTCGCGAGTGGGTCTGAATCAGGCCCAGAGTGAAAAGTGAAAACACAGCCTGTAAGATGGCAGTTAGGAGCTGATTGGCTGGCACCTTATCACTTTCCACTCTGTCTCCTAATACTGCTTAGTAAATAGACCCCTTAATACTAAAACATAACAAAAGTTATGCAGGTTTATTTAGTATTCATTGTGCAGAATAGTTTTCTTAACCACTCATTTTTTTTCCAAAAACCGCTCAGAAATTGTAATTTTTTATCATTGAATTAAGGGCCTGATTCAGAGCCGCTCGTAAGCGGCCGCTCGTTCGCTCTGAGCGATGTTCGCACAACTGCGCATGCGTATGGGTTGTAATGCGCATGCGCCAACCAGTCATTGCGGTTGGAAATCGTGCGCTCGCAAAACAGCGAGGGCCTGCTAATTTGAGTGACAGAATGAGGCGTTTGTGGGTGGTAACAGGGGAAGGTACTTGAAAACGGGGAGTGGAGATCCGAACGCAGGCGTGACAAACGGTCAAAACGGGCGTTTAATGGATGTGCATAATTAACAAAGCAGTGTCATCGACCACGTCACTTGGTTGTCTTTTAGCCTGAACTGCTCGCAGTGATTGCGGTAAGTAAAACCTACCACAAGCACTGCGAGCAGTTCAGACGCCTTTCGATGTACTCAATTAATCTAATAAATAGCGGAGATGACGTATGATGCGAACGGCCAATGGGCGTCTTTATAAATTTGCGAGCTCATGTTTCGTTCGCTCGCTCAGACATAGAGGCGTCAACACACCGCAAAGAGCGAGCGCTCTATTTAAATAGCCGGCCCCTTTTTCTGAATGACCGTTTGCAAACAGCGTCCGGCTCTGAATCAGGCCCTAAGTCAAAAACATCTGTTTAAAACTTATCCAACAAGATTTTAGTAAAAAGATTTTTTTGTGAAAAACAACATTAATCTAAATTTTTAAAACACCGGTGATAGGTATATTGGAACATCGCTACTCTACAGTTGCCTGGCGGCTGCTACTCTTTCCATCCACAGGGTATACATTGATGGGGGGGTGGTGGGGGGGGCTGAGGGATGCTTGATTTACAGTAATCGGCTGCACGGCATGCATCTGATGCGACCATGCCAGGCAAGTGGTTAAGTAATTATGCCCCATTATGGCCATCAGGAACTTATTTCATAAACTGATATACCCATATAAAATAATCCTAGTAACATACTGTGGGGCATATTTATCAATTTGTCATAATACTTATAATTTCTTATTCACGCTTATTCAATAATTATAGTGATAGGAGCCCATCCCTGTGATTTATAAGAAGTAAAGTGATTGCTAATGTGATTACTTTATGTCTCGGTTTGGACCCTTGACCTTACTACTGCACATGCGGCGAGGTTTCTTGAATGCACATGTGCACATGTGGTAGCAGAGAGAATTAGGGTGTCCGATGGATCCCTCTCCTGGAAAATTGTGCATAATGTATGTAGCTCATGGTTATTGCCATCTGATGATGATGTCATCTACTGGGGCCAAGATCTGGAATTATTCACATTCCAGAACTTAATAAATTTGATAATTTAGCATTCTCCATAGAAAACTATGTTGGCTGCTTTTGCCATTAAAAATGGGGGACCACAACAGATATCTCCTGGGGATGCCTAATATTTTCGGGTAGCCGTCCAAAATAGGTGTTTTTGGAATACTTTTTTTTGTTTTTTTTTAAATATACCCCTAAGCCATTAATAAAACATTCAATAAATAAAATGATCTCTTAAATTGGCCCCTCCACTCTGCCGTTATCAGTGCCTGTCATCCCCACTCATTACATACAACCATTCCCGGTTACTCTTTTGGTCTCCATCCAATATGTGGAATTCGCTAGCCTACAAACCTTCAACATATCCTTGAAATCACCTATGTTTAGGCAAGCTTATGAAATTCCTGAAACAACCTCTTAACTCTCCCAGGTTACACTATCTAATTCACACACTGAGCTCACTTTTTTTGTGTTAAACAACTATCTCACCCCTAAGACAACAGTGTTCTGTGACTGGATCCTATAGCCCCACTAAGATTTTTTTTTCCATGGAAATCTGGTTAGATTTATATGCAATATGTGGCATTTAATCCAAATCGCCCAGACATCCAAAATTGGGACAAAATAAGTCCCAACCCCTAACCCCATCCAGATCCTCCCCAAAAATCCCACTTTTTTTTGTGAAACTCCAAAATAGTGACAGTTGGGAGGAATGTTCAACCTCAAATATCAAACTATTTTAGCACATAATTTAATACCAGTTTTATGTTATTATTACTGTGTTTGTTTCTAAGGGCTTAATTCAGCACGGATCACATGGCTGCATTCGCACGCAACCGCTAGCTGCGAAAATATGCGAATGAATGCAATCGTACGGCAATCGCAGCACTATGCCAAGACGCCCATCACTGTATAAAGCCGCCCACTTCCCATGACATGCATCTGCATCGGTAACATCGACTTACATCAGGACCATCCGCAAAGTTGTGGTTGACCTGACCCTACCTTACAATCTGCTAAACTTCCTGTCGCCATCTAGACCACTGCCAGGGTATACTATCGCAGGGGCTTAATTATGCATGACTCTATAACGGCATTCAAACGCACAGGCTCGCCTGCGTTCCTTCAACCACCCCCAAACGGTCACTTCATGTTAATCACTGTGCGATTGGACTGAGTGCTCACTGCGATCGCTTCCCGATCGCAGTGGCCGTTTCGAGCATGCTCACTGCGATGCATACGCATGCGCAGAGCACAAACATCGACCAGCTGCGTACGAACGCAGCCCTGCGATTCAACCTGACTAAGGCCGTATTTGCAAAACACTTATCACCTGGGATTTCAAGGAAGCTTGATGGTTATTTACACTTCATGTTTGTGTATAATACCCGATCCTTAAAAGGGCAGTGCTTTTACTAGCAAGACACGGCTGGTAAAGTATTGCCCCTTTAAATATCGGGTATAAACACAAACAGAAGTGTCGGGATTTACAGCCCAACACTTAGTAAATAAACCCCTTGGTGTTAAACAACATCTATCCCGGATTTACTAGAGTAACTGCAACTGCATCTAGAGACTCTGGAATCTATTTACTAAGCCTTGGCTGGAGATAAAATGGATGGAGATAACGTTCCAGCCAACCAGCTGCTAATTGTCATTTTTCAAATACAGCCTGTGACATGCTAGTTAGGAGCTGATTGGCTGGTACTTTAACACCATCCAAGGCTTAGTAACCTCAGTTAGAGTCCTAAAGGTACTGCCAGTTACTACTACCTCTGGTACAAATTCCTAAATGTGCAGACTATGGGCCTGATTCAGCAAAGAATGCAGTTGCTAATACGCACACAATCGGTTGATTGTTGAGTTCTGCACATGCGTATGCATCGCAGCGCGTGTCTGCGGACTAGCAATTGTGATGGGAACTGCGTTTGCAGACCCAGAGCAGAGTGATTGACAGGAAGTAACGTTTGTGGGTGGTGACGGGGGGCTGGTCGGCCGAACGCAGGCATGCCAGTGCATTTCAACGCTGTTGCAGGGGCGTGCATAAATTATCCAGTGCGTGGCCATAAGCAGCCATAGCACTGATAGCGTGCGTGGACGTTAGCAATTTCTGAGTAAGGTCAGGGCTTGTGCAAGTGTGCATATGAGTCCACTGATATATCCTTTACCAGCATGACAGCGTATTACATCATATCCACATTGCTGCCGACAGTGCTGAGAACCGGCTCTCGGCAGGAGGCATAATGTAGAACATTACGACACAGCCAGGGGGCAAAGTTTGGGAAGTGTGTGGGCCTATAATACCCTGTCTGCCCTCAATATAATCTGGCTCTGATGCAGAGGTGTATCTATAATGTTTGCAGAGTGTGCGGTGCACATAGGGATTCCTGGGTCCAGGGCGGCCCACACCGCACACCCTACACCCATACTTTTTAAGACTTACGTCTCCAAAGTCCCACGTCGGCTGGAGCAGCGCTACACAAAACGCCTGGAAAAAGGCTGCAACAGCCATTCCTCTGCGTTTTGCGCATGCACAGTAGGGAAATCGCGGGGAAAATGGTCCGGTAGTCCACTGCTGCTGTCAGCGCAGTGGCGGATGCCACAGAGAGGAAGGGCCCGAGACTGGGAATGCACACGGGCCCCCTCCCATCTTAATACGCCCCTGCCCTGACGCCAGACTATTCCTTTGCATTTAACAATAAAGATGAGTTTTCATGTACAGTTTCTATTTGAACATTTTTTAAACAATTGTAGAAGGTCAAATCAAACTGTTTTAACAAAAACCTTTCAAGAAGGGTCCTTCTGAAATAGTTTTTACTCAACATACAAATTGCTCTAACCAGTAAAACTGTGATGCTCCTATGCCAAATACTCTATGACTTGGAACAACAGAAATCACCCACACTAGGGTTTAAATTTATCAAAGCTTGATTTGCAGTTCAATTTGAAGAGTGATTTAGCTCTTCTCAAACCAACTCAAATCGAATGTTGCAAAGCCAGAGATTTTGCCAGATTTACTATTATTCGATTTGGTGTTGGATTTGCAAATCGAATTCAATTTAGGTCGATTTGTGAAAGTGATTTGTTGTTCGATTTGACATGTTCATGTACAAATCGAACGGCAAATCGCGCTTCAAACCGAACTACAAATCCCCAACAGCATAGAACTGCTTCGTGCTTTCACTTTCAACATGAGCAGTTCGTTCTCACACAGATACATGCAGACATCAGTGAGATACCTGCATGTATATGACTGTAAAAAGTAAATAAAGAGTTAAAACTTAAAAAAAATTAGGTGAGGTTCCCCCCCCAAAAAAACAGAACCAGCCCTGGACTGTTCAAACCCAGGTCTGGTTGACTAAGTACAGGGAAAAAATTAAAGGGTCTCCCTGTACTCACGGCCTGATTCAAAGCCGGACGCTCTGAAAAAGCGCTCGCTCTGAATCAGGGCGTTTTTTTTTTTGTGAGGTTTTCTGGACGCTCGCATAGCTGTGGGTGACCACCCACAGCTATTGCGAGCGGCCAGATTATGGTCGCGATGGTCTCGACCATCGCGGCTTGCGACGAGACCCTTGTGGAATACAAATCAAATGAAAATCGCACCTCAAATCACTCAAAATGCAAAATCGACCTTTAGTAAATTTACCCCTAGGTCTGCAAAGCTTCTTGTCCATTCATTGACAGCCAGGAGAACGGGACGTTCAAGCAGTGCTGTGACAATGACTGGATCTGAGCTAACTTTCAAATGTGAATCTTCTTTTTAACTGAGCAAATATTATTCATTTAAGGTTCCTTGTTTTTTATGTGTCATTTCCCTATCTCTATAGGATATAGTAAAAATAAACAGAATTATTAAAGTAAGCAACATTGCAGTCCAGTAGCAAAATCATAATGTTTGCAGATATGCGTATGTGTTGTGAATCTGTAAATGTTATTGTGTGTAGTATGTTGTAGGTATATAAAATTATATGTTACGATTGCACTAAAATTCTATTATACAAGCAATAACTTTACAAGCACATGAAAAATATAAGACATGTTGCACAGAATAGAAAATAAAATAAGAAAATGCAAAAAAATGCTAAAAAAGTGCAGTTGCTCACAGTCTTAATAGTGAGCTGCCCCTTGTTTTATATCAAATAACATTATTAAAGTACATTTAAGATTTATTGGTCAACATTCTGAAACCAGTTATAGAGCGGTGTACAAAACGTACGTGAATAGAGTATTAGTAATGAAATCATGAACCATTCAATACTATTACAGTATGAATTGTGTACTGAACTGAAACCAACATTCATCACACTTCATCTAAGGTAAAATAATAAGTTAATTTATAATCTCTTACCGTTAATACGCACACAGAGAATATACATAAAAGAAACCATATTAAGCTTGACATCCTCATCCTGATGTTTTCTTCTAGATTTGGTGTCCTTTTAGACCAAGGGCTTCAATTTCCAGAGAATTTAAGCAGAAATCTGTAATGTTTAATCTTTAACCACTGTTCTAACAAGTTGGAAAAGGTTTGTTTGTAGAAACACTGAGTGTCCACAGAGTCTGAATGGAATCTGAACCCTTTACATGAACATCACAAATCCAGTCAACCATATGATAATCCAATAAACAAAGGGACAAAACCAAGACAATCATTATTTACATTTCTACTTGAGAAGTGATTATAGCCATTTCCTTATCACAATGAATGTTACCAAGGAGTGGCTATTCAGGGTTTCACAATCTGTAGGTAAATGTTACAAAATAAAGGATGCTTATTTTTTTTAATGTGTGCCAAAAATACCTTCACATGGAATAAACTAATATGTAAACTATTAGCTCTCTGTTAACTAAAAAAAAACCCCAAAGATTTTGTTTTATATCCCTTTACATTACTGCTTCTTTACACCAGATAGACGGGAAAAGAAAATATATACTTGTCTGTAGTGGTGAGAAATCTATTGCCTCTAACAATAAAGATTTGAAGATAGTTATTTTTCACTGGCAAAATGAAATGAAAAATTCACTTATGCTGAGCTCTCTAAATTCCACTCAAAGAGGCCAATTTATCAAATCATCCCTAAAATAATGATTTTCTATCATTGCTATCTGCAAAGCTCAGCTCTCGTCTCGGCAGCTAATACCGCATCTTCGCTCAGTACCCCTTCTGCACATGTGTGACCTGGCATTGCACTGGAAGCCTAAACTTGAATTTCTAGTGTAGATTTGAATAATAAAAAAAAATAGAGTAAATAAATAGTGATAGGAGGACAGTGACGGTACTATCACTGCCCTGGTTAAATTGCAATATCTAGATTCCCCATGCCAAGAATGGGTAAGCTATTGCTGAAGAAGGCTACAGCCAGTGATACTTGGGGGTACCTGCCACCGAGATGGGCAGTCAAAATCCCGGCGCAGGCATCCCAACAGGGTTAGGATACCGATACCTGTCGGTCGGTATCCTAACTCTCCCCCTCTCCCTCCCCGGTGCCTAAACCTAACCTCCCCATAGTGCCTAAACCTAACCTCCCCCTCCCCAGTGACTAAACCTAACCCTCCCCATTACTGCCTAACCCTAACCCTCCGCCTAGTGCCTAAACCTAACCGCTAATCCTAACCCTCCCCCTAACCCTGCTACTTACCTTCGGATGCCAACGCCGGGATTCTGACCCCAGTAATCTAAGTGCCGGCATCCCCTTTGTTGGGATACTGAACGTATCCCCTGCCACCAGCAGTGGCCCTTGATACATAACAAAAAGCACTAATTCCTGCAAAAACATCTATTTTTACTAGAGTTAGGGCTTTTTAGGGTTTAATAAACAGACCCCATAATGTATCCAATGTAATATTACTACGGAAAAATTTTGATTTTATTAGGTCTTACTTTCGGGGTAGGGCTTATTTTGGGCCATTCATCAAAAGTAAGGATAGGTCTTATTTTCGGGGTAGGTCTAATTATCGGGGAAACACGGTATTAATGTTTATAAAGCACCACAAAAATCTACAGCGCCAAGCAGTTGGGAAGTAGACTATATTGCTAAGGCCAAAAGGAAAGGTACTGGGCATTTAAAAAACATAAAGCAGTTCATAAAATATTATAGGCAAGGTATATATCAAATGTTGCGAAGAACATGTGGGAGGCATTATACAAGGGCACACAGATGGACAAGGTAGGTGGAGACAAGAAAAGAGCATGAGAGATAGACCTTTTCATAAGAATTTACAATCTAATATTCAAGGGGGGGCAGGCAGAGGCAACAGATCATGACATGAAGTGACAGATGGGCTGGGTCACCAATGGTGAACGAAGGTTGAAGACTGGCAGGCTTTGATTAAAAGGTTGGTTTCTGGGTTTTAAAGGATCAGTTAAAACAATAGGAGAAAGCGGAGAGTCTGATTGTCAGTGGGGGTGTGATGTGATTGTCAGTGAGGAGTTGAGGCATTCATTACTGGCAGCATGGAGGATGGGAAGTGAGAGAGATAAGGTCAGATATGTAGGGAGGAGGAGAATAAGCTGTGGATTTTTAAATGAAGGTGAGAATTGGATTTTTTATGGAAAGGCAGTGTAAGAATTGTCATGGCAGGAATCTATAAACTAAGCAGTGAGATAGAAAAATTGGTCTTGTCCTTAACAGACTTTGGCACACTTATAATATGGACTATATTAGGAGCATACTTCAACTTCAAATCTTTCATTAAGATCTGAGAGCTTTGGGCTTCGTACTTTATCATATGTCTACCATTTTCTAACTGGATTTCTGATCTACACTCAGGGCCTGATTCTGTAAGGATCGTAATTGCACTCAGGCAGCTTTGCAATTGCGATCCTTTGCAGATATGGCAATGCACAGGAGGTATCACGCTCCCTGTGCATTACTTAACTGAGCTGCGTTGTTCAATGCAGCATCGGTCAATCTGCGTACCATCGCAGCCGGCCGCCGGCATTTACAAGAAGAGGCCAGTAAATCTCCGTCACTCGACGGAGATCCTGGCCTCTTCCCTCCCCCCCAACGGCGGCGACACACTTCCGTTTTCGGGTAACGGAGGCTGTTGCCGCCCCCTCCCCTCCCCCAAATGCCAGCAGACTGTCAATCACTGACAGTCTGCTGCCAGTTTGCAAGCAGACTCGCAGACCCGTTCTGCACATCGTGAATCTGCGTATAGCAGTGCACTGCTGAATCAGGCCCTCAGTCCACAGGGTTCCTCATCCACACTCCCTCCTCTCCCCTCTTTTCCACATATTAAAAAAAGATTAGCATTCTTTTTAGATGAAGGTTCTTGTTAGCTAGAGTTCAGCAGTTTGGATTCAGTAGAATCTGACAGGACCAAATTTTGGTCAAGACTTGGTAACAAGGCAAAACTATTTCCTTGGAAATCTCCGATCTTGTGTGTTTTGGGCCAAATTTAAACCTTTTCCTTGTGTCTAACAGCTTGATTCAGCAAGGATTGCAACTGCGATTACGCACGCAATCGGCCAATTGTTGCAATCTATGCATGCGGATGCATCGCAATGCGCAAACCAGCTAGTGCGCAAACCAGAGACTAGACTACACAGACCCATTGCAGAGTGATTGACAGGAAGTGCCGTTTGTCGGGGGTGATGGGGGGGTGGTCGGAGAAACGCAGGCGTGCCAGTGCGCTTGAACGCCGTTGCATGGGCGTGCATAAATTATCCACTGCGGTGCCATACGCAGCTTGTGTACTCCGAGCGTGCGATGAAGTTAGCAATTCCTGAGTAAGGTCAGAGCTTGTGCAAGTGTACATTAGGCTGCGATTGTACTAAGGTAAGGTGGGCGTCCCTGTGTAGTGTTGCGATGGCATAGCGATCGCAATGGATTAGCATACTTTCTCAGTGAGACTGCGAGCGTATTCACTATTGCATTTGCGTTCCATACTGAATCAGGCCCTAAGTTGCCACACCGCCGCCCAAACATTGGGGGCTTTTGCATCTTCTGCGTAACAACTCACTTCTAGGATATTATACTGTTTTTTTTTTTTTTTATCATACTATACAAATATATTTTATAAGCTTATTATACACTATACCACTGGGAAACATTTGGAGGCAATCCCACACATGCTTCAAGAAGCAAGTTCTGTTGCCATATTCTTTCAAATCCTTGCGGCTGTTATAAGCTACCAGCATATTTAACCTTGGAGGAACACATGAATATTGTTGATAGATAGTGTCTGTTGATAACGCGATAGTTCTGGATTACTTACAAAGCTTACTTGTTATAAAAAGTACTGAAATAATTCACACAAATACAAATTCTAAAATAAATGACAATGCTTTTACTTAAAGACAGCTTAATCATAAATATATTTTGCCAAAGCAGACTAACAACAACAAAAAAATAGGTTATACCAACAGCAGTAGGGAATACTTTTAAAATAAATTTGTGACACCCAGTACAGAATAGCAGGATAGCAGTCAGTCAATACCTCATATATACGTAACGGCACCCCCGACCCTCGTTTCTGTGCTCTCTCCTTTGTTCTCCAACTGCTCCCCTCTCCCTCTTTCTCAGCTCATATTTAAACCTTATTTTTATTTATACATCAAATCAATCCAATTAATATTTGTATGTACTGTAGTAAGTCTTCATTGGCTATCTATGCCTTAGACATAATAATGACATAATTCTGTGTTATCTTTTTGTTCCCATGTAGAAATCTGACATGGTCGCCCATTTAGCCTTCATTTCTGCTTATTGCACAAAAAATGCTATCTCAGTTACCTCATTTGTTTATATAAAAACTGAGACTTGCTGTCAGCTGTTCTGTGTATATTAAAACTTATACATTGTAAACCTATAATTATTATTGCTAAAACAATGTATATTGCAGCTTAACCTATACATATCTTCGCAGTTAATCACACCTGCCGAGAAATAAAACAATCATCTCTACACGCTTGTTAATACATCATTTAACATGTTTTTAGCTAAAATATAAAACAAAATGGCTGCTGCATCAGACACACACTTGCCTACTTTAGAGAGGAAAGGGAAGGCCTTATCCTCTCTAGACCTGAGGCCATTCGACAAGTGTGGCCTTCTGCAACTCGCACAAGTAATATATATATTCTCAATCATTTCTATATGCTCTAAATTGCAGTGCAGGAAAAATAAAGTAACATAAGCATGCATATATTTGTGAGTAGCTGAATGAATATGTACATCCACATTTTCCTGTTTTATCAGTTACATCTTCATAACTCCGAAGAAAGTTCATATCTCTCATAAATTGCATCGTTTGATTTCTTCTTAATGCATTGGAAAACCTTCTTGAAGTATTTCACAAATATATAAAAAATCAATAACATTATTATAACAAAAAATATTAAACTTCCCAATGTGTGCATAATAATGATTGACCAATTTCCCACCCTAGCGAACCAGGTACTGGGGATCAACCTGGTGAACCAGCTGTTGGGAATCACACCATCACGTTTATTTGTTCAGCAAATTCATTTTTAACCCGAGTAACTTAATTCAACCTTTATTTTATTATTTCTTTTGCATCAGAAGAATTTGTGATGTATGTACAACACCTTAACCCATATACTGTTTGCAAAGTAACACAATATCCTGAAGTTTCAGTTGTTAGGCTGTGCTGCATTAATTCAGTGTTTTCTTGCTTGAAGCTCTCTTACCACAAATCTAAAAGTACTGTCATATATGTCCGTGATATTGTTTATTAATTCTCTTCATTCCTGTATCATTGTTTGATTTGCAGTTATTCCCCATGTACCAAATGTTATTATGTTACCAAATCCTAAACCAAACTTATAACCTTGGGACAGCGTCATAGTACACGTCACTTGCCTTATTTTTACACTGATTTCCTCGCAATGCTTGTGGTAGGGTAAAGCTACCTCAAGCACTGCGTTCACATCCGATGGTGCTTGATGTACCAATGTTTAATACACTTCCTGAAGATGACATGTTGCTAGTGGGCGGCACTGCCTGTGTGATTGGGCATACGCATACACAAAGTGGCTGCTCGCTAAGACATGGTGGGCGTGCTTATGCCTTGGCGAGCGTTCACTTCCCGTGGCGTCACTTTGACAAATTTGCATATGCATCCAGCGAGCGTACGCAGATAGCGAATGGGTCCGAATCAGGCCCAGTGTAAAGAAGTGCTTGTACTTCTCATAGAACACTGGTTCCCAAACTTTTTGAATCATGGCGCCCTAGAGTATCAGCATAGTTTTCACGGCACCCCTAAGCCAAAAGTTTGTTATTGAGAAATTCAGAAAAATTTTGTAAATTAGTAAGGTGAAGTATATTGTGCTTCCCTGTCATCCTTAGGTTCAGTTATGTGGTGGTGGACTGGTTTGCACTTCTGTTTGTCCACATATTTACATTACTTTGACCATAAATAATTTGATTTGATGCTGGACCACCATCCTGAGGCACCCTGCAAGTGTCCTGAGGCACCCCAGGGTGCCACGGCGCACAGTTTGGGAACCACTGTCATAGAAGAAGGAGGAAAGAGCTGTGAGGGCAGGGGGTGCCATTGGCTGAGTACCATCCTGCACTGTATGTGTCCATTGTGTGTAGCTTCTTGTTGCCACACTGTAAAAATTACAATTGTTTGACTCTCTTCTTGGCCAGTTTGGATAAAATAATTTTTGCTTTATAAACTTCTTAAAACAGACAGATTAAATGTGCCAGACATTGGGAAAGTTCTGGTGACCATTTGGATATTCACACCATTTAGAAACAAATTTTACACTCTCATCATCATACAAGTCTTTCATAATAGCCTACATACTTGTCATTCATAATCACATATGCATTTATTTATTATCCCTAGATTCCGCATTGCATTAACCTCATTCCCCATTCTCTGTTGCCAAGCTCTAAACTTTTTTTATTTTATTTAAATGACTTGGTTAACCCCCTAACTCGTGGCAACTCACTCGATGCCATAGACAAGAAATTTCTTTTTTATAATGCAAAATAAAACTCCTTTTTTTTTTTCCCAAACAGCTAAGCTCCTGACCTTGAAATGGGAACACTCTCTCCAGTCTCAAAGAAGTTTTACACTTGCAATGAGAAACATAACATTCTTTCTAAGTATAAGTTTGTTAGTGGGATACTATACAATTTGTGGTACCCTACCCGTGTATCATTTACCGTTTCACCAAACCAATGTCTTCACCTTCATTCAAACAACCCTTACCATCCAGGTGCTTCACACGCCCTGCCCCTGTACTCTGTAGCTTTATTGCAGGCTACAGTCAGCTACCTCAGCACATTCAAATCACTTGCTCATACCATCTATATCACTTACATAAACTCTCTTCAATTCCATACAAATATTTAGACAGTGTAGCCCTTTCAAACAACAAATGGTATTAACTTTTTTTTTCACTTTAAAATTGTGACTCGTCTTTCAAAATGAAAACCCCCAAAAAACCTACCCTGTGCTATTGGTCTTCGTTATCAGATCAACACCTTCCCTGTGCTATCTGTCTGTCATTATCAGATCAACACCTTCACACCAATATTATCTCGTTATCAGATATCTGCAAATTCTTTCCACACTATATAGCCATGGCCATGGACTTCATGTTTTTGTCTATAATATTACCCTTGCAACTCCTATAAACAGATTCATATCTCTATACACACCTTTCATAAAAGACAATGGCTATCACTCCAACCCCTAAATAATTACTTAATAACAACAAAAAACTCTAAACATTTATCTGACACAAAACAGATCTTAAACAATATTTCAAATTCTGGAATAAACACCTCAAGTTTACATATATCATAAAATATCAGCAGACACTGATCTATGTTAATCAAACTGTCTGCTAAATCTAACACCGAAAAATACAAACAATTAAAACACATCTACCTTGACCACCCAATCAGGGGTTTCTACCAACAGAGAGAAAGTTGGGAGAAGAAAAAATGAGAATAAGTATGTGCAACCTTATTTTGATGGATCACATGTGATACATACACTGCTATCTATGGCCTTGTAGTGTGTGGTTTTTTTTACTTGTGACAGAGGACCTATTCTAATCCCAACTCTGAGCAGCAGCCAGAAGCAATACTTGGGTAGGATTCTTACCAGAAGCTACTGCCGTGAAGGCCAGTTATATATATGCACACACGTACACACCTTTCTTCCGTGCTACATACACTGCTATCTTATGGCCTTATTTTGTCTGGTGACCCAGGACCTATTCTAATCCTAACTCAGAGTGGCAGCCAGAAGCAATACTCGGGTAGGATTCTTACCAGAAGCTACTGCCGTGAAGGTCAGTCACAAACATGCACACACCTCTCACACATAACGAAAAACTGGTTTGCACAATTTTTCAGAATGAGCAGAAAAAGAAACAGAAGATATCAATGCAATTCTTTGATACTTACAAGTTCAAGACACTCTACTCACAAGAAATTATTATAGCAATAAAAGTCTGTCCAATATCTGACAGATAATGCAATCCCTCAACCACAAAATAACCATCCATTAATAAATTCAGAAATCAATGTATATGCAAAAGAATAATGCAAAGACATTCACTAAATTAGCAAATTTAAAGAATATCAATATTTTGCACTTAACATATTCCAGTGGAAGGAGGGAATAAAAACAACACATAACAGAATAACTTTTCTTATCTACCAGCACACTGCCTAGACTGAGAAGGGGGAGAGAAGAAGAAAAAAAAAAACACACACAGCTCACAGCACAAGCTGCAAAACTACACTTATTATAACCACATTATTAAAATAAGGGGAAAAACTTACTAAACTTCAAATAAGAGAAACAAAACCAGAACACTCAATTAATAAAAGCGAAGTTTGACTTACCGCTCCATCAGATACCGGGGGAGAAGAGAGGAGGAAAAAAAAAAACAATACTGCACTTAAGAAAAAATAAATTGATAAGTAAAACAGCTTACCACCTGTGCAGACTCTAACTCTCTCTCTCCCTCAATCACCGATGCAGAATGGGCGTCAACTGCGTTGTATCTTGCTGGGGCCTCCATAATTGATAACGTGATAGTTCTGGATTACTTACAAAGCTTACTTGTTATAAAAAGTACTGAAATAATTCACACAAATACAGATTCTAAAATAAATGACAATGCTTTAACTTAAAGACAGCTTAATCATACATATATTTTGCCAAAGCAGACTTACAACAAAAAAACATAGGTTATACCAACAGCAGTAGGGAACACTTTTAAAATAAATTTGTGACACCCAGTACAGAATAGCAGGATAGCAGTCAGTCAACTCATACATATGTAATGGCACCCCCGACTCTCGTTCTGTGCTCTCTCCTCTGTTCTCTGGCTGCTCCCCCCTCCCTCTTTCTCAGCTCATATTTAAACCTTATTTTTGTTTTTACATCAAATCAATCCAATTAGTCCAATTAATCCAATTAATATTTGTATGTACTGTAGTAAGTCTTCATTGGCTATCTATGCCTTAGACATAATAATGACATAATTCCGTGTTATCTTTTTTTTTTTTTTTTTAGAAATCTGACATGGTCGGTCAACCATTTAGCATTCATTTCTGCTTATGGCAGACAAATGCTATCTCGGTTACCTCATTTGTTTATATAAAAACTGAGACTTGCTGTCAGCTGTTCTGTGCATATTAAATTTATACATTTTAAACCTATAATTATTATTGCTAAAACAATGTATATAGCAGTTTAACCTAAACATAGCTCCGCACCTAATCAGACCTGCAGTGAAATAAAACACTAATCTCTACACACTTTTTAATACATCATTTAACATGCTTTTCGCTAAAATATGAAACAAAATGGCTGCTGCATCAGACACACACTTGCTTACTTTAGAGAAGAAAGGGAAGATCTTATCCTCTCTAGGCCTGAAGCCATTCAACAAGTGCGGCCTTCTGCAACTCACACAACTAATATATATATTCTCAATCATTTCTATATGCGCTAAATTGCAGTGCAGGAAAAATAAAGTAACATAAGCATGCATATATATTTGTGAGTTGCTGAATGAATATGTACGTCCACATATTCCTGTTTTATCACAGTTTTGTTGCATGTGGTCTGACACTCGACCAATAACCAGCTTGCATGTTATATGTATGATTCACTTGAAAAGAAAAAAGAAAAAGTATTCCTATATTGGGGCACTCACGGACTCAGGTTGATACCTCACTAAATGTCAAAAATTAAATGGTTAATTAGTGTTCCATTATTCACAATGAATATCATTAAAATATAACTTTTATTGTCTCCTGTTAATAAAATAAATTAAAGTTATTTATTACAGCAAAATATTATTTTTCTCTTTTTGTTTTGTGTTTATTTATTTTAGTAAAATCAAGTCTTGTGTTACTACCAATGTGATCTCCGGTTATATCAATATAATACTTGTCTCAAAACATTATGTGTTCCATATATCTGAAAACTGGGTCCGGTTATATCAACATAATAGTTATATCATAACATTTGAGTATCCTGTATATCTGAAACCGGTAGGTGTCTGCAAAACAAGGACAAACAATATATGTTTAATAAAGGTAGGTGTATACCCTATAATGTAGGGTCTAATATCTGGTCACTGCCACAATTTTAGTGCATCATTCTCAATAACTTGAGTTGCTCAATAATTTATTTGATATACATGATTTGTTACATGCAAGTACATCAAGAGCACTTTAGGGATTAACACTAAATAATGTTAGGACTCAAATTATCATAAATTAAGGCCCCACATATATGTTGTCATTAATGAATTGACAATCAGGCTTATTATATCATATCATCCCTTCAGGAATTACTATGAATCCCACACATGACATATAGGATGAAATCTAAATACCCACTGGCTGATTAATCGATTGTTATTAGGGCTCACAGCCGATCCCATGTGTGATATGTTTCATTGAACCCAAATTATCTAAATAGAGTCAGGAATTGATTAGCTAAAGAAGCCTCCGATCGCGTCAGAGATCAGCGTTCCCAGTGATGCACTGCTCGGGGGACATCATGACATCACCAGCGATGTGCAGAGCCTGCCCTGTGAGTCTGCTGATTCTAGACAGATCCAGACAGAGACAGCGGCGCTGTGGGACCGAGAGCTAGTGTGGTGAGGTAAGTACTGGGCTGTGGGGCACTGTATAAGGGGCACTACTTTAGGGGGCACTGCATAAGGGGCACTACTTTAGGGGGGCACTCCTTTAGGGGGCTCTGCATATGAGGCACTACTTAAGGGGGCCCCGCATAGGGGGCACTACTTTATGGGGTACTGAATATGGGGCAAAACTATAGGGGGCACTGAATAAGGGGCACTACTTTAGGGGGCATTGCATATGGGGCAAAACTACAGGGGGCACTGCATAAGTGTCACAAATACAGGGGCACTGCATAAGGGGCACAAATACAGGGGGCACTGCATTAGGGGCACAAATACAGGGGCCACATCATATGGGGACAACTACAGGGGGCACAGCATTATGGGCACTATTGCCTGAGAGCTGGGGAGATGATGCCTGCTTTTATGTTTATGATGGCAGAGTGGGGCTGTTGAGATACAGTAACTCAGGAGGGGGTGGTGGCAGGAGTGACACATGAGGGGTCACTGCAGTGGCATGGGGGGCTGCAATGACATGATTCACATGAAGTATTATGTGAATCTTGCTTTTTCAATGTATTTTATGTGGTTCTGGCTTTTTCAATGTATTTTATGTGGAAGTGGCTTGTTGCAGTGTATTATATGTTGAAGTGGCTTTTTCAGTGTATTTTATGTGGATCTGGCTTGTTTCAGTGTATTTTATGTGGATCTGGCTTGTATTTTCCATGTGCTGGGCTCACCCTCAGCATGACTAAAAATGGGTGTATCTCACATATACATATAAATATATATAAAAAAAAGGAAAAACAGTCAGTGAGCTATTCAGAATTTTTACCAAAGTCTCAGGAGACATGCCCCTATTTGATGATTGCTATTAAATGCAAAAGAGAAGTCCTTTGGTTCCAGACAGGAACATCCAATACACGGGCCAAAATTAAGTTAATAGCCGGCGTCTTCCCCACACTGTTACCCGACTCCAGTGGGGAAAATAGATCTAGAAATTAGAGCAAAAAAAGGGGGCGCCACATCGTGCATCAAATAATAAAAGTTTTATTGCAATCCAAATAATGAATCCAAATTAGCATGCGTACCAAGACTTGCGGTATGAACCTCCGCAGGTATAACAAGTATGAAACAGAGTGATCCGGCTAATCACCCAAACGTCTCTCGGTTTCTTTTCAGGAACTGGATCGTCACTTCAGAGGTCTTGAAAAGAAAGGGTCACCACTGCAAATATTGACTCTTTGCATAAACTTAATGTAATTGTTAATAAAAGCCTTTGGGCTCTATTTACTACAATCCGCATATTGAATGCGGATTGTAGTGTGATATTACCGAGTGAATTCGCATTGCGAATTCAGGCAATATCACAGGGATTTACTATAAATCCCTTGCAGGGACAGAGCTTGCGATAAAGCTCTGTCTCTGTGGATCCCATCCGCACTCTAGTCGCGGTATTTTCGGAAAAAAAAAACGCGACTAAGAGCCCGCGCATGCGCCGACCGACCACCGCTACTACCCCCCACTGATGCTAAGCCCCGCCCCCTGGTGCTAAGCCCCGCCCCCACGATCGTGGACCCCCCCGCCATTGCACTTACCTGCATCCTCCTGGCCTCCGGTTGTCTTCTCCGGGCTTCCCGATCAGGTGATCTCCCATACTGCACTGGGGCCCGATCACCTGATGACCGGGCCCCAGTGCACTGTGGGAGACCAGCTGACCGGAGAGGAGCCATCACCGGAGGCTCGATCACCGGTCCCTGGATTCAGGTAAGTAAAAAAAAAAATGTTTAATTTTTTTTTCTTTTTTTTACAGCAATCAGCTTGCGGTCTGCTTAGACCACATAGCTGATTACTGGTACCGGCTCCCGCCTCTGCTCTCCCCGTTAAAGCAGAGTGGGAGCCCGGTAACCGGGGGAGACCCTGGATAACGCCACCTCCAGGTGGCGTTATTATCACAGGGCTTCCCCCGGTATTTTTTTACAATTTATTTTTAGTAACTTGCACACAGATCACATTTCCCATTACAATTATGGGAAATGCGATCTGCTTTACTAAAAATAAGTGATACTGGGGGTTGGAGTAGAATTTTACTAATTCTACTCCAATTGCCCTGTAATAACTACAGGTGAAACTAAAATAATGTGAAAAGGGTGTGAAAACACCCTTTTTCACTTTATTTTAATGTTAATAAATAGAGCCCTTTGACACTTATGAAATGCTTGTAATTTTACTTCAGTATACCATAGTAACATCTGACAAAAAGGTCTAAAAACACTGAAGCAGCAAACTTTGTGGAAACCAATACTTGTGTCATTCTCAAAACTTTTGGCCATGGCTGTACACAAGGGGGAGCCCACAGCCAGGCAGACTGTGGCACACAGCAATGTGTTTCCCTCCTACCTTGCTCCATGGCAGCTGTTCTTCCTCCTCTGACTGTCTGACTGCTGCAGCCACGAGCTGGTGTAGCCCCCGCCCCCTGCTTGGGTCAGAGGAGTATATGGGCTCCAACAATCAGGGTTCAGCACATGCTCCACTGATCCTGGGTGCCTCAACAACTGCAGTGTACTGCAGCAAGAAGGAGCTACTGGAAGTCGTATCCCCCATCATTACCTCTTTCCTAATGCTAATCTCCCATAATTGAGGGGAATGTAGTTAATATCCCTTCGATCGAGATGCCGACTGGAGGAATCCTATTCACCGAGAAGACCCCGGCGGCGAAATCCCGAAATGACTGGGGATGCCGACTTCGGAATCCCGGCAGCTGGCATCACGGTCGAGACTGGGGCAAGGTAAGCATCAGCCATGGGGGGGGAGCTAGGATTTAGGCACCCCAGGAACTGCAGGAGGGGGCAGTTGACGTCAGGGTTGCCGATATTTTGGCTGCCCCTTCCAGGAGGGAGCAGCCAGATCGGCACTGCAGGGGCGTGGTCAGACAGGTTTGTGGACAAAAAGGGGCATGGCCATGTGAACACATAATTTTGGCCCCGCCCTGCTACACAATGCCGAATTGCGTCATCGGCCTCCCACGCTGCGGGGGTTTCTCTTAAAACCCGCAGGGGGTGCGGAGGGGCTGGCTGCAGCCGGGAGGCTTGCCTGCCTTTCTGACGGGCACCCGATTTTCGGGAGGCTCCTGGCCGAATCGGGAGAGTAGGCAAGTATGGGTCAGGGTTAGGCTCTGGACAGGGTGGTTAGGTTTGTGCACCACCGGGGAGAGGTTAGGCACTAAGGGGGGGGGTTAGGCACTAGGCCGGTGCACCCTAGGCAGAACTTCAGGCTACACCCCCCTCACCTCATTACACTTACTGACACTCAAAATATGCCAGCCTCCACACCCACTCCCCTATGCCAGCCTCAGCCTCCTCACCCACTTCCCTTATTACTGCAGCATCCTTCACACCTTATTCCACAGCCTCCTCACACACTAACCCCCTCCTTATGCCAGTCTCTGTTCTAGCATCATCCCCCCATGCCGGCATCCTCCTCTCCCCTAATCTGCCAGTCAGCCTCCTCACCCACTCCCCGGCTCAGGGTTAGGCACTTACAGGGGGGATTAGGATTAGGCACTTGCGGGGGAGGTTAGGGTTAGGCAACCCTAAGGAAGGTTAGGTTAGTTATTACTTACCTGAGGACGATCGGGATTTCCAGCGCTGTCGGGCTGCCGCTGCCGGGATCTGTTCATCTGTCGGGCTGCCGCTGCCGGCGGTATTTCATATCGATTCCGGGCGGAGGGTTAGGTTTAGGTTACAGTGCGGGGTAGGGAGGGATAGTATGAGGGTACAAAAAAGGAAGGTTAGGGAGTAAATAGGACAGGGGTACAGTACTCACCGTTCCCCTGTCAGGATTCAACCCATCGGGATGCCGTGTCAGTGTACTGACAGCCGGCAGCCCCTCCATCGGTGTTCCAATCGGGGGAATTGCATGCCCCTTAAAACGCGGCTAGGGAACAGGAATTTTTTTTTTTTCTTGGGGGAAATAAATGGATGGCAGGGTGCGGGGCCCCTAGGGCCCTCTGGGCCATTTACTCTATTTACATGTAAATAGAGTTAAGTATAAATTCTGTTGCCACTTATGTACATCACAGTAACATGGGCATAACTACCATAGGTGCAGGAAGTGCAGTTGCTATGGGACCCAGAGCTGAGGGGGGCCCATCTTCCTTGTCCAAGTTACATGTGTTATATACATTTTTTACCATTGGGTGGTACATAGGGTCCCTTACAAATTTTTGCTATGGGGTCTTCAAATACCTAGTTACGCCCCTGCACAGTAACATGCCTGTATTTCCTCTAATACAGGTTACCATCAACACGCCTCCATGATTCCACCTGTTGGAGACTACCATCATTAGATTTATGTGATCCTGTCAGGACTATGGTCAGAGGATCCATGCATCTCAGGGCCTGATTCAGCAGCATACATAATAGCGATATGAAATGCAGTAGAGCGATTGTTTGCCATTGCACATGCGTACAAGCCGCATTGCGTGTGCGCAGCGATCATATTACGATTATGGACGCTCAACGAAATCCATTGCAGAGTGAGTGACAGGCTGTCAGCGTTTGTGGGTGGTGATGGGCGAGTGGTCAGAAAAACGCAGGTGTGCCTGTCCGTTTCATTGTCGTTTCATGGGTGTGCATAAATTAGCCACTGCGATTGCATACGCAGCTTGAGTACTCACTGTGTGCGATGAGACTTGCAGTGTCTGTGGCTGCTGTAAATGCCTATGTGCGTAGATGGTACCGATGTTTACGCAGAAGTGCGAGGCTGGATGGATATGAGAAAGCAGTAGTGGGCGTCTTTATGCTACCTGAGCTGTGGCAGGCATTAGCGTATTTTCGCGGGATGGGTAGGGGATACCTATCGACAGGGTTAGGATACCGACATCTGTTGGTTGGTATACTAACCCCCCCTCATATCTGAACATAACCTCCCCCCAAGTGCCTAAACCTAACCCTCCCCTTAGTGCCTAACCCTAACCCTCCCCTAGTGCCTAACCCCTATCCCTCCCCCCAACCTCTCTACTTACCTTCGGGGCGCCAGGATTCTAACAGATATTCTAAGTGCCGGGATACAGAACGTATCCCTATTTGCGCAGCTGCGATCACAATTACGATCCCTACTGAATGAGACTCTCGGTCTGTTTCTACTGGTTACAATGATTACCTACACATTACTAAGCACTATGAAGGCTGGACGGATTTACCCCAACATACTGTGTGTAGGTTTTTATGTAGACGATGAGTGGTGGAGTAGTCCTGGCAGGGTTAATCAGTTCAAGGTCAGTCCTCTTACTTTGGTAGGAAGCTAAACTGGTGTATAGTCTCATGTATTGTGTGATGCAGAATTTGTTGGAAGGAGGGCACTTCTGCGCTGCCTCCTTTCAGCATCTAAACAATAAGGTGTATGTGTTTAAGGCGCAAATCCAATGTGATAAATATGCTAATATTATTTTTATTTAATTTCATATAATAATGAGCAAGTTTAAAATAAATTTCAAAAACAGTTGTAGAACAATAAAACAGTGGAGCGAGTTGACAGAAATAAATAAAACTAATAAGGTCTTTGCACTGAATGATTATATCTATAAGATCAATAGAGAAATAAGGCCCTCATTCAGAGCCACTCGCTAGCGGCAGTACGCTCGTTCCGAGCGATGTTCGCACATCTGCGCATGCGTACGGTTTTTAGTACGCATGCGCGAACCAGTCAGTGCGGCCGAAAATCGTTGGTACGCAATATAGCGAGGGCCTGCTATTTTGAGTGACAGAATGAGGCGTATGTGGGTGGTAACAGGGGAAGGTGCTTGAAAACGGGGAGTGGAGATCCGAACGCAGGCGTGCTTAAAGGTCAAAACTGGCGTTTTAAGGGAGTGCATAATTAATACAGCAGCGTCATTGACCACGTCACTTGGTTTTTTTAACTCAGAACTGCTCGCAAAATAGCGGTTGAAAACACCAACCACAAGAATAGCAAGCAGTTCATACGCTGTACGATGTACTCGATTAATCTAATAAATAGCGGACATGACGTATGGTGCGTGCGGCCAGGGGGCGTTTTTATCAAATAAACGAGCGTATGTTTTGCTCGCTCGTTCAGACTTAGAGGTGGGAACAGACTGCAATTTGCAAACGGATCATTTGAATAGCCACCCCTTGTTTTTGAACGAACGACCACAAATAGCGAACGGCTCTGAATCAGGCCCTAAATCAATAACTAGGGTTGCCTGGAGGACTACTGCTCCCAGCACAATCAACTTGCGCATTATAGTGACATGTTGCTATCAGGTCATACCCAGCCTGCTGTCACCCCGATACTCTACTAATAGAATTAAAGGGAGATGTGTCAAACATTTTAAAGAGGACAACTGGATCAGTTGCCTATAGAAACCAATCAGGGTGTAGTCATATTGCCGGCAGATGGAATCCCGCCGCACGACAATACGCTGCCGCCGATATCCCAAAGGTGAACAGGATACCGACGTCGGCATCTCGAAGCACTGGAATCCTGATCGTCCAGACGGGTAAGTAATTGCTCTGTCCCCGGGGAAGGGGGGGGTTAGGTTTATACACCCCCAGGGGGAGATTAGGGTCAGGCACCCCTGGGGAGTGTTAGGCTAGAGGAAGGGGGGGGATTAGGGACCACTGGTGGGAGGTTAGGCATCCCCTGGGAGGGTTAGGTTTAGGGCGCGGGAAGGGGGGGTTAGGTTTAGGCACCCCCGGGAGAGATTAGGGTTAGGCACCCCTGGGGAGGGTTAGGCTAGGGGAAGGGGGGGTTAGGGACCACTGGGGGAAGAGGTTTGGTTTAGGCACCCCCCAGGAGGGTTAGGTTTAGGGTGCGGGAAGGGGGGGTTAGGGTTAGGCACCACTGGGGTGAGGTTAGGGTTAAGCACCTTTGGGGACGGTTAGGCTAGGGGAAGGGGGGGTTAGGGACCACTGGTGGGAGGTTAGGGTTAGGCACCCCCTGGGAGGGTTAGGTTTAGGGTGCGGGGAGGAGAGGTTAGGGTTAGGCACTGTCAAGGGAGGGTTAGGGTAGGAGAAGGGGGAGGTTAGGGTACTTACCTATCGCTGTCGGGATTCTGCACCAGACGGTATTCTAGTGTTGGGATTTCATGTCATACCGATTCCGAACCAGTCAGCTTCTAGCTATCATGTTATAGATTGTATTAGATACTGTAAATGATAGCTAAAAGCTGATTGGTTTCTATGGGCAATGATATGGACCACTTTTAATCTTTATAAGGTGTGATACAGCTCCCTTATCACTATAATACAGCTCTGACAGAAGACTCCCTTATGTTTAAATGAGAGAACAGCGTTTCGGATTCTCAGGAATCCGAACCACTCCGAACAGGTGGAATCCAAGTCCACCCGAATGCAAGTATGGGTGTTCCCGTCTGACTTGGATTCCACCCCAAGGCTGAACGTCACCCTGCCGACGTCGGATTCTCGGGTGACGTTCGGCCTCTATAAAAAGCGCGGCACCTGGGACTCTGCGCTATTTAGATTTTCCTCACTCTGAGAGAGGACGTATTGGTGACCTCTGTTAAGTAGTTAGTATAGTAATAGTATACTACTATAATATTATTGTATACAAGCTCCGTGACTGGGCATAAGCCCACTGTACTGGGCATAAGCCCACTGTGTGTATACAAGCTCCGTGACTTGGCATAAACCCACTGTACTGGACATAAGCCCACTGTGTGTATACAAGCTCCGTGACTGGGCATACGCCCACTGTGTGTATACAAGCTCCGTGACTGGGCATACGCCCACTGTGTGTATACAAGCTCCGTGACTGGGCATAAGCCCACTGTGTGTATACAAGCTGCGTGACTGGGCATAAGCCCATTGTGTGTATACAAGCTCCGTGACTTTACTGGGCATAAGCCCCCTGTGTGTATACAAGCTCCTTGACTTTACTGGGCATAAGCCCACTGTGTGTATACAAGCTCTGTGACTGGACATAAGCCCACTGTTTGTATACAAGCTCCGTGACTGGGCATAAGCCCACTGTGTGTATACAAGCTCTGTTACTGGGCATAAGCCCACTGTACTGGGCATAAGCCCACTCTGTGTATACAAGCTCTGTTACTGGGCATAAGCCCACTGTACTGGGCATAAGCCCACTGTGTGTATACAAGCTCTGTGACTTGGCATAAACCCACTGTACTGGGCATAAGCCCACTGTGTGTATACAAGCTCCGTGACTGGGCATAAGCCCCCTGTGTGTATACAAGCTCCATGACTTTACTAGGCATAAGCCCACTGTGTGTATACAAGCTCCGTAACTGAGCATAAGCCCACTGTGTGTATACAAGCTCCGTGACTAGGCATAAGCCCACTGTGTGTATACAAGTTCCGTGACTTTACTGGGCATAAGCCCACTGTGTGTATACAAGCTCTGTGACTGGGTATAAGCCCACTGTGTGTATGCAAGTTCCGTGACTTTACTGGGCATAAGCCCACTGTGTGTATACAAGCTCCGTGGCTGGGTATAAGCCCACTGTGTGTATATAAGCTCCGTGACTTTAATGGGCATAAGCCCACTGTGTGTATACAAGCTCCGTGACTCCAGTTCACAGTGAGTGGTAATAAATAAATATTATAAATAAATACATAATACTATTACTAAGTAGTTTTTGTACAATTTAGTGATTTCGTTAAAATTGTTCACGACAACGAACCAAGAGGAGAGCAGAAGCAGCAAGCAAATGCTAGCACTGCAGCTGTTGGAAGTCCATCACTGTCATCTAAAGCTGATGCTCAAGGGCGTAGAGGCTTTAAAAAATTAGGGTATCTGAAATTAAAAAAAAAATCTAGATTTCACAGGGGTAAAGACAAAAAAAACATCTAAAGACTAGTGCAGAAAAACAGAAAATTGGCGACATACCATTCACCACACGTAGTGGCAAGGAAAGGCTCAGGCCTTGGCCTTTATTTCTGAGTGGTTGTTCTGCAACTGTCAGTGAGGCATCTTGTGCCTCTCATGACAATGAAAGACATTTTCAATCTGACTATAGAATAAGTGTAAAAAAATTTAAAACCACTAAGGCAGTAGATCAAACTGTGTTTTCAGAAACACAAATGTCAGAAATCCCTGAGGAGACTCTAAGTGGGTCCACGAGTGGTATTGCTATGTGTAAGCCTGACCTTTTAGAGAAGTCACTCTCCACAGCTTCTGTTCCATCTGTATTTGTGGGAATGAGCAGTATTGCAGAGGACATAGAAATTGAGGATGTCACCGTGGAATTGCAAGAGGATGAGGGAAATATATGTGCAGCTGACGCTGGCACTAATGAGGCTGTTGAGGATGAGGATCTTGTTTGTATAAGTCAGGCACTAGTGGAAGCAGCTCTTGGCCAAGATAAGAAGGCCATTGCCATGCCTGGGAATAGAACCAACAAATCCACATCTTTTGTGTGGAATTATTCTTACCCAAATCCTGACAACATTTGGCAAGCCATTTGCAGCCGTTGTGGAACCACAGTAAGTAGAGGTAGGGACGTTAAGCATCTAGGAACCTCCACGCTATTACGTCATCTGTAGCGAGCTCATGACAAGTGTTTGATAACATCAGAAACTACTGATAAAAAAATAACAACAAGCAGTCAAGCATTAGCTAGATGCCTTCTCTCTACTAAATCCCAGCACCTGCAATCTCCGCCGACAACACCTTCATCCTCAATATCCTCAGGAATGATCAGTGGTAGTCCAGCATCCAATTTGTTAATGCTAAGTCACAGTGACTCCTCCACTTTCCAGGACACCTCAGAAGAAACTGAATCTTTGAGCGCTAGGCCTGCTGCTGCTGCTGGGGGTGGATCTTCATCCAGAAGTGGACCAAGAAGACTACTAGTAGTAAACAATTGACTGTTAAACAATCCTTTGCAAGGGGAAACAATTATGACAGCTCTCACCCTGTCGCACAGCGGCTCACTGACGCAATGACGGCTATGCTAGTATTAGATCTGCATCCAATATCCAGTGGGATTTACACAGTGGGATATACACACTTAATTAAGGTCCTGTGTTCTACGTACCAAATTCCATCTCAGTTTCATTTTACCCGAAAAGCCATTCCTCAGCTGTACCAGGACATTAATCAGAACCTAATTATTGGCCTGCAAAATGCCATTGTACCGCTTGTCCACTTAACCACAGATATGTGGACAAGTGGTAGTGGGCAAACTAAAGATTACATGACTGTGACAGCCCACTGGGTGGGTGAATCGTCTTCAGCAGTAGCAGAAGCAATATCTAACAAACAACATTCAGAGGCAGGCAATTTTGTGCATTGCCGGATTCAATAAGAGGCATACCGCTGACAACCTCTTAGAAAAACTAAGAGATGTCATAGAAACATGGCTTACCCCACTTGGACTCTCCTCAGGATTTGTGATTTCTGACAACGCTACAAATATTGTGAAAGCATTACAGCTGGGTGAATTCCACCACATCTCCTGTTTTGCTCATACAATCAACTTAGTGGTGCAGGTTTTTTTTTAAAATGGCAGTGGCTTGTAGGAGATGCTGTCTGTGGCCCGAAAAATTTCGGGACATTTTCGGCATTCAGCAACATCGTGCAGGAGATTGCAGCACCTGCAAAGCAGTTTAATTTTCCCTGCCATCAACTGAAGCAAGAGGTGGTAACGAGGTGGAACTCCACCCATTATATGCTTCAGCGGATGGATGAGCAGCAAAAAGCTATCCATAGCTATACAACAAGCCATGACATTGGGAGAGGAGGGGGAATGTACCTTAGCCCAGCGCAGTGGAGAGTACTTTCTGTCTTGTGCAAGGTGCTCAAACCATTTGAAGTTGCCACATGTGAAGTGAGTGCTGACACTGCTAGCTTGAGTAAGGTGATTCCCATAATTAGGTTTTTGGAAAATCAGCTGGAGAAATTGAAGGAGGAGATTAAACAAAGTGATTCCGCAAAGTATGCTGGACTGATAGATTAAGTCCTTTATTCGATTCGCCAGGATCCACTGGTGGCCAAGATCTTGAAATCTGATCCTTATATTTTGGCAACCATGCTTGATCCTAGGTTTAAGTCGTATGCTGTGTCTTTCTTTACAACTGACTCAGATCTTAACAGATCCAAAGCGCTCCTGGTGAGCAAGTTGGCAGCTGAAGTGACACATGGCACTACGATGACGTCTCCTCCTACAGTTTCTTCAGCAGCAGCCAGAAAAAAATTCACCTTTCTCAAAAGACCCAGAGGTGATGCCGATAAGTCAAGTCAACATTTTGATATCTGGTCGGGTCTAAAAGAATTGCCCAACACCAGTGACACCTCTACAGTAACTCCAGCTAATACGATTACCATCCAAAGAATGGTGGAGGATTATTTTCAGGACAACATACAAGTAGACATGTCACATAGTCCCTTCAAATATTGGAAGAAAAAATAGGCAATTTGGAGACCCTTGTATAAACTGGATTTGCATTACTTAAGCTGCCCGCCCTCCAGTGTGTACTCGGAGAGAGTTTTCAGTACAGCCGGGAACCTTGTGAGCGAATGACGTAAGAGGTTACTTCCACAAAATGTAGAAAAAATTATGTTCATTAAAATGAACTGGAAATATCATGAGGAAAACCTTTCCCGCCAATCATGTCACAGTACAGATACTTCTGTAATGGTGGATTCCAGCAGGGATGAATTAATATTGTGTGAGGAATCGGAAGATGAACACACTGATGAGGATGGCAATCTTGCCACTGTAGAGCTATTGTCCTTTTTAATATCCAAAATAAGGGTGGATGGGTGGGAGGGCCCAAGGACAATTCCATCTTGCACTACTTTTCATTTCTGCCACTGCTGTGTGGCAATGTTTCATAGATGTGCTTTAAACCGTGGTGTCTGTGCCGCTGCGCCGCTGCTCTGACGCTTGGTAACCAGTCAGCTCACTGCAACCTTTGGCCAATAATGGTGAAAACAATATTACAAGCTGTGAGGTGGTCTAAATTGACTGTAAATTAATGTTATTGAGGTTAATAACACTCTAGGAAGAAAAAAAAGCCCAATTTATGTGATTTTAGCTTTTTTTGACAATTTTTGTAAAAAATCCAAATCCAAAGCCAGTCACCGCAGTTTGGCAAATCCAAAGCCGGACGACGAATTAGAACCAAATCCAAATTCGGGAAAAAATGGTCCAGCGCACATCCCTAGTTTAAATTACTGCATATCGGATCCACAGTTTCAGAGGATGTAATGCCTCTACTGTGACTGCAAAGCGTTTTTCATATCACTGCAGATAACCAGGACATAGCAACTTCGAGAATATTGGCATAAACAAGTCTGAGGAAGCTGGCAGCATACCCGTGAGACGCATAACAGGTAATTCTTCTTCCACATGACTTATATGAGTTGATGTTTTCCTATCTGTTTAGTGTGACATCTGAATCATTCATCTTAATTTACCACAAACTTTTAATAAACATGAAGCCAATTCACCTAAGTGGTGTGGACTTTTTAATTGGAAGAACCTGTGCCAAAAGGAACTGTCTAAACTCCAGATTCATAATGAGATATTCTGGATCCCTCTCCTAATAAAGGCAGCAAACAAGTGGGATATAAGTCCCTTCAGAGAGGGTACGGATTCCTTTCTTTAACGTTCTTCTACCTTGCCCTCATCTCACCTTCAATGCCCTGATCAGGGGAATAGCTACCATAGGTGCCAGAGGTGCTGCCGCTACGGGGCCCGACTGCACCCCTGGGCCCACCTCCTTGCATCAAAGTGCTCACCTCATATCAAAGAGCAGTATTACCTGGGTGTTGGGAGGGACTGTGATGTCACACGTCCCAGCAGCCCTGCACCTGGCCATCTCCCCCCGCATCCAGCACCTCCCCTACTGAAAGATATCCTAGCCTGCTGGGAGGGGAGATGTCACACCACCTTCCAACATCCTGCGCCCAGCCAATTCTCCCTGCATTCAGCGGCGACCATATGTACGGTTATGCCAGCCTGCTCGTAAGAGCTATGATGTTACACCTCCTCCCAGCATCCCAAGCACGGTTGTTGCTAGATGCAAGTTGGAGAAAGGACCTCTGATGTCACAACGACGTGACCGCTACAGCAGCTACCAATTTTACTATCCACATGGGCATAGAGGGGGAATATAAACCCCCTTGCTCCTCTCCCTGTTGTCCCGAGTCACATGGTTGTGACATCAGAGGTCCTGTGAACCACTTCACTTTAGACTTAACCATCCCAGCTCCCGGACGTTTCTCCCTGCATTCAATCAGTGCCGCCCCAGTTATCTGCCCAGTGCTCAGTAAGGTGGGTGGTGGTGTGTTCTAAGTCTGCCTGGCAAGGGGGAGAAGAGGTGCTTGGTGTGCCCAGTAAGAGAGGGGGGTTGCTAAGTGTGCCCAATAAAGGAGGGGGGGCCTTCAAAATTGTGCTATAGGGCCCACAAAGTCCTAGCTACGCCCCTGCCTTTCATGACCAATTTTAGTGGGGTATGATCCTCAAGTTTGGCAAAAAAGACAAAAACGGTTACAGTAGGTGCCATGAGGAGCTCCCATCACAAATGAATGGATTATTCTAACCAAGCAGACCAAAATCATACATTATACCATACAATCATACATTATATTTATATACCTTGAAAAAAATAGGATGGCACCTTGCAGCAAGGTGTGCTTATTATGGCAAGTTTATGTCCTTTTTGTGGCTAGTCGCATTTCATACAGCAGTTGTAATAATAACATTTTAATCTTTACGTCACACCTCTAGCAGTTTTAAGCACAGATATCCCAGCAGTATAATAGGGCTAACATACTTGGTGTTACTGCATGCAGCAGCTCCACAACATAACACATCCTAGCGCTAACACGTGGCACATCCCCTCACAAAAGGGACCACCTTCTTTGCACTTTACAGGCTCCTTCAAACAATCTTTAACAAATTTTTAACACTTCAGAGACCTTTCCTTCTGCCCTGCTGGGAAGACTATGCAGACATTTAACCATTTTAATGCAGGGCTCCTTCTCTTATGAAAATGGTTACACATAGAAGTTCTCACCCAGATTCGCTTGCAGTCGTGCGGCCTCCCATTTCCAATATGGGATCACTAACAGAGAGAGTTTCTCCTTTCTTCACTATGGCACTTGTTCCAATTATTTCAACATGTAAGCACTCACCTTTCACACTATATAAGTGGTCTCTCTCCTTTATTTCTTCACAGGAGATCCAGGACTAGCCCTTTAGTTGTACAACCAGGATCTTTCACTGATCCTCTGCAAGGGTTCCTCTATCATTATGAAGCATGGGCACTCTAATCTAAATGCTATTAAGTTTGTTATTTCATTCATGCTGGACTTCAAACTTCCAAAACTTGCCTCAGTCTTCACAACTATCCCCATTCTCTTTACCTAATATTATTTTAATAAAATGTTCTTTAGAGCAGTGCTTCTCTAATCCAATTCTTAGGACACACTAACCATGCATGGTTTCCAGGTCTTCTCACACAATCAAAGGTGAAATAATTAGAACCAGCTGTAGATCTTTTAAAATGTGTCAGTCAGTAATGAATACACCTGTGCCCCTGCAAGGAGATATGGAAAACATGCACTGTTAAAATGGGCAGACGTTTTAAGATTATCTTTCCAACCAGCCAACTAGTTGGTGATTCTGGTAATCTACGGTAATCTGGTAATGTATGGGAGCAAATGACAATCAGCCAGGAAACGGACAAAACCGGTCGAACAGACAAGTTAGTTAAATCTTTTGCTCCCATACATTACCAGACTTTCATTCCAACCACCCAACTGCAAGGTGGTCCGCTAGTAAGTGTGGTTCCTAGAACTCTGGTAAGTGACGTTCCGTCAGGTAGCCAAGAGTCTCTAGTATTAGGAATCTATTCAGTGGTCAGTGTCAATGATTTTTGTTCTCAATAAAGAACCTTTTTTAAGTCTATAAGGTGATATATTTAGAATGTAATTGTTCACTTAGTTTGTTTATTCAGTTAACTCTCTGTCCTTTGAATATTCTGCTCTTGTGGAGACATATTCAATTACAAAGTCTAACTAAAATATACAAACAAAAGTTTTTCTAAACGATACGAATAAATATAATCACAATACAAAAGAAGCCGTCTTGTATTATTTTTTCTTTATTTGAATTGTTTAATTTGAAATGAATTATCACTGACATTTGATTTAATAAATTGTGCTCATATATATATATATATATATATATATATACATATATATATATATACATACATATCTCCCAACATGACTCTCTCCAGGAGGGACACAATGCTCTGTTCCTGGACTTCCCTAGTAATGTATGATTGCTATCACCTGTGGTGAAACACCTTTCTTATCAATTAACTAGTTCAACACGGAATGGGATTGAAATGCCGGCGGCTGTTTAGCCGCCTGTTCAAATCCCGACAGTGGATGCCCAACATGAGGAGATCTCGTCTGGGGTAGGTAAGTATACTGACCCTCCCCTGTCCACCCCCAACCCTCCCTTAGTGGTGCCTAACCCTAACCTCCCCCTTAGGGCCTAACCCTAACCTCCCCCCCAGGGGTGCCTAAACCTAGCACCCCCTCCCCGCACCCTAAACCTAACCCTCCCGGGGGGGGTGCCTAAGCCTAACCTCCCACCGGTGGTGCCTAACCCTCCCTCCTAGGGGTGCCTAACCATAATCTCGCCCCAAAACCTAGCGCTAACCCCACTAGACTCCCTAATACTAACCCACCCCCCCTTGCAGCTATCGCTAAGGGCGCCGTGGATATACCTTCATTCGGGTCGGCGTTCCGGCATTGAGATTAACATAGGCATCGGTATTTCGACGCCTATGTTACATCCCTTGCCGGGATTCTGCTGTCGGCATTGAGACCGCCGGTCTCATCACTACATCCCGTTCAACACAGGTGATAGCAATCTAGGCTTGCCTACCCTCCCGATTTGGCTGGGAGAATCCCGATTTTCGGGTGCCGCTCCCGGCCCCCCGAAAAGGCAGGCAAGCCTCCCGACATTCCCCAACCCTCCCGACCTCCCCCAAGAATCCACTAGAAATCCCAACAGCGGGGGACCGGTGACGCGATTCGCGCTGAAACGCGCTATCATGGTCCCGCCCCCTGCTTCACAGTGCTGAAAATAATGGCATTGTGAAGAGGGGGTGGGGCCACAATGACGCGATCGCACGGCCCCGCCCCAGCCCCGCCCCCAACGTGTCCCATCTGGCCGGACACGCCCCCCGCTGTTAGCCGACAATCAGCTCCCTCCCGGAAGGAGGGGGCTGATTGTCGGCATGTATGTAGCAATCATTCATTGCCAGGGAAGTCCAGGAACAGAGCATTGTGTCCCTCCTGGAGAGGGTCAGGTTGGGAGGTATATATATATATATATATATATATCACAAGGGCTCTGCACTCACCATAATAACTAACAATAATAATAATAAACATAATATAAACAGTGGGGTTTTGGTTCATGAATTGATCAATGCATTTAAGCTTGCAGCCCCCTTCACGGGACCCCACTTTACTGCAAGTCCCTACTCTATTGCTCAGAATTATAAAATGGAAATAGCCATCACATTAGTGTTAAACTTAGGGTATGCTATCAAGGTTTAAAGCTCACAGCAACTTTGCTTTTAAATGTGAGACAGTTACCAAGCACACCTGTTGCAAAGCACCTAGGAAAACAGCTGACACAAGGTAGATTAAACAAGTTAAAAGGGGTGCATGAGAAAATGTGATCACAAAAATGATTAATTATAAAAATGTATCAAAATAAACAAAAGGCACTAATCCACGGCACTCACCATTCCTAGATGTGGGGTGCAACATGGTATGTGACCACATTGTTTAAATAGAAATCACAGGGGCTCTGTGCTCACCATAACTAACAATAATAATAATAAACAGTGGGGTTTTGGTTCATGAATTGATCAATGCATTTAAGCTTGCAGTCCCCTTCACGGGACCCCACTTTACTATATATATATTGTGATATCTTGGGGGTAATTAGCTCGGCAGAGGTTGGATTGGTGCAGTGTTTAGGTGCTTAATCAGTTTCCACACACAGCTTTCAAGTAAAATAAATGAGATGGTGCTTTACTTCCAGCAGGTAAAAACAGGTACAACACAAAGGAACAGAAAACAATAAACAACCTAGCCCCTGTTTAGGGCGTCTAACTCATTTCTTGAGCCCTCTCTATAATGGTGCAGCTAGTCTGCCAACAAAGTCTCTGCCTGCTTCTTGCAGGTCTATCGCTGGCTCCAGCCTGGCTTAGCTGTCACAGCTACACAAATACAGTCTGGGTGGCCTTCCCTGTATCCTACAGATTTAGGCCCTGGCTTCCTCAGCCTGCAGCTTCACTGCATTCTTGTCACACAGTCTGAGAGTTTGTGGTCCTCCCTTGCCTCCTGCAAGGTCCAGACACAGGCCTCCTGGCCCCCAATGGCTCACTTAGCTTCACTGGGTTCTCTGGCTGCCACAATCCCACATAGATTGTTTCCCACAGCAGCCTGACTGGTCTGCCTTCTCATCAGCCCACACCTGAGCTCTATCCACAAGGCAGCAATTACGCATCTTCCCACAATGCTTTTCTAGTGTGTGTGGGCGGATCTCCCCTGCCCCACAGAATCTGCTGCTCACCAGTGCCACCTCTATATATATATAAAACCACGTGTAGGCTGCTATAGTGGTAGCTTCCAGGGGGCTTATGTGGGATCCATGTTGCAATTGGGAGTTTAATTAGAGTTTTAAGTTCACTGTGGGCTAGGATGTTTAATAGCGAGGAGCAGGAGTCTCTTCTGATCTAACAATGACCCATGGAATAGTAGCTGTATCTGGGCTCTTAATGCAGTAACATAGTTTGATGACACGTAGACAGGATCTTTACAACCAGATAATAACTGGACAGGCAGTAACTCTAGATATGAAAGTTGAATACATTGTTCAGTCTTAAACTGACGTTTCACTGTAGTCCTGCTAAAAAAATTAAGTATTACTTGCCCACTCCATTACAGCCAGTGGGAACTCCACTCACACTTTGCAAAACTGTTCACACGGACGCAGCAGCGTCTGCGAGTTTATGCAAATGGCATACAAAGTTCTTCCCTTTTGTACATCTGTGCGACTGAATGTGCGAGACGCCCACTTCTAATGCCCATGCATGCTGTAATGCCGATTGGTGCGGCCTTATACGCCATCATTGAAAATTGCCCCAGCCCTATGACAGTTACAGTTTCTCCCTCTGAACCTGGCCTTCTATGTGTGCGTCTGGGAACGCAGCCACTTGCATTGATACGTCCGCTACACTCTAACGCCCACTGAACGGACCATTGTTGCGTGCACTGGTAGTCCCTTCCCAGTCACCGCCCATCACTTTTCCGCCACACTTCTGATACAGTCTGACTCGATCACAACAGCGTCTTGTGCATACACTCAGGGTAACACATACGGCGTAAGAGATTTCACAATATTTTGCGTATGGGCAGTTGCAAATAAACGCTCAACTACATGAACATCGGCATTTAGTGCAGTTCTGAATCAGGGCCTATGTGTCCGATTTCAGCAAATTCACTTATACATCTTGCATATAGTCTATTGCACTCCTGAGGGCTTGTTTAATTTCGGTATCTGGCACGATTCAGGGTGTCCTAATGCTGGGTACACAATGGCCGATATATTAGCCGATCAATTGATCAGCCAATATATCTGCTGGCTGTCGGCCAGTGTGTACAAGCGATATGTCTATGAACTGCGTCGTTCCCAGACATATTGCATTGGCTGTGCTGCACAGTCAATGGATAGATATGTCTGCAGACCGCCCGTACACATGCAGCGGTTGCTGCGAGGAGGGGGGCGGCCCTGCTCCCGACCCGCCTCCCTGCCAGTGGGACCCGCAGCTGCTGGATAGATGATAGCCGTTCAGTGTGTATGAACAACCATCATCTAAAGATATATCTGCAAATCACTCGATCTGCAGATATATATTTCAGGTATGTACCCACCTTGTGCCTGCTCATTTTGGCATCTGCTAGAGGCTGATTTCTGGGATAGCATATGGGGCTGCTAGTATTGCCTTCTGTGCACACTGTGATATGCTAATTTGGTCTCTCTCTAAAGGTGCATACACACGTTACGATTTTGTAACCGACTATCTGTCAGATTTTCCCTTGAATGATTTTTTGAAGTGTAATGAACGATTTTTACAACGATGAACGAAAAATGTTCCTTCCCTTAATGAAAATCGTAATGTTGGACAGTCTGAAATAAACTACAAACAGGAGCGTGCTTGAACGATTGTCGTTCATTGTTATAACTCAGAAACTGAACGATTTTTTGAACGATTGAACGATATAGACGTCGTTATAGTTAAATAGTTCCAAAAAATTAGAGATATGGTAAGAACTTACCCTTGTTATCTCTCTTTCTTCAAAGTCCATAGTCTCCACAGGGTTGACCTTGGGGTATAGGTTGGGAACCAAATCCGGGCACCACGCAGTTAAAGCTTTTAGCTCCCAGGATGCACTGGGTCCACTCTCCCTATAACCCTGCCCAGGGCCGGCCCTAGCCAATTTGGTGCCCTAGGCAAGATTTTGGCTGGTGCCCCCTAGAAGATAATCCTACCACGAATTTTAAAGTGGGTACACACCTGACAGATATATCTGCAGATTATGGTTGTTCATACACACTGAACAACCATCATCTGGGGCCCCGATGGGCTGCCGTCACAGAGCGACCCCATCCCCGCCGGCCACTGCAGCAAGTGTAAGGGCGATCGGCTGAACGCCCGTACACATGGCACGATGAACAGATATATCTGCCAGCGGCTGTGCTGCACAGCTAACGCGACATGTCTGTGAACAACGTTGATCACAGACACATGTGTACGGGACATGTTCGGCATCTCAGCGGAGGAGATACGAAGATATATATATATATATATATAAATATAAAACAGCAAGTGGTAGGGCACTCAAGAAATACGGTTCTTCTGCCGGGTGCCTTCCTAAATGCAGATATTCACATAGCAGTTCTTCCCCATAATAGAAGCAGGCGGCACTCCATCGGACATAATTAATAAAGTAGTGCATCTTTTAGTCAGCCAATGTCTCAACGGCTTTGTCATCAGGGTGTTCTACCTTAGCAACGGGTCCCGGTTGCTAAGGTAAAACTTCTACTCAGACGGGATCCGACTACGTCCCTAGTTACCGCCCCATAATGCCCCTGTCTACCTCGTGTTGCTGTGTGACGTCACTGACCTGCAGCACCTGGCGCCCGGAGGAGTAAGAATGGACACTGAACTAGAACTGTCACTTGTATCATATAAAAGGTAAGCACTTGCGTCATTTTTCACACCCTGAAGCCGTTTTTATGTTTTGAAACGTCCGCTGAATAAAACTACCTTATGAAATAAGTCCGATGGAGTGCCGCCTGATTCTATTATGGAGATGAACTGCTATGTATATGTATATATATACATATATATATATATATATATACACACAAACACACATATATATATATATATATATACACACACACTTATCTGTACACGTATATACATATAAATATATATATACATATACACACACATGTGTATATATATATATATATACACACACACACACACACATATATATATATACACACACACTTATCTGTACACGTATATACATATAAATGCATATATATATATATACATATACACACACACACATATATGTATATACACACACTTGTACTGTATATATACATATATATATATATAAACACTTGCACTGTATATATACATATATGTATACACTAGGGATGTGCACTGGCCACTTTTCGTGTTTTGGATCTGGATCTTTCTTCGTGTTTTGGATCTGGATTGGTTTTGCCAAAACCACCCTTCCGTGTTTTGGGTTCTGGGTTTTGGATCTGTATTTTTTTTTTTTTAAAAAGCATAAAAACAGCTAAAATCACAGAATTTGTAGGTTTTTCTGCTCCTATGCTATTATTAACCTCAATAACCTTAATTTCCACTCATTTCCAGTCTATTCTGAACACCTCACACCTCACAATAGTGTTTTTATGTCCAAAAGGTTGCACCGAGGTAGCTGGATGACTATGCTAAGCGACACGAGTGGGCGGCACAAACACGTGACCCATCTAGGCGTGATACTGCAGTGGCAGACAGGATGGCAGTTTGAAAAACTAGGCCCCAAACTGTACATAATGCAAAGAAAAAAAAGAGGTGCAAGATGGAATTGTCCTTGGGCCCTCCCACCCACCCTTATGTTGTATAAACAGGACATGCACACTTTAACAAACCAATCATTTCAGCGCCAGGGTCTGCCACATGACTGTGGCTGAAATGATTGGTTCGTTTGGGCCCCCACAAAACAAGCTGGCAATTAATCTGTCCCTGCACAAACTGGCTCTACGGAGGCAAGATGTCATCCTCATCCTCCTCATCCACCGATTCCTCACCCTCTTCAGTGTGTACATCCTCATCCTCACAAAGTATTAACTCGTCCCCACTTGAATCCACCACCACAGGTCCCTCTGTACGTTCTGGAGGCTGGTCTCCCTGGAAGAGCTGATTCATTTTGATGAACATCATCTTCTCCACATTCTGTGGAAGCAACCTCCTACGCCTTTCGCTGACAAGGTTCCCGGCTGCACTAAACACTCTTTCGGAGTACACACTGGAGGGGGGGCAACTCAGGTAAAATAGAGCCAGTTTGTACAGGGGCCTCCAAATTGCCTCTTTTTCCTGCCAGTACAGGTATGGACTGTCTGACATGCCTACTTGGATGCTGTCACCGATGTAATCCTCCACCATTCTGTCAATGGTGACAGTATCATATGCAGTGACAGTAGACATGTCAGAAATTGTTGCCAGGTCCTTCAGTCCGGACCAGATGTCCAAACTTGGTCCTGCCTGCCCTGCATCACCGCCAGCGGGTTGCTTAGGATACCTAAGTTTTTTCCTGGCAGCCCCAGTTGCGGGAGAAAATGAAGGAGCTGTTGACGTGTCACGTTCCGCTTCAGCTGACAGTGTGTTCACCAGCAGGTCTTTGCACCTCTGCAGGCTTATGTCGGCCGGAAAGAGAGACACCACATAGGCTTTAAACCTAGGATCGAGCACGGTGGCCAAAATGTAGTGGTCTGATTTCAACAGATTGACCACCATGGAATCCTGGCAAAGCGAATGAAGGGCTTCATCCACAAGTCCCACATGCCGAGCGGAATCGCTCCATCTTAGCTCCTCCTTCACTTTCTCCAGCTGCTTCTGCAAAAGCCTGATGAGGGGAATGACCTGACTCAAGCTGGCAGTGTCTGAACTGACTTCACGTGTGGCAAGTTCGAAGGGCTGGAGAACCTTGCACAACACGGAAATCATTCTCCACTGCGCTTGAGTCAGGTGCATACCCCCTCCTTTGCCTATGTCATAGGTGGATGTATAGGCTTGAATGGCCTTTTGCTGCTCCTCCATCCTCTGAAGCATATAGAGGGTTGAGTTCCACCGCGTCACAATCTCTTGCTTCAGGTGATGGCGGGGCAGGTTCAAGAGTCTTTGCTGGCGCTCCAGTCTTTGGCACGCAGTCGCTGAATGGCGAAAGTGGCCAGAAATTTTTCGGGCCACCCAAAGCGTCTCCTGCACGCCCCTGTCGCTTTTTCAGAGAATTCTGCACCACCAAGTTTATTGTGTGAGCAAAACATGGGACGTGCTGGAATTTGCCCAGATGTAATGCCCGCACAATATTGGTGGCGTTGTCAGATATCACAAATCCCCAGGAGAGTCTAAGTGGGGTAAGCCACTGGGCGATGATTTCCCTCAGTTTCTCTAAGAGGTTGTCGGCGGTGTGCCTCTTACTGAAACCGGTGATACACAGCGTAGCCTGCCTTGGAACGAGCTGGCGTTTCTGAGATGCTGCGACTGGTGACGCTGCTGCTGTTGCTGCGTAAGGTGATACATCTACCCAGTGGGCTGTCACAGTCATATAGTCCTTAGTCTGCCCTGTTCCACTTGTCCACATGTCCGTGGTTAAGTGGACATTGGGTACAACGGCATTTTTCAGGACATTGAGGACACTTTTTCTGACGTTTCTGTACAGTCTCGGTATCGCCTGCCTAGTGAAGTGGAATCTAGACGGGATTTGGAACCGGGGACACACTACCTCCATCAATTGTCTAAATCCTACTGCACTAATGGCGGATACCGGACGCACGTCTAACACCAACATAGCGGTCAAGGCCTCAGTTATACGTTTTGCTTCAGGATGACTGCTGTCGTACTTCATCCTCCTCGCTAAGGACTGTTGGAGGGTCAATTGTTTAGTAAAAGTAGTGGTGTTCCTACTTCCTCTCTGGGATGATGAACGACTCCCAGCAGCAGCAACAGCAGCAGCGGCAGGCGTAGCAATGCAGGATCCTCCGGAGGAGCCACCTCTTCCCGTCCAGTGCTGGGAAGGTCAGGCATCGCAACCGCCACCACACTTGGACTCTCCTTGGGGATTTGTGATATCTTCTTAGAACGCACAGTTCTTCGCTGTGCTTTTGCCAGCTTAACTCGTTTGATTTTTTTAGTGGGAGGAGGGCTTCCATCGTCATGTGAAGCTGAACCACTAGTCATGAACATAGGGAAAGACCTTAGCCGTTCCTTGCCACTCCGTGTCATAAATGGCATATTGGCAAGTTTACGTTTCTCTTCAGATGATCTAAATGTTTTTTTTAAGGTCATTTTCCTGAACTTTGTCATTTGGGATTGTATGTGGCTTCTACTATGACATTGGGCATCGGCCTTGGCAGACGACGTTGATGGCATGTTGTCGTCTATGTCATGACTAGTGGCAGCAGCTTCAGCACTAAGAGGAAGTGGTTCTTGATCTTTCTCTATTTTATTTTTATCGGAGAAAGTTTGGTCCTCCATTTATGTTATATCGATTTGATAGATACGTGCGGCTAAGGCGCACACAAACACAGAAAATATTTTTTTATTTTTGCTGGAGAGTAGTGCACTTTGTGGGTTACACCACCCTTTAAGAAATGAGCCAGCCGGCTCTTTACTTATGGGACACAGGCGCACGCTTGGCGCTGCTCCTTTGTTGATGCACGTGCGGCTACTGAGCACACAATTCACAAACACAGAAAATATTTTTTTATTTGGTTTGGAGTGTACTTTGGGGGTTACAGTACCCTTTAATTGTCAAGCCAGCCGGCCCTTAACTTATGACACAGGCGCACGCTTCGCACTACTTTGTTGATGCACGTGCGGCTACTGCGCACACAATTCACAAACACAGAAAAAATATTTAGTTATTTGGTTTGGAGTGTACTTTGGGGGTTACAGCACCCTTTAACGGTCAAGCCAGCCGGCCCTTTACTTATGACACAGGCGCACGCTTGGCAATACTTTGTTGATGCACGTGCGGCTACTGAGCACACAATTCACAAACACAGAAAAAATATTTAGTTATTTGGTTTGGAGTGTACTTTGGGGGTTACAGCACCCTTTAACGGTCAAGCCAGCCGGCCCTTTACTTATGACACAGGCGCACGCTTGGCACTACTTTGTTGATGCACGTGCGGCTACTGCGCACACAATTCACAAACACAGAAAAAATATTTTGTTATTTGGTTTGGAGTGTACTTTGGGGGTTACAGCACCCTTTAACGGTCAAGCCAGCCGGCCCTTTACTTGACACAGGCGCACGCTTGGCAATACTTTGTTGATGCACGTGCGGCTACTGCGCACACAATTCACAAACACAGAAAAAATATTTTGTTATTTGGTTTGGAGTGTACTTTGAGGGTTACAGCACCCTTTAACGGTCAAGCCAGCTGGCCCTTTACTTATGACACAGGCGCACGCTTGGCACTACTTTGTTGATGCACGTGCGGCTACTGCGCACACAATTCACAAACACAGAAAAAATATTTTGTTATTTGGTTTGGAGTGTACTTTGGGGGTTACAGCACCCTTTAACGGTCAAGCCAGCCGGCCCTTCACTTATGACACAGGCGCACGCTTGGCACTACTTTGTTGATGCACATGCGGCTACTGCGCACACAATTCACAAACACAGAAAATTTTTATTTTTTTTGGTTTGGACTGGAGTGTACTTTGGGGGTTACAGCACCCTTTAACGGTCAAGCCAGCCGGCCCTTTACTTATGACACAGGCGCACGCTTGGCACTACTTTGTTGATGCACGTGCGGCTACTGCGCACACAATTCACAAACACAGAAAAAATATTTTGTTATTTGGTTTGGAGTGTACTTTGGGGGTTACAGCACCCTTTAACGGTCAAGCCAGCCGGCCCTTTACTTATGACACAGGCGCACGCTTGGCACTACTTTGTTGATGCACGTGCGGCTACTGCGCACACAATTCACAAACACAGAAAAAATATTTTGTTATTTGGTTTGGAGTGTACTTTGGGGGTTACAGCACCCTTTAACGGTCAAGCCAGCCGGCCCTTTACTTATGACACAGGCGCACGCTTGGCAATACTTTGTTGATGCACGTGCGGCTACTGCGCACACAATTCACAAACACAGAAAAAATATTTTGTTATTTGGTTTGGAGTGTACTTTGGGGGTTACAGCACCCTTTAACGGTCAAGCCAGCCGGCCCTTTACTTATGACACAGGCGCACGCTTGGCAATACTTTGTTGATGCACGTGCGGCTACTGCGCACACAATTCACAAACACAGAAAAAATATTTTGTTATTTGGTTTGGAGTGTACTTTGGGGGTTACAGCACCCTTTAACGGTCAAGCCAGCCGGCCCTTTACTTATGACACAGGCGCACGCTTGGGACTACTTTGTTGATGCACGTGCGGCTACTGCGCACACAATTCACAAACACAGAAAAAATATTATTTTTTTAGCACTTGGGGGGAGCACCCCTGATGGACAGAGCACCCCCTGGACAACACTACAGCACACCTTTAGGACTGGGACACTGCACAGGACTTTGGAGTGGACACAGCCCCTATGGAGAACTGACTGCACAACACAGTCCAGCCAGCCCCTATGGACTTTGAAGTAGTGGACACAGCCCCTATTAACAACAGCAGCACAGCACAACACAGCCAGCCCCTATGGACTTTGAAGTAGTGGACACAGCCCCTATGGACAACAGCAGCACAGCACAACACTACTCTGCACTACACAGCCCAGCCAGCCCTAACTCCCACCCTCCCTCTTCACTGTCCACAGCCGAGTGAGAAAATGGCGCCGACGCGGGCACCTTATATAGGATCCATAGAAGGCGGGATGATGACGTTTTGCCTCGATTTCAGATCCGAGTCAGGCGGGAAAAGTCGAGCCTGACTCGGATCTGCCTCGGATCGGGGTGGCTTGGGGGGGTTCGGATTTCAGAAATCCGAACCCGCTCACCCCTAGTATACACACATATATATGTATATATACATATATAATATATACATATATTTATATATATATGTATATTATATATACATATATATACTGAGCCGCTCTCTGTCTAGTGAGTGTACAGTAATACTAAGCTCATTTACCGTGAGAGCATGGCTGGAGTGGGAGTCGCTGACTTCGGGCTCGGGCTGTGCTGCACTGCTGTGCAGTCAGTGACCTGGTCCGATGGATGGGCGCTTGGTGGCGGGCGGCACATATGGAGGCGGAGCCGTGTCACTCACGGCTCCGCAAAGGACCATGGGAGGAGTGGAGTGGCTAGGCATGCGCAGTATGCCCTCCTGCGGCCACGGCCATCTTCCCCTTAAGCCAGAATGAGCTTCTGTTCAGAAGCTCATTCTAACCTGTCAGTGTCTGTCATCTGCCAGTCTGACTAGTGCGCTACCCGATCGGAGCTGAGCTCTGATCGTGGTAGCGGCGGGGGGGACTGCAGAGCCATGGAATGCCCCTAGGCATTCCCGATGTCCTAGGCATTTGCTTAGAATGCCTATGCCTAGGGCCGGCTCTGACCCTGCCCCCAAGCCAGAGGTATCTCAGTTTGTAAGTAGCCAAAGGCCGGAGGAGGAAAGAGAGAGAAGACTGGAACACTCAAGAACCATACTCACAGGGAAGGAGACAGGAAACCGGTGACCAGTAACACAGCCCATATGAAGCCAGGTGCGTCAGGACGGGTGCTCTGTGGACCCTATGGACTTCGAAGAAAGAGAGATTACAAGGGTAAGTTCTTACAATATCTCTCATTTTCTTCTTCAGGGTCCATAGGGGGTCCACAGGGTTGTCCTTGGGGATGTCCCAAAGCAGTCCTTATAAGGGTGGGGACACTCCTGTGATGAGAGGAGAATCCGTCGCCCAAAGAAAGCATCCCGAGAGGCAAAGGAATCCAATGCATAGATCCTTAGAAAGGTGTGGACAGAAGACCACATGGCCACCTTGCAAGGCAGAACAGCCGAGGCACCACAGCGAGCCGCCAATGAGGGGCCCACAGCCCGAGTAGAATAAGCATCAACAGAAACAGAAAGGCCTTCCTAGGCCCCTGATATAGACATACGAAGCCATCTAGCCAATGTCTGTTTATCGGCCGGCCCTCCTTTCCTGTGAAATCCATAGACTACAAATAAGGAGTCCGATTTCCTGCAGAAACTTGAACAGACCACGAAAATCTGGAGAGGTCGGACCACAGTCAGTCTAAAATTATTTTGGCATATTTTCTGTAGGTTATTTTTTTAATGTTATAGGTTTTCTATATCACTGTTCAGAGCTGCCAACTGCCCCAAATTCCCAATCACTAGAATTTAATTAACATTTGTCATTGGACATTGTCTCCCAGGGATCAAAATTTGTTTTAAAACATTTTTTATTCTTTTAATGCGGATCCCACACTAATTCTCACTTATTCTTCGTATCTCTATTGGCCATTTGTCACTCCACGGACATCACAATATCTCTATAATAATTGAGGATGACCTGTCCCGTCTGTCATGCCCTCAATCTCTATCATCACTGAAAAAGGAGATGGGGCAAACTTCATACATAACAAAAGCGGAACCACACAGTTGTACAGTGATGATACTTTTCAGTACTTTTAATAAGGCTTGCAATATCCTTTAGACCAGGGCTGGGCAATAAGTGGCCCTCCAGTTGTTGTAAAACTACACATCCCAGCATGCCTTGCAACAATTTTAGCATGGCCAAATAGCAAAACTGTGACAAGGCATGCTGGGATGTGTAGACAGACTTTGATTTAAGTACACATAATATGCAATCACATTAATGCTGTTTATGTGCATGACCAAGGGCCTGATTCAGAGATGGATGCAAATCCTCTTGCGACTGCGTCTTTGCAGGCTACTGTGCGAAAATATTCAAATGACACCGCAGCCAGGATTTGTATTGAGGCACACACAGGCAACCTTGCAAATCCAACCCAGTTGTGTACAAAGACACAGCATTGAGTGCACAGAATGGCCAACGAAACTGAGACCAGAGTCTTAACAACTGCGTATGGGATTTCAGTTACAGGCTGTGACATGTACCCAAAAGGTCGTGACACACCTGTACTTCAGTTTCCAACCTCATATTACCGCCCACAAACGGTCACTGACTCAGGGCCTGATTTAGAGATAGACAGACTGGCAGAGACGCACAAGCAGCTTTGCAAATCCGTCCATCTCAGATGAAAATGCAGAAGCAGCTGTCAGACACCACTTTGCTGTATTTGCGATTCCAGCACTGCGACAGACGTCACACTGTGGAATCACCATTGCGGTGGTTGCTCCTTTGGTCAGGCTGCAGGAGCTGAAGCTTGCCACAGCCAGGCTGGTGCCTAGTCATGTATTAGGCCAGGAATCTGTATCTGCCGATGCAGACTCTGGCCTCGTCCCTCCCAAAAAGCAGGGGCAACACGCCCCCATTTCCGGGAATGGTGACTAGGCACGCCCCAAACGCCGCAGCATATCAATCATACTGCAGGGGGGTCTGTGAGCGAGATCGCAGGACTCATTCGATACATTCAGAACGGGTCCTGCACAGGGACAGACCGCTAACAATCGGAGGTGTGCCTTCATCCTCAGGGGAACGTACATCTATAAATCAGGCCCAGACTGTCAATAACTTTGTGGGCAAACCCTCTCTGTGGCCGCCGTCGCAAGACCATCGCAGCACATTCTGACACATACGCAGTATGGTCATTTTGCAAAAACATCAGCATTGCAACCGTCTCTGAATCAGGCCCTAAGTCCCATCATTTCAAATGGCCAAAGAGAGAAGCTTGGAGAAAAAAAATATAGATACTACATAGTAATAATCATGTTAGTCTATTATTATTTTTTTAAGTTTAAAATAAGAACTCAATAATTGATACAGCCTGTATTTGCAGAATATTTATCAGAACCTCTCAGTTGTGTGTTATTTCCATCCACAAATCTACACACAAACAATTGTAACCCACCGATACTGTGAGTGTGGGATGGAAGCGCTGTTATTATTATATGGAAATTGGTGTCATCGAAATGACGTAACCAGAACGCGACGGAAGTGACTCGCAGGCAGCGGCAGATCCACGTGTTGGCGAGCGGCACTCGGTGGAGGAGATCGCGTCTCCGGGACCATACAGGAGGTGGGTGATATAAGATGTATGAGTGAGCCGAGTAAACCGGGTACTCATGAGTTACAGAGGTTCTGTGGCTGGCTGACTTCAAGCCTGGTTTTAATCAGTCACAGAACTTGAGTGTCCCGGTTTAAAGTAATGATCTGGTAAGCCTATATACATCTCCAATGGCACTATCGTAATGGTGCTATATACCATATATATTTAATAATTTTCTGAAGTTGATACAAACTGAAATAGTCATTCAACATTTTAAGCAAACAGGGCTCTTCTGTCATCTGACATATATTTATCACCAATCGAAATTAAAACAAATGGATATAAAAAAAACCTTTTTATAAATATGTTAGTATTGACCACATATGAGTATCAAATGGACAAAGGAGCATCTGAGAACATCAGATATTTAAACACGCCTAGGAGGTGTATAGACTAGAGAGGTATAGGACGGTCATTCAAAGACCCTGAGCATTGAAGGCTCTGATGGGAATCAGCCTATCTACAACAAATTCCCCCTTCAAATGTAGCTGCACAGAGCACTCAGAAAGGGCTGTAGTCAGTATCCCGGCATGCGGGATGCCGACAGTCTGAATACCAGCACCAGGATCCCGACCACCGGCATCCTGGAGGCAAGTATCGGGGTGTTTGGTAGCGAGGTTAGGCGTTATGGGGAGGGTTAGGAACTGGTTAGGGAGTGTTAGGATTATGTTGTGGGGAGGTTAGGTTTTGGCACTAGGGGGAGGTTAAGTTTAGGCATCGGGGTAGGGGTAGGTTTAGGCACTAGGGGGCAGTTTAGGCTTAGGCACTAGGGGGGAGGTTAGGGTAAGAGTTAGAAAAATACTTACCTGTCTTCCCTATGCGTGCCGGGATTCTGGCTGTTGGGATGCCGTTGTCTGTATTCTGACCAGTGGCATCCCAACAGCCGGGATTTCACACCCAACCCCTCAGAAGGCATGTCTGTTATGTTGTGGATGTGCCAAATTGCATTTCTTGTCAGCGGAAGGTCCCTATCTGTCACACGGACTCCAAAAAGTCCAGACGGGCTAGGTGGAAAGGGTTGGGTATGAGATCCCGGTGGTCATGGTGCTGCTGGTCCGAATACCGACAATGGCATCCTGACAGAGGGTCTCATTCAGACCCGCTCGCGAGCGCTGTACGCTCGCAAGCGGGTCGATGTTACCCAAATGCGCATGCGCACGACGGAGGCTGATCCGTCGTGCACATGCACGAGACCCGGAGAGCAACGGGAAAGCCGTCGCTCGGGGTCTCGCTCCAAAGGGGGCGTGCTGTCGATGGTGATTGACAGCACACCTCCTTTGGTGGCCGTGCCGGGGGCGTGGCTGCCCAGACGGAGGCGTTCCCATGGGAACGCCTACCATCTGGGTCCGGCCCCACTGACATCACTAGTGATGTCAGTGGGAGTGTTTTTGGCTCTGATAGAGCCAAAAGCACTCCGGGCTTGCGGCAGACGAGACCCTACCACAAGGGTCTCGTCGCAAGCCCGATGGTCGCGATGGTCTTGACCATCGCGACCATCTTTTTGGCCGCTCGCATAAGCTGTGGGTGGTCCCCCATAGCTATGCGAGCGGCCAGGAGGCCGCTCCAATTTTAGGTAGGCCGGCCCTGATTCAGAGCGAGCGCTCTGGTCAGAGCGTCCGGCTCTGAATCAGGCCCAGAATCCCGACACCCATAAGGAAACTAGGTAAGACTAATCCTATGAAAATAGGAGTTTAATACATGATGTTAAGTGCTATAGAATGCATATTGGTCTGTTCAAATTGAAATGGGAAAAACTGCCTAATAGATTATATGATCCATACACAGACATACTATATACACATGTTGGTTGGGGAGGTGCTCGGATGTGTTTATTTAAAAAAAAATTTTTTTTAATAACATAGGAGGAGATCAATGTTTGCTTTGAGTAAACTGTTTAAAGGATGGTAGAACAGCCTAGGGACATGTTTCAGAAATGCTATAAGCTTGCCTAAAGAGCTGCTTTTATGGGAAGGTTTTTTGCTTAGGAGACAGTCTTTTTGCATTAGGGGAATGGAGGTAGGTAATGAGTTTGGATGAGAGCTTCAGATCTTACACAGCATTGAGAAGGGGGAGTGAAGGTGGGAGATATTGAGACCAGGGAAGATGTAGCACTTTATTTATATTATTAGAAATATTGTGCATTGGATTCAGTAAAACACAGTAAGTCAGTATAAGGACTGATAGCGCAGCAGTAGAAGCATTTTGCAAGGAAAATAAGTCTAGCTGCTGCAAAAAAAATAGATTGAATGGGTGAAAGTCTGGGTAGGGGAAGACTAGGATTTAAGTAATTTCATAAGTCAATGTGGGAAGTTATGAATGCACGAGTTGAGGTTTTTGTGTGTTTTTCCTATTTGTAAATGGCAAATATAAAAGCTCTGTAAGTTGCTCATAATTGTTAAATCTATGACTGGTGCTCACATCTGAACATCTTGACAAAACGTGTAAGTGACTGATCTTTACCTAATATAATAGCAGTAAGTTAAAATCGGTGGCAGATTTAACCTAGGGGCTGCAGCCCCCCCAGTAAAATCCGCCACCCACTTGTGATCCCCCCACCCTTGATCTCCTGCAGCTGCAAGTGACTTAGCAGCCCTCCGTAATAAAAGCAGAAGCGCTTCCTATTGTTTCGGCTAATCACACTACATGTCAGGCAGGCAGTCCCAGAGGGAGGTGTTTCCTCTCCCCCTGGGCTGCTATCAGCAGAAAGCTCTTCCAATAGGAAGTGCTTCTGCTTTTATTATGGCAAATTTATTCGGCAGATGTAGCCCCTAGCCGATGCCATTTTATGCTCATGCTTTTTTTTTTTTTCCAGTGTGGCTATTTTTTCTCACATATGTACAATCAAAAAGGAGGGCCGTGCACAGCCACCGCAGCACCCAGGAGGTGTGGACTGCAGCCTGGGAGCTGCCGCTGGTTCTAATCTCCTTCTCTGTCAGAATTTCTCGGAGGGGGCGATTCAATAGTTTAGCCAGTGGTTTTTTTATGAAGGCGCCTGACGAAGCAATTCAAGTGTTTCTTCATCTGAGCACGAAGCAACACTCAAGGGAGTGCGAGAAACCCATGGTTAGGGCGCCCTAACCAGTACTATAGACGGGTTTAGCCATTTTACACACCTAAACCCGGTCTAATAGGGCGTGAAGAGGACGATAGCTACTGAGCCCCCAAACAATTGTATTGTAAAATTGGGGCTTAATTATTGCTGCCCACGCAACAATTGAATGGCCCCCGGAGACTCCAGACTTATGGAGAGACCGCCCAACTCCTGGTATAGCTGGTAGTTCACAAGGAAGGGTGCTTAACGCCCTGCAGGTAAAATGCTAAGGAGCAGATATGAAGAATAAGGCAAAACCATTTGGTTATATTACTTATTTAACCACGGTAGCCCCTGTAAGTGCCAGGTCCCTCGCTGAGCGTCTCTCACTGTAAATGTGCATCATCTTCACATAAATAAAGCAACTGTAAGTGACAAAACTACTTTGCACTTATGTGCAACATTTGAACATCTGTGTGCAAATGCGTTCGAATGTGTGTAAAAAGAGCTCCAGTGCAGCGGTCACAGCTTTTTTCACACCAAGTACTGTTGTGCCTCATCTGCGACTTTGTATGCGTCTAAAACTAATTTATGTGCAGTACTGGTTCAATGCATACTACGAACTTGTACTTGTTTGTAAAAATTATTAGGCATGAAAAATAGCCTTTTTAATTGCTAACAAATTACGACTCATTATCCCATTGTAAATTATGTCTTGCAAATCAGTGTGTTATGTTTATTAATTTTTCTTTTTTATATATGGTCAGGATGTCATACCGAGGCAGAGGAGGCTTCAACCGTGGTGGAGGTGGCGGTGGTAGCTGGGGAGGAGGAGGAGGTGGTGGCGGTGGTAGCTGGGGTGGAGGCGGACGCGGTGGAGGTGGACGTGGTGGAGGAGGAAGAGGTGGAGGAGGCCGTGGTGGATTTGGAAGAGGTGGCTTTGGAGGTGGAGGACGCGGAGGTTTTAACAGAGGAGGCTATGACCAAGGACCACCGGACTATGTTATTGGTACGTTGCATTTAAAACATTGTAAAAAGTTTATTTCCAGAAAATATGCTGTTGAGAACTAGATTTTACAAAAGTTAATGTTTTTCTTCCTGTTTTGTTGAGTTGGAATCATTGTTTACAAATTCACTCTCTTGCTAAAGAGTTGGTAGTATCTAGTATTATTTTAAAGCCGGGCACACACTAGGCGATATATATCGTCCGATTAATCAGGCCGCTGATTATATTGTGAGCTAGTCAACGGGTGTTATGTTTGTAAATGATATATATCAGGGCATCTGGCTGTTTGTACGGTCTGTCCACCAACCGCCCATGCACTTGCTGCAGGGGCCCTGGCAGTGATTGGCATCTCAACTGGGTGGCGAAATGCAAATACCTACCCACTTGTGATGCGAGCGCTGACAGTGCAGACATATCTGTAGGACGATTGGTAAGTATACACTTACCAATCGTTGGATAGGTCGGCCAAGTGTGTTCCCATCTTAATCAGTCAGCATGGCTCTGCAGCCTAGAATTTAATAATAATAATTTTATATAGTGCTCTTTCTTCAAATAGGACTCAAGGGGCTTACCAGGTAGAAATAGCATGATACAGAGGTTTACATTTTCCATACTGTATATGGGAATTAAGAATATAACATAAAGAACATTTTGGTTCATCAGTTTCGGGATTATTCATCCTACCCATGAAGGATCCAGGTGAGGCAGCCATTTTAGGCGCACTGCAAGGATCACACTGGGCAGAATAGGCAATGCCTGGAATCGATGACATATAATGGGGGAGAGAAAATTACTAGACATAATCCTTGCGAGTTCATCAGACCCATACATTTTTCATTCTACACAGAGCACCAGGCAAGGCAGCCATGTTGGGCGCTACATTTGTTGCAGTGTACGAATAAGCAATACTGGAGATAAGTCATGCAAGGATAAAATTAATAGTGAGCTAACAGGATACCCCTTACATCACCACTTCAATGGGTTGCTCATCCTGCCCTTGAGAGTAACAGGTGAGGCTGCCATCTACATAAGTTACAATGGGCAGGATGAGCAACTCGTGGAAGTTTAACATGCAGTGGGCTGAGGAGTCACAGAACACTTTACACAGCACTTTCAGCTAGTTAGTGATAGTACAGTGACAAGACACTGTGCCTCCACAATATAGGGACTTTTATTTGAATTAGTAAGAAACCTAGATTATTGTTAAAAATGTTATAATCACTGATAAGGTCACAAATAAGATAAAAGCTTAACAAATGCATAGTTATTAAATAATAGTAACCCAAAATTCTGCTTTATTGGGTTACTAACAGTCGCCTTGTAAGTCTCACTCATTGTGTAGAGAAAGAGAAAAGTCACAGAAAAGATTTATTTTATTGCAATAAAGCTGTACTACAAAAAAGTTAGACAATTTTTTTACACCACTTTAAAATGGCTGCAAAATGGGAGTGTGAGCTGGAGGGCCAATAAGAAACTGCAATGCCTGTGATTGTGGCTTCTCATCGGTTCTCCCTCTAAAGCGTCACACAGTGCTGGTTTTCAGTTAGGCTAACCATCAAACCGTGAGGAAACCACTGCATGAAACAAACTCGGGTCTCCAAATAGGAGGTAGGTCTATAACTCTGCACTTCCGCACTTGACCGTAAAGCTGCTTTAAACAGCATACTATATTTTATCTACACAGCATGAAAAGTATGTTTTTATATAATCTGTTTCATGTTGAGGCTGTTTAACATGGATGACTTTGTAGCTAACTACTAGTAGTTATTTTATTTAATGAAATTGCAATATCTTGTGACAATAATAAATTGTATCCAATTTTATCATCTGTAAAGAAAACAATGTAACTGTTACTGAAGTCTGGTGACTAATGATCATCTTCTTGCAGAGGTTGGAGAGTTCATGCATCCGTGTGAAGATGACTTGGTATGTAGATGCATCACAGAAGAACACAAAGTACCTTATTTCAACGCCCCCATTTATCTAGAGAACAAAGAGCAGATTGGAAAAATAGATGAAATATTTGGGCAGCTACGAGACTTTGTATCCTTTCTAAACATTCGATAACTTATGTATTATGTTCTGGATTAATATCAAAAACATTTGGTAACACTGAGACCATTTTCTGATTTGTCTTAATAAATTACCATTGCTTACTGTTGCTGTACTGTTTTGTATGAATGTTTCCTTTACAGTATGGCAGATCCTAGAGAAATGAATAATTGCAAATTAAGTGTAGAAATATGGAACAATGCTAAAATGTTTACTGAGCATTGATCATGCAATCACAATCCTACTTGAAGGTAAGGATTATATCTGGAACCAAATTAAAGGAAGACTTATATCTACACCAGCAAATTTAAGGCCATATACTGTATTATCCATTCTCTGATTACTTGATGAATGGACTGGTGGAGGAGTAGGAAACTTTCAAAACAAACTTGTGCAGTTATATTGGGCAATGCAATTCTCCGCTCCTTTTTCTGAATGATGCATTGCCACCAGCAACATCAATAGTTTTCCTTGCACCGCATTGAGGTGTGCAGAAAAGCTAGCGATGGCCAGCTTACTGTAATAGGCAAAAATGCAAACAGCTGAACATGGCAGGATGTTCATCAGCACGTAATTGAATCTGGCCTATTGATTCCACTGTCTATGGCCCTGATTCATAGTTCTACACATGACTGGGTGGTCAGTGCTGCAGGAGGCATCTTGTATAACTAGTTGCCTCCTGCCAGCTTCTGTGATCTGCTGCGTCTGAGGATTCAGCATCAGATCGTCTGCGAAAATTGGCCATCTGAGTAATCCTCAGGTTATACAGAATGGCCGGTGTTGTCGCTCTGCCGGGGCCAGGAAATCTGCATAGGAAGAGGCAGACCCTGGCCCTTTGTATGCCGTGAAAACTGGTCCAACACGCCCCCATTTTCAAGAACACTGCCCATCACCGGCTGCAGCATGACAGTAATGCGGCGCTTTAGGCCCGCCATCGCAGTCAGTGATTGGCTCGTGCTTAGTACAGATAAAAATGTTCTACCAATCTGAGTCTCCTCCACACTTTACAGAATACAAGGTGGTAAAATCCATTATCTTCACATACCCGATAAATTAATCTTCTTAAACAGGTGTAGGGGATTATGTAATAGATTTCGACTTTCAGCCATCACAGGAACTCCTACGAGTCTTCCCATAATCTGTTTAGCTTGTATATGACAAAATGTGGGGGGAGATTTTTTTTTTGGTAGCGTTTTCACTTCTCTTCCTTAACAACTCCAAAGTATTTTTCTGTTAAACTCTCTGACAATATGAAAGCATCATCATTTAAGAAGTTACAAAAGGTAAGTGGTCCCTTTTTACAGATATTGAGAACAGATATACTTAAAAAAATAAAATTAAAATAGTCATCTATGGAATGGTTTCATTAATATTGGCTTAATATGCTAATTAAAAATAGCTTTTTATTACTTTTTTTTTTAATTCTTATAAACCTTGTACTTTTTTTTTGTAGTTTAAGTGTTAATTAGCAGTGTTTGTAATAATAATATTATATTTGTCCAGTTTTACATTGATCCCGCAAAACTGCTACCACTCCAAAGGTTCCTCCCTCGGCCGCCTGGTGAAAAAGGACCTCCAAGAGGTGGACGTGGTGGAGGTAGAGGGTTTGGACGAGGCAGAGGTGGTGGCAGAGGAGGTGGAGGACGTGGGGGTGGTATGTATCTATTATATTCCTACTATGGAACAGTCTGAATTGCTTCTTTTTTTTTTGTGTATAAGTAGTTGCACAAAATGTTTTTTTTTTTTAATGTTTTAGTTGCAGCTTTATTTTTCTTTCACGGTTATTGTCCTTCCTCTGTGCCCATGGCCTAAATTTTTTCACTATGCTGCACACAATAGATACTTAAGCTGCATACACACGTAAAGATTATCTGTCAAATCAACCAACTAGTTCAGTGGTTCTCAAACGCTGTCCTCAGGACCCCACACAGTTCACTTTTTGCAGGTCACCCAGTAGGTGCACAGGTGTATTCATTACTCACTGACACATTTTAAAAGATCTACAGGTGCAGCTAATTATTTCACTAGTAATTATGTGAGGAGACCTGCAAAACATGCACTGTTTGGGGTCCTGAGGACCGAGTTTGAGAACCTGTGAACTAGTTGATTGGTTGTAATGAAAATCTGGTAAGGAATGGGAGTAACTGATTATCAGCAATTTGCTCCTAAATGCCAGAAAACAGACTTTTGTCCAGGAATGATGACGTTCGGCCATGCAAGATGACGTTTTGCCTCTTTCTGAGTTCCGTTTTTTTGGAGGGAAAAATCCGAACTCCACGTGCAAACTCGAACCTATCCGAGCCTGCACATCCCTAGTGTAGATACAAATATACTGTAGATATCTATATTTCTGTCATAAACATAAAATGTAATTCAGATCTGTTCAAGTGCATTGTCTCTATTGAGCATATACCTTCTCAGTAAGTAAGCATATATAATAACGTAAAGTGCATGAAGAAGCACTTGTGATTTGTACTTGTATCCTAGCAAAAGAAGTACCACTTTCGTTATTTAACAAACAAAATGTATTATACTATACCTGTATGATAAGACATAAAAAAGACCTTTTATTTAGAAGATTAATAGCCGCCAAAAGTTATATGGAGGAAATGGTGTTTCTCAGGTCCATCTTTTGGCAAATAAATGGGTATTTGCCTAAATACAGACCTCCATTATTGAGATAAGCAAATATATAACTAAGCACTAGTAGGCGCTCTGATCCATTCACTGGTTTAAATTTCTTAACACAATTGGGTCCTTACGCTGTTTTTTTGATTTGAGGCGACATCATTTAAAAAAATTTTTTATCAAATTTTATCAAAGTACACTATTACATTAGGTGCCATCAATCATCACTCGAGATATATATATATATATATATATATATATATAACAATAATAACCTGTAGAAGTGAAAAATAAGTTAACTCAATATTGAAGCATGATTACTAATCAGATTTACAAAGAAAGCAGCCTTGCAAATCTAATACACAGTGGTTTGACTATGAATTAATAATTTCCTGTATACAGCAATGTGTTTTCATTAAAGGATGCAGTCTTTGCTAAAAAGTACTGTTTTGTTTTGAAGGTGGTTTCCGAGGAGGACGAGGAGGATTTGGTGGAGGTGGTGGTTTTAGGGGAGGCAGAGGAGGTGGCGGAGGCCGTGGCTTCAGAGGTAACTAATGTGATCTGTAAAACTATGTCTCCAAACTTGTATATAGTTCATTCCTTATTTTCTTGTTGCTTTCTCACTGTATGACAGATGCTTTGCACTGTTAAGGTGCTTACACACATAGCGATGTGCTCACAATCCCACGATGTGTACGATTTCCCCCTGAACTCTCCCCGGGAGCTCCCTGGCAGTCGTGGGCACGATTTGGTCTGAAAAAGCTGCCAATTTGTCACACAAACTATCGTGCCTCCTAAACTATCCAGTGCATCGTGACTTGAGATTGTCAGATCTGCCCTACAGCACGGCAGATCTGAAGATGCGATGCGCGACCTGTGGGAACACGCATCGCATAGTGATCGTGAGTGGGGACTCGCGATTTGGGCATATTTTGCACGATCTGTCGTTCTGATGCGTCGGAATCTCCCGGATCGGGTAATATATTGCCATTTGTGTAGGCACCATAACACAAATCAGGGAGTTCGATGGCCCTTCCTTCCAAGCAAGGGCTACATTTTTTTTTTCTAAATTGCGTACACAATACTGCTCAAACAGGGAGAAGCATAAATTCTGTCACTCTGCAAATTTGTGATTTTTACTTCTTCCTGGTCTTTGCATCTGCAAATTTCCTATTGTAATATTGTAAATATTTTTTACTGTGTATCACTCATGAGAACAATAGGCTTTTTTTTAAACTTATAATTTGACTGCTTATGATATACAAATGTCTGATTAAGTTTGATTATTGATCACTTGTATTGTGCTTCAGATTTAATTGCTATATTTAACACCGTACTATATACTTATGCACCATAAAAACTGAGTCATTTCCGATCCCAGTACACGCTACAGCACCCCCTGCATTAAAGGGTAACTTCCGCTAAATATCTTCGAAATCAACACACAATTTGTATTTTCGTGTGCAACAATCTCAAGGGTGTACCGCGATTACACAACATTAGGGTAGACATCCAACGTGCTCCACTGCTGTGGCCGACAAAATAACGGTTGTGGATAGTGACGCCTGGCACGCACTGTAACATCCGACCGGCAGGCGACATTGCTGTAGATAAAATGTTGGTGCCACAAGCAACAACAGTGCAACATTCCCTTGTTTTGGGCAGATGAACGATTACGCTTTTGGAAAAAACCCGCATGCCAGCAAGGGACAGTCGAGGGTGGCAGTGGCCCTGTTATGGTGTGTGGTGTTTTTTATGCTGGCCTGCATTTGGACCCATTATACATATGTAGACATCACTGACCAGTGGATCCTCCATAACCACCCTTGCGAATCATCATGTATTCGTTCAGACGGGAGTAGACTCTTTCAGCATGACAATGCGCCACTGCACAGGTCCGTACCAACAAGATTATGGCTGGAGTAGCATTCCTGTAAGTTTGGCATTATGAGTTGGCCCCCCTCTTTTGCCGGCTATGAACACAATAGAACACGTGGGATGCAATTCAACCTGCCAATCAATTGCCGAGTCCTACCACTGCCGAATATTAGGGAATTGTGGACTATTATTCAGGAAGCATCAGGGGCGTATTTATAATGGGTGCAGAGTATGCAGTACACACGGATCCCTGGATCCAGGGGGCTCCACACCGCACACCCTGCACCCATATTATACTTGCAACTACAGAGTTCTGTCTGTGCTGCAAAAATGTCTGGAAAATGGGCGCAGCAGCCATTGTTTTGAGCATGCGCAGTATGGAAAACATCGGGAACCTGGCTGCCTCGCCATTATTCCGGTAACCTGCGCATGCACTGTAGACTCTGGGCACAGACTAGTGCCCAGAGTCTATCACTGCCGGCCACTGGAGAGAGAGGAGGGGGCCTCGGACAGAGATTACACAAGGGCTCCCTCCTCTCTTGAAACGCCCCTTGGTAGCATTGTGTACACTATCTACACAGTACTTTAGAGAGCACGCGGAGTCCATGTTCCATTGAGTTGTTGCCGTAAATCAATGGAAAGAAGGGATCTAATTGTTACTAGACAGGTGTACCCATTTATTTGCCACATGAATGTATGAATGTTTTGTTTTATTCAATGCATTACCTTTTGTTTGCCTGCATATCTTCATTATTTATTGTTATTATTGTGTAAATCCTGCTTGATTATATATACACCAGCAATATAATTATTTGCTAGAACCTTTATAAAACACATGGTACTATTATTGGACTCAAAACCTTATATATACATATATCTACAGCGTGAATATTTTCAGTTCTTGCATAATTGTTTGAATACTCTTTGTTTTATGCAAGATTAATTAAGAGTTACTCTATCCTTGTTTGGTTGAGTTAGTTACAGTAACTATTGGTTGCATAACCCACACCTTGAAGGTGACTTTTGTCACTTGTATGTGCTTTATATGTACTGCGTATATGTAAGTGCAGCCATCGTATGCAGAAAACGTCTGAAGTTTTATTTATGCAGCAAGGTTGTAGTGACCACAATGCAGGTCTCCCTCTCTGCAGACTTTCTAGTATTTGTAATATCTGTTTTCTTTTTTCCACCTTTAAAATGTTGAGAACTCTAGTTACTGGTGAATTGGATTCATGATACTGTATGGATATGCTAATAAGCATCACTCTTTTTTTTTTTTCCCCCTTTTTAAGGAGGTCGGTGATGAGCGCTGTACACTCCACAGCTGTTTGGTGTATTTTAAAGTTCATCTTCCTTGGGGATAGACCATGTGGAAAGACAACCTTCATTTATAGTTTTCAAGTTGAAACGAACACAGCGCGTGAGATAGAAGAGAGGACCCTTGTTGGTACCCAGTGCATGTATGCTGTCAGGAACACTGTGTGGACCTCAGTCGTGTGTCATCTTTCTAACTTGAAGCCTTTTTTAAGCCGTTTCATTAGGCAAATCTTGTCATCCCTGAAATTTATTTTTTATTTTTTTGGTATTTTAGCAGCATTGTGTTTATCATAAACTATGGACTTGAAACTCTTCTTCAAAACCTGGTAACAGTATATTGTAAATATGAAACGATTTGTATCACTTGAAGGTAACAAGCCAATTAAAAAAAAATTTAAAAATTTCTACAAATTCACTTGTTTGTTTTGATACGCTTATTACAATTGTAATGGGTACAGGTGCTTTCATTTATCACAAGGCACAAGAAGCACTAAAAAAAAGCATTGTAAAATGATTGAACACAAAGAATAAAAATAAAAAGTGTGGGTGACAACCTAGTGCAGTAAGAGTGCAATGTACAACAATTCCTAAAGTAGAAAGGAAAAGGCAGGCTGGAGAGAGGGGGGTAAGTACACTGTAAAAGCAGCGGGTGTGTATCCCTCAAAGGCCAGGGACATAAGGGATGGTAACAATGATGGACAAAACCAATCAACAGAAAGGCCCAACCTTGATGAACGGGGTGAGGAAGCCAAGCTGCGTAGGTTAATCCAGAGGTTCCCAAACTCTGTCCTCAAGGCACCCTAACGGTCCAGGTTTTAAGGGTAACAATGCTTGGGGCACAAGTGACTTAATTAGTACCTCTGTCTTTTGATGTAACTATTTGTGCTCAATCATGGATATCGTTAAAACCTGGACTGTTCATACATGATACCCCAGATCACTTTGTTAAAGTTTGGTCTCCATAGACCACTCACTTTAATGCTGAACGTCCACTGACAACCATTTAATCCTATCCCAGGATATAGTTTTTGAATAATTTTGCTCTACATTGACTGGCATACTCCCCCTCCTTCATTCCCCTTATTTCTCTTTTACTACACTGTCAGTTCCTATGTATGTAATTTTTTTAATATTTTATGTTTCTTATATATGTATCTAATGATATGTTGACATTCATTTGATTCTCTCAATAGGTTTTATAATAGGTCCGCGCTCCAGGAGTCTAAATCTACCTCTAGTTGCTGCACACAGAAGAGGTATCCCAACCTCTCAGAAATCGTGATATAAGAAGGGTTTGTGTAAGCGCTTTGAGGTCTAGTTTAAAAGTCTAAAATGCTTACAGTGTCAGATATTCTGTACATGAACATGTGTGGTTTTGCATAAGTCCCGGTGTAATCCACCTTGCAGTTCTGTGGGGTGGGTGTTCTTGAAAGGTCTAATTTCCAATAAATACTTAGAAGGACTGGTTTGCAAAAACTTTGGACAGTGTGTTCTTTTAGAGTCCCAAAATTAGTTATTATGGTAAAAGTCACTGTTGATTTGCTTCACTAAAAGGTCCGTTCCCTTCTCCACTGGTATAAATTTAGCCTAGTTGCCTCTCCACCTCAGATGTCACACATAAAGAAAGAAGAATCAAAGAACCAGAGCATCAGGTGCTGGTGTGCACTAGTGTGCAGTGCAATAGGTAAGTTTACGCAGACTGACCCGGATCTTGCTGTTTGTCTGCTGGTCCACCTGGCGTCCTTGCTCCACGTGGTTAATTTTGGGACTCTAAAATAACACCCATCCCACAGAACTGCAAGGTGGATTACAGCAGGACTTATGCAAAACCACACAACATACCACACACATGTACAGAATATATGACACTAAGCATTTTAGACTTTTAAACTAGACCACAAACCCTTGTTATATTTGATTCTCTCAGACACTTTGATTCTTTCCATATACATTATTTTCATCTATACTGTATTATTTTTTATATGTTTTATGATGTAATGAAAAACTTTCAATAAAAAGATTTTTCTAAACAAAAAATCAAAACCGTTGGGGTGCCTTGAGGACCAAGTTTGGGAACCTCTGGGTTCATCTATGGCAAAACTTTAATGATTTGAGTGTCTGTCTATTAAAGCAGTGCCTCAATATAGATCCCACACTTTTTCTACGCCTCTTCCTATATCTGGCTCAGATTTAGTCAAAAATATATATCATATTTGTCTTCAATATTTCATGTAAGTTGTTACAATGCGTTAACTCTCTTCCAGAGTGGAGACAGTTGAAACTGCTACTTGTGATTGTGAATAAAGGCGTTACTCCTAATCTGTGCATGTGTCTGTCTTTAGATCAGACAGGCAGGTAGTGGTTTTTATTTTCCGTTGTGAGCAGGGACTTTTTCTTTTTAGGTCCTGGGGACTTGCCCTCCAGCAAGAAGTGTGCCTCCATGTAGGATGTGGGCTGCTAGTGATAGTTTTTTTTTTTTCATACAAACTTGATGAGACTTCTGCTCCAAATGTACCCCTCAGCTTAGCCAAACAATTCCGCCTCCAGAACAGTTTAATGAGCTTATTGGGTAAAATTAGCTTTTGTTACAAGAGAGGCACAAAGACTCAAGGAAGGGATTAAAAGACCTAGGCCGATGGCACAGACGGAGGTCAGAAACTTGCTAGAAACTGAAAATTCAGTATGGAATCTGTGAAAATTGAAGAGAAATAATCAATAATGTGGACATTTTATTAAGATCTACATCATTCGGTATAAATGTTGTTGCAACAGCAATATCTGAGCAAACATCTGTTTGAAAAATATAAGAAAAAAAAAAATTTATTCCTGAAAATTCACTAATGATATTTTTTTTCATCCATGTTTGAGTTTTAAAATTCGTACACCACGGACATCAGTCTAAGGCAAACATACCTTTTTAAAAAAAATATAAAAATAAAAGTTAATTTTTAATACGACTGAGTGTGCCCCAAACTATGGAGTTGTTCTTTCTCTATCTTCTAGAAGGTGTAAGTTAAATGTTAAGTAGAGTCTGATTGGTTGCTATGGGCAACCACTTCTAAAAACTCACTTTAGTAAATATACCCCTTAGTATGGATCTTACCCTATGTAAATTCAAATACTAGTCTCAGCATGAAGTGTTTTTTTGGGGAAAAAAATTACTTTAAACAAGTCTTTCAAGCAGTAAAAACAAATTCACCTATCTATCAGATCTTCTGAGGTTCCATGCAGCGTCGTATTGGGGCATGATGGGCCCACCAGGGAATCCAGTAATAGGGGCCCAAGCTTAAAGGGTGTGGCCAGCCAACACAGAGGGACTTGACCAACTATTGAATAGGACATGCAAAGAACAGGGACCCTTTATAAAGGAGGGGATGGGGGTGTCAGGATTGGCAGGACAGCTAATCTTCTTGTAGTTTCCATAGAAACAAATCAAGTTCATCCATGATTCTGCTCCACCAAGTTACTGAGCCCTAGAAGAGGGGTGGAGCCCATCGGGGAGTTCCCCTGTACACCTGTGGGCTAGTCCAACCCCTTTAATTTTAAACTTAAATCATTAAGTAGGTATAATGCATTTTTATTCTCCACACATACCAGGCAATATAGCAAAGCTAAAATACTACCCACAGTTACTAACCACTTAAACTAATGATTAACAGCTACTCATAACATTAGCATGCACGTAATGCTTTAGGAGATAATCAGAATCAATGATATGTGAGCTAAAGCTGTGATCATGAAGGATTTCTTTTTTTTGTTTCTAATGTACACACAACTTCCAATCTTTAAATCAGCCTTCATTGTGCCTGAAATAACCATTGAGAGTGAACCAAAAGATTGACATGCTAAATGTCGGCATAGAAGATGGTAGTCATGAAAATGGTCAACATCCAAATGGTCAACACTTTTTTTTTTTTCTTGCCCTAATCTTCACCCTAACCCTCCCTCCTGGTGCCTAACCATCGGGATAGATGCCTGACCCTAACCATTGGGGTAAACGCTTAACCATAACCCTCCGGTAAGTGCCTAACCCTAAAATAAAAATAAACTTGTTTCGACCATTTCTGTGTTGACCATTTTCTTGTTGACCCTTTGACCAGTTGTACCTTCAATCTTATTCAATTTCGACCATTTGTCCCTGTCGACCTATTGACTGTCTAACATGTGATGTCTATTAGACATTGTCAATCTTTTTACTGTCTAGCTATAGTCCAGATACAGGTACATAAAATAGAATAATCCAAAATTTTGTCCTGATATGTGAACATTTGTATTTGTGAATATTACAAACTGTCTTTTTTCAAGGTAAAAAACATTATTTAGAAGTAGGAAACATTTTAAGCATTAATTCCACCAAAAATTCAATTTGAACACCCTTCTTTCACAACTTAAATTGAATTTAGGGGTAACATTTGAGCAGGTTGGTAGTTCGGCACAGTTAGAATCTGTATTACATCCCTCTTTTGATGGCTTTCAGACAATAATATGTTATAGGCTTGACAAGGTAGATTTTTTGGAACTGTTGGGGCTCTAGCAAATTTGATAACAGTATACAAATTGAAAGGAGATAAGAAGTGTGACTCAAAGTCATGTGGGTTACATTCCATGAAGGCATGTGACCATGCTAAGCATTCTAGAAAAAGGCTCTGAGTGAAAACTAAGAACTTTGTTGTGATTATCCAAGGTTCTGTGCTGGTCTTTGTTTGGCTAACAAGCTTTAATTCAGTGCAGACCTGCAGCTAGAATCCTTTAATTCATGCAAGCCGTTTATTGTTCAAACAACTTATGAACTAATGGCAAAATATTGTGTAGCAGCCACTGCATTGAAACCCATGCTTGAGCACTGATGGTCTGCGATGGACAAAATACCAGAGGTTTTAACGGTCTCACCATTTGGAAGTGGCTCAGTAAACTCGTCTAGTGCCCCAACAGAAGTCCATTCTGTATTTTCCCAGCAAGAACACAATATAATTGCAGCCTATCTCATTACTGCAGGTATGATTATGTAGTTTTAATTGTGCATGTGTAGTGTTACAGTTTTAAATATTTAAATGTATTTGTAATGTAAAACACTGAAAAAACATTCCCGTTTCTGAAAAATCTTTTATTTCTTATGGAGCGTACACACGGTCAGATTTGTCAGACTTGTCAGATTTGTCAGATGAACGATTAAACGATTTGGACGATTTGACCAAAGTTTTGAACGATTTGAACGATTTGAACGATTGAACGATTTTTGACTGCATTAAAATGAATGGAATCGTCCAAGTCTGACTGCAAACCCATCAGATGTCAGATATCGTTATCTGACAAACGGGAACGCGCATCGTTGATCGTCCATCGTTCAGGCATGTCAGATATGAACGATTTTCCATCAGATATGAACGACTGAACGATTTTTAAATCGTTATCGTCCATATCTGAAGAAAAAATCTGATCGTGTGTATGCACCATTACCCTGTATGATGTCAGTTTTACCACATTCATTAACCCACATTGTGATCTGCAACATAGAGTATTTGTAATGCATCTTATATTTTTTCTCTAGTCGCATGTGATTTGTAAATATTTTTGATAACATTCTAAACGCTATACATTTTTTTATTTTAAATAAAACTCTACCTTGCAAAATAGATTTTTCACATGGAGAACAATTTGTGATCTGTTTTTTTTAAGGAACATTTTCAAATATAAACTTGTTATATTAAATTGTTCCTTTCTGGATACGTCAATAATCCCTATAATCATCTGAACTTTCAATGCTATATCTTTGCTGGTGAACAAGCCCAAAATCAATGTTTCTCAGCTTATTATTAAAGGTTATACTAACAATTAGTATTCTCAAGGCACTAGCCTGCCACAAAGGTGTTCAAGTAAGACCCCAACTTGCTGAAGTGCAAAGATAGTGTTGCGATTGGGAATCTAGGTTTTAAGCATATATCTTCTTTTTAAGAATACCATCACCATGTTATTTTGTATAATTACTATATCCAATATTATCAATGGAATTATTTAGTCATATAATTCCCTTACTGACAGCTATTGGTTAGATACACTTCTTAAACTAAACAGCCCCCTCTTTATGTATTAGCTTTCCCGGAAATATGGCCGACAGAATGACATCGGAGTTTGAAACACCTGCATATAAATCTGGAGACAACCAAAGAACACAACGTTTGCATAATATATTGCCCACATGTATAGCTAATAAGTAAAGCCTCTTGCTTTCCATTTTTACGGTAGAATCAGCTGGAGAATCTGTGCCAACAGGAAATATATTGGAATTGTCAATGTAAGATTTGCATTAATTAAAACCGTTTATTTTAAGGGTGAGATAACTTTCCATTATATTGTTAGGAATCATTATGTAATATGTGGATATAAAAATACTTAGGGCTTCACTAGATCTGAACAAGCACTAGGATCCACCAACGTCTCTTCTTAGGGCAGAATGTCCTGACTGGTAATATCTGCTTATGTTTTCTCCTAGGTATAGTGAGCCTCTTAAGCAACATTATAGTTTTGGGAATCTTTGTTAAATATAAGGAGCTTCGCACAGCTACCAATGCCATCATCATCAATCTGGCATTCACAGATATAGGCGTCAGTGGGATTGGTTATCCTATGTCTGCTGCTTCTGACCTTCATGGAAGTTGGAAATTTGGAAATGTAGGATGCCAGGTATAAAGAACTGTTTTACTCCTACACATTTTAAGTGGAGGTATAAGAAGGAATTTTCACCTTTTGGGGAGTAAAGAGATGGGGTTTTCACAGCCACCACTTATCCCACACTAGTACATCAGTAATGGTCACTCAAGCCCACCTCTTTGGCATGTCTGATGTTCTCCCTGTTGCCAGTATTCACTTGTACTGGTGACCTCTGTTAGCTGAAGATCTGAAGGAAAGGAAGTATGCTGCATTCTGACTCAAATAACAGTTGACTGTTGGTTAGACGAGTGTCGCTATTATTGTTTTGGTGACAGCTGTACTTTCACGTCAGTGTGTCAGACTGCTTCTCTTCCACTGCTCAACTGCAGCTCTCCTGAAACTTCTCAGCAAGTTGAATTAAGTACAGCAATCAGCTGCATCCGAACCCATTTCATAATGTTCAACATGGAGGGTGGTAGAAGTTGCCTTTCAATGTCAGTCTCTTGCTCATTCATCAGGGGCAGAACTATGGGAGACAATGGAGGCGCTGGGCTCCAGCTCTGAGGGGGCACCTCCTCCATTATCCACAACATATTCACCCCACTTAGGGCTGTAATTATTTACCCGTAGTGTACCGTCACAGGTGCCCAATACATGGCACCCCTTCCTGGCACCAGAGAAGCCACCATACACTAGTGGAGAGCTCCATGTCAGACATCAGCTGCTGCCTTCGCCTATCTATAGCCTGTCTGTATGCAAATTGCTACATTACAGTGTCAGCGGCTGTGACGGGTGGGGCACTAAATTATAATTTGCCTCCAGGTGTCTGGGATGAATTTACGCCACTGTCATTCATGATGTATTAGTTATCACTTCCGAACATTCACCAGTGAGGAGTCAGATTAGTCTAGTTGTCTGTAACTTTTTTCTTATTTCATATTTATTGCTGGACTTTACATGCTAATATAGCTATGTAATCAGTATTTGGCGTTTCATTGGCATAAAACACATTTCTTAATGCTATTAACTTTTTACTTGCAACTGTAGGCTACATACAGTAGAATGTATCCATACAGTGACATTAGCTGAAACTCATGATGAACTCTTTGATATATGTTCAATTTCAGATCTATGCCAGCTTGAATATTTTCTTTGGTATGGCAAGCATTGGACTGCTGACTGTGGTTGCCATTGATCGGTACCTGACTATCAGTAGACCTGACATAGGTAATGTATAGATTGTATTTTGTTTGTACCTAAATATTTTATTTGTAAACATTTCTAAACTTGTATCAAAATAGCAAATTATTGTTTGTGTCTAGTATAGTGTTGGTTTGCGCATATTCCACTCTTTATGATTCAGGCTCATTGCCTGACTGTGTGTATGATCACGTCAGTACGGTCATTCATTTGTTGGTAGGTTTACGTCATTTTATCTTGTAAAGTGCTTTTTTTTGCCCCAATTGCAGACTTTAGAACTAAATTTGTTTCTATCTAAATCAATAGAAGGATCTCTGAACTTTTTGTTTTTGATGAGCACATTTTGTGGCTTAAGAAAACAAATATAAAACATTTATACATGGACCCATATTCAGATCTGTACAGCTGTGCACATGGGAGTAAATGTCTATGTATGCGTACAGCATGATTATATGCTAGTACACCCTGGAACACTATAGAAGTAAGCCAAAATGTGAGGTCCCCCAGCCATAATATCCAGCAGTCTTAGCTTGTTCAGAACAAATTTCTATTCCGTCAGGGAATCAGATGTGGACATCGTTCTCCAATCCAAGTCTCCTGCTCTGCGGAGCATTGAAGCATGTTTCAGAGTCTGGGGGAGTGGCTGGAGAACCTAACACTGGCCATGGACATTGGTCTCCTTATACACTGGATAGTGTATGTAATATAGTATTAATAATTAACAATATAGATTGTCTATAGCAGTGTTTCCAAAACTGAGCTCTAGCAGTGCATCTTTTCCAGATCTCCAAGTTGGTGCACAGGTGTATTCATTGCTGGTTGACATGTTGCAATTATTTCAATTGTGATACTAAGGAAAACATGCACTTTTAGGAGTCCCTGAAGTCCAAGTTAGGGAAACATTGGTTTATATTATAGACTGTAAGGGAGATGAACTTTATCTCATATAAATACAATGAATGGTCAGGAAAAGGTTACAATCCCATGATAAATATACATACATAGTACATACTTACCTACTTTATTGGAGCCCCCGGACCCCAGATAATTAGGCGGCCCTCCTGAGTCCCGCATCCCTCCCACGTAGCATAATGCTGCAAATTGTGAGTCTGAGGAGAGGGCAGGGCCAATATGACATGTTTTTATGAGAATTGCATAATTTTTACCCCCCCCTCCACTTCATAAACCCGTGAGTCACCACATTATGCTTATCGGAGGGGCCTAATGACAAGAAGCACCCGCTCCCATCATCGGTTAGTTGCATCAATCAAATGTGGGCAAGTATGACATAATATTACCAGTAGGAGATAGTACTTAGCTTCCTAAGCATGCATTCTTCCACCTCATGTTAAGATGCTGTCTCTTCTTGCTGGCAGCTGCTCTCTGTTCTGATGTGCTCAGATCCACAAACACAGCAGACTTGGTGGGAGAAGCTACTGGGCATGTGTAGCAGCACCGTTACACCCATTATACTGCATGTATTGGCCACAGCTCTAGTAAAACATTTTGCATCAGGTTCTATTTAGATCACAAAAGTATACAAAGCATCACCATTTAGTCTATTTCTATGAAGGTTGTGTTCTACTGCATTAGGACAAACTAGTCAAGGCATCATTTTTGCTTAATTGAAAGATGGGGATGAACCATGCTTCATAGGTATTTGGGGATGTTTGAATTTTACTTATTTGTCGCATTTTTCCCCAACTTTTAACAAATATGTTATATATTTGATTGGGCTTTTTTCAGATTACAAGCTCAGTGGCCTAGCCCTGTAAGTGACTGTCATTATTACAGAAAACTACAAATCTTTTCTCCACAGGGAGAAGAATAACAAGCTGTCACTACACATCCATGATTCTAGCTGCATGGATAAATGCAGTTTTCTGGTCTGCAATGCCTGTTGTAGGATGGTCAAGTTATGCCCCAGACCCAACTGGAGCCACTTGTACCATTAACTGGAGAAAGAACGATGCGTAAGGAACACTGCGGAATATACTGAAGTCAGTTACAGATATTCTTCAATGAGAATACTCAAGATAAATCAGAGGTTTTACTATGGAAGATCTGTGAGGGGAATCTTCAATTTTCTAATCAGTTGGCTTTTTAATTGCTCAGACACGTTTAAAGTTTAGACAAGATGGCTCCCACATCTACATGTATATGGCATATTAGGTGGTAATAATACATAGGCAATTATTACATAGATACAATATGTTACACCTAATATTGTTCATGATCTTTCTCCTCAGGTCATTTGTGTCGTACACAATGAGTGTAGTTACTGTGAACTTTATTGTGCCTCTAATGGTGATGTTTTACTGCTACTACAATGTGTCCCGGACCATGAAAGGCTATGACAGCAGAAATAGCCTTGGAGGCAGCACTGTGGACTGGTCTGACCAGGCTGATGTTACAAAGGTAGGAACATGGCACAAGATGGAATGTGCTAATTCAACAAATCTTACTCTATATAAAATTCATTGGTTGGCTTGTTTGTTTATATGTCTGTCCGGTTATGCATACGGACACCCCTGCATCGATTGGGATGAAACCAACGTGAGGTGGTCCAGTTGGATCCTGGACAGGTTTTAGGGGGTTAGTGTCCTGGATGGAACTCCCATTGGTGTACTCCTGGCAGAACTTTGACCTGGGGAGCCTGTTCTGTGCTTTTCACTAGATGGATTTGGACAAAAACTTCAGAGTGGTAACATTGGATTCCAGAAGACATACTAGGGCAGTGGTTCCCAAACTTTTTTGAATCACGGCGCCCTATAGCATCAGCATTGTTTTCATGGCACCCCTAAGTTTAAGTTTACTAAATTTTTTTCTGAATCTCTCAATAGCAAAGTAGTAAATTGTGCTTACCGGTCATCCTTAGGTTCAGTTATGTGGAGGTGGACAGGTTTGCCTTCTGTTTGTCAACATATTTACATTAAACTGTCCTTTAAATAATATGATTTGGTGCTGGACCATAAACCTGAGGCACCCTTGCAAGTGTTCCGAGGCACCCCAGGGTGCCACGGCGCACAGTTTGGGAACCACTGTGCTAGGGGGTTGAGGTCGCGATCGGACCTCCCGTTGGTGCATTCTGGGCAGAACTTTGACCCAGGACGCTGGGCAGAACTTTGACCCTCGGAGTCTGTTCTAGGACTTCCACTGGATGGATTTGGAAGGAAACGTTACAGAGGGGTAGCAATTGATCTGGAATGCCAATGGAGTGGATGGGGTCCCAGTTGGACCTCATGGCCGAGTGCGCCGGTCAGAACATTGACCTGGGAAGCCTGATCTAAGCCTTCCCCCAGATGGATTTGGATGAAAACTTCACAGAGTGGTAACATTGGATCTCAGAAGACATACTAGGGGGTTGAGGTCCCGGTTGGACCTCCCGTTGATGTACGTTGGGCAGAACTGGGTAGCCTGTTCTGGGGTTTCCACTGGATGGATTTGGTTGAAAACTTCACAGGGTGGTTTTTAGTCTGGAATGCCTAATAGAGTGGTTTTGGTCCCGGTTGGACCTCACTGCAGTGTGCGTCGGGCAGAACTTTGACCCAGGAGTCTGTTCTGGGCCTTCCACTGGATGGATTTGGACAATATCACATAATAAAACGTAACAACTTGATACAATCTGCACCGATTGGGATGAAACCAATGTGAGGTGGTCCAGTTGGCTCCTGGCCAGGTTTTAGGGGGTTAGGGTCCTGGTTGGACCTCCTGTTGGTGTATGCTGGGCAGGACTTTGACTCGGGAAGCCTGTTCTGGGCCTTCCAGTAGATGGATTTGGATGAAAACTTCACAGAGGGGTGGCAATTGGCCTGTAATGCCTTATAGAGTGGTTGGGGTCCTGGTCGGACCTCAAGGCGGAGTGTGCTGGGGAGAACTTTGACCCAGGGACCCTGCCTTGAGCCTTCCACTTGATAGATTTGAACGATATCACATAAAAAAACTCCAATGCCGGGTACTTCAGCTAGTGACATTATATAAGAAAAGATGGAAATGAAGAGGAACCTTGTTGTAATAACCATACCACCTACGGACTGGTTAAATTGTAAAACATATCCTCTGACTCCTTCTGCAGTAAAAGTAATGGTTTGACCGTGTTAAAGTCCAATCCTAGTAGAAATGAGGAACGGAAACAAATGAAATGGGATGTCAACCTCCAGCTTTATTGTCTGTTTCCCAGTTGCAGCAATAACAGAACATTTTAACTACATTTAAAGATACAGATCTTTTGATACCAGATACTCTGGGTCTAGTAACACAGAGATAATCCAAAGGGTTGTGATATAAAAGATAGACAGTTAAAAGGTTGACAATGTCTAGATAGACAACAGATGTTGACCTATTATCTATCTAACATCTGGTGTCTATCTAGTCATTGTAGACCTTTTAACTGTCTATCTATAGTCCGTATACTATTCCAAAGTACTGCTACTAGGGGATCGTACAACAGCCAATATGGGCATTATAGAAGGATTTTAGAGACTATAAATGTAGTTTTGAACAGGGCTACTCTGAAACAAGACGTTCATTGCTCAATAGAAAATGTTTGTTAATGATTAGCCAATATTCTAGGATTTCCATAAGAATTGTTTGCCCACATTTTGCTTCAATAGGACAGGCAGGGTAGTATCACCATCCCAATAACTGACTGTATATAGGCCATGTAATGCATCCTGATACCATCTACTAACCATCTACAAACCATTTTTCTGAATAATGATTTGTGGAAGAGTTTTAAACTTTTACTTGCCACTTTCAAGAACCTTTACAATGCTCCTTTTTTTTTGTTTATTTCTTACAGACTAATTGAATTTGAATATTTAACTGTATGCAGGCAATACAAACTTATTATTGTAGTTTCCACCTTACTATTTTAAATGCATTTTGTTTATTTTAACAGATAAATCAATAAAATATTATATTCCTGATCTGTAACTGCACATTGAGTTAATATAAAATACATTACTCAGTAATACACTTGTTTTTGTTATATGTTAGTTGTTTTATACCTTTAGTTAGGAGAAGTAAATTAGCGGTGGCTGTTACATGTGGTTACAGTAACCTGTTTTCTACTTTATGGTGCTATAGTACTAAAATATGTTGATTGCTCCTCATGTTCACATTTTTGCAGTTGCGTTCTTGAGCCTCATGTTTTACTCTATGTTGTTGACAGTAAATGGTGAAATAGTTCAATAATTAAATTTTTAATTAAAAAAAAATCTCTCTTTTACCTGACTGGTAATTAGATGACACTAGTGCAGGCCTGCTGAATCTCGTCTATACCTGTAGGATTCTGAAAATGAAGTGTGGCTAGTGCAGGATGTTGGGACATAACGACTGAATTTAACATACTCCGCAAACAGTTTTTCTTATTTGTATACAGTCCCACATTGCAGCGCATCGGCCCGGGGGTTAACCCGCTGCCTCCCTGCAGCTACCGGAGCGGATACGGGGCTGCAGTGAGGCAGCAGCAGGTTAACCCTTGGTGTGCTGCACTCGGGGACTGTATATGAATAAGAAAAGCTGTCCTGGTAGAACAGTATTTTCCTAGAAGAAGAATTTCAGTTGATAATGCGAGTCATGTTTCCCTGTATTTCAGATGTCGGTAGTAATGATTGTGATGTTTCTGGTAGCTTGGTCCCCCTACTCTATTGTGTGCTTATGGTCATCTTTCGGGGACCCTAGACAAATCTCACCAGCAATGGCCATCATAGCTCCTCTCTTTGCCAAATCTTCAACCTTCTACAATCCTTGCATTTATGTCATTGCAAATAAGAAGTAAGTATTGAGTTATTATAGATCATTTACTCTTTTTACTGTCATTTTAGTTTTTGTTCCATTCCTATATATGCACATTTGCCTTTACTTCAACAAGCACCTATAGGCATCTATCTGTAACGTCCTGACCTCAGGTCATTGCAAGTAGCACTGGAAAAGCATCCAAATGCTATTGGACCAAAATATTAATCTGAAACCTTTATGAAAACTTATACTGTATACTGATATAGTTTGTATACAACACACACTGTGAGCCTCAATTGGGTTCTATTACAAAGAAGTGTGCATGGGAAAAATGTGCATATACTCCAATATGCAGAATTGTCAGTATCTTGCAATGTGACCACCGCTGCGTGTGTGAATGGTTGGCTACAAATCATTGTTATCACACACTTGCAAATACCCTGTACTAGATCCAAAAAGCTACACATCCAAATAGACGATTTTTCACTTCCATCTAACTCTGCATAACCGCAGCTGGCATGCATCAACACGCTCCCACTGGACTTGGGTTGTAACAAGGCGTTCTCACATAGGCATCCGAAATGCATGTGCTCATTATCTGGGCATGTGCAGTGTGAATTCACACTAGTAATGCTCCATGCACTGGTGTACTGTACAATCAACTCTGCATCAACCTCTATGCCTCTAACATCTCTATGTTCCCACTCAGGTTCAGGAGAGCAATACTTTCTATGGTGCAGTGCAAGTCCCGCCAGGAAGCTACTCTAGACAACAACTTTCCAATGAGTGTCTCACAAAACACTTTGATAACATAATTCAGCAAAAGCTTCTATACAGGCATCAGTCATACCCAGCATAAATCTACCTGCCGATTTCTCAGATGTGGGAGGTCATGTTTAAGTTAGTACTTAAGGTGCATACACACACAACGATTTTTTGAACGATTATCAATAAACAATATAGTTTAACGATAATCGTTTGAAAAAATTGTTGACTTTCTGAGTCAAACGATGAACGATTATTGTTCATGCGCGTTCACGTTTGTAGTTTGTAGTTCAGTCAGACTTGTCAACTCAATGATTTTCATTAAGTTAATATGCAAAAATCGTTTGTAGTTCATAAAAATCGTTCATTACATTTAAATGAACATAGTAAATGAACAACTTTAGTAAACGATTTTAGTTCATTTTTTCAAGGTAGAAAATCTTTTACTAAAATCGTTCATTAACTAAATCGTTGTGTGTGTATGCACCTTTAAAGTGCATACACACACAACGATTTTTTTGAATGATTATCGATAACGATATCGTTTATCGTTCAATCGATGAAAAAATCGTTCACTTTCTGAGTTAAAACGATGAACGATTATCGTTCATGCGCGTTCACGTTTATAGTTAGTAGTTCGTCAGACTGACCAACTCAATGATTTTCAGTAAGGGAATATGCAAAAATCGTTTGTAGTTAAAAAAAAAATCGATCATTACATTTAGTAAATGAACGATTTTAGTAAACGATTTTCGTTCATTTTTCCCTTAAAAAATGAACGAAAATCGTTTACTAAAATCGGTCATTTACTAAATCGTTGTGTGTGTATGCAGCTTATGAAGAAACATTGACCATTCCTTCCTGCATTGTAATAAATGAAATTACTGTATCTGCTACTGGGAGCCAGCTGAGACTATTACATATTGTGTCCTTTTATTTCCATTGCTATCAGTGCTAGCATGAATGTTAATATACCTGTTAGCCTGGTTAAACTGAATTCAGTACTGTACATTTAATAAATCTGAATAATATTAGTAAGACTGCTTATGAATATTTGTTGCATTATACTTTTCTCCCAACACTAAAGAAAATCCATAATGTAAATAAATACCATACTGTATATGCATTATTGGTATAAACACAGCACAAAATTGTATATATGTATTATGAATTGAAGAATATTACCTTAAATACAATTGTCTGTTCCGGTCTATTTTATTTATTTTCATATTTCATTACCCTGTGAAAAAGTAATTGATGAAAAAACATGTTTTATTCTTCTTATAAGTGACTTCTGAAAACACAAAAATGAGAGGAAACAAGTGTTGTGTTTTGTTCTAGCAAGTTTGTAATGCATACTTACCTACTGTACTTTATAATGGTGCCCTCCACGACATATATGGGGGGGGGTGTAGGGGGAGATCTAGATGAAAGCTCAGGAGAAGTGTTCCTCACCCCAACATTTGGGAGTCACCATAATTTCGGGGGCAGTAGGCAGGTATGTTGTAAATTAGTTTTACACATTAGAAATGTAATTTAAAGTCAAATTGTACTTAACTTACCTCGGAGGTCACGGTGGTTCTAGAGCTCTCTGTGGGCCTCTGGATCCCACAGCCCCCTTCCAGGCAAACGGCCTGTCCTCCCATGCAGCCTCCTACATTAGAGTGGTATGAGGAGGTGCATTGGGAGCTGGTAGATGCAGCGAGCTAATGATTTTCTCCTGGCTCCACAGAGCTTCCACTTGACAGCCAGGACCTCTCTGCCTGGGGATCTTGCCTGCCTTCTTCTGGAGCACATATTCAGGTAGAGGAGGTGCAGTATTCAAAAAATTCTTCCAGCTCAATAAAGCATAAAATAGGAATAAAAAATTAATAAATTAGAAAGGATTTATTAGTTTGTATGCAATATATTTGACAAGTACTGTATATTCTTTATAGAAATGGACTATTAAGTTATATATATATATATATATATATACATATATATATATATATATATATATACCGTATATTCTCAAGTATAAGCCGAGTTTTTCAGCACAAAAAATGTGCTGAAAAAGTACCCCCTCGGCTTATACTCGAGTCAAGTGTAGCGCTGACCGGACGGAGTTCGGTCAGCGCTACACACTGCCAAACACACAGCCGCCGGAGCCGGCAGCTGCGTGTTTGGTGTAATCAGCAGCCGCTGATGGCTGCTGCTGCTCCCACTGCAGGAGCCATCTTCCGGCTCCCGCAGTGGGTGATGGGAGAAACGTCGTCATGACGACGTCTCTCCTATGCAAAGCGGCCGGAGGAGCGGACAGCGGCGGGACCAGGAGCGGGAGTTTAAGGTAAGTGTTTATTTTTTTTTAATTCTTTTCACGTCTCTCTCTACTAGGGGGGGGGACTACAGGGGGCACTACCAGGGGGCCATGACTACAGGGGGCACTACCAGGGGGCGATTACTACAGGGGGCACTACCAAGGGGCATTATCAGGGGGCGATTACTACAGGGGGCACTACAAGGGGGGATTACCACTGGGGGAACTACAAGGGGGGGATTACTACAGGGGGCACTACCGGGGGGGATTACTACAGGGGGGGATTACTACAGGGGGCACTAAAAGGGGGGATTACCACTGGGGGAACTACCAGGGGAGGATTACTACAGGGGGCACTACCAGTGGGGGATTACTACAGGGGGCACTAAAAGGGGGGATTACTACTGGGGGTACTACCAGGGGGGGATTACTACTGGAGGCACTGAAAGGGGGGATTACCACTGGGGGCACTACCAGGAGGGATTACTACTGGGGGCACAACCAGGGGGAATTACTACTGGGGGCACTACCAGCTGCTGCCATTTCCCACACTAGGCTTATACTCGAGTCAGTAAGTTTTCACAGTTTTTTGGGGTAAAAGTAGGTACCTCGGCTTATATTCAGGTCGACTTATACTCGAGTGTATACGGTAAATAAAGAAAGCAAAAAATCCTAATACCGGTATACAACACTCAAGACATTTAAAAACAACATATATTATGACATAAACTATGGCAAAACACTTTGAGAGCGTATTACTTGCCACACTAAGAAAAGGGTATATTCCTCCTTAGTATTTTATGGTTAGTGGTTATTATAAGTAACTTGTATCATTACAGTCTACTTTGAGATAGAAAGTCTTATCCAGATAGTCTTTTCAAGGAATGAGGGAGACACCTAAAGGTGTAAATCTCTACCTTAATTCTTCCAGGATCTGGTCTTAATGTTCCAAAGTATACAGTTTACCTTCCTTATGGTAACGTGCTCTCCTTTCGGGGAATACAATAGACGTGGGGTTTGCTGGAAGACTTGGTGCTTCCTTGTCCAACGTTTCACCCTATGCTAAGGCTTCCTCAGAGGAGGTAGCTAGGTCCCCCTAGCAGTATCCTGGAAGCAAGTTTTGGAGGGAACTATCACCCTCTTCCAGACATGTCAGCATCTGGAAGGTGATTATATCTTCAGCTGATCTCAGGCCACTCCTCACTGTCCATAAGGGGCAATGTTAACTGTGTGCATGCACAATGAATGTATTTAGCTTGATTGGTTAAGGGACCCAGGGCGGTCTTACCCCTGTGGTATTGTGTAGTTGAAGCAGATAAAAGACATACTCTGAAAGTGTGTCATTTTTGGACATCAAGAAGGGATGAATTTCAGTAACATCTGTATGCTGTGATTTTACCCTGAGCACCTTCAGCGAGGGAAATTGTCTTTTTCAAGACATCTTATATATATATAATTTGCTTAGTCCCTTTGTCCGGAATGCTCTTTGAATTTGAATATCTCAAAGACTAATTAAGATATTCATTTGATACTTTTGCAATGGATTTCAATCAGTAATAAATTACAGAATTTGGAATAGAACTGTATAAAATTTGATGGAAAAAAAAATAGACAAAAACCATAATAAATGCGTTTGTATAGTTAACATCAAAATGTCAAGAAAACTACCAGAACACAGAGCCGGCACAGTGACCCGGGGGAAGCGAGATAGGGGTGACCGCCGCTGGCTGCTGTTCTCACACGCTACTGGTGGTCTGTGCTCTCACATGGACAGTTAAGCAATGAAGAACTTGCCTTTAAGCCGATTGCACCCGCAGCCTTCCACACTTGTATTTACCAATTTATTCCTGAGGACACCACACCTGGGCGTCTATTGATTGGTGGGAGTGAGTGCCAGCCTTGGACTAATTGTGTGTGTGTGTGTGTGTGTGTGTGTGTGTGTGTGTGTGTATATATATATATATATATATATTTATATTAGTGGTGCAAAAAAGTATTTGGACAGCTACCGATTGTGCAAGTTGTTACACTTTAAAAGATGAGAGAGGTCTGTAATTTCTATCATAGGTACACTTTAACTGTGAGAGACAGAATCAGAACAAAAAATTCCGGAAATCACATTGTATGATTTTTAAACAATTTATTTGTATATTCTTGTGGAAGATAAATATTTGGACACCTACCAACCAGCAAGAATTCTGGCTTTCACAGACCTGTTACTTCTTCTTTAGGAAGCTCATCTATCCTCCACTCGTTACCTGTATTAATGGCACCTGTTTGAACTGGTTAACTGTATAAAAGACACCTGTCCACACCCTCAAACAGACTGCAACCTCTCCACCATGGCCAAGACCAGAGAGCTGTCTAAGTATACCAGGGACAAAATTGTAGACCTGCACAAGGCTGGGATGAGCTACTCGACAATAGGCAAGCAGCTTGGTGAGAAGAGATCAACTGTTGGCGCAATTATTAAAAAATGGAAGAACTACAAGATCACTGACAATCTCCCTCGACCAGGGGCTCCATGCAAGATCTCACCTCGCGGGGTATCAATGATCTTGAGAACGGTGAGGGATCAGCCGAGAACTACACGGGGGGACCTGGTCAATGACCTCAAGAGAGCTGGGACCACAGTCACAAAGGTTACCATTAGTAACACACTACGTCGTCATGGATTCAAATCCTGCAGCGCCTGAAAGGTCCCCCTGCTTAAGCCAGCACATGTCCAGGCCTGTCTAAAGTTTGCCCGTGACTATCTGTATGATCCAGAGTAGGATTGGGAGAATGTCATGTGGTCAGATGAGACCAAAATAGAACTTTTTGGTATAAACTCCACACGCTGTGTTTGGAGGGAGAAGAATGATGAGTGGCATCCCAAAAACACCATACCCACTGTGAAGCATGGGGGTGGAAACATCATGCTTTGGGGATGCTTTTCTGCAAAGGGGACAGGACAACTGTTCCATTTTACGGAGAGGATGAATGGGGACATGTATCGTGACATTTTGGGGAAAAACCTCCATCCCTCAGTAAGAGCATTGAAGATGCAACGTGGCTGGGTCTTCCAGCATGACAATGACCACAAACACACCACCCGGGCAACTAAGGAGTGGCTCCGTAAGAAGCATTTCAAGGTCCTGGACTGGCCTAGCCAGTCTCTAGACCTCAACCCAATAGAAAATCTGTGGAGGGAGTTGAAAGTCCGTGTTGCCCGGCGACAGCCCCAAAACATGAGACATCTAGAGAAGATCTGCATTGAAGAGTGGGCCAAAATACCTGCTGCAGTGTGTGCAAACCTGGTCAAGAACCACAGGAAACGTTTGACCTCTAATTGCCAAACAAGGTTACTTTACAAAGTATTGAGTTTAACTTTTTGATTGTCCAAATATTTATTTTCCGCAAGAATATAAAAATAAATTGTTTAAAAATCATACAAGGGGATTTCTGAAATTTTTTGTTCTGATTCCGTCTCTCACAGTTAAAGTGTACCTATGATGGAAATTACAGACCTCTCTCATCTTTTAAAGTGCAACAACTTGCACAATCGGTGGCTGTCCAAATACATATATATATCCACACACAACTGTCCGGCACCCTGCTGGTCACTAAGGACCTTACCTTGCTCCGGGTGCCCTCCTACAGGAATATGCATCCCCAATGTATAGAAACCAATAATGACGGCACTCTGGAGACTCCTCATTGTGATTATTCTCATCAACGTGTCGGGGTACGGCAACCCCTTCTTCAGGATACACAATCAATAGTGAGAAAACAAAATAAGTGCATTAAATACCTTAACCATCCAGTGCCCTCAAGCAGCCTACAACAGCAACACTGCCCAGCGTCCGGACTAAGCACTTCTGGTTGCGGCATCCTCGGATGCCTGGAAGTGACGTCAGTCGGCTGCTATAGGAGCGCTGCAAAAAAAACAGTGCACAATCACAAAAGTTGTTTGGGATACAAGCATGTTGGATCTGTGCAAACTAGTACCACCCTCACATATACAGTCAGGTGCATAAATATTGGGACATTGACAGAATTTTCATATTTTGGCCTCTATTCACCATCACAATGGCTTTGAAATGAAACAAACAAGATGTGCTTTAACTGCAGACTTTCAGATTTAATTTGAGGGTAATTACATCCAAATCAGGTGAACGGTGTAGGAATTACAACGGTTTCTATATGTGCCTCCCACTTTTTAAGGGGCCAAAAGTAATGGGACTATCAACTCAAAAGCTATTTCATGGACAGGTGTGGGCTATTCCCTCATTATTTCATTATCAATTCAGCAGGTAAAGGGTCTGAAGTTGATTCTAGGTGTGACATTTGCATTTGGAATCAGTTGCTATCGACTCTCAATATGAGATCCAAAGAGCTGTCACTATCAGTGAAGCAAGCCACCATTAGGCTGAAAAATCAAAACAAACCCATCAGAGAGATAGCAAAAACATTAGGTGTGGCCTAATCAACTGTTTGGAACATTCTTAAAAAGAAAGAACGCATCGGAGAGCTCAGCAACACCAAAAGACCCGGAAGACCACGGAAAACAACTGTGGTGGATGACAGAAGAATTATTTCCCTGGTGAAGAAAAACCCCTTCACAACAGTTGACCAAATCAAGAACACTCTCCAGGAGGTAGGTGTATATGTGTCAAAGTCAACAATCAAGAGAAGACTTCATAAGAGTGAATATAGAGGGTTCACCACAAGATGTAAACCATTGGTGAGCCACAAAAACAGGGAGACCAGATTAGAGTTTGCCAAACAACATCTAAAAAAGCCATTACAGTTCTGGAACAACATCCTATGGACAGATGAGACAAAGATCAACTTGTACTAGAGTGATGGAAGAGAAGAGAATGGAGAAGGAAAGGAACTGCTCATGATCCAAAACATACCACCTCATCAGTGAAGCATGGTGGTGGTAGTGTCATGGTGTGGGCATGTAGGGCTGCCAATGGAACTGGTTCCCTTGTATTTATTGATGATGTGACTGCTGACAAAAGCAGCAGAATGAATTCAGAAGTGTTTCGGGCAATATTATATGCTCATATTCAGTCAAATGCTTCAGAACTCATTGGACGGTGCTTCACATGGCAGATGGACAATGACCCGAAGCATACTGCAAAAGCAACCAAAGAGTTTTTTAAGGCTAAAAAGTGGAATGTTATGCAATGGCCAAGTCAATCCCCTGATCTGAATCCGATTGAGCATGCATTTCACTTGAAGACAAAACTGAAGGGAAAATGCCCCAAGAACAAGCAGGAACTGAAGACATTTGCAGTAGAGGCCTGGCAGAACATCACCAGGGATGAAACCCAGCGTCTGGTGAGGTCTATGCGTTCCAGACTTCAGGCTGTAATTGCCTGCAAATGATTTGCAACAAAGTATTAAAAAGTGAAAGTTATATTTAGGATTGTTTAGTTTGTCCCATTACTTTTGGCCCCTTAAAAAGTGGGAGGCACATACAGAAACCGTTGTAATTCCTACACCGTTCACCTGATTTGGATGTAATTACCCTCAAATTAAATCTGAAAGTCTGCAGTTAAAGCACATCTTGTTTGTTTCATTTCAAAGCCATTGTGGTGGTGAATAGAGGCCAAAATATGAAAATTCTGTCAATGTCCCAATATTTATGCACCTCACTGTACACACAGCCACTGCCAATATATTTTACTGTAGATACACTCTTCTCATCCTCCTACTCTACTACCTCTCCTCTTGATCCTATTCCCTCACAAATCAGTAAAGCTCTGTCTACTGTGCTCATTCCAAACTTAACTGAGATCTGTAATCTCTCTTTCTCTACTGGTATCTTTCCATCACTGTTCAAGCATGCAGTGATCACTCCCATTTTGAAAAACAAAATTCTGACCCTAACTCTCTCTCAAATTACTGTCCTATCTCCCAGCTCCCATGCCCCTCCAAGCTACTGGAGAGACTTGCCTACACTCGCCTCACACACTTTCTTAACACCCACAACTTATTGGATCCACTTCAGTCAGGCTTTCATTCCCAACACTCCACTGAGACAGCACTGACTAAGGTAGTAAATGATCTGGTCACAGCCAAGGCTAAAGGCCATTATTCACTTCTAATTCTTCTAGATCTCTCCGCTGCCTTTGACACTGTTGACCACTCTCTTCTCATACAAACACTACAATCCCTAGGTCTTCAAGACACAGCCCTTTCTTGGCTCTCATCCTACCTATCTAATCGTTTTTTCACTGTTCACTTTTCTGATTCTACCTCTATCAGTTGGAGTACCACAAGGCTCAGTATTAAGTCCTCTGCTTTTCTCAATATATACCACCTCTCTTGGCAAATTAATCAGCTCTTTTGGTTTTCAGTATTATCTGTACGCGGACGATACTCAAGTTTACCTATCCTCCCCAGATTTGTCACCATCTGTGCTGGTCCATGTCACTGAATGTCTCTCTGCCATTTCATCTTGGATGTCATCTCGCCACCTCAAACTTAACATATCCAAAACAGAATTAATGATATTTCCACCGGCCAATAGTAGTTACCAACCTGATATCTCTATTACTGTTGACAACTCGACAATCAACCGCACCCCACAAGCCCGCTGCCTATTCATCCTTGACTCTGAACTGTCTTTTGTTCCCCACATTCAATCTGTTTCTAAATCCTGTTACATACATCTAAAAAACGTAGCCAAAATTCGACCATATCTTACGCAAGACACTGCAAAAACTCTAATACATGTACTCATAATTTCCCGCATTTACTATTGCGATAGTCTCCTTATTGGTCTTTCCAAAAACAGGCTCTCCCCACTATAATCCATTATGAATGCAGCTGCGGGGTTGATCTTTCTCACCAAACGTTCAGTGTTTACTGATCCACTCTGTCAGTCCCTCCATTGGCTGCCGGTCTTCTACCGTATTCAATTTAAAATACTTACACTCACACATACAGCTATTAACCAAACCACACCAACATACATTTCTTCACTTATCTCAAAATATCTTCCAACCCGACATCTCCGCTCTGCACAAGATCTGCGTCTCTCATCCCCGTGCATTACTTGTTCCCATGCATGGTTACAGGACTTTTTTCGGGCTGCACCCACCCGGTGGAATGCCCTTCCATGCACAATAAGACTTTCCACTAGTTTCCAAACATTCAAGCGTTCTCTGAAAACTCACCTCTTCAGACTAGCTTATCAGATTCCAAACCGCCCACCTAACCTTTTATAGCTTCCTATCTAACTCTCTTCTTATAGTAAACACCTATCACATCTTCTCTTTCTTCAATTTAACATCCTTCTAACCCTAAGCCAACTTTCCAGTGTGATTGGATTATACAGCCCACTAAGAACATCTGCAATCGGGCTTGACCAATTTGCAATATGTAACACCTATCCTTGTGTATCAACACCTATTTCCCTATAGATTGTAAGCTTGCGAGCAGGGCCCTCTTACCCTTATGTATGTCTTTTATGTATGTATGTCTTTTACAACCCAGTATAATGTTAATGTTGATTCAAATTGTAAAGCATGATGGAATTTGCTGCGCTATATAAGAAACTTAATAAATAAATAATAATAATAAATAAAAAAACTTTAAAACAACGTGTATATAAACTCCATGTGAGTCAGTAATAAAAATAGTAAAATAGCACCATCTTGTGGTCGAAATGTAAAAAGACATTTATATAAAAACCTATTAAAAATGTGTTAATAATCACAGTGTGTGGCGTAAGTGTATATAAATAGTGCATAAGTGATATAAAAAATATATGGAATGTATAGGGAAATGGCAGACCAGATCATTAAATAAATAAAGACTCTTAATATACTGTATATGCGATTGATCATTTTGCTCGGTGGCTATGTGTATATGTGTGGGTGGTACTACAGTTTGCACAGATCCAACATGCTTGTATCCGTTGTTCAAACAACTTTTTTGTTATGCACTGTTTTGTTTACAGCGCTCCTATAGCAACTGACTGGGGCCGGATGACGTCACTTCCAGGCATCGGAGTATGCCGCAGCCGGAAGTGGATAGTCTGGACGCTGGGCAGTGTTGCTGTTGGAGGCTGCTTGAGGGCACTGGATGGGTAAGGTATTTAATGCACTTATCTTGTATTCTCACTATTGATTGTGTATCCTGAAGAAGGGGTTGCTTCACCTATTTTGACGAGCCTCTGGAGTGCCGCCATTATTGGTTTATATATATATATATATATATATATATTTTTTTTTATAATACTAGCTGAGGCACCTGGTGTTGCCCGGGTTTAAATTTTCAAGTTATTGTGTTTTATTATGTAATATCATCCAAATCCATCCAGTTGAAGGCCCAGAACAGGCTTCCTGGGACAAAGTTCTGCCTGGTGCACTCCACCGTTAGGATTACCGGGACCCCAACGACTCCATTAGGCATTCCAGACCAATGCCACCCCTCTGTGAAGTTTTCATCAACCGGAAGGCCCAGAACAGGCTACCCTGGTCAAAGTTCTGACCAGCGTACACCAACGGGAGGTCTGACTGGCACCCTAACTCCCCTAAAACCTGGCCAGGATCTAACTGGACCACCTCGCATTGATTTAATCTTATCGGTGTAGGAGTGTCCGAATACATAACTGGACAGACAAACAAACATACAAACAAACCAATTAATTTTCTATATAAGATTTGTCGCTCTGTTGCATTAACGTGTTGTCACTATGTTGTCTAATAGCTTACTTTTTCAATACTACATAACTTTCTAAGATTTGGCAGCTCTACCTTGAGAGCTGTGGAAGATATTCACAAACAAACTAACAAACCATATATAGATATTTATAAATGTATGTGTGTGTGTATGTATGTGTGTATATATTAGGGGTGAGCAGGTTCGGATTTCAGAAATCCGAACCCCCCGAGCCCCCCCGATCTGAGGCCGATCCGAGTCAGGCTCGACTTTTCCCGCCTGACTCGGATCTGAAATCGAGCCAAAACATCATCATCCCGCCTTCCGGGTCTCGCGGGTTTTGGATTCTATATAAGGTACCCCCGTCAGCACCATTTTCTCACTTGGCTGTGGACAGTGAAGAGGGAGGGTGGGAGTTAGGGCTGGCTGGGCTGTGTAGTGTAGTGTAGTGCAGTGTAGTGTTGTGCTGTGCTGCGCTGTGCTGCTGTTGTCCATAGGGGCTGTGTACACTCCTCCAAAGTCCATAGGGGCTGGCTGTGTTGTGCTGTGCTGCTGTTGTCCGTAGGGGCTGTGTCCACTCCTCCAAAGTCCATAGGGGCTGGCTGTTTTGTGCTGTGCTGCTGTTGTCCATAAGGGCTGTGTCCACTCCTCCAAAGTCCATAGGGGCTGGCTGTGTTGTGCTGTGCTGCTGCTATCCATAGGGGCTGTGTCCACTCCTCCAAAGTCCATAGGGGCTGGCTGGACTGTGTTGTGCAGTCAATTGTCCATAGAGGCTGTGTCCACTCCAAAGTCCTGTGTAGTGTCCCAGTCCTAAAGGGGTGCTGTAGTGTTGTCTGGGGCGTGCTCTGTCCATCAGGGGTGCTCCCCCCAAGTGCAAAAAAAATAAATATTTTTTCTGTGTTTGTGAATTGTGTGCACTGTGGCCGCACGGTTATCAACAAAGTAGCGCCGAGCGTGTGCCTGTGTCATAAGTAAAGGGCCGGCTGGCTTGACCGTGAAAAGGTGCTGTAACCCCCAAAGTGCACTCCAAACAAAATACAAAATAATTTTCTGTGTTTGTGAATTGTGTGCACTGTGGCCGCACGGTTATCAACAAAGTAGTGCCAAGCGTGCGCCTGTGTCATAAGTAAAGGGCCGGCTGGCTTGTCCGTTAAAGGGTGCTGTAACCCCCAAAGTGCACTCCAAAAAAAGAAAAAATTATTTTCTGTATTTGTGAATTGTGTGCACTGTACGTGCATCCTCAAAGCAGCAGCGCCAAGCGTGCGTCTGTCTGTTAAAGGGTGGTGTAACCCTCAAAGTGCGCTCCACAAAAAATAAAAAATTCTTTTTTTTCTGTCTTTGTGAATTGTGTGCACCGTAGCTGCACGCGCATCAACAAAGGAGCAGCGCCAAGCGTGTGCCTGTGTCCCATAAGTAAAGAGCCGGCTGGCTCATTTCTTAAAGGGTAGTGTAACCCACAAAGTGCACTAGTCTCCAACAAAAATAAAAAATTATTTTCTGTGTTTGTGTGCGCCTTAGCCGCACGTATATATCAATATAACATAAATGGAGGACCAAACTTTCGCCGATGAAAATAACATAGGGAAAGATCAAGAACCACTTCCTCCTAGTGCTGAAGCTGCTGCCACTAGTCATGACATAGACGATAACATGCCATCAACGTCGTCTGCCAAGGCCGATGCCCAATGTCATAGTAGAGGGCACATACAATCCCAAATGACAAAGTTCAGGAAATTGACCTTAAAAAAAAACATTTAAATCATCTGAGGAGAAACGTAAACTTGCCAATATGCCATTTACAACACGGAGTGGCAAGGAACGGCTAAGGTCTTTCCCTATGTTCATGACTAGTGCTCCAGCTTCACATGACGATGGAAGCACTCTTCCCACTAAAAAAATCAAACGAGTTAAGCTGGCAAAGCACAGCGAAGAACTGTGCATTCTAAGAAGATATCACAATTCCCCAAGGAGAGTCCAAGTGTGGTGGCGGTTGCAATGCCTGACCTTCCCAGCACTGGACGGGAAGAGGTGGCTCTTTCCACCATTTGCACGCCCCCTGCAAGTGCTGAAAGGAGCACCCACAGTCCACTTGCTGATATGCAAACTGAAGATGTCACTGTTGACAACAGGATGAGGATACTGGTGTAGCTGGCGCTGAGGAGGAAGTTGGCGAGGAGGATTCTGATGGTGATGTGGTTTGTTTAAATCAGGCTCCGGGGGAGACAGTTGTTGTCCGTGGGATGAAAAAGCCCATCACGGTCATGCCTGGGCAGAAGACCAAACATTCCACCTCTTTGGTCTGGCAATATTTCTATCCAAATCTGGACAACTGTCTTGCCATATGTACCATATGTAAAGGTGAAATAAGTAGGGGTAGGGACGTTAACCACCTAGGCACATCCTCCCTTATACAGCACCTGCAGCGCGTTCAAAAACGTTACTGTCAGGTTCAGAAACTTTGGCTAAGACCGTAAGCAGTCCAGGGACACCTAAATCCCGTTGTCCTGTTGTATCCAAGTGCCTGCAAACCACACCGTCATCTCCCTCCTCGTCAATTTCCTCCTTAGTCAGGATCGAAAGTAGTCCTGCAGGCCATGTTACTGGCATGACTGACTCTCCTATCCGGGATTCCTCCAGAGGATCCTGCATTGCTACGCCTACTGCTGCCGCTGCTGCTGTTGCTGTTGGGAGTCGTTCATCATCCCAGAGAGGAAGTATTTTTACTAAACAATTGACCCTCCAACAGTCCTTAGCGAGGAGGATGAAGTACGACAGCAGTCATCCTGAAGCAAAACGTATAACTGAGGCCTTGACTGCTATGTTGGTGTTAGACGTGCATCCGGTATCCGCCATTAGTGCAGTGGGATTTAGACAATTGATGGAGGTAGTGTGTCCCCGGTTCCAAATCCCGTCTAGATTCCACTTCACTAGGCAGGCGATACCGAGACTGTACAGAAACATCAGAAAAAGTGTCCTCAGTGTCCTGAAAAATGTGGTTGTACCCAATGTCCACTTAATCACGGACATGTGGACAAGTGGAACAGGGCAGACTAAGGACTATATGACTGTGACAGCCCACTGGGTAAATGTATCACCTTACGCAGCAACAACAGCAGCATCACCAGTAGCAGCATATCAGAAATGCCAGCTCGTTCCAAGGCAGGCTATGCTGTGTATCACCGGTTTCAGTAAGAGGCACACCGCCAACAACCTCTTAGAGAAACTGAGGGAATCATCGCCCAGTGGCTTACCCCACTTAGACTCTCCTGGGGATTTGTGATATCTGACAACGCCACCAATATTGTGCGGGCATTACATCTGGGCAAATTCCAGCACGTCCCATGTTTTGCTCACACAATAAACTTGGTGGTGCAGAATTTTCTGAAAAGCGACAGGGGCATGCAGGAGACGCTTTGGGTGGCCCGGAAAAATTCTGGCCACTTTCGCCATTCAGCGACTGCGTGCCGAAGACTGGAGCACCAGCAAACACTCTTGAACCTGCCCCGCCATCACCTGAAGCAAGAGGTTGTGACCCAGTGGAACTCAACCCTCTATATACTTCAGAGGATGGAGGAGCAGCAAAAGGCCATTCAAGCCTATACATCCACCTATGACATAGGCAAAGGAGGGGGTATGCACCAGACTCAAGCGCAGTGGAGAATGATTTCCGTGTTGTGCAAGGTTCTCCAGCCCTTCGAACTTGCCACACGTGAAGTCAGTTCAGACACTGCCAGCTTGAGTCAGGTCATTCCCCTCATCAGGCTTTTGCAGAAGCAGCTGGAGAAAGTGAAGGAGGAGCTAAGATGGAGCGATTCCGCTCACCATGTGGGACTTGTGGATGAAGCCCTTCATTCGCTTTGCCAGGATTCCAGGGTGGTCAATCTGTTGAAATCAGACCACTACATTTTGGCCATCGTGCTCGATCCTAGGTTTAAAGCCTATGTGGTGTCTCTCTTTCTGGCCGACACAAGCCTGCAGAGGTGCAAAGACCTGCTGGTGAAAGCACTGTCAGCTGAAGCGGAACGTGACATGTCAACAGCTCCTTCTTCATTTTCTCCCGCAATTGGGGCTGCCAGGATAGGTATCCTAAGCAACCCGCTGGTGGTGATGCAGGGCAGGCAGGACCAAGTTTGGACATCTGGTCCAGACTGAAGGACCTGGCAACAATTTCTGACATGTCTACTGTCACTGCATATGATACTGTCACCATTGACAGAATGGTGGAGGATTACATCGGTGACAGCATCCAAGTAGGCATGTCAGACAGTCCGTACCTGTACCAGCAGGAAAAAGAGGCAATTTGGAGGCCCCTGTACAAACTGGTACTATTTTACCTGAGTTGCCCCCCTCCAGTGTGTACTCCGAAAGAGTGTTTAGTGCAGCCGGGAACCTTGTCAGTGAAAGGCATAGGAGGTTGCTTCCACAAAATGTGGAGAAGATGATGTTCATAAAAATGAATTATCAACTCTTCCAGGGAGACCAGCCTCCAGAACGTACAGAGGGACCTGTGGTGGTGGATTCCATCGGGGACGAATTAATACTCTGTGAGGATGAGGATGTACACAACACTGAAGAGGGTGAGGAATCGGTGGATGAGGAGGATGAGGATGACATCTTGCCTCCGTAGAGCCAGTTTGTGCAGGGACAGATTAATTGCCAGCTTGTTTTGTGGGGGCCCAAACGAACCAATCATTTCAGCCACAGTCGTGTGGCATACCCTGGCACTGAAATTATTGATTTGTTAAAGTGTGCATGTCCTGTTTATACAACATAAGGGTGGGTGGGAGGGCCCAAGGACAATTCCATCTTGCACCTCTTTTTTTTCTTTACATTATGTACTGTTTGGGGCCTAGTTTTTTGAACTGCCATCCTGTCTGCCACTGCAGTGTCACTGCTAGATGGGCCACGTGTTTGTGCCGCCCACTCGTATCTCTTAGCATAGTCATCCAGCTACCTCGGTGCAACCTTTTGGACATAAAAACACTATTGTGTGGTGTGAGGTGTTCAGAATAGACTGGAAATGAGTGGAAATTAAGGTTATTGAGGTTAATAATAGCATAGGAGCAGAAAAACCCACAAATTCTGTGATTTTGGCTGTTTTTATGCTTTTTTTCAAAAAAATACAGATCCAAAACACAAAACCCAGAACCCAAAACACGGAAGGGTGGTTTTGGCAAAACCAATCCAGATCCAACACACAAAGAAAGATCCAGATCCAAAACCAAAACACAAAACACGAAAAGTGGCCGGTGCACACCTCTAATATATATATAATGTTTAACGTCTGGCACTCTCTAAACTCTGCATAAATGACCCCAGTGTCCAAATCCAATACAGCAATATCCGCAATACTTATTCCACACAAACGGGATGGCACTCAGAGGATTTGCAAAAAATATATCAATCTGTATTCAAAAGTTTATAATATCTCCATCAATGTTTCGGTGCACATAACACCGTCTTCAGGATGAAACAGCATCTAAACAAACACAATACCAGATTTTCATTCCAACCAATCAACTAGTTGGATGGTTGGACAGTAAATCTTTACTTGTGTATGCACCTTAAAACAAATGAGACATTGAGACGAGAAGCGCATGCTATATAGCTGGTGAGATAGATATATAACAAGGTCCAGCACCCACAGGCTATGAGGGGCTACACAAGTTAATTATTCTAAGCTAGATAACAATTGTAGAAAAAAATCCATAGAAATAGGGGACATAAGAGACAAACCCAGGGTGTTAAATAAGTCATCTGCAAGACTGCTTAGATTTAAAGATAAAAATATAGAGTATTGACAGAAGTGGGTGAAAGAGATGAGGAAGGGCAGGGGGGCTCGGTATAATAATATTATCCCTTGTTTAAATGGAGCCAGTAGGGATTCATAGTACTATACAAAGTACATAAGCAAAAACAGTGCAAACAAAACAAGAAAGAAAACAATGCAAAAGACTTCCAGCAGTGGTTCCCAAACATGTTTGAATCACTGTACCCTAGAGTATAAGCATTTTTTTTGCTGCACCCCTAGGCCAAATGTTTATTATAGAAAAATTCAGTAAACATTAAGGGGTCTATTTACTAAGCTTTGTTAGGAGATAAAGTGAAACGTGATAAGGTACCAGCCAATCAGCTCCTAACTGCCATTTTTCAAACACAGGAAAATAGATAGGTGGAAAGGCGCTGTACACACAAAATGGCACTATAATATAAATATTAAAATGGTAAAACATGCACAAAGCAAGACACAGACAATCTATATAGGCTATAATCTAAATCATGAGTAGTGTATGCTGAACGTCCACATGAACTGCAGGTGAGAAAAGATACAAAGTTGTAACAGTATCTACTCAATGAAGAAATGTCTCACTCCAGAGAATGCTGGTGATAAATGGTATTCAAGATAAAAAGTCAAGAGCAGGTTAATATTTGATTGAAACCACTAATATGCATAAAGCGATGTAAACTAGTTCCCATAAGGTGATGATCCAATAGATGGCATATAGTATGGTGAATGATATATGAGTGATGTATCACCAACCGTATCGAGGGTATGTAGCTATCAGCAGTTCCGTTCCAGCAGTGCAGTGGGATCGCTGCTCCTGCTAGCCAGGTCACCGCTGTGGCTGTCTGTCTCCCGGCTGCAGTGTTTCCCTCTCCAGACTCATGGTGCAGCGTCAGGCTGAGTAATCAGAGAGAGCCGTGGCTGAAAGATGCCGATGCAGACCCAATTGTAATGGGAGCCGAAATGGAGCAGATGAAATCCAAAATAGGAGGGTAAATCCAAGCAGTATGGTGCAATATAGTGTGGTTTCAGGGTAATAGACACTATTTCTATGAGTCCTTAACGCAGGCCTGGCCAATCTGTGGCTCTCCAGCTGTTGTGAAACCACAAGTCCCAGCATGGCCTGCTACAGTTTTGCTATTAGAGAATGCTAAAACTGTTGCAAGGCATGCTGGGACTTGTAGTTTCACAACAGCTGGAGAGCCACAGGTTGGCCAGGCCTGCCTTAACGCATTTCACCGCATTCAGCTGCTTTTTCAATAAGGCAGAATAGATTGTCTTAGCATTGGTAGCTATATATGCCCCTTCCCATTAATACCCCTTTTACACCAAAATCCCCGGGTCTGACCCGGGATTTGGAACACGTTTCCAACCCGGATCAGACCCGGGGCAAACCCCTTTTACACTGCGGCGCCGTCCCGGGCTATGCCCGAGTCGGCACCGTTCACACCTGGCCCGGGTCAGAACTGACCCGGCTGCCCGGCGACGGTGAGCAGCGCTTTTCCCCTCCCTCCCCCCTCCGCAACCTACTTACCTTATCCTGCAGCGGTCCGGAGGCAGGGAGAGCGGGTGGGGTGCGCTGCTTAGTGCCGCTCGGCCAGGCGCTGCCAAGCGCCACTGAAGCCGGCCAATCAGGCGGCATGCGGCGCGACCTGGGTCATCGTGAGCCGGGCTGCGCCGTTTACATTGCAGGGTGACACAGGAATAACCCACGCTCAACCCTGCAATGGAGCAGGATCGGATCCCCGGGTCACTGGACCCGGGTTGATCCGTTCACTCCGCCGAAATTCCTGGGATTATGCACGTTCACGTGCATCAACCTGGGATATTTCAGTCGGTGTAAAAGGAGTATTATTATACACCTGTGAAAAACACCTGTCATGTATCAAATCAATTAATAATAATAGTGGGTGAGTATTATCCATGTAGAGTTTGCTGTAAACAATCAAATTATCAGCACACTATAGGCATAAGAAAATATATATAGGTACAGTAAATAGAGTAAATCTATAATGGAATAATATATTACTAGATTAAATATAATTATAATTAAAACCTAAACATAAATCAGAAATATTACGTAATAATTACTAATTTGGTGTGCTACAAAAATTAGTTTTAATAATATGTAATTTACAATATGGCAAATCGTAGTGTTAGCTATTTCCACATATATACATAGTTAATTTAATCATAAAAACACAGTAGTGGCTTTCAGACCACATTTACCATATAAAGTGTATGTTTTTCAACAACCACAAAAATAAATAAAAATAAGGATAATATTAGTATAATTCAATCATGGAAAGACGAGGATTATCTCCTAAGGTCATTATTGTAGTTACAATAAAGCACACATACACGAAGACAAAGTGATGTGTACATATATATATATATATATATATATATATATATTTGAACCTAAAAAATAGGACAAGAAAATACAGAAAGAGGGACAGAAAGACAGAGAGCACACAAAGCATCATCCTATAATAAATACATGCATAAGCAGTGATGTTCAGGGGTAGATGCTATTATCGTTAGGGTTACTAGATAGTTATAGGACAGCTCGACCCTACTGGGTAACAACAAGATGCAGTCACTGTAAAGATATAATGGCTAAATAAATTCTAAGTCAATATTCTCATTCAAATCCGATGGACTTAGTGTCTGCATTTTCAATATCCAAGCCGCTTCTTGTTTACACAGGTTCCTAAATCTATCGCTCCCTCTAATCATATTTGGGATCTGTTCTACACCGACCACTTTGAGGCCACTTGGGTCACTGTCGTGTTGTTCCAGAAAGTGTCTGGAGACACTATGCTTGAAAGATTTGTTCACGATGTTATGCCTGTGTTCCAAAAATCTTTAAGTGGGTATATCGTGCGGCCAATGTAGAGCAGGTCACAGGGGCATTATAGTAGATAAATCACGTTTTGTGAGTTGCAGTTGATAAATGAGTTAATTATAAACTTTGAGCTACAGAGGAAAATACAGACTGGGTTTTATTCAAGATATGTGTGCATGTCATACATTTATTATGATTGCATCTATAACAGCCAGTAATTTTAAGACCACTCAAGGTCTTCTGAGAGAAATTTCCTGTATCTCCAGTTTTTAGTTTTAAAAAAACTAGAAGCCAGAATGTTGCCAAGATTTTTAGCTTTTTTGAAAACTATTAGTGGTTTTTGACCTAAATGTGTTTTCAAAATAGGGTCAGTAAATAGTAGTTTATAGTTGTTTCTCATAATTCCAGAAATTTTATTTGCAGATTGATTGCATCTGAAAATGAAGGTAGGTCCTACTTCTCTCGATTCTTTCGGTTTCTTGATTGATCTGACCCTATCTCTCTCAAGGATCAAAGATCTATCTAGTGATTTGGACGTATGGTATGCTTCATCTAGAATATGTGGTGGATAATCTTTCCTAGAGAAATCATTTATAAGTACCATAGCTTGTTCCTCAAATTTACCAACAGTAGTACAGTTCCTACGGATTTGATAAAGCTGACTTTTTGGAACATTGTTCAACCACTTCCTTTTATGATTACTGGAATAAGGTATGAAGCTACAAACATCTACTGGTTTCCTATAAGTAGAAACAGATACACTGGGCTCTATTACTTCTAAAGAAATATAAAAAAAAATGAATGTGGCTATTGTGACGTGTGTGTGAAAGCAAGTCCATAAGTGTTAGTATTTAAATAATTAATGAAGTGTATAAAGAAGATTCATCACCCTCCCAAATGAAAAATAAATCATCTATATATCGGCAGAAGAGGACCAGATTCACAGCGAACTCCCCGCCCCAAATGAGCTCATCCTCAAGGCGGCCCATATAGAGGTTCGCGAAGCTCGGTACAAATCTGGTCCCCATCGCCGTGCTAAGAATTTGTAGGAAGTGACAGTGATTAAACAAAAAATGATTGTGCTGTAAAATAAACAAAATAGATGATGAAATAAATTCATGCTGTCTCACTGAGATCGCACCATCCAGACTCAAAAACCACTTCACTGCTTCTACTCCCTTAACGTGTGGAATGTTGGTGTACAATGCCTGTACATCACACGTGACGAATAAATAGTTGGATTTCCACATTTTACCTTCAACTAATTTAATGAATTGTGTGGTATCTCGGATGTGCGACCTAAGAGAGGCAGAATGCGGTTGTAAAAAGTGATCAATGTAAAAGGATAAATTAGATGTTAAACCCCCAATCCCAGAAATAATAGGACATCCTGGTGGTTGGTGAAGGGTTTTGTGAATTTATGGGAGGTGGTAGTAAATGGGTGTGACCGGGTGCAGAGGGTAGAGGAAAGTGTATTGTTCTTTGAATATAACCTCATTATCCAATGCAGAACCAAGAAGATGTTTGAGCTTTTTTTGAAATTGTAAAGTAGGATCAGAAGAGAGTTTCTAATAAAAAAAAGACTGGTCTAGTAACTGTCTGTTGGCCTCTTTGAGGTAAAACGTGGTGTCCTGAATGACAACACCCCCTCCCTTATCAGCCATCTTGATGGTAATGGAGGAATCATTGGTAAGATGATTTTAAGGGCTAAACGCTCCTGTGCAGTGAGATTAAGGGAACAAGGATGTGGTTTAATATCACATAGTGATTTGAACTGTTCCAAAGTTGTATAGTAGAATGTTTCAATGGCACTAGTTTTATGTTGTTTAGGAAAGAAGTTTGATTTAGCTCTAAATTTATGTTCCTGATGGGAAGATATATCAAAGAGGAGAATCTCTTCCTGGGGTGTGTTGGTAGCTAGGTCTGTGCTTTCAAGTAATAATTCATTCAAAGTTTTTAAACCTATTTTGTCACCCTCATCTAATGTAATAATGCTCCCATTGATATTGTTCTTATCCATTTTCTTAACAGCAAAGTGTCTCACTCTACACAAGCTGCGGACACACCTATTGAGTTCAAAGAACAATTCAAAATAATTAGGTGCTGAGGAGGGAGAGAAATTCAATCCCATCAAGAGTAAACATATTTCATCATCAGTCAATGTTTTTGAAGTGTGCTGATAATTTGATTGTTTACAGCAAACTCTACATGGATAATACGCACCCACGATTATTATTAATTGATACATGACAGGTGATTTTTCACAGGTGTCTAGTTAATGGGAAGGGGCATTTATAGCTACCAATGCTAAGACAATCTATTTTGCATTTTTGAAAAAGCTGCTGAATGCGGTGAAATGTATTAAGGACTCACAGAAATAGCGTCTATTACCCTGAAACCACACTATATTGCACCATACTGCTTGGATTTACCCTCCTATTTTGGATTTCATCTGCTCCATTTCGGCTCCCATTACAATTGGTTCTGCATCAAGCTCCATGGCACCTCCCAGTCACGGCTCTCTCTGATTACTCAGCCTGACGCTGCACCACGAGTCGGGAGAGGGAAACACTGCAGCTGGGAGACAGACAGCCACAGCGGTGACCTGGCTAGCAGGAGCAGCGATCCTACATACCCTAGATACGGTTGGTAATACATCAGTCATATATCATTCACCATACTATATGCCATCTATTGGAGCATCACCTTATGGGAAATAGTTTACATCGCTTTATGCATATTAGTGGTTTCAATCAAATATTGACCTGCTCTTGACTTTTTATCTTGGATACCATTTATCACCAACATTCTCTGGAGTGAGACATTTCTTCATTGAGTAGATACTGTTACAACTTTATATCTTTACTCACCTGCAGTTCATGTGGACGTTCAGCATACACTACTCATGACTTAGATTACAGCCTATATAGATTGTCTTGCTTTGTGCATGTGTTACCATTTTAATATTTATATTATACATTACCTATATTATATACATATATTTTTCATGATCATTAGTGCCGTTTTGTGTGTACAGCGCCTCTCCACCTATCTATTTTCCTGTACATTCCGGCACTTTTTGTGCTGCTTGGGAGTGGTGGCATTACTCCCAGGTGGTGGGCAGCTATTTACACAATTGGATATTTGTTTATTTGTTTACTGAGATATACTTCTTTCTGGTGCTTGGTTTTTCCCCTTTTTGATTTTTCAAACACAGCCTGTGTCATGGCAGTTAGGAGCTGATTGGCTGGTACCTTATCACCGTTCACTTTATCTCCTAACAAAGCCTAGTAAATAACTTGTTAAATTAAATAACTTGTGCTTCTTAGTTATGTGGTTGGGATTCTGTTTGTCCACTGGCAGCACCCAATTCTGGTTTAGCCTATCACATGGACTTAAATTATTTGATGTAGTCTTGGACCATCAACTCTTGGCACCCCTGCAAGTGCCCCACAGCATCCAGTTTGGGAACCACTGACTTACAGTACAAAACATTGCAAAACAAGGTATACACTATACATAAACAATGTTTCATATGCAGTCACAATACCCACGATAAAAGCACCAGCTGTTTAACTCAAAGGTTAGTTGCTATTGTGGGCAGTGGGCGGAGATGATGGTATAAGTAAGGGAGGGAAAAGCACATCAGGAAAGAGGGCAGCCGTGCTGGACTATCCAAAGGAGAGGGGCAGGCAGACAGTTTCATTTACAGATCTTGGACAGGGCGTGGCCAGAACCGCAGAATGGCTATAACCGGTTTATTTGTCAGATTTCAGAACATTTTCTTACCACTCTAATAAAGAGCCCCCTTATGCCCCTCTGTATGCTTTAGAGCCCATTCATGACCCTATATATGTGATCAGATCCCCTCAGCCCATTTATATGCCACGGAGCTCCTTCATGAGGCCCCTTTATATGCCTCAGATCCCCCTCCACCCCAGATACATTCTACTTACATGAACTAACATTCAATTCTGACCTAGATTCACAGAAATAAATAAATTAAAGCTCTACTTAGCGCATATGTGCTTATGCTGATGGTTTGGAGCAGAATGTGGATTAGCAGTAGAGTCTGCCAGCGCTTCAAGGAAATATGTTGTACCAAGGATGCCTAGTGCCCTATAGATTTAGCCCTTTGCATACTGGCAGAAGGGGGACAACACAAATGTCCTTTTGTTTTACTTTAGGATTGGGGAATCAGCGAAAACCTCATGTGGTACCACTGGGATGATACAAATGGCTGAAGACAGAGATGCACACTGTGCTGCCTAGATGACTCGAGCAGCACACAGCAGATGGAATGCGGACTGTGCCGCCTGGATGGAACAAATGGCAGAAGATTGATAGCAAACTGGACACAGGAACTCAACTCAATAACAAGAGACTGGCAATACTGGAAACACGAGTAAACGCTATCACCGGCCTGGAGTGAAGGGCTGGCTGGAATTTAACAAACACAGGGCCAAACCAGAGCAAGCCTCCCTAATGAGAGACTATTGAGCACCTGGGCTGTGCACACAGGAGAATTAATTAGTGTGCACCTGACACTGCACACAGACAGGCAGTAATTAGCGCAGAGCCACAGCAGCAACCAAGACTGGAACTGCAAACAATATGTTGCTACCACAGATCCAAACAGGAGGAAGGAGTTGACTTCAGCAAATGCTTGCTCAACGTTCACCCCGCACAGCATTGGCAGTGCAGCGGCTTCTGATAGTGAGAAAGTACAGGTAATATGCGGGATTGATGGTCATGGAGAAAGAATAGGTTGTGGGAGAATAAAATTGGTAATTAGGGGGTAAGGAAACACAGATGACAGGAGAGAAGTAGGCAAGACGTATAGTATGAGAGATGGGTTGAGAGAACGATGGATGGTGGGGAAATAAGGTGTAAATTGCATAAGAAGCAAATAGATATAGAAAGTGAGTATCGGAGAGGGAGGGTGAATAGTGGGACTTAGAGAGAGATGTGCACACCTTGCATCCTCTGTACACTCGAAAGTCACCACACTACAATTTATATGCTGCAGCTGTTTCCCTTTGGGATTGATACAGCTGTCAATCAGGAAAATGACTCATCTCTGGCCAGAATGCAATGTAGGAGGTGGGCTGTGGGGCAGGCTGGAGCAATAGAGAAGGCCAACCATTGACACACTGAAAGTGATTTCACCGACATTGCACAAGCGGATGGATTTTCTGGAGATCACCTGTCCAGGAATAAGCAGCTTCAGGACAGCCCTGCTGATTTCCATACTGTCTCCCAGACTGGTGGCAACCCTACAGACAGGAGTGACAAAGAGGATCAAAAATGGGGGGGACCACAACAGATATCTATTTAAACCCAAGTGATGCTTTTTGTGGCTTTAATAAATATGTCTCAAAGTTTTTTTACATTTATTAAAATTCTTTCAACTATTCAATTTACATTTCATCACATATTCAAAGTTGTCTCCTTGGCACCTCTCAGAGCTGCCATTTCTCTGTGCCATCTGCTTCCAGTATACATGTATATCTTCAAACTTTTTTTATGACTGCTTCTCATTGGAACATCCTCTCTCTGGAACTGTATCAAATTCCGCACCATCTGTCTTCAAATCTAAAATGAAATCCAATATTTATACTTGCTGGCACCGTTGTAATCGGTCGTGCTTGGCTGCCTCCTAATGCTCTTTCACCTTTGTCAAGCAATGTAACCCCTTTGCTGCTGTGGGTTTTCTCACCCCTGTACTAAATGCATTTTTTGACATTTGTACTTGTCATATTCCAACATTAATATCACTAATTTGTTTATGCAGAACTCTGAGAAATGAATTCTTGTTTTCTTTGGAAGACTTTGGGGCCTATTTATCAATTAATATTTGCAGGATATCCCACGAAAAACATGAAAACGTGAATATTAATATCCCCAATATATCTACGGGGGATATCTGCTGCGATCTTCCGGTTTTGTTCGTAAATGCAGGCCGTAAAATACTTTGCATTCCGGAACCCGACCATCTTGAAGGAAATCTTCTGTCCGTAGCAGGATGCTGCATTCCCGGGAAGGGGTCCAGCTGATAGATCTGTAATGGACTTTCAAATCTCTTAACTTTTGGTACGCTGCTATACTTACTTTATTGTGGATACATGTTTTTTTATATGTATTGTTTAGGTCAGTGGTTAATAAAAGATACATTATACCATATGGAGCATTTTTCTGTTTCATACCAGGCCATATCAGGGTAGCAGAATTGAAGATTCACCACCACTTTTGATTATTGGCAAACATACAAGACATATGGGTCTATTTACTAAGCAGTGTTAGGAGAAAGAGTGAAAAGTGATAAGGTGCCAGCCAATCAGCTCCCAACTGTCATTTTTCAAACACAGCCTGTGAGATGGCAGTTAGGAGCTGATTGGCTGGCACCTTATCACTTTTCACTTAGTAAATAAACCCCATATTCTTGTGAGTAGTGCAAATAATACCAACTAGCACAGTGTGGTTACCTTCTATACATGTTGTCCTCTCTCCATTTATTTTTCAAGTTCCAAAGGAGGGATTTGGAAATTTCAGATTCATTGTGGACTAATACTATAACCAGTGGGCTTAACCTAATTAGAGGTAGCGCACCCTAACACCGGAGCTCTTGTACATCAACCACTGATATTATGTTATGTGACTGAGATTGGTGATTGCTGCTTGGGAACAAAGCTGCACTCATTCTCTGCTGTGCTGGAGATATTTTATTTATTTAGAATCACTTTGCATGCTGGAGCTTGGCCCCAGTAATAGTAGCCATTGTAGCCTATAAGCTACACTCCACAAAACGTGCTGGCAGAGGGATCTGTAGGAGAACACAAATGTGTGGTAGCGCTGCGCCCCTCAGCAAATTAAAGTGCTTGCTAATGCTTGCTTCTGAAGTAATACACCTTTTAAAAATAGCAAAAAGCAGGATACCTAAAACAATCTGCACTTGAAAATAATTCATTTTTCTTCTTGATAATTTCTGCCATCTCAAAACACTATGACAGCCTAACAAATGCTACCATTTCTTAAAGTAGACAACCTTCCACAATTGGGCCTGATTCAGAGGTGGCCGCAATGCCAATGTTTGCGGAGTTGAGCGTTTTTGTTTGTACTTCACACGCACCAACTTTGACGGCGATCGCAATGAAGATTTGGATGCAAAGTGATGGACAGTCAGTGACCTTTTGTGGAGGTAATCTCTGTACAAATCCTGGTGGCTGTGACATTTGCATATTTTCACAGGACCGCTGCATAGTCGTAACCTCAGTCTCAACGGGATTTGCACGCACCTGTAAATGAGGCGAACACTCTTTTTATTTGACACAAAATGGAGCAGATCTAGGTTGAGATCACCTCCATCTGTACAAAGATCACAGGTGATCTCCAGACAATAGATGCTAAGGGGCCTAATCATTTCAAAGACGGGACTTCCCTCTTTTCAATGTGTATGACCACATGTGCAGGTGTCGTCATGGATGTTATAGGGTGCAGTCGGATCCCTCCCAGCACATCCTGCAACATGGGTATCACTTGACGCATGCGCAGAAGGACTTTTGGGTCCTAGACCCGGAAGTCCTTCTATTGCAAAGAACAGCTCTTACCGGGAGTTATTTTCAAGCATATGGCGGAAATAAACGCTGTTGCGCTTGCAATGAGTGGCGGGATGCATCACATTCAAAATGCAATGCATCGGGCATCCCGCCCTGGTAAGAGCTGTCCTGTCATAATCGTCCGGAAAGCAACAATTGATCAATTTGTCTCTGCTGAATGCTAAAATTTGCTATTTGCGACGCAGCAGCGGATGTGAGAAGCCGGCAGTGGGCGCCTCCTGCAGCATTTGCATATTTTAGCACAGCCGCTGGCTACAAGGACACAGCGACTGTGCTTCTCCGTCCATCTCAGGCCCCGTGTTTAAAGCACAGCAGAGATATGCTCATTATCCACAGACCACAAAGTAACATTGCCCTCTAGTGGCCACGTTGTCAAAAAAGTATAAAAGGTTTGCTTACAATAATCAAGCACTATTACCAAAGCACCTTCCAGTGCTGAAGTGCTGGTGTATAATAATTCATGGTGAGCAATACAGACATTAGTCATTCTTTTATTTATTACAGTATATTGCCTTAAGTACCACTTTAACAGAATCAGATATCAATATACAGCTTGGAATGGGAAATGCTGCTCAAGTGAGGCTGCTTAAGCAATTTTTCCCACTTTTAATATTGTGAAAGCACCGTCTGGAATGGGAACAGTTAGTACAAGTATTTGTGGTATGCTGTAGGTTAAGGGCAAGAATGAATTATAGCAACTACACAAACAGTGAGGAGATACAGCATGTGAAATGAGGTGTTTACTAAAACCTGGAGAACTGGCACTTCTACGCTAACCCATGGTAAATTGTGGCTGTCTGTGAAATGGATCAATCACAAACTGGCTGCCCAGACAATTTCGCATATTCCTTCAATACAAAACACCTTATAAATCAATGTACCTATCAAGGCATACTTACAGAAAAATAGTTTTAAATGTGTCAATGTAAAATATTCTTCATAAGTATTATTATTGAATAATATATAGATAACATTCACCTATCAAGTTGACCAGTTTGTCCGTTGATGCATACACATACTATGTATAAATGTGCCTCATCACTGCCATCTGCATACCAATATGATTTGTCATCTCAGATCTAGAATTTATGCAACTGATCCCTGCATACCGCTGTGACTGGTCAACTCGCATTTAGGAACTGATTCAGACCGCTCGCTAGGATGGGATCACTCATAGCTGGCCGATATTTGCAATCTGCACATGTGTATGTATCGCAATGCGCGTGCGCGAACCAGTGCAAAAGATCGGGAAGCGCTCGCTCGCCCAGCATAAACAGCCCAGCTGAATAAGTGACAGGAGAGGCAGTTTGTGGGTGGTAACAAGGGCAGGCCACTAGAAACGGGGGAGTGGAGGTACGAACGCAGGCGTGTCTGAGCATCTTAATGCCGTTTCAAAGGCGTGCATAAATAACAGGCACTATAAAACAAAGAGGTACCTGGTGCCAACAGTGGTGTATATGGACAAAGTGTCAAAATTTGCTGCACACCTATATGAGAGGCTTCACCAAGCTTCTCACAAAGAAAGATACAACCAAAAATGTATAAGGTGGCACTAAAGGACACAAAACATTCAAATAATAAAATATTCTATTTTAATCACGATATCACAGTAAATAAAATACAATATAAAATGACATTAGAACATATCCACATAAAAGAGGAAAGGCGATCCTCACTATGACTCAAATAATGTACTGAATAGGGACAGATTCCTATATACCAATACACTAATGTGTCCACATTCTAATAAATGTGTACAAGAAATAAAACAACAATGTATCACATAAAATGCTACAATACAATATTGCAGTAGTGCTAGTGCACAGATGCTTTGAAGTTCCAATGAAGTGGATTTAGAAATGCATTGTTCATATATTCAGTATATCAATGGAATTCCATATACTCACAGACCTGGGAAAAAAAGAGAAAAAAATATATATGATAAGAGGCACCTCTTTGTAGCTGATATTGAAGAAGTTTTGTAGCTGATATTGAAGAAGTAGGTGTGTTACTGTATCCGTGTAATCTGCTGAGCAGATACTTAGATAGCTATTAGGTATCAGTCCCAATGTGCTCCAGCAGTGTATCAAGTCGTAGGCACTGTGGAGCTCATTCAGAGTCAGTCGTGAGCGCTCACAACCGACTCGATGTTGCCCCACAGAGCATTAGCACGACGGAGCCGGCTCCGTCATGCGCATGCGTGAGACCCGGCTAACGACGGGCGCTCTTTCGCTAGGGGTCTCGTAGCAGATGGGGCGTGCTGTTGGTGTTGATAGACAGCTCGCCCCGTTTGCTGGTCGTGCCCAGCCAAACAGAGGCATTCCAGTTGGAACGCTTGCCGTTTGGGGGTGGCCCCACTGACATCATTGCTGATGTCAGTGGGGAACTTCCTGCTCAAACAGAGCAGGAAGCTCCCTGGGGCTTACGAGTGCCAAGACCCTAGGGTCTGGTCATAATCCCCGATGGTCGCGATGGTCTTGACCATCGTGACCATCACCCATGTTAACCCACAGCTTAACGATCGACAAGGAGGAGGCCATTCAGGATGCAAGCGGCCGCCCTGATTCAGAGCGACCGCTTGCATCTAACGACCTTCTGAATGATGCCCAGTATGTTCAGCACTGGCTCTGTGTTGTAAAGTACAGTAAGCTCCAATAATCTGTACATCTGTAACAGATGTAGAAGTAAAATCCGTGGCAAAGCTTACTCACAGTCAAATGTGGGACGAAGGCACAATAACCATCGCAGGTCGACTCTGTCTCCACCCCTCGGCGCAGGGATGTGCCGCCTCCAATGCAGCCATGCACAGCAGACAGCGCCCAGGTGGAATATGGCACGAGCTGAGACAGTCCCAAAGAAGTAGCACCTCTGTGTCCTTGGGGTAAATGCCCAGCGTATAGCACAGAACAAATGGTTTCCCAGGTTTGTAGAGTAGGCTTAACAGGCTCCTTCTGTATCCTTCAACATGTTTCTCCTCACTGGGAGGCTTTTTCAAAAAGGTACCTGGTTGTATTTCACATTGAAGTGATCGCAGTGCTTGCGGCAAGGTCAACCTCAAGTTCTGCGAGCACATCCGATGGTGCTCGATGTACCAATGTTTTCATGCACTTCCAGGAGATGACATGCGCAAGTGGGCATCTTAGGAATGGCTGGTGGGTGTCTGCATACACAAAGTGATCACACGCCAAGACATAGTGGGTTTCCTAATGCCTTGCCGTATGATTGTCTGCCTTGCTGGGCGTGCATTAGATTTGCATACGCTGGGAGCGAGCAAATGCATCTAGTGAGCGGGTCTGAATGAGCTCCTTAGACCCTAAACCAGTGATTCCCAACCTCAGTCCTCCAGGTTCACTAATAGTCCTGGTTTTAGTGTTATCCATGATTGTGCACAGATGGTTAAATCAAAATAACTGAGATACTAATTAAGTCACTTGTGCTCAAGTATGGCTATCACCAAAACCTTGACTGTTAGCGTGCCTTGAGTACCGTGGTTGGGAACCTCTGCTCTAAACCAATGCCACATACATGGCTGCTCATCTCATATCTAAAAACTGTACCACATGCATCCACAGACAGAAGGGACTAATCGTCTGACGATGAAAGCTGTGCCACTGACACCTGCATACCAATGTGATGGGTGTTCTAAGATCTTGAAAAGATGTTTTTTTATTTCACTTGCACAGCACAGAGGTACAATGGTATGCACAGCTTCTGATCAGGGTCCTATCTGTGAGGTGTTTGTATGTTTTCCCCAAGCAGTTACAGTTTCCTCCCACAATCCAAAAATATACAGGTAGGATAATTGGCTGCTGCCTATAATGGACTTGTGCGTGTGTGTAGAGAATTTACCCTGCTAGCTCCAATGGGGCAGGGACTGCTGTGAATCATAAATATCTGTACAGCAATGTGTAATATGGTAGTGCTATGTAAGTAAATGATAATAATAATCCACCACATACCAATTTGCCTTGCCATCTTACAGAAGGTACACCACTGCCACATGCACACCAGTGTCATGTAAGAATTTATGCCAGGGCCATCATCATGCATACGTGACTCTTTATATCACATCAATAAGCTACACCACCACTGCCATCCACATCCAAATGCAACTGATAATCAAAAATCTAGAAAGGATGCTACTAGCACTTGCATACTGATATGTGTATATGAAACCTAGTTATTATTGGACCCCCAGATAATTAAGTATCCAGCTCGCTGTGAATTGCAGTAGGGCACAGGTTCCCTAAAGCTGGCCACACATCTAAAGATTATCTGTCCAACCATCTAACTAGTTGATTGGTTGGAATGAAAATCTGGTAAGGTATGAAAGCAAATGACAATCAGCAATTTGCTCCCAAACGCCGGAAAATGGAAAAAAACTGTTGATTGAACAAATAGTTTATATCATACATTTAACAAACTTGTCTGACGACCATTTTCATCTGTTTTCTGGCATTTAGGAGCAAGTTACTGATCATCAGTTATTCCCATATGTTACCAGATTTTCATTCCAACCAATCAACTAGTAGGATGTAAGTTGGTCTAGTGCACAGGTTCTCAAACTCGGTCCTCGGGACCCCAAACGGTGCATGTTTTGCAGGTCTCCTGACAGAATCACAAGTGAAATTAGCTCCACCTGTGGATCTTTTAAAATGTGTCAGTGAGTAATGAACACACCTGTGCACCTGCTGGGTGACCTGGAAAACGTGACCTGTGTGGGGTCCTGAGGACCGAGTTTGAGAACCACTGGTCTAGTGTGTGGCCAGCTTAACTCAGTCCTCAGGACCCCAAACAGTGCATGTTTTGCAGGTCTCCTGACAGAATCACAATTGAAATAATTAGTTTCACCTGTGGATATTTTGAAATGTGTCAGTGAGTAATGAGTACACCTGTGCACCTGCTGGGTGACCTGGAAAACATGAACTGTGTGGGGTCCTGAGGACCGAGTTTGAGAACCACTGCAGTAATGGATACTTAACTACCAGAGCAATTCAGCATTTTTCCGGTGCAGGGAAAAGCAGCTGTCCCTGCAATACATAACCCTGCCTTAATAATGTTTGGGCCCATGTGTGTAACAGCCCGTTTAATGGCAATGAACAGACCCCTATGTATCTTACATCTAGAAGCTATGCAAGTGTAACTGGACTCTTGAAATGTAGAACCCATGAAACAGACACCAATATATCATATGTGGGTGATTATCTCAGTATAAGAAGCTACTTTAATTTGCATACATCTAAAAGCTAAGCCATTGCCACATGCATACCAATGTGTTTTGTCATCTGAAATATGGAACCTATGGCACTGCCATCTACGTATATATGTAACTGGTCATCTCATATTAAAAAGTTATGCCAAATATGTAAAATAATATATCTAGAAGGTTCAGCACTGACACCTGCATACTAATGTGTCTGGTCATCCCAAATCTAGAAGCTATAATACAGTTATCTACATTCAAAATATAAGTGTGACTGGTCATCTCATCTTTAATAGCTATGCTACTGACACTTATGTACCAATGTAAAGGAACACGTCACATCTACAAGCTGCCACTTGCATACCAATGTTACTAGTAAACTCACTACTACAAGCTGCACATCTGGTACCTGCATACAAGTGTGACTGGTTATCTCACATCTAGAACATATATGTGTACATATTTCACATTTGTAAGCTATGTATATACACCTGCATCATACTTACCTTCCTTTGCAAAAGCATTTCAGGGAGATTGTGAAAGCTGCACCTATGAGCGCAGTGGTAAAGTGGGCGTGTACTGTACATCTGAGAGGTGTGTCATAAAATTGATTTACATCCAAACTAGGGATGTGCAGGCTCGGTTCTACTCGGTTCCGTTCGTTTTTTTTTTACCGAATCTTATTGGGTTTCAGCTGTCACGAGTTTTGGATAGCCAATAAGATTCGGTAAAAAAAAACGAACGGAACCGAGTAGAACCGAGCCTGCACATCCCTAATCCAAACATAAATGAGCCCCAAAGGCGTCAGTAAGATCTACTTGTTGATGAAAACACACTGATACTTTTCAGAAAATGCATGTAGCCATAGGGATCAATGTGTCTTATTATAACCAATGCATGGAAATCATACTAATGATCCCATTTGAATATATATATATATATATATATAATTAATGTGTTTTTCTATATATATAACAGCTGCTTAATGGGGGTAAAAATCAGGGAGATTGCTAGACTCTTCAGGGAGACAGGGAGGTTGCTATTATATCTGGGAGTCTCCCTGACAATGAGGGAGAGTTGGCAAGTATGACCTGTATGCTAATGGGCCTGTCTGGTAATCTCTCCTGTAGATCTTATGCTGCTGATACCAGGTCACCTCCAAGCTAGAATCTATATAGCTGAAAGAAACGTGCTCATCAAAGTGAACAGTTATGCCAGATATGGGAGCAACTGCCATCTATATGCATAACTGCCACCACAAAGGCCAGGAGTATAGGTGTAGCAGTACAGGGACTCTGCTCACAGTGTATTTAAGAGTATTTAGGTTTTTATTTTGCATATTATTATTAATTCTTATATTATTCACACATTCTATATAATTCCCTTTTATTATATATTTAATGTAACTCTAATGCATTGGGAGTTGGTACCATAAAAGCTGGGGCCACACGTGAGTAGGGGCACAAAGTAGCAGCAAATAGGTGAATCCAGGCCTTCATACAAATGTGATATGTTATCACACATCTAAAAACTATGTTATTGCTACCTACATGTTTACCGGACTGGCAGAGCCATAACTAGACTTTTTTGGTGCCCTGTGCCAGAAAGAGCATTGGCACCCCTCTCATTTTTCAAAGGGACATAATGCACCCAAAAAAGGGCCATTGCTTCATGGGGAAGGGCCAGGGAAGATATATGAGAGGCCAGGAGATGCTGAGGATTAAATAAGAGGAAGCTACAAGCAAGAATGATAATAAACAGAAATTTGACAGGCCCAAACAGCTCCCCCTGACCTGTGGTGCCCTGTGCGATGGCACCGGCCGCACTACCCTCTACGGCCCTGGGGACTGATTACCTCTAGCTTTGCCACTGACACCTGCATGTAAATATCATAATAGTATCAATTGGTAACCACAGCTGATTTTTTATTGATTATTCTTAAAAAAAAGTACAGTTATGGATTTGCTCAGACAAGCAGTAGTGTCCTCCCCAAATACCCTAATCTCAATCAATTTCTTGTTAGACACTCATCAACTGCTTATCTAAATGGATTCTAAATCACACACCAATAACGTTTTAGTTATATAACTGTGGTTGTGACCTTATGAAGAAATAGGAGCAGAAACATCCACTTAAATCGATTCAAATATTAAGTCTAAATCAGAGATGGAAGCAGTAGCACAGCCGGTGTGTCTTTGCACACAGTGTCCGTGATACAATATTCAAAAGCAGCAGGAGGTGTCGTAAGTAAAAAAACGTCCACTGCCGCCTTCTCTGATCCGATGCTGTGTCGGAAGACGCAGCCTTGGGATCAGCTGCGTGTCTATCAGACATCTGAGTAACCCTAAGAAGTGCATCCTGCAGGACAGACCTGCTGTAAGAGCCACGGCGAGTCCTAGTGTCCTTCGGTTCAGGGAAATAAGAGGGAGGCAGCGCAGAGTGCTGCTGATCTCCTTCCAACACCCTTCCTCGCTCAAAGCTCACCTGTTACAGAAACACACAATTCCTGACATGTTATTAAGGATAACAGCAGGTACAGGATGAGAGCAATATATGCAGGGGTTAACACACAGTGGTATCTTGTAGTATTACAGTAGTGGGTTGCATCTGGATCAGGCCCTATGTATTCAAATATCATGGATCAAGCTATGTAATAACTTTATCTACAGGACTTAATTGTAGTTGGAATAGTTCTATTTTGATAGAGTAACACCAGATATGTCTATGTGTTACGTGAATGGTTATATGTGTGGAATCCCAGCAGACTGTGACCCTGCAATCCCTTAAAGAACACATGTGAAGGTTAAGTAACTCTAGATCTCAGTTAATCTCATGTAATCTTCTATTACTAAATGAGCGTATACCACTCTAGCTCCCTGTCTCAGAATGACACTCGCGTGGCTTAAACGATGAAGTGTCAAAATTGGTTGACTTCCTCCTAATCGCATAAAAACATGTTTCTGTTCATTTACTTTTATCTTTTAGTACAGACTCTTGGGAAACTTGAAGCTTTTTGCCCGTCACAATGCACTTGTATTTTCCACGGGAGAAGTGACGGCACTGGGGCAAGGTAGGTGCTTTCTGGATACTTAAACACAGATAATGCAGACATACAGTATACTGCACATAAAGGATTGCACTGTGTATGTCCTAGGGCAGTTATATAGAATATAAGCCTTACATGTTTAGTTCACAATTTTATGCAAGTATAATGAAAAGTTCCTAGGGTAGTTATTTTCTGTAGTGTCTAACATTTTTGTATATCACCCAAGTGATGCTAATACAATACATGTACTGTAAGAAATTCTAACTAAGAACTGTAAATAGTGTCACCTGCATAAAGCACTCTGGCAACTAATACAGCCTTATAAATAACAGCTATAGGGCCTGATTCAGAGCCGTTCGCTATTTGCGGTCGTTCGTTCAAAAACAAGGGGTGGCTATTCAAATGATCCGTTCGCAAATTGCAGTCTGTTCACACCTCTAAGTCTGAACGAGCGAGCAAAACATACGCTCGTTTATTTGTTAAAAACGCCCCCTGGCCGCTCGCACCATACGTCATGTCCGCTATTTATTAGATTAATCGAGTACATCGACCAGCGTATGAACTGCTCGCTATTCTTGTGGTTGGTTTTTGCTACCACAATCTTGCGAGCAGTTCTGGCTATAAAATAACCCAGTGACGTGGTCAATGACGCTGCTGTATTAATTATGCACACCCATAAAACGCCCGTTTTGACCTTTAAGCACGCCTGCGTTCGGATCTCCACCACCCATTTTCAAGCACCTTCCCCTGTTACCTCCCACATACGCCTCATTCTGTCACTCAAAATAGCAGGCATTCGCTATATTGCGAGCAGATGAATTTCGGCCGCACTGACTGGTTCGCGCATGCGTATAACGATCCGTACGCATGCGCAGATGTGCGAACATCGCTCGGAACGAGCGTACTGCCGCTAGCGAGTGGCTCTGAATGAGGGCCATAGTGGCTTGCAGGATATACATCCACAGAGCTGTGGGGTGGCTGTTGGTGGAGCTCAGGAATCCAGAACACCCCCATGCAAACTAGCACACAAGCAAAGGATGATCAAAATAATGCAAGTTGACAAACAGACATTATTCATCGATATTGATGAGCAAAATTTTCAAATCTGTTCGCCAGAATATTCACCTTATTCCACTTTTCTCCAGCAGCATTTGGCACATAAAGTTCTAGCAATTTTGTTCCACCCATATTTTTTTTTAACTATATAGGATTCCTAATTTACAAATATAGAACCTAATTCAGAGATGTACGTAACCCGATGTTTGTTCATGTCTCCGATGTTTTTAGCTCTGCCCACGTGCTAGTGCAGACCTGGGGTTGCAATGTCGCTCGCAGTGCCCCAAACGCCGACATGCTGCTGACATTTGGGGCGGCAACTAGGAATGTTCCAGAAAAACAGGACGTGTTGGCCCAGTTGTCTGGGCATGCCGAAAAACAGTGGCTGCGTCCTTCGACATAGCTTCATTGGCCCAAGTAGTGTGATTTTCTTGGACATATTGAGTAACCTAAAGGTTTTGCTTTGATGTCTGATGGTCATGCAGTTGATCCGGTGGATGCAACAGCGGATGTGAGAAGCCAACAGAGGGCGTATTTTTACTTAAGACGCCTCCTACGGCTTTTGCATATTGTAGCCACTGTGTTCAAAGACGCTGCGGCTGTGCTTCTGCGTCCATCTCCGAATCAGGCGCATAGTGCAGGATGCCATTCCATTAGATGATGAAACAAGAGTTAAACTCAAATATGGTATCTCTGGAACTTCACATTTCTGAGAAATCACCTTTTCTGCAGCAAAATTAAACTTGTACAAAAATCTCCCACAACTTCCCTGATCTCTGTTTCCAGAGTTGTAAAATACTCTCCATAGTCTCTTTGCTGCTGAGGTCATCTGAATGTCCTTAGATTGGAGCAAACATTTTGTTGCTATCATATCAATTTGGATAGGCCTTGCTGGAAAAATACACATTTCTGTTATAAAATGTAATTTTTGCACAAAAAATGAAATAACAAGTGTAAAATAGTCTTCTGTGATACATTTTAATGTTCTAACACCAGACAGACAAATATATTTATTAAACAAAAATGATGCAGCAATATAGATAAAAATAAGAATGTAGTACAGAAGACTGAAATAAGGCCCTCATTCAGAGCCGGACGCTCTGACCAGAGCGCTCGCTCTGAATGAGGGCCGTCCTCCATAAAAATGGAGCGTCCTCCTGGACGCTCGTATAGCTGTGGGTCACCACCCACAGCACATACGAGCGTGCAGGATGATGGTCGCGATGGTCTTGACCTAGTGATGTCAGTGGGGCCGGCTTCTGACGGTAGGCGTTCCCTTGGGAATGCCTCCGTCTGGCAGGCACGCCCCCGGCATGCCCACCAAAGGGGGCGTGCTGTCAATCAACATCGACAGCACGCCCCCTTTGACCAGACACAACGAGCGAAGGAAAGTCCTTCGCTCGTCGTGTCTGGCGCATGCGCATGACGGAGCTCCCTCCGTCGTGTGCATGCGCAGTGCACACCATCGACCCACTTGCGAGCAGACAGACGCTTGCGAGTGGGTCTGAATGAGGCCCTAAGTTCACTAATATGAAATAAAATAGCAAACAATAAGACATATATTGCTCCTAGTAAATGAAAAATATGAATGGTTTCCTAATAAAATTAATGGCTGCTTTTTCAGGAATACTGGTTCAGCTCACAAAATGGAGCCTCTACTGACTTTAGGAATCAGATGTAATTTAACCATCTCCCCAGTTTTGTAGTTTTGAAACCTCATGTACCTAATAAAGATATCTTTATTTATTACCCCAGAACTGTCCTTTGCAATGATCCTGACATGTTTGACATTCCTATCAACGTTCCAGTTGACACTGTGAAGCTTCGAGTAGAAAAGACAGTCATTCGGAGAATTCCCACTGAAGCCTTTTATTACCTGGTAGATCTGAAATACCTTTGGGTCACCTACAACAGTATTACTAGCATTGACTCAAGCAGCTTCTACAATCTCAAACAGTTGCATGAATTACGCCTGGATGGAAACATGATAGCTATTTTTCCATGGGAATCTTTATTAGAGATGCCTCGATTGCGCACCTTGGACCTTCATAACAACAAGATAGCAAGTATCCCAGCTGAGGCTGCACGTTACCTAAAAAACATTACCTACCTAGATGTGTCCAGCAATAAGCTCACCTCTCTGCCTTCAGACCTGTTGGACATCTGGCCTCCATTCTCAGAACCAGCATCCAGGAGTACAGAAATACTTCCCCTGCGAGTTATACTGGGTAAGTTTGGGAAATCCCCCCCATAAATTACATAATGAATTTCTAATTGAAAGTTTAGAGGGTTAATTTAAAAAAATGTCATGGTTTAAAATTTTCTGTTGACCAAACACATTGCGATTTTGCCTCCAATTCTTGTGTAACAGTCAATAAGGATATAAGTGTCAACATAAACACCATCATTATTTGGCATGTTGGAAAATGTTCTGTGTGCATGCAGTATTATCATTGTCCCTAATAATTACGTGATTCGACCAAGTTCCGGCCAGGTAGGACTATGATCCTGTTACTTGGCTCTTATGCATATTGTAGCAGCAGGATTGTTTGTGGCTAACTGTAGACTTTGTAGAACAACCACAAGTTATAATAAATAACTAACACTTATTTTCTACAAAACACTTATCTTTATTCATTATTAATATCTAAGACTTACCTGAATAATATTTCAAGTGCTAAAACAGCTTATGAAACCCCAGCTTTTTTGTATAAAATATTATATCCGCACAGAAAGCTACTATATGAAGTCATGGGCAAAATGCAGGGGAGATTCCAGTTGCCCCCCTCCATTGACCCCCTCCATGGCCATTGGGTCGAATCATGACCATAAGAGCAATAGTATATAATAAAAATTTTTTTAAAACAGATCTTGATTTTATTATGTAAATTTTCCTTAACATTACAGTGTGGATTGTAAACTATTGTAAATTTTGCAATAGTCGTTGCTGCACCTGGTAATGGGTGGGTCTCTGAGGTAAAAGTCTGGGAGAATGTTGATTTAAACTATCACAAATTAATACATTGCACACATCTAAATATGTACATACCCAGTGTGTGAAATATTGATTGTGAATAGTTGGTATTGTATGAGGTGAGACTGCACATTCACCAGCATAAAAAACATTTTGTGGATGGTAGTTTGCGATGTTATTTAGTAATATACTGTAATCATTACATGTTATTTCTGCCACAAGATCCATGATAAAAGTAAATTAAAATGTATTCCTCTAATGTATCTATTATTCCTGAATCTAGAAGACAACGCAGTCACAATAACATCAAACCAACTAATGGCCAACATAGGACCTGTATGTTAGGCTGCAGAGCCAGATTAAGAAGGGCACATCCCCTGGGCTGCTCTCTTTCAAGGGGCCCCCTGGACTATTCATTTACAGCTGCAGAGCTGTAAGCAGGTCAGAGAGGGAGGGACAGCTGAGTCATACTTGCCCACTCTCCTGGAAGTCACGGCAGACCCACAAATTTGGGAGAGAGTCTCTCGGCTTCCGGTAAAGAGGGCAAATCCCTCACATCTTGCCGAACGACCATGAAGTGGGTGGGATGCAGGTGATGATGACGCAAATCTCTATGAATAGACATTACTGAAGGCAAACAATCACAGTGGGCAGGGCAGCGAAGACACAATTTGCAATTTTCCGACCAATTCCACCCACACAAATACTGGAACACAGGCAAACCATGAAGGGGGCTGGGGGCACAATGACACTTATTGCGGTGCTCCACCTCCACTCTACCCTCTTGCCACTTTCTCTCTCAGGCTCAGACTTACCAGTGGTCTGAGTAGGGGAATGGGCTACACAGCACAGTACTGTACTGCCTCTGCATTCATGGAATATAACAGAGGGTGGAGCTGGTACAAAGTGACAGTAATGCGAGGATGGCGGGTGTGGGCACTATATTGTGTGCCCCAGACTGTGTTTCTATGTGATCATGTATGTGTGTCAGACCCTCTTGGTATGTCATCCTGTTCACGTCTGTGTGACTCTGTGTATATCTGTATAAGCAGACCAATGTGTAAATATGCGTCCAGTGCCAGTGCTTTGATCTTCAGCCACTCCCCCGGATTTCCAGACTTGCTCCAATGCTCCACAGAGCAGGCGACCTGGATAATGGAATGGTGCCCACATCTAAAATTCTTGCGGCTTACTATGATCCCTGCCCCTGTATATGTGAGTAGTATTACATAAACTACGCTATGTATGAGGCAGACTGTTGCTTGTTATGTGCTAATTATACCTCCAATATCCGCTGGCCACGCTCTGAAACATTGGAACCGCCCTCTAGAAATCCTAGGTTTGTCCCTGGAAATGTGATTATCAAAAGTATTGACCTCAATTTCTATTTTATTTTCTCTCTATAAATTCAGCTATTATATAAATGAATTGGGTACTAGGAAATTTAGTCTATATAAAACTCACTATACATAAAGAAAATAAAGTAGGGACTACCCTTTGTTGGTGCACTTTACTAATAGGTAAATTGTTGATTATAAAATATAACTAGATTAAATTAATATAAGATTTTTAAGTTAAAAATGTTACTGAAAATGAAGATTTCTGCTAGCGATCTAATCAAATTATAGAATTGTTTTATAAATAAAAAAGGAAATGAGTATAGATAAAATAAAGGTACCATTTGCTGCAAGATTGTTGAATTCATTATTAATGAATGTTGATGCTATTGATACAGTATCATTGAACTGCTCTTAATTCTTGATTAGTCCCTCCTTAGTATTGTAGGGGACATTGCCCTATGTTTATAAAATAATTTATGTATATTGTTAGATGGATTATTAGAATAAGTAAACTTGAAGTATTATTAGAATAACTATTTGGCATATGACTTATATTGTTTTGCTCAGGTAGTTAACAGCGCAATAAAATAATATTTATTTCTTATACAATTGTCCATTTTTATGCAGGACAGTTCCATTTGGTAGGTAGTCATTTAATTTGGGAGTGACTGGGCTAGCTGGGATCTGTTTATGTTATGTTTGAGAACCCCTTAGAATTCCATCCTGAATTGCTGTTTGACAGAGAATCATCCCAAAAGCCACTGCTTCTGCAATTGTTGCAGTAAATACAGTGCTCCAACAACACTTCTTGTGTCATGAGTGTTGATTGGACAACTGCGAAAGCATCAAAGCTGTAAAGGTCACTAGAGCAAAAGCCTTAGCACAAATCCTCTTAGAAACGCTACATTTATGCAAGCATGACTCATTTTACAAGGAACCAATGGATTAGGGGATGAAGACGGCAGAATTCTGAGGCTATATTTGTACTGGACAGAGGGAGCAGTTGGGTACATAATGGTTCCATGGTAAGTATGGGTTAAGAAAATAGTGCACCTAGCATTTTTATGGTTTAAAAAAAAACTGTTAATTTTCCTGAGAATCTGCTACATCAACAAGTGGCTTTTGTCACAAACCGTGCTAGAGACCTCTGCCTCAGACCCCTGCATCTTCCCATGTGCCTATGCCATCGCGGCCCACGGTGCCGCCGGTCTGCTGCCCGCGTGATTTTCGATGCTGGGCCTCCACTTGAGAATCATCTGCAACATCCCCGCTGTTGCCTGTGTTCCTCTGTCGCAGATCCATGTGCGCACGGCGCGCCAGTGCACAAGTCTTCCGGACCATGGACGCGGCCATCCTGGTCCAAGTCAGGTGATACTCATGCATCCAGTCACCAGCAGTCTCAAGTTGCCTCAGCCTATCTGCCTCAGCCTGCTGGTATAAAAGACCTCCCTGTACCATGCTGGTTGCCAGTGCAACACTGTCCATTGCTGCTGCATGACTTATGTTCCTGAGGTCCCTGTGTGAAACCTATGCTTCTCCATTCAGGAGTCAAGTTCCAAGTTATTCAAGTTCAATCCACATTACTCCAGTCCGGACACAAATTCCAAGTTCTGCAAGTTCAATCCATGTTACTCCAGTCCGGATACAAATTCCAAGTTCTTCAAGTTCAATCCATGTTACTCCAGTCCGGATACAAATTCCAAGTTCTTCAAGTTCTATTTTCATATTGCATCATCTCTGCACAGAGGACTATAGTATAACATCTTATTTCATAGTCTTCTCTATTGCTGTATGAGCAGAAACTATATTAAACCATCTACATTTAAACCACCTCTTGATTCAGGTGTCTCTGACTCACACAACAGTTCGGGTACACAACCCCAAGTTCCCCAGGCTGCGACAGCTTTATGGATTGTTTCTGAAGATACATTATGCACTAACATGCATGAAGAAACTTTGAAGGTTTGCTGATTTTGAGGTCTGTAAATGACTGATTACGTGTTGGGAAATCAAATTCTCTCTCTCCTTTTTAAGTATAAAAATTGATTAATATAGAGGCAGTGGTAATATGAGACTCTGAGGAACCTGTAATGTTCTGTTCATAGAGTTACACTGATCAACAAATTATTTCTTGTTTAGTTTAACTTTATAATATCTAGAATACATTGCACTGGATATTAGTTATTCAAGGAACAGGGCAGATTACATATATTATTTATCTTAAGCACAATCATTAGGTACTGTAAATGCTATACGTATTACAGTTCCTGTTTGGTTATACAGTTGCAGTAATAACAAATTATATGGTGACCAGGTCATTAATTTTTATTTAAAAAATTGTTCAAATGAGTAATGGAGACATTTCTGAAAGGACACAGTGGCTGTGTTGCAGAGTTAAGCGCTACTCGCCCACTGATGTTACTGTATTCTTGGTTACCTACCTTTCATCATCATCATGTACTTTCCCCAACCCATACTAAAAGAAGCACCTGTCACGACCGGCTCCGGAGAATACCTCTGATGAGGTCAGGAACTGAGGGGTTTCGGATACTGAATGAGAATGGGGGAGGATGACAGACTATGTCTCTCAATTGTGGTCAAATCCAGGTTTGGCAAGACCTGCCCAGAGGCGCGGAGTCTAACCCACGGTGGTTTTCTCCAGTGACCCCCCCAAGCGGGATATGGTTTTCGCCGCACCAGGTGAGCAGATCGCGGCCCTCTGGACAGGTACCTGGGAGAGACGGACAACTATAACTATATAACTGACACAGGGAACTCTGGGAAGCAACACGGAGGAATGGATTGCACTGAAACACAGTAACAAGATGCCACTTGAGGGTGCACTGGAAGAGTAGACAGGGCTAGTGTAGAATGTAGGGCTGAAATAGACAAGGATGGTTATATCGGACACAAGGTGCGGCTCTGGACACACTGACAGAAGTTTGGAGGTTAATACACAGGGATATGTTTTGTACACTAAGGGGTAGCTTCGGACACACTGGCAAATGACTTGAGATTTGTCACCGGAATGTGTATTGGTACACTAAGGTGTGGCTCCGGACACACTGACAGATGAACTGGAGGTTTGTACACCATGGAGAGAATAGTACACTAAAGTTCAGCTCCGGATGCACTGGCAGATGAACTGGAGACTTGTACACAGTAGTGAGTAACGTGAGGCACACAAGTAGACTTGCACAGGATGCAGGGACTTGAGTTCATAAAGGTGTGACTGGAGACAAACAGAAAGCCAGGAACTTGTAACTTGTATGGAACACAGGAATGGTATGCATAGTGGGGAGTAAAGTGAGGCACACAGGTTTAGACTTGCAGTGAACACAGGGTAGAATGCAGGAAATCACAGGTAACCAGGAACAGCGAGGGAAACAATACAGCCTCTGGAACACGAGCCGTTTGTCACCAGAAATGACTATGTACTGTCATGTGGTGATGTTGAACAGCAACTTCCTGACGTTCTGGGGGCGGATTTATACCCAGGGGTAGCAGATTATTGGAGCACAGCGTCAGCTGACGAGATCATGCTACCATTGGTTAGGAGGACTGTCACCTGAGAGGAACTGTCATGGCGGCGCCCATGATGGGAACTCTGATCCCCAAAACACACAGCCGACCATGGAAGTCTGCAAAAGCACCTAAGGCAGAATACTCAGCATCTCACCCGTCACTGCACCAGATGTCTGACCACAAGAAAGTCAGGGGAAGCCGGCACGGAGGTGAGAGATAGCCGATCCTGGGCTGAACCCTGACAGCACCCAAATACAGCCAAAGTCATGCTTTCCCCCAATTCTGCATAGCCTATGTGAGCCGCCGCTACTGCTTCTACACAGTTGTGATCACTAGTGTGATCACAGCTGTACTGGAGCCGCAGCGAGAGGGTGTCCCACTGGCAGCCCGGATACATAGCAGCAGCGGTGGCTACCAGAGCCGCCGCTTCTGCTTCTACTACACAGTGATCAACTAGTGATCACTGTATTTCCGGAGCCACAGAGGTAGGGTCTCCCGCTGGCGGCCCGGATACATAGCAGCAGCGGAGGCTACCAGAGCCAGCGCTACTGCTTCTAAACAGAAGTGATCACTAGTGTGATCACAGCTGTTCTGGAGCCACAGCGGGAGGGCGTCCCCGCTCTGGCGGCCCAGATACATAGCAGCAGCGGCTGCTACCAAAGCCGCTGCTGCTACTTCTCACTGAAGGGGGTGGGGCCGGCTGCCCTATCACTGCTGGCCACAGTGATTGGGTCACAGCAGCAGCTGGAGCTACATGAGCCCTGTCTGCTTCCTCTATTGAAGTGCGCCGGGAGGGGGGTGCCGACGGTGCCCGATCACTGTGGCCAGCAGTGATCGGGAAACAAAGGAGGTGGAGCTGCGGGAGTAGAGGGACCAGAAGGTCCCTCTGATATAGGCGGCTGCGGGAAGATTAACTTCCCGTAGCCGCCTAGTGGCTATTTCTGACTGGTCGTATCAGATATGACCATGTCAGGGAAAGCCCAGTCTGGTATGGTCGTATCTGATACGACCGTGCCAGGCAAGTGGTTAAAGGAGATGAAGTGGGGGACGGGCCCAAGCTGCTGGCAGTAAAAGCCCATTGAAAAAAGCAGAATCGGCACCTATACAAGTGCCTCTGACAGGGACGTGCATTCAGCCACATGAAAGCACGCCCCTGTCTGTCAGGCAGATGTGATTGGACAGTGGATCCATCACTGGATTTGCTGTCCAGTGATGGAACAGCTGTCATCCCTGGGTGGCTAGTGGGCATATGCTCCGGGGACACAGCGGTGGTGTGGGCGTGGCATGGCGGCAGGCCTGGATCTGAGAGGATCCAGTCCCTGCCAGGCGCCATTCTGCTGAGTTCGGCAGCAGTTCCAATTTCAAAAATGGTGCCTCAGCTTAATATTTGAAATTCAAGATGGCCACCACGAGCTAATCACATCTCACCACATCATCACCCTATCCCCTCTGACTAGCTTATATAAGCCAGCATGAGGCAGCGGGGAAGGAGCGTGCAAGAGCTCCCGAAGACAGTAGATGCTGGAAGTCCTAGGAGGCGATGGTCATGCAAAAGAGCTTAAAGGCCACCGCCCCCCCAGGTGAAGACGCCAGAAGCCTTGGGAAGGCGGCGGCAATGTAAAAGAACTTAAAGGCCACCACCCCACAGGTGAAGATGCCGGAAGCCCTGGGGAGGTGGCGGCCATGTAAAAGAGCTTAAAGGCTGTTGCCCCAGGTGAAAATGCTGTATGATAAACTTTTATTAAAACATTAAGTGTATTGTATCTATTTTGATATTTTCTTTACAGGTGGACTACAGGTGCCAGCGGGCCCTTAATGTCCGGGCTTGTAGGCACTTGTGGTTCTAGAAGTGCTGGCATGCTGTGGCAGGCTTGCTGGGACCTATAGGCCTCCTGTAAAGAACAATATTATCATACCATGAACCTCGCACCCACCACCACCAGGGGTACAAGGGCATAGCACTGGGCTTTCATAATCTATAATCATAGGTGAAAAACGGGGATAATCGCAAAAAATCCCAGTTTTTCACCATTCATGGATAATTAGATACCCCCCTTAATCTTGTAAATTGACCCATGTGTCTTGGCGCAGATTTCATGACAAGTACATACCCGGCCATAGTCACAGATTTTGGGCTAACGCAGTCTATGCCCTACTTTCAGAGTTGGTTCCATATGAGATTTCTTGTTCACAAAAAATGCTTGACGACTTCAGCCCAGATATTTATAAAGTCTCAATATAAAGAATCCACTGCTGGAACTTTGGATGGACCTAGACTCGAAAATTTGAGGAGAAGACGAGCTTTATACACGATGAAGAAAGGTGTAGAAGAGTAGACAATTATTATTGTGGCTGAATTCTGCCTAAGGTAGAAGATCTACCCATACTTCAGCAGTATCATAATGCTGGGTATTCCCATGTATAGAGGTTACACCAACTGTATTCCCCTGAAATTTTTAGGGCTCAACACCTCATCTTTTATAAGAGTAACCGGGTTACCAGAATCTAACAGAGCCTTTATCTGTTTGCCTTCTACAGTGATTATACACATTTGTTTATCTGGCTCAGCCTGTCAGTGTGCAGTGCAGGCTAGCTGAGCAAAGAAAGATACACTGCAATTTACATGAGCAGTATCACATTGCATAGGTTCAGTGTACAATTAGCAGCAACATGGCCCAAGCCAACAAATCTAAAACATCTGATCGTATTTTTATCAATCTTATAAGAGGCAAGAACCTCCCTGGCACAGCTCGCCAATCTCCAGGTTCCAAGCCTACATTCTATGGATGTTTAAGTTTATTCCACTGCCCAGGACCCTTTTCCCCTGGAGCAGTCTTACCGGAAGTCACTGGTGATTCCTGTTGCAAGACTAGGGACCATTCTGGTACACCTAACAGTTCCTTGGCTGCCACGTAACTCTCCACCATTTCCACCAGTTAGTCTGCTGTTTTAGGGTGGAGATGGATGAGCTCCTGCACTTGAAACCGGAGAGGCTTATCTACTTGGTATACCCAGTGATTAACTCATTGTACCCAAATGAGTTAAAATTTCAGTTTTTAGTTTGACATTGTCCTTGCTATTAGTAAGGCTCAAGTTAAAATATGCCTTTTGCGGTTCCCCTAGTTGAACAGTGCCAGTAGACTTGTCCACTGATTTTTAGGCAAACTGTTCCTCTCAGCTGTTCTTTTGAAAGTTGTTAAATAGGCTTTAACATCATCACTCTTTGCCATCTTTTGCAGAATGTGACTAGCCCGTATGGAACTGGAGGTATTTGTGGCATCCGTGGCAGCATTTCCAGGCAAGGCTGCTGGATGCTGCACCACCTCTTTTAAAGCTTCACGGTTTTGGATTGGTCGCCCCCAGATCTCCTCATCATTCAATTGCTGTTGCCTCCGGGTATTTTCAATGGCCAATTGCTGCACTGCTGAGCCCTGGTAGCTTCCTGCTGCACTGATGTAGCCTGTAGCAAGACCTAAACTAGGTCCTCAGATTATCTCTTGGTGCAGGTTAGAATCAGAATTTGGCTTCCTTAAGCATCTGCTGATGATATCACCAAGATGTTAACTATATAACAGATTTTTATAACTGTAGTTTCAGTGCAATTCTTGCATTCTCCACCATTTTTGGCAAGTTCAGGGTAAGGTTGCCATCTACTGGGGTTTTTCCAGTGTTCTGCACATGCGCACTAGGGAAATAACCCTAGTGTGACCTGCGCATGCGCTGTAGACTCCGGGCACACTCTAGTGCCTAGAGTTTACAAGTGCTGCTGCGCTGAGCGCGTCCACTGCTGCAGAGAGAGGAGGAGGCCTGGACAGAGAGTGCACACGGGCCCCCTCTGTAGAAATGCCCCTGCCTGGAAAGACCTAATATCCCTCTCACAATACAGAAAACTTTAGTACATCACTTATATTGTAATCAGTAATCACAGTGTCTCTCAACAGCTCTCTGACCTGTTCCCTAGACAGTGAGAGACTGACTACGGAGACTGATAAACCCTTTATCAGACTCTCACAGGTGGTCTGGCAATCAAAGCTGCTTATCAGCTTCTGTCTGCCAGACATAATCTAAAAACCTGGGGCACATATCTCTCATTGACAACTTTCCAGTGTTTTTTGTCACTGGAAAGGTAGTCAAGGAGATATATCTACCCCAGGTTTTGGACTGGGAGCCATCAATATGCTTGAAATTCCGATATTTTAAATCTTGATAAGTATAAGATTTTTTTGATACAGCATGATGGCATTTGTGACCATTTAAAAAAATGTTTTGATATTTTTGCTACTAATACAGCTACCTGGATCCCTTTTGTGGTTTTCTAAGTGGATTATCAAAAGGTTATTTGATATATATGTCACTCATCATGTCCCCTTAAAATGGATGTCGGAGAATGAAGAGAGCAATAGGAGAATAACAAGATGGTTCTTGGCATTACAAAATTTTCAGTGGAACACAGGCCAAGGAGACAACTGGCCAATGCAGACGCTTTGTCTTGTGTTTTCTGTTTGGGGGCTGGAATTTTTCCATCCCATACAGTAGGTCAGTAAGGTTGTACACGGGAGATATATTTGTCCCAGGTTTCTGACCTATATGTATTAAAACCCCAGGAAAATGTCTGTGATTCCAATACAGACTTGATAGTGTTTGGGCTTTAGTAAAAGCTGGATAGGGGTTCCTGGGGTTATGGATGGAGAGTGATGGTGGGCTCCATCCATTAGGCCCATTTTGGGTCTGCAGGTCTTCAGCCTAAGAACAGGATAATTAGTTCTTGCACCTGTAAGAGGATGATAAAAGTGTGTCAGGGGTTTTACTCAGTGTCTCACTACCTGGGGGAAAACAGGCAGCTGGCCTGTAAAGAGACATTGTGATTCAATGACTGTGAGTACTGTGCATATGCCTATGTTTTTGGTAGGTGAATTAGGTCCTACCATAGTTGAGAGAGGGATCCTGTTTGTGTAGTTAGAACCCAAAAGAGTTAGGATTTTATTTTATGATTTATTTTTACTGCACAATAAACTAGCTTCGGCTAATTGCACGGAAACCCTGGACTAGTGCATTGTTTCCTGGCTGCTGTGTGCTTGGAAGTGCACATTTACTCCAGGAGAGGGCACCTCTGCCATGATGTTATCACAATAAATATATATAGGATATATATAGGATGAAACTGGGCCAATCAGGAGAGAGTTTAGTATGACCTATCACTGGGTGTCTAACAATTGCACAGTAGGATTTGACCCTCTGATTGGCTGACATACAAGCTAAAGATCAGCTGTGCACTCTTACCGGCATCTGACTGAGGAAGCAGCTCGTGAAACGCGGGTCTCAGATCCGTGCACTCCCGCTGTGTACAGGCGGGACAACGCAGCATAACACACTGAGGACTCCCGATATGGCAGATTCTGCTCACCACATGCCGGCTCTTATCTGAGCAATCAGGTACCGCTCTATCTCTGTTTTCTGGCGCACGTGTTAACCGGCTCACCTGTGTAAGTGATCTGCCCTGCACTACCCCCATGGGCAAAAAGAGCACAACTTACCTTGTACAGGTTACAGTGCAGCCATAAGTATACTTTCTTCACAACATAGTATACGATTCTGTGCTACTCACTACTCACCACTACCCTTGTGGCATGTGATTAGCAGCAGCATTAGGATCGATACCATACTGTGTTTTTTATCTTAAATTATGTTTATTATCCATCTTATGAATTTCTTATGAGCACTCTCATTATAGTCTGATCTGAATAGGTTCCTGCACTATACCAGGTTCCTTTTTCACATCAGGTGTAACAGCAGATGCTCAATATACTTATTCACACCCTTGGGTGAGCTTGACAGCACGCTCACATGCCATTCACTGTGATACATAATGACAAGCAGCAGCTGCTGTCCTGACACCGTATAAAGGGAGTAATCTTACTTATTTTCCTTTCTATACTTCTATTCTATGTATTTCAGTGGTACCTGTAAGTATTGTACATACACGGCAATTGGTGGATTCACATGCAGATATTCAAGCTTTATATCTGTACATATCTGACAGATTCATTATTTTAATGTCTACTCTAAGATAAGAATATTGGGAGTTCCCCACAGATACCTTTGTGACATGAATTTTTCTATTTAGAGATTTACCTATACAAGCTGTTTGTTGATGTTGTGACAAGTCACCGAACCTACTTAACTTGTAACATGATGACTAACATTTAACTTGGTCACTGGACTATTGTATATGTTAGCGCATGTATTTGATAAAAGACGTTTCTTTCTACAAAAGTATATACATTTTCTTTACGGATACTGCGCTGAACTACACCATTCGATTGGTGATCACACCATGAATAACTTGCTAGTATTCTCTGTATTAATCCTTATGGAAGGACTATACCAGTAATTTTTCTTTTTGATGTCACCCCGCATATAAATATTTCACTTTGCTTTCTATACCAATGATATTTGATGTGTTTTTGTTTGTCCTTCCTTGTTTATTGATAAGATTAACTTTGCTATTAGGATCTGTACTGTAATACGGCAGTATTACTGTACTGTAAATGTTATTTATTAACTACCATTTACAATAGAAATAAGAGTGACCCCAACCAGAGAGTTTTTTTCTTCTCCTTTTTTCCTACCAATTTATACTCTCAGGGGAGCACTTCCACGTTGATATATTTTTCTACACCCTAATTGATAAGAGGGTTGAATATTGATGATTGTGGATTTTTTATATCATATATTATTTTGTACACTTATCTTCTCATCCTGTGCTCATTGAACCTCTCCAACTCCCCTTCCCTGGTTTTTGCTGCATATATAGGATGTAGTCAGGAAGCTGACGGTCTAAATGCCGACTGCCGGCTTCCCGACTGTCAAATCCCGGCAAGGTACTAATGACAGGTGTTGAAGACGTGATGCCTGTCATTAGACCTACGCCGGGAGCCCGACGCCTGGCATACCGAATGAAAGGCTCCCGGGGGGACTTAGGGTTAGGTACTCCCCCCGGGAGGGTTAGGTTTAGGCTAGGGGAAGGGGGGGTTAGGTTAGGCTAGGGGAAGGGGGGTTAGGGCTAGGCACCCCCGGGGGGAGGTTAGGGTTAGGAGCCCCCCTGGTAGACTTAGGTTTAGGCTGCTGGGGCGGGGGGTTAGGTTTAGGCATGTAGAGGGTGGTTAGGGTTAGGCACCCCTAAGGGAGGGTTACGGTGGAAAATAGGGTTAGTTTTACTTACCTTATTAGCGATCGGGATCTTCACCCCTGCTGGGCTTCCGCTGTTGGGATTTGTGGCTGGCAGTATTACATACTAAACAATATATATATATATATATATATATATACATATAATTAGTGATTGAAGCACTGGTAAAGTGGTCAATAGCAGGTACATTTGTCCTAGGTTTTTGGTCTATGTGTTCTAAAAAACCCCAGGAGAAGTCTGTTTTGTAAGCAGACCAGAGTGTCAGCTTTTGGAAAAGCCGGCTTGGATCCTGGGGGTGTGGATGTGAGGAGAGGGAGGGCTCCATCCACAGGCCACTCCAGGTTTTGGGCCTTTCAGCCTGGTAACAGGTTCATTAGGGCTTGCAACTGGAAATGGCTAATGTAAGCTGGGTTTGTTTGTGGCTGAGTGTCTCACTCCTGGGAGAGCAGGCAGACTAGCCTGTTCAGAGACACTTGATGATAAACCTTGTAAGTACTGTGCATGTGTTTTGTTGATGGTGAGGGCAATAGGCCCTACCATTATTATAGAGAGGGAATCTGCTGTGTAGCTAGTGCCCAGCTGGGCTAGGACTTATGTTTATGTTTTGTTTATGTTTATATTCATTTGGCACAATAAAGACTGGTGCAGACCAGTTTGTACAGAACCCCTGACTTGTATCCTGTTTCTACAGCTGCTGTGTGTGTAAAGAGGGAGTCCATCTACCCCATGAGAGGGACCCCTATCCTGACTGTGTCACATTTGGTGGAGAATGCGGGCAATCACACACTGAAGTTTTGCAGCAAGGAAAAATTTTTGTCTAAAATTTAAAGGGACAGATACCAATTCGTCAGGGTGGATATAAAGTTGTGTCCTTTGAAGTCCATAGAGGTGGCGTCCGCAGATTCTTAGGGAAGCCAGATTCTGCTTCCAACCTACACCCCAGGACAAAATGGAGGACATTGTTAAAGCCTTGTTCCAAGAAGCTACCAGGGTTCAACAGGAAGCTACCAGGGCTCAGCAGGAATCAACCCAGGTGCAACTATTGGCCTTGGAGGCAGCCCAGAGGCAACAACAAGTCACCATCTAGGAAACCCACCAGGCCATAGCGGAAAACAGCCAGGCCATAAAAGAGGTGGTACAACAGCTTGTACTCCGGTCTGGAGATGCTTCCCCTGCTATTCTAACTAACACTCGCATCATACGGGCCTGCAAAAGATGACCCAGAGTGATGATGTGGAGGCGTACCTTATGGCCTTTGAAAGAACCACCGAAAGAAAGAAGTGGCCTAAAGAGCAGTGGGCAAGTCTTGTGGCACCCTTACTGTCTGGAGAACCACAAAAGGCCTACTATGATTTATGCCTGGATGTTGCCAAGGACTATGCAAAGTTAAAACGGGAGATCCTAATCCGCTTGGGAGTCACCTCATTTGTTCAGGCCCAACGAGTCCACTGCTGGGAGTTCCAAATGGAAAAACCTCCACACTCACAGATGCATGACCTAGTCCATTTAACCACAAAATGGCTGCAGCCCGAGACACTGACAGGATCACAGATTGTGGAAAGAGTCGTGATGGACCGGTATCTGCGATCGCTAACTGCGTCTCTGCGCAAGTGGGTGAGCCATGCAGACCTTATGTCCACAGACCAGCTAGTCAAACTGATGGAGAGGTACGTGGCGGCTGAGGAGCTGATGGCACATCGGCAAACTCCCATTGACACTGGTAAGACTGTTCCAGGAGAGAAGGTTGCTGGGCGGTGGAATCTACTCAAGACTGGGGGTGTGGAACCTGGAGACAGGCCAGCCAGGCCAGGAAGGTTCCTACCCCATATAAGACTAGATATTAATGTAATTCGATGTTTCCAATGTGGTGGTTTCGGCCATATTGCGGCTAATTGTTCACTTACCTCTGAACCTATGCAATGTGATACTGCTCATGTGGACAGCATGATGTCTTTCTTTGCACAACCAGCCTGTACTGCTGACCGGCAGGTTGAGACAGATAAGCACATGTGTGTACTCACTGTAGAAGGCAACCGAGTAGAGGCTCTATTAGATTCGGGTAGCCTGTTTACACTTATGAAAGTTGAACTGGTGAACCCCTTGAAGTGTGAGGGGAAAACTGTTGGTGTGACCTGCATACATGGGGATACCCAGTATTATGATACTGCAGAAGTGAACATAGAAACACCATGTGGTTCCGCGATAGTCTCTGTGGGTTTGGTACAAGGCTTAATGTATGATGCAATATTGGGCAGGGACTTTGCTCACTTTTGGAAGTTGTGGGAAAGCCGATTTTGCACAGAGGTAAATCACCCTGACTCGTTTGAGAGGGTTACTGACGTAGTAGCAGAGTCAGAGATGTTCCCTTTTTCTAGTATGATTGGCGAACTAGAGAATGCGGAGCGTGATGGTGGCTCGCTAAGTGGTGTGCCTCCCACTGGGTGGGGAGTGTTATTGAGCCCGTGGACCACCTGCCTGATCTTGAGGTCAGGAGAGAGGTCTTTGCAGTGGAGCAGTTGAATGACCCTACTCTGGTAAAAGCCAGGGAGAATGTCAAGGTGATCAATGGTAAACCCATAGACCCTGATAGTCCTTTGTCATATCCTCACATGGCAGTATGTCAGGATTGGTTGTATCAGGTGTTTAAGAAGGTGGAAAATATTGTGGAACAATTAATAGTTCCCAAAGCATACAGAAGAACAGTATTAGATCTGGCTCATGGTCATATAACGGCAGGGCACCTAGGGGGTAGAGAAAACTACTAAGCAAATTGTGCAGAGATTTGTTTGGCCCAGGGTCCATAAAGAGGTATCTGACTATTGTGCATCCTGCCCTGATGTCAGTATCATGCTCCAAGGCCACATTTCAAAAGTACCCTGGTTCCATTACCCATTATGGAGGTTCTGTTTTAAAGAATAGCTATGGATTTGGTTGGGCCATTAATGAAATCTGCCCTGGGCCATCAAAACATTCTGGTGATAATGTATTAGGCTACCCGGTACCCAGAAGCGATACCATTACGCAATACGTCAACCAAGACCATTGCTAGAGAATTAGTCCATGTCTTTAGCAGGTTGGGAATACCTAAGGAGATCATGACTGACCAAGGTACCCCATTTATGTCAAAAATCATGAAGGAGTTATGCCGCCTGTTTAAAATTTACCAATTAAGAACCTCTGTGTATCATCCCCAGATCGATGGGCTAGTGGAGAGGTTTAATAAAACTTTAAAACACATGCTAAGGAAAATAGTGGACAAAAATGGTAGAGATTGAGATTACTTGTTACCTTATTTGCTGTTGGCCATAAGAGAGGTTCCCCAATCCTCCACAGGGTTTTTCCCTTTTGATTTATTGTATGGAAGACATCCAAGGGGGTTACTTGGCATTGCCAAAGTCAGTCCGTATAAAACAGTTATTGAGCATGTTTCTCAAATGCAAGACAGAATTGCTGCTGTGGTGCAGATAGTAAGAGAGCACTTGGAACAGTCCCAACAGGCACAGCAGAGGGCATACAACCGCAATGCTCCCCTTTCGCAACTTTGCTCCTGGCGACAGAGTGTTGGTGTTGGTTCCCACAGTAGAATGTAAACTTTTGGCTAAATGGCAAGGACCCTTTGAAATCTTAGAAAAAGTGGGACAGGTCAATTATAAAGTTTACCAGCTGAGGAAAAGAAAGCCAGAACACATATACCATGTAAATCTTATAAAACCCTGGAAGGATAGAGCAGCACTGTCAGCCGTCCGAGCCCCTCTAGTAAACCCAGGGCCCTTGGTGCCCGAAGTGACAGTGGCAAAAACCCTGTCTGCCAGTCAACAGCAGGAAGTTAAGGAATTTCTGGTCAGAAATAGGGTGCTGTTTTCTGACCTACCAGGGAAAACCCCGGTCATCAAACATGACATAATCACTGACCCAGGGGTTAAGGTTAACCTAAAGCCCTATAGGTTACCAGAAGCCCAAAGAGAATCAGTGTCGAAGGAAATTAAAAAAATGTTAGAGTTGGTTGTAATTGAAGAATCGCATAGTGAGTGGTCAAGTCCTATTGTGCTCATTCCAAAATCCGAGTGTGCAATTCTGCAATGACTTCCGGAAATTGAACAGTGTGTCAAAGTTCGATGCCTACCCTATGCCTAGGGTGGACGAACTAATTGAAAGGCTAGGGACATCCAGATATTTAACTATTCTTGATTTAACCAAAGGGTATTGGCAAGTGCCGTTAACTGTGAACGCCAAAGAAATGACAGCTTTTTCTGCACCAGAGGGGTTGTTTCAATACAAAATGTTGCCCTTTGGGCTACATGGGGCACCTGATACCTTTCAAAGAATGATGGATAGGGGTCTAAGGCCCCATAGACAGTATGCTGCTGCTTATCTGGATGATATGGTCATTCATAGCCCTGATTGGCAGTCTCACTTGTCCAGATTACAAGCAGTGTTGGACTCCATCTATAAGGCAGGTTTGACAGCCAACCCAAAAAAGTGTTGTCTGGTGATGGAAGAAGTAAAATATCTTGGGTACACCATTGGCAGAGGTTTGATAAAGCCACAGCTCAATAAGATTGAGGCAATCCAAAACTGGCCATGACCCCTGAATAAAAAGCGGGTGAGAGCCTTCTTAGGGATCACTGTGTATTATAGGAGGTCTAGACCCAATTTTGCCACCATTGCAGTCCCACTGACTGACCTTACCAAAGGCAAACAGAAAGTCATGGTGGAATGGGGTCCTGAAGCAGAGAAGGCTTTCCAGGAGTTAAAAATAGCATTATGTACCCAACCAGTTCTGATGACCCCTGATTTTGAGAGTTTGTTGTACAAACCAATGCATCAGATGTAGGCATTGAAGCAGTCCTGTCCCAAAGCAAAGAGGGTGAAGAACACCCGATTTTCTTCTTAAGCCAGAAATTAAATGTACATGAAAGAAACTATGCTACGGTCGAGAAAGAAGCATTGGCCATAAAGTGGGCTTTAGAGACTCTCAGGTACTACTTGGTGGGAAGAAAGTTCAGATTGATCACTGACCATGCCCCTCTGAAGTGGATGTCAGAAAACAAGGACAGTAATGCGAGAATAACGAGATGGTTCTTGGCATTACAAACCTTTCAATTTATGGTAGAACACAGGCCAGGAAGACAGCTGTCCAATTCTGATGCTTTGTCACGTGTCCATTGTTTGGGGGCTGCAGTTGTTCTGCCCCACAGGTTGAAACAAAGGGGGGGGTATGTGATAGAAGCACTGGCAAAGTGGTCAATGGCAGGTACATTTGCCCTAGGTTTTTGCCTATGTGCTCTAAAAAACCCCCAGGAGATGTCTTTTTGTAAGCAGACCAGAGTGTCGGCTTTTGGAACAGCCGGTTTGGGTCCTGAGGGTGTGGATGTCAGGAGAGGGAGGGCTCCATCCACAGGCCACTCCAGGTTTTGGGCCTTTCAGCCTGGTAACAGGCTCATTAGGGTTTGCAGCTGGAAATGGCTAATGTAAGCTGGGTTTGTTTGTGGCTGAGTGTCTCACACCTGGGAGAGCAAGCAGACTAGCCTGTTCAGAGACATTTGGTGATAAACCTTGTAAGTACTGTGCACGTGTTTTGTTGATGGTGAGGGCAATAGGCCCTACCATTATTATACAGAGGGAATCTGCTGTTTAGCTAGTCCCCAGCCAGGATAGGACTTATGTTTATGTTTATATTCATTTGGCACAATAAAGACTGGCGCCGACCAGTTTGTACGAGAACCCCTGACTTGTATCCTGTTTCTACAGCTGCTGTGTGTGTAAAGAGGGAGTCCATCTACCCCAGGAGAGGGACCCCTGTCCTGACTGTGTCACATACTATATATATATATATATATATATATATACACACTCACTCACACACACACACACACACACACACCAGACTTTAATCCACGGCACTCAACTATCTGTGGTGTGAGGTAGGTTAGCACACCATTTAAATTAAAAAAAAATCATACTGTACATGCTCTGCACTCACATATTTACACCCCAAACTGTATTTACTTAAATTCAGGGAATGTTTGTTCCTAAGTTTTCCAATAATTTGTCAAAATACATGAGAATTGCTCTGCAGCCTTTGTCACCAGATATCAAATACATTTTATAAACACAACCTAAGCTTTTTGTCAGGGATTGTTGTCTGCTAGCTCATAGGCTTAAAGAGCCAGAAACTCCCCCAAGCATTTCAATTAATGAGCACCTGTGGAACTAGGGTGTTTTCACATTATTATAGTTTCACATACATTCACTAAAGGGCAATTGGAGTAGAATTTGTAAAAAAGGGGGACAATTGCAGGGGGCCCCATAGGGTGAAGTGCAATCACAGGGGGGGGGGTTGCGCAGTTGGAGGGGTTGTATGGTGAGCTGGTCGGCGCATGTGCAGCACCTTCTCACTGTATTGTTTGCATGCAAATGGGATTCGCAGGGACAGAGCTTTATCGCAAGCTCTGTTCCTCCAGGAGAATTTTTTTATAAATCCCTGTGATATTGCCTAAATTCGCGATGCGAATTTAGGCAAAATATCACACTACACTCTGCATTGCACATGCGGATTGTAGTAAATAGGGCCCAATGCCATTTAAATAAAAACATCATACATGCTCTGCACTCACCTAATTACACTCCAAACTGTATGATACCTGGTGGCAAAGGATGCAGAAAATTTGTCATGTATTTTTTTTTATGGGTTTGTATATTTATATGTTTAATATTGATGCATAATGATTCTATGATATCTTGAGTTAGCATTACAAAGTTTTATCTGTGCTATTGTACTTCACAGGTTAGGGTCTAATTCTATAGACCACAGGCATGACACAATGTCATTGTGCTGTTTCTGTGCATTGAATGTGTGTTATGTATTATTTACATATTGCTTGGATATGTGTGACATCAGCTCCCGTGAGGATGTATCCAGGGGTCCAAGTGTCCTTGGCAGTTAGGGCCACCTCCCAGCATAGCTCCCCTATCCCCACCTCACAGCATAGATCCCCTCTCCCTACCTCATGAACAGATCCCCTCTCCCCACCTCACAACATAGCTCCCCTTTCCCTACCTCAAGGCACAGATCCTTCTCCAAACCTCACACATAGACCCCCTCTCGCCACCTCACAGCACAACTTACCTTTCCCGACCTCACAGCATAGATCCCCTCTCCCCACCACAGCACAGATCCCCTCTTCCCACATCACAGATCCCTCCTCCTTACCTCGCAGCACAGATCCCCTCTTCCCACCTCACAAAATAGCTCCCCTTTCCTCACCTCAAGGCACAGATCCCTTCTCTCCACCTCAAGGCGCAGATCCCCCCTCTCCACCTCAAGGCACAGATCCCTCTCCCAACCTCACAGCACAGATCCCCTCTCCCCACCTCACAGCATAGCTTACCTCTTTCCACGTTACAACACAAATCACCTCTCCCCACCTCACAGCACAGATCTCCTCATCTCGCAGCATAGCTCCCCTCTCCCCACCTCACATCAAAGATCCCCTCTAACCACCTCACAGTATAGCTTCCCACTCCCCACCTCACAGATCCTCTCTCCCCATCTCACAGCACAGATCCCCTCTCTCCACCTTAAAGCACAGATCCCTACTCCCCACCACACACCATAGCTTTCAGTCACTGATGGTGGTGGCACCTTCCTCAGTGCGGCGCTCTACGCATCTGCGTACCCAGCATAATGGTCAAGTGGCACCCTGGCCAAGGGTAGATATGCCCCTGCCATCCATAGTCTCATTTGACCAGAAGGGACCTCTGCACACGTATTTAAGTCTGCTTGTTTTTTATGTTGTGAGCACCCCGAGGAAAATGCTTGTTATGCATTGAAACTTCACATTGAAATTTATGCATTGAAGCCACTGTCTCTTGTTGTTATTTAAATGAAGTGCTGCCAGTTTGCAGTGTTTGTGATCACCCAGGTAGATTACCTTGGTTGTGGAAGACACCGGAGCTGTTTACTAAATGTCACAACCCGGGTCTGTTTCCCCTGCCACTGGGTCACTTACCAATTCCGCCAGCATTCTCTATCACATCCCAGATGCACAGGCTTCAGAGTTTCTCAGCCTGCTAGGCCTCAAGCAAGATCTAAGCCTGTTACAGAGTACTGCAGTGACAAGTCCCGATCACCTGTCTGCAACAGCCAATCAAAGTGATAGCCTGAGCCTCACCGTACCACCTGTCTCTGCTCAGCCTATCCCAAGGGTATATATCCCAGCTGATAACTCTACCTAATTGCCAGTACAATGTCTAACCTCAGTTCCTACTGAGTGAGCTATACTGAGCTCCTGTTGCTTACCTGTATCCTGCTGTGCAGTTTTGCTTTCTCTTGCTATACGGATTCCTGCATGTGATCTACATCTGAAGCAGCTATCCCACCAGCTGCACAGAGAATCTCAACCTGTTCCTGGTATCCGAACCTGCTATTCGCCTGTGTATACCATTCTCATTGCAAGGTGAGCATTCCTGGTTCCTGCACCATTGATGCCGTCCCTGGTATCATCATCCACTATCCATTTCGGTGTCCGGTCTGAATCCAGTTCTGTCTGTGCCTGAGGCAGCTATACCAATAGTTGCACAGATAATACCTACCTGTTCCTGTTATCCCAACCTACAACTCGCCTGTGTATACCATTCTCACTACATGGTGAGTGTTCCTGGTTCCTGCTCCATTTGATGCAGTTCCTGGTATCATCATCATCTACTACCCATTCCGGTGTTTTGTCCGCATCTGGTCCTGCTACTATCTGAGTGCTCCTGGATCCTGGACTACAGTGACAACCCAGTTTCAGCCTGGTGAATACGTTGCCAAGATCTACCACTCCAGCGTTCCGGTTACCGTAAGAAGAGTGTTTTTATTATATTTCTACAGTATTAATCCAGTATCAGCCTGGTCAATCTACTGCCACACTCTCCATTGATTGCACATACCAACTTGTCTCCAACTCCGACGTCCCTGGTGGTCTAGTGGGTATGATCCAGCATCTCTCCGCCGAGACCCAGGTTCGATTCCCGGTCAGGGAAATGTTATTTGTTACCATGCCAGGAGGTCTCCTTAGGCCTGCCAGCTTTCTTTACACACCTCCAGACACCAACACAGACGAATATCAGACCCCGGGTTCACAAACAAATACAAGTCTGACACTAAAGGAGAGTGCAGCCGGCCTGTGTATAGATCTATGGCATCCAGTTACACAATCATTCTGGAATCACAATATGAAGACATTTCGGTTTTATTCTGTAGCCTGGCTGTTGATATGAGTGGCATGGTCTTGAACACCAGCAACGTGTCACCAAATCCTATATTGATGTTTGAAGACTTTGGCATAATAAAGCAGTTCGCGGGTCCATCAGGGGAGGTTTCTGGGTTCTCAGAACCCCCACCCCTCATGTGCGCTAGTGATATACAATAATACAACTACTATAACAAGATAATCTCATCACAATATCAATTACTCATTCTGGCTGTTATATTATGAGACACATGTTGTAAGGGATTACTGAAGTCAACATGGGGTTTCCCATAGGATTAGTGCGTAATTCAATGCAGAGATTTTCTCCGGATTTCATGATTCTGATAAATTGCACAAGGATTAAAACAAAAAAAAAAACTTACATTGATTATAAAATGTTTGTAATGGTGCAAAACAAGAACACTATTAACTATATAAATGTTATTTAACACCAAAAATATTAGAATTGCCTGTAGTAGTTTAAATGGCATGCTGTTTAGTAATGAAGAAAAGAGGTGCTGAGTATATGATCACCCTTCCATGTGTAATTATAATATATAAAAATCATAAATTGTCAAACTGTTTTTGAATCAATTTGATGTGTACAGTATAACTTTATAAATAATTGGCCATCAATAACATTTTCATTTATGAATTGATGGAGCCATGTGACAGGTGCCTAATGAATAAGCATTCTGTACTCCAGTGTTGCAGAGTTAGCTGTGTTAGGAGAGGCAGGATTACCAGGGATTTTCTAATTAGTAGCCTTGTACTCCAGAAATCATTTAATCTCAGTCATATGTTTAAGGCAGACAGTCATTACTTCACCATGGATTTTAATGTTCCATCCTTTTTTTTTTTAATGACTTGTTCCAAAGCAATCATTTCACACAGGGGTAAGCATAGGATTTCTAGAGAGGGGTTTCCGAATGCTTGATTTTCGAGAGAGTGTGGCTAGCTCATACTTGCCTAATTTTAAAAGAGCATTTCAGGGAGATTGTGAAAGCAACACCTATGAGCGCGGCGGTCAAATGGGTGTGTACTGTTACATCTGAGAGGCGTGTCATAAAATTGATTTAAGTCCAAATGTAAATGATCCCTATAGCAGTTAGTAAGATCTACTTGTTGATGAAAACACACTGATACTTTTCAGAAAATACATGTAGCCATTGTGCCTTAAGTTATAACCAATGAAAGGAAATGATATAACAGCTTCATAATGAGGGTAAGGTGCAATCGGGGAGATTGCTAGACTCTTCAGGGAGTCGGGGCAAAACATATCCATACTAACACAAATCTACCATCATGCCAGCCAATGTTTGGTTGCAGTATGTGGGACACTGGGCCTGATTCAGAGCCGGACACTATTTTCGCTCGCTCGTTCAGAAAAAGGGGCCGGCTATTTAAATTGAGCGCTCGCTCTTTGCGGTCTGTTGACGCCTCTATGTCTGAGCGAGTGAACGCAACTTGTGCTCGCTATTTTGTAAAGACGCCCCCTAGCCGCTCGCATCATACGTCATCTCCGCTATTTATTAGATTAATCGAGTACATTGAAAGGCGTCTGAACTGCTCGCAGTGCTTGTGGTTGGATTTTCCTACCGCAATAATGCGAACAGTTCAGGCTAAGAGACAACCAAGTGACGTGGCCGATGACGCTGCTTTGTTAATTATGCACACCCTTAAAACGCCCGTTTTGACCATTTGGCACGCCTACGTTCGGATCTCCACTCCCCGTTTTCAAGCACCTTCCCCTGTTACCACCCACAAACGTCTCATCCTGTCACTCAAATTAGCAGGCACTTGCTATTTTGCAAGCACTCGATTTCCGACCGCAATGACATATTACGACCCATACGCATGCGCTGATGTGCGAACATTGCTCGGAACAAACGAGCGGCCGCTTACGAGCGGCTCTGAATCAGGCCGACTGTTTGCACCTTACAAATCAGTAACACAATATATTTTAATCTTTTTTACGCAAATCTAATTGCAAAGTATTTGATGGTGCAGCATATTAATTATTAAACAACATTACTTTAATAACGCCTTCCCCTTTAGATGGATGGATACTTCACTGACCTATTTAGGATTACATATACCTGTTAATCCCTCAGACCTTTACGCGGCTAATTTTCCTGATATTATTTCTCGCACAATAAATGATTTTCAAGCTTGGAGACATTTGCCATTAACTTACATAGGAAGATGTAATTTAATACAAATTATTTCTTTTCCCAGGCGGCTATACCCAATTCAATGTTACCTTTATTGTTAAAAGACTCAGGGCCTGATTCAGAGCTGAACGCTCTGACCAGAGCGCTCGCTCTGAATCAGGGCCCTCCTACCTGGTTTTGGAGCGTCCTCATGGACGCTCGCATAGCTGTGGGTTACCACCCACAGCTTATGCGAGAATCCATGATGATGGTCGTGATGGTCAAAGACCATCGCGACCATCGGGCTTGCGACGAGACCCTGCGGTAGGGTGTCGCTGCCGCAAGCCCACGAGTGATTTTGGCTCTGTCAGAGCCAAAGTCACTCCCACTGACATCATTACTGATGTCAGTGGGGCTGGACTCAGACGGTAGGCGTTCCCATGGGAACGCCTCTGTCTGGCCGCCACGCCCCCGGCACGCCCACCAAAGGGGGCGTGCTGTCAGTCACCATCGACAGCACGCCCCCTTTGGTGCCAGACCCCGAGCAACGTATTTCTCGTCGCTCGCCGGGTCTCGCGCATGCGCAACACGGAGCTCCATCCATCGTGTGCATGCGCATTCGCCAAACATCGACCCGCTTGCGAGCGAACTTCCCTCGCGAGCGGGTCTGAATGACCCCCTCAGATCTGAAATTATTGGCTAAAGCTATTGGCAGATTCATCTGAGCGGATAAAAAGCCTAGAAAATCATTATTTAAGCTTAGCCGGTCCACAGCTTTGGGGGGAATTAATCTTCCTTGTATTAAAAGCTATGTTTTGGCCGCAAATTATCGTTATGCTGTTGATTGGTTGCGGGATTCAGATGAATTTGTCAATACTGAATTAGAACAAGCCTTTTGTCCCGACATCCCACTCCCTAGTCTCCTGCACATGAGACCAACAACTTTTCCATCCTCAACTGCTAACAATCTATTATTAACGACTACACTACAGCTTGGCATCTAGCCAGATACAAAATGGGTGTATCGGCACACAACACTCTTTTTCTTCCAATATGTTACAACACAGGGCCCCAAAGATTCTCTATTTTTCATACAACCTCAGTACGTTCTTGGGGTCTGAGAGGTCCCAAACTGATTTATCAAGTATTGAATGACCAAAAGCTTGAAATTCTTCCCTATGAACGTTTAAAGGAAATATTTCCGCAGATAATCATTCCATTATTTGTATATTATCAAATTCGGAGCTATGTGACTAGTATATTTTCCAAGTTGATGGAGAATGATAAAACATGTGCTGGATGGTGCGCTGCGTCGCAGCCTCAGAGGAGGCGGCTCTACTTCTTTATTGTACTCACATATCAAATGCTCTATAGACCTAGAAAAGGTACAATCAGGTATTGTTAAGTGGACAAATGATTTTTCCAATACTACACTTAAAACCATTCTCACTGCTTTTACTCATCTTAACAAGATCTTGGTTTCTGCCTCCTACACAGAAATGCACTACAAACTTTTACATCGCGCGTATTACACACCTAAGTTACGTTTCTTGATGGGAGCTTCCGCTGATTCTAACTGTTTTAAGTGTCATGCCCCTGAAGCGGACCTTTATCATTGTATGTGGAACTGTACAGAGGTTAAAAAAATGTTGGTCCATAATTCACGAATATATTAGAGATGTTTTGGGTATATCGATTGTTGTTTCTCCTGAATGGGCACTGTGGGACATATACGAGTAGTTACCTACTAACCAAACCAAACCCCCGCTGGGGCAGTGTATTTTAGTAGCTAATATTGCTTCTGCTGGGAAAAAAATATTTTATCCCAATGGGGAGCCTCAGAACCAATAACATTATCTTTACTTATGCCATGCATTTCATACTTATTTCATATGGATTGGTTAGAAATGTCAATTAATAAGAAAAAAAGGGCACATATTTTTTTTGATATATGGCTACCATATATTTATATTCTACCTTCCAATATTAGAGACAAATTCCGACGTGCAGTGATATGGACATCCTGGTACAATTTAGAGGTTATTTCCAGAGGAAGCCCACCTTTTTAGAATGTATGATCTTATAGTTCAGATGTTTGGTTGAACAGCGTGCAGTTCTTTCACTTCCTTTATGTTACTGTTTATTGTATTATATTATGTATGGTGCGCAAGTCGCATTAATATTGTATTGGTTATAAATTTCTATACACAAATGATTGTATTATGTGATATGCGCATTTACTATGCCATGCAGTCTACCAATAAAATATTTTTTTTTTAAAAAGGACAACACTACTTTAAATATTATAATTCATTAATATGGAATGAGACTTCGTGATAGTAAATAGAAAACCAGTGACATCTAGTGGTAAAATACATTGCAATGTAAACTATAAAATGACCATGTAAACTGTACATAACTGTGCTACTGTATTAAATAAGGCAAGTATTTACTATCATGCTAAATATTGTATTGCCTATATAAAATAGAATGACAATTTAAACATTTGAATGTAATGAAGTAATTTCTAATTCCAAACAAAATCTAATAATTTGTATACTTACATTTTCTCTCATGCAAGGTCTTCAAGATAACCCTTGGTTTTGTGATTGCCGTATTTCAAAGTTGATTGAACTTTCAAAGATAGTGGATCCTCATGTGATATTCCTGGACTCTCTGGTGGTCTGCAGTGGACCAGAGTCTCTAGCTGGCATTTTATTCCTAAAAGCTGAACTAGAGCAATGTCTCAAACCTTTTGTGATGACATCAGCCACCAAAATTACATCTCCATTGGGTAGTAATGTTCTATTGCGATGTGACGCTACTGGTTATCCCACACCACAGTTATTATGGAGCAGGATTAACAACACAGCTGCTAATTATACAGGTAACACTTTATTATATTTTTCTATAATCACTAAGGAAACAAAAACTTGTTTAATGTACAAAGTCAAAATAGAGCATAAAGAGCAACCTTGAATGTCTAGGATGATATTGACTAACTGTACAAAATTCTATTCTAACAAATCTTCCTAGCATGGTGGTACAGTGGATAGTACTGATGACATCATGGATTCAGTTGATACAAGTGCATTATCTGCGTGGGTTTCCTCTGTGTCTTCTAGTTTCCTCCCTCAATTCAAAGTCACTGGTAGGTCAATTGGTTTCTGACAAAACTGACACATTGGTTTTGTGTGTGGAAGCAAATTTAGAATATAAGCAGGGGACTGTGGTTGATGAGTATGTATTTGTTTCCCCAGAATATCATTTATTGGTGGATGGATAGATAGATAGATCATACTGTGATATGATCGGGGAAGGGGGTCCCTTTCCTGGGGTAGATGGACACCTCCTTATACACACAGCAGCAGGAAACAGCACACCAGTCCAGGGTTTTTGTGCAAGCTGGTCGGAACCAGTTTTCATTGTGCAATATAAATAATAAAATAAACAAAACATAAAAAGAAATCCTAGCCCATCTGGGCACTGACTAGACAGGTTATTCCCTCTCTAAAAGTGGCAGGGCATACTGCCTTACCATAAACACAAACACAGCACTTTCAAATATCACAGTGTCTCTGAACAAACCTCAGTGTCTATTCTCCCCAGGGTATGTGAAACCCTGAACCAAAACATAACACAGCTTATATGAGCCACTTCCAGGTGCAACTACTAATCAGCCTGCTCTCAGACGGAAAGGCCCAACTCCTGGAATGGCCTGTGGATGGAGCCCTCCCTCTCTTCTCACATCCACACCCCCAGGACCCATTATCCAGCTTTTACCAAAAGCCGACACTTCTTGTCTGTTAGGCATAACAGACTTTTTCTGTTTTTTTTTTAAAACACATATGAAAGGAATCTGGGACACACATATATGCCATCCCAGACTTCTCCAGTGCTTCTATCACATATCCTCCCCCTTTGTTTCGACCTGTGGGGCGGAACAACTGCAACCCCCAAACAATAAACGCGCAACAAAGCATCTGCATTGGCCAGCTGGCTTCCTGGCCTGTGTTCGACTTAAAACAAAGTTTTGCAATGCCAAGAACCACCTTGTTATTCTCCCATTGCTCTCTTTGTTCCCTGACATCCATTTCAAAAGGGCATGATCAGAGATCAGCCTGAATTTCCTTCCCATCAAGTAGTACCTGAGAGTTTCTAATGCCCACTTTATGGCCAATGCTTCTTTCTCGACCGTAGCATAGTTTCTCTCATGCACATTCAATTCCTGCTTAAGTAAAAAATAGGGTGTTCTTCACCTTCTTTACCCTGGGACAGGATCGCTCCTATGCCTACATCTGATGCATCAGTTTGCACAACAAACTCTCTGTCAAAATCAGGGTTCAGCAGAACTGGTTGGGTACACAATGCAATTTTTAACTCCTGAAAAGCCTTCTCTGCTTCAGGACTCAATTTAACCATGACTTACTGTTTGTCTTTGGTAAGGTCAGTCAGTGGGACTGCAATGGTGGTAAAATTGGGTATAAACCTCCTATAATACACAGTGATCCCTATGAAGGCTCTCCCCAGCTTTTTATTCAGGGGTCGTGGCCAGTTTTGGATTGACTCAATCTTATTGAGCTGCGGCTATATCAAACCTCTGCCAATGGTGTACCCAAGATATTTTACTTCTTCCATCACCAGACAACACTTTTTGGGTTGGCTATCAAACCTGCCTTATAGATGGAGTCCAACACTGCTTGTACTCAGGGCAAGTGAGACTGCCAATCAGGACTATGAATGACCACATCATCTAGATAAGCAGCAGCATACTGTCTATGGGGCCTTAGAATTCTGTCCATCATCCTTTGAAAGCTAGCCGGTGCCCCATGTAACCCAAAGGGCAACATATTGTATTGGAACAACAATTCTGGTGCAGAAAAAACGGTGTTTTCTTTGGCATTCTCAGTTAACGGCACTTGCCAATACCCTTTGGTTAAATCTAGAGTGGTTAAATACCTGGCTGTTCCTAGTCTTTCAATTAGTTCAACCACCCTAGGCATTGGGTAGGCATCGAATTTTGACACACTGTTCAATTTTTGGAAATCGTTGCAGAAACGCACACTCCCTTTGGATTAAGCACAATGGGGCTTGACCACTCACTATGCGATTCTTCAACTACACCCAATTATAACATTTTTAATTTCTTTAGATACTGATTCTCTTTGGGCTTCTGGTAGCCTATAGGGCTTTAGGTTAATCTTAACCCCTGGGTCAGTGATTATGTCATGTTTAATGACTGGTTTTGCCTGGTATATCTGAAAACAAACCCTATTTCTGATAAGAAATTCCTTAACTTCCTGCTGTTGAACTGCCGACAGGGTTTTAGCTACTGTCACTTCGGGAACCAAGGGCCCTGGGTTTACTGGAGGGCCCTGGGATGGCTGACAGAGCTGCTCTATCCTTCCAAGGTTTTATAAGATTACATGGTATATCTGTTCTGGCAAACTTTTTCCAGGCTGGTAAACTTTATAATTAACCTCCCCCACTTTTTCTAGAATTTCAAAGGGTACTTGCCACTTAGCCAAAAGTTTATTTTCTACTGTGGAAACCAACACCAACACTCTGTCCCAGGAGCAAAGATGCGTAACTGAGCATTGCGGTTGTACACCCTCTGCTGTGCCTGTTGGGCCTGTTCCAAGTGCTCTCTCACTATCGGCACCACAGCAGCAATTCATTCCTGCATTTGGGAAACATGCTCAATAACAGTTTTATACGGACTCGACTGCCCCTCCCATATCTCTTTGGCAATGTCTAGTAATCCCTTTGGGTGTCTCCCGTACAACAAATCGAAAGGTGAAAACCCGATGGAAGATTGAGGAACCTCTCTTATGGCCAACAACAAATAAGGCAATAAGTAATCCCAATCTCTACCATCTTTGTCCACTACTTTTCTTAGCATGTGTTTTAAAGTTTTCTCCACTAACCCATCGGTTTGGGGGTGATACACAGAAGTTCTTAACTGATCAATTTTAAACAGGCGACATAACTTTTTCATGATTTTGGACATAAATGGGGTACCTTGGTCAGTCAGGATTTTCTTAGGTATTCCCAACCTGCTAAAGACATGGACTAATTCTCTAGCAATGGTCTTTGTTGACGTATTGCGCAATGGTATCGCTTCCAGGTACCTGGTAGCATAATCCATTATCACCAGAATATATTGATGGCCCCGGGGAGACTTCATTAATGGTCCAACCAAATCCATAGCTATTCTTTCTAATGGAACCTCAATAATGGGACAAGTGGACTTTTAAAATGAGGTGTTGGAGCATGATGTTGACATTCAGGGCAGGATGCACAATAGTCAAAAAAACTTCTTTATGGACCCAAGGCCAGAAAAACCTCTGTAAAATTAGCTCAGTGGTTTTGTCTACCCCTATGTGACCTGCAGTTATGTGACCATGAGCCAGGTCTAACACGATTCTTCTATATGCCTTTGGAACTATTAATTGTTCCACAACATCTTCCCTTTTCTTAGTCACCTGATACAAAAAATCCTGGCGTACTGCCATGTGAGGATATGACAATGGACTATCAGGGTCTAGGGATTTACCATCAATCACTTTTACATTTTCCCTGGCTTTTACCAGAGTAGGGTCTTTTAACTGCTCCATGGCAAAGATCTCTTTTCTGACTTCAAGATCAGGCAGACGATCAACTGGCTCAATAACACTTCCCATCTCAATAGGAGGCAGATCACTTGGTGAGCCACCATCATTCTCAGCATTCTCTGGTTCGCCAATCAGGCTAGAAAAGGAGAACATCTCAGACTCTGAAGAAACTTCCTCTGCTACTGCATCAGCAACCTTCTCAAATGGGTCGGGGTTATTTACTTCTATAACAAATCGGCTTTCCCACAACTTCCAGAAGTGAGCAAAGTCTCTCCCCAATATTGCATCATACATCAAGCCATGCACCAAACCCACAGAACTATCGCGGAACCACATTGTGTTTCTATGTTCCTTCTCTGCAGTAACATAATAGCGAGTATCCCCATGTATGCAGGTCACACCCCAGTTTTACCCTTACGCTTCAAGGGGTTCACCTGTTCAGCTTTCACAAGTGTAACCAGGCTACCAGAATCTAACAGAGCCTCTACTCTGTTTCCTTCTACAGTAACTACACACATTTGCTTATCTGTCTTAGCCTGTTGGTTAGCAGTACAGGCTGGCTGTGCAAAGAAAGACACTCTGTGACTGACATAAGCAGTATCACATTGCATAGGCTCAGAGTTAAGTGAACAATTAGCAGCAATATGGCCCAAACAACCACATCAGAAACATTGAATCATACTATTATCAAGTCTATTATGGGATAGGAACCTTCCTGGCCTGGCTGGCCTATCTCCAGGTTCCAAACCCACAGTCTTAAGTACATTCCTCCGCCCAGCACCCTTCTCCCCTGGAACAGTCTTACCAGTGATCGGGAGATCGCCGTTGCGGAATCAGGACTTGGTGGGGCACACTTAACAGTTCCTCAGCCACCACATACCTCTCCACGAGTTCAACCAATTGGTCTGCTGTTTTAGGGTCTGCATGGCTCACCCACTTGCAGGTAGAGATTGCAGATATCGATCCATAATGACCCTTTCCGTGATCTGTGGTCCTGTTAGAGTCTCTGGCTGCAGCCATTTTGTGGTAAGATGGACGAGGTCATGCATTTGCGAGCGTGGAGGCATTTCTGTTTGGAACTCCCAGCGGTGGACACCTCCTTATACACACAGCAGCCAGGAAACAGCACACCAGTCCAGGGTTTTCGTGCAAGGTGGTCGGAACCAGTTTTTATTGTGCAATATAAGTAATAAAATAAACAAAACATAAAAATAAATCCTAGCCCGTCTGGGCACTAACTAGACTGGTTATTCCCTCTCTACAAGTGGCAGGGCCTACTGCCTTACCATAAACACAAACACAGCGCTTTCAAATATCACAGTGTCTCTGAACAAACCTCAGTGTCTATTCTCCCCAGGGTATGTGAGACCCTGAACCAAAACCTAACACAGCTTATATGAGCCACTTCCAGGTTCCACTACTACTAATAGAAAAAAAAACAACTACTAATCAGCCTGCTCTCAGACTGAAAGGCCCAACACTTGGAGTGGCCTGTGGATGGAGCCCTCCCTCTCTTCTCACATCCACACCCCCAAGACCCATTATCCAGCTTTTACCAAAAGCCGACACTTCTGGTCTGTTTGGTATAACAGACTTTTCCTGGGGTTTTTTAAAACACATATGAAAGGAATCTGGAACACACATTTATGCCATCCCAGACTTCTCCAGTGCTTCTATCACAATACATATATCTTATCTAGGTTCATTGGGCCTGATTCAGAGTTGTATGATATTGCCACGCAGATGCGATGCCGGGAATGGATTTGAATCCCGGCCGTCGAGATGCCTGCTGTCAATATACTGACAGCGATGCTCAGGATCCCGACAAGGGTCGGGTAAGTGTAGTAACCTCCCTCCTTCTACCCCTAACCCTCTGTTTCTACATCCTAACACTAACCCTCCCCCCACCCCATCCTAACTCTCCCCGTTGTTCCTAAACCTAACCCTCCCCCCTTGGTGCCTAAACCTATCCCCCCCCAGTGGGGATACCTAACCCTAACCTCCTCCTCCTCTAGCCTAACCCTAACTAATGATGGCAAAACCTAACCTTCCCCCACCCAGCGGCTAAGTTCCTTCTAGCACTGCTATATTTACATTTGGCATCCTGGCTGTCGGGATTCTGGTGTCGGCATGTCACCTACTGTTGGTCCCGCTATGCCCTATGCAGCTGCTCTACAAAAATATGCAAATGGTTAAAGTTAATTGTTTTTGATCCGCGCTCATGTGGTATAACTGAAGGAGTGGGGATATAGGGGGGGTGTGGGAGGGAATGGGGGTAGGGTGGGTGGACGTTAGTGAATAGAGGTGAATGGGGGGGTTGTGTGGAAGGGGTAGGGGAATGTGTGTGTATAGGTGTGTATTTGAGATGTGGGGGATGTGAAGGGCGGTAAGGGGGAGGGAGAGTGCTGCACCTAAGGTGGGAGTACCAATCCCTACCTTAGAGAAGAACTGATAAAAGGATGGGTAAGGTGCGCTCTCTGGTTGTGCGGGGTAGGGAGGTGGTGGTTGTTCAGTGTAATATATGTGCGTAAATGAGAGACTGAAGATAAGGTGCAGGGTCAAATATTTTATTAAGTAGGCACAACGCTGCTTGGGAATATGACCCGGGGGGGGTGTTGGTGTTGGTGGAGGAGGGTGGATGTGCACGGGGGGAAGGTGGGTAGACCTTTTGGTCGACAGTCTTAGGAGCCCGGCAGTTGGGTGGTGAAAGTCTCTGGGGGTGTGGATAGAAAGGTGGCGTCCCGCACGTTTGCAACTTACCTACCGGTAGGGTGCCTCTGGTGTGGCGTTGCGATAGGGGTGTAGAAGGTGGCTGTGAGCAAGTCTCATTCAAGTTGGTTGGATGCCAGTTGTCTTGAGCTTGTGGTTGCTGCACGTAGTGGGTTGGTGCTCTTAAATGAGCTGCTTGCGGCAGTTCCTGGTGTGGAGGTGATCGCAGGTGCAGTGTCTCTTGTTGCGTTTGTGGTGCTGGGTCCAGACTGGTGGTGTCTGGACCAGTGATGCAGCTACACCCGGACTTGGGGTTATATTAAAGCCATGCGGCTTGCTGTTGGTGCAGGATGGTGAAGCACCGAGTGCTGTGGTCGCGACTCGTGGTGAATGCCGCGGGTGGGGTGGTAATTTGTCTAATTAATAAAATACATTTGCAAAGACTTTAGATTTCAGTATCCTGCTATGATTTTATTAATATTTACAGTATATAAACATATAGATGAAATAAACCTAATAGCACAAGTATATACTGTACGTGCATACATTTTTTTTCCCATATTGCCACAATGACGAGTATGCCCCAAATCTGAAAGAGGAACAAGTTAGGAAAGTAAACATTTACTCTACACTAGTATATCACACTTTGTAGAAAGTTGTGTGCACAAAGCAAAGAAATATACAGGATTATGCCAAGCTTCTCAAGGAGCTCTCTACAATCTAGACTGAATTTAGAATAAAATATCAATTAAAACAAAAATGTGACCTCCTTTAATGTAATTGTAATTCTCTTCTTATTTTGACACCACCCCTACCTCACACACATATATGGAAACCCTCCTTGCAAATATTGCATTTGCTCCTGGATTTTTTGAGGTGTATGGAGCTATTTTTTTACATAAAATGTGCAAGATTTCTCATTAAAGGATAACTCCATCCAAAAATGTATTTGAGTGAAATTGAAGGACTTAAAATTATAGCATACATGTTTTGTAGTCACTATTTGCTGGCTTTCCGAGGTCCAACAATCAGGCATTAATATTCTTTTCCTGTGGACTCCCCATTGACGTGATTGGGAAGTTTTTGAGTGAGTGATTCTGGCACTCAAATAGCCGGTTTCAAACAGGCTGATCAGTAAGCATAGAGTGGAATGTTGAATGGGATCCTTAAGCCAATGTGGACCCTAGCTGATCTGGTAAAGGTAGATATGCTTTCATTTTTAGTTTTGGGTGTTTTTTCTTTTACTGTAGGGGATTCTGAGAGCAAAAACTACAAAAAAAATGACCAAGCTAATAATGAAACATGCTTCATGGTTTATTCAAGCATTATATTAGTGACTAAAGGTGCCCATCCACTAGTAGATCAGGGAAAGACGGTACGATTACGACATCGTAATCGTACCATCGTTCCCCTAGTTTAGGCATGTCAATCATTCCCTGTACATGGCCAATCTGTCGTTATCGGCAGATTGGTCTGCATGTTCAGGCGATGATTGATGTCGGAAACGACCAGCGGGAGTGCGCATCGCTGGTCGTTTTCCGATATTAGGATGCACGATTTGTGCAAGATTTGCGGCCGATTACTGAGCGATTGCACGATTACACGAAACAATTTTCTTCTTATTTGTCAAAAACATGAGGCCTGATTCAGCAAGGATCGCAGGCAGCTTTGCAATTGCGATCCTTGCAATAATGCCAATACAGCAGATTGTGTATGACATCCCATGCTGCATTTCCGATCCCAGAGCAGCGACGTCGCAGGCTGGGATCACCATCACGTCCATCGGGCAATGGTCGCGATGCTGGATGGCGCCGAGCAGCCGGACAGCTGAGTAAGCCTTAGCTTACTCAGACTGGCTGGCTTGCGTGCCTAGAAGACTGCATATTTGCCCCGACTGCATGTTCACCCTCGCACCACCCATTAAATGCCTCTGCCTGTCAATAACACTCGCAGAATGGGTCCAGCGCACTTGCAGATTCCCGATAATCGGGAATCTGCGTTGAGCAGTGCACTTGTGTGCACTGCTGAATCAATCCCATGGAGTCCATTCTTTCATGTTGCTGGGACAATTGTGTATGCCATTGCCCAGTATAAGTGTGTCATTGTTTTAAGACCTCAAGTGCCATTCTGAAATTTTTCTGGTATCCATTGTAGGTGTCAGTGTGCCTTTGCTTTGAGATCTAAAGCTGGGTACGCACCTAAAAGATATACAGTATGTGCAGATGATGATTATTCATACACACTGAACAACCATCATCTGTCATCTGGCCTTGGGTACCGCTGGCCAGGGGGCGCGGCTTCCGCTGCAAGTGTATGGGCGGTCTGCTGATCGCTCATACACACAGCACGATGTACAAATATACAGTATCTGCCATCAGCTGTGCAGCACAGCCTACACAATATGTCTGTGAACGACGATGTTCACAGACATATCGCTGGTACACACTGGCCGACGGGCACACAATATATTGGCCTAATAATTGAGTTGCCAATATATCTGCCAGTATATACCCAGCATAAGTGGCAGTGGGCCTGATTCACTACCGTACTAATGATACTGGATTAGAACCTCTATACACTCCTTCCTATACCTTCTAATATCCTGCCTATACCTTCTAAGGATGACGCTAATTTGCGTACGCAGTTTATACAGTAAATAAAGACTCCAGACTTGGAATGTGTGGTTCCGAAGCACAAAGTATTATTCGAGTAAAAGTACAGTCAGTTACATGCTATTGATCCATACACAATTCAGCGCAAAGGAATTATACAGACCCAAGTACAGTATACATACGCAGCACTTCCAGACCGGATGTTAGGCATCAACAAGAAACCCTTCGTCAATCAGCATTCAGCACGAAGACTAAAAACCCAGTGTTGGAGCACACATATTTATACCCCCCAGAAATAGACAACACAATAGAGAAGTTTGTTGCTGATGCCATTAGTCCTCAAGGGGGATGCATCTGTTACAGAGCATTTAACAGGCTGGTTCAAATAGACACAACCCAGCCTCCAACAACTGAGGGTCTCTGGTTTCCCGCCCCATGCAACATCCTAACAGTTGTGCATAATATTCATTTTGTTTCTTGAAGTCTCTGCGGTCCATAAGTTGAGAATGCATGATGCGATCTCCACACCGATAATACCGGAATTCTGTTGAAAGAGTACGCATCAGTACAAAACCAAACACGGCTTACTAGGCATGTATAAAACCTTAGTTACCAAATAATCTTTATTTCACAGCATTTATACTAAATGCACAAACTTAAATCTTATCCCTTAAAGCTTATGGAACCTTGTATGTGGATATGTAATGTGTGAGTATGCAGGGTTTGATATAAAGACGCTAGTTAACTTGGAGCAGATACGTGCACATAAAGCTAATGAACAGCGTTTTCATATAGGATCTTATGCATTCGCTAATATGCGATTAGTTACCAGCGCAATTGTGCGTATTAATGTGTGTATGAGAAATGGTGCACTTAAATCTCACTTACTAAGTGAACACCAAGCAGTGTGGAATGCTGAGCCTTAGAGTTCCACACGCCCCCCTCTCTCAGCAGCCCCCACCCTTTCCAGGCTCAAAAGTAAAGTCCTTTGTTCTCCCAGACTCTTGTGTGAATGCAAATTAGCCCAGCTACAAGACCCAAACCTAAGATAACACTCTTGGCTTTGAAGGTATTTTATTGCAGGAAGCCTGCTAATGTAAGGTGTGTATTTGAGCAGAGCCACCTGGAGTGAGAGCAGACGTTATATTCAGGAAGCTTGTCTACACAGGCTAGTTGTCACGTGGCCATTTGCTCTGTTTAGCTAATGCAATATATCCTTTAGGGGAATTATAATAATATACACTTTATCCAGAGCACCCAAACTACGTAAAGTCATGAAATGGGCTTTTGGTGAATCGCCGTAACTTATGGCAATGGTCACAGATGCAATCGCATGATGCTAATAGTATTATTGCCACATGTACTAAAGTGTGAGTTTATCTAAAATGGCGCTTAGGCGGCCATTCGCAAAATGGCATCTTGCGGCCAGTCGCAAGATGGTGTCGCTGCGATTCAATTTTAAACTGATCTTGTCTCAGCCAATAATCCAGCTTTGACAGTCCACCCTTTGATAGCGAACAACATGCTATCACAATCTGCTATTAGAATTTAATTTAGGCTTACATTTACATATTATTTAGTGTTATTATGGGATGGCACAAGGTGGTTCTTAATCCATCAATAATGTGTCTCTGAGTGGGGACATAAAACTACTATTATACGCACACCGCGGATCTTGGAAGATCATGTGAAAGGTGTGGGGATGCACCAGTCTTATAAAAGCAGTCTTGAAGGGGAATTTAGACTTTACATTATCTGAGGTGTTTTAAAAATAACATTTCAATAATACATTTTATGCATGTCTAAATATAATACATTAAATGATGGTATTTCCTAGTTCACGGTTGTAATGCAGTTCTGTATTTACCTCGGTATTCATACTGACTACCATCATAATTTTGTTCTTTCGTTTTACTCTATTTTTACATTTTCCACACTTCAACACAATAGGAACACACTGGACACATATGCCAATTGTTATGATGACAATCAGTATAAGGATCAAGAATTTGCCTATGCTGGCGATCACTTTCTGGACCCATTCCCCTAGACCTGAGAACCATTTTACTGGGTTCAGCCATGAAACCTGTCCTTCTATCTTTTCCCCTACTTCAGCCACTCCCATTTTAGCTGCAGAATTTAATCCATCTTTCGGTCTATCACCTCCTTAGGGTCGCTGGTATCATTGGTGATATAGGTACAACATTTTACTCCAAATTGGGTGGCTAACGTTACGCAATACCCTCCAGTAACACCAGTTCTTTCTTATATGCTTGCAATTCTCTCCCTGTATACCTGAATGTGTCATCGTACAGCTTGGTAATATTATCTATCAATTTAGCAAGTTCCTGTATATATCTAAAATTTAGTGTTCCCCAAGCGATCCTGGTGGGATCCAGTGCTACTAAAACTTGAAAGCCAGTTGTCTCACTAATTAACTGAGTGGCTTTAAGCACGTCACCAGGTATCATATTTCTTTTGCCTCTGTGTTCATATTGCGTGTGAAGATATGGTGATGGTATGTTTTTATGTATACCAAGCATTTCAACATGTGTGAGGGTCATAACTTCTGGGACTACTCTTCCCAGGTAACACAATAACAGTACTAAAATTGGTCAGACACTCCCCTGACTGGCATTGCACTCCTCCTGACTCCACTCCATCAGCACTGCCATCAGCTCCCATTTCCTCAATTGGTCCTCCATCACAGACACCGAGTATCCCCAAACAGATCATCACGACAAAAACTCTGGAAAAAAAAAAGAACTAGGATGACCACAGCAGACCACTCCATTGCTGGAAGCACTGATCTACACATTTCTTTAGCTCAGATATCTCACTGTCACCTTTTTAATCCTTCCGGCACAAGCTCGCAATCGACAGGTCCACGTTATCGGCCTTGTCTCCGCCTTGTATCTCCACCGGTTGGTTAACCTCCCTATAGTGAGTGGAATGGACCCACGTATCTTCCTCGGCCACCCTTTGAGGATGTGGTATCGTCAGATACGGACCTTTCCACTGATCAGTCAAACAACCTGAGCTAAAAAAAATTTGGATCATAACAAATTCTCCAGGTTTGACATTATGACAGTTTGCATTAGACATGTTAGTTAATAACACTTTCAATTTCGGTTATTCTAATTCATCTTCGTGAGACCCTGCACAGTAACCTCATTATCATATTTTCACATGAGGCTGCCTGTTTGAACAGTATCTCAAAGAGGGGCAAATAAAGGAAAATACAGTCTGGGATAATCTTAGTGTTGTTACCCATCACCTTACACATGTTCTTGGAAATGTCACCTGTAAAATAAGTCCCCCTATCATTTTTAATAATTCTAGGGATATAGTATCTGCATACAGGTTCCTGCAATTAAATCTTGTTATTAATAGCTACTGCTCTAAATAATGCCTGGGCCACAACAGTTTAATATCATTTAAACATGACCTAAAATACAACAATAAATCGTCCACATTTTACATTAGAACAGATCCATTGATAGGTTGAAAAGATAGTAAACAGTCATATAAGGCCTGGGAGAAGATACTGGGGTTGCCTATGAACCCATGGGAAACTCGAGTTCCTGTGTGGTGTTCTCCACTTTGCAGTTCTTACTTATGTGTCCCACTTGGTGACAGTTAAAACATAATTTTGAACGGGGTGGATGAAAGGATTGTTGTGGGAGTTGAGCAAGAGGGAAAGATGGTGGGTATGGGTAAGGATATGAAGGATAAGGGTATTGTGGGAGGTATGAAGTTTGTGGGTAGTATGAGGCCTGTGGTTGTGTATGATATGTGGGGTAAGGATATGTTTGCTGTGGTGTGGGATTGGTGAGGACGTGTAACTGTTCAGGTGCATGTGTGTGTATAGGTGCAGGTGTGTCTACTGGCTGTGATGTTACCGTCATTCCTTCCAGAGCTTGGATACTGACAGCCATTAGTTTTTCGCTCTGGGTCTCGCTCTTCTTTGAGATGTTTTTATCATGTTCTATGGCAGATTCTATGAGTGTATCTATTGTGACTCCCCTCCAGCCAGGTTGTGAGCTCTGAACCCGAGTCTTTAAATCATCTTTCAGACCGTCTATGAGTACCGTGACTATCATTCCCCTGTGGTGAGTGCTATCTTTAATATCTTCTATCCCAGTGTACTGGGCGATAGCCTGCAGAGCCCGGTTAATCTTCTGCAGATTCACTCTCCTTTTGCTTAATGGTGAAAATTTTGTTCCAGTTAACTACTACTGGAAAATATATACCCAATTGAGTTACAATGCGGGAAATGTTACCTTGGTTTACTTGGTCTGTTAAGGGAATGTCTCCGTCCAATACACAATCCGTGATAAATTTTGTCACGTCGGTATTGCGTGGTAGACAGGCCCTTAACACCACACCCCAATCTTTATTAGTTGGCTCATGTGAACTATCCAAATTTCTCAAAAATTTTGACATTTGGCTAGTTCCTTTTTGGGATCGGGGAAATCATTTATGATGGAATTTAGTTCTGCTCTTGTCCAAGGACAATGCATTACTACTTTCCTCATGGGCACTACACTGTTCGCATCTGCATTTCCATTCGGAACAGTTATTGTCCGAATGGGATGCAGGCCGGCAGTGCTTCTACCTTTTGACCTTGTTACCTGGCTGGGGGTTTAATCTGTTGCTGCTACGTATGATATTAACAACTTCCTTTACGGGTGCAGAGGGTGTTAGCACTTCCCTTGCTGTTACCGATGGAGATGGCGGCACCACTCGTGATTGTGGTGATGCAGCATCTATCATTTGCACAGCATGGGAAATGGCAGACATTACAATAGGCTCATCATCCACATCATGAACATTTTCTTTATGGTTGCTTAAGAGAGGGTACAAGTTGTTTGTTAAATTTTTATGGGCATTTTTGGTAACTGTACTTGCACCTCCATCCACATAAGGTGGGGCAGGTGAGCATGAACTGCTAGCAATATTCTCCATTGCGGCTCGTCCGTATTGCAATTTAGCGACGCGGATGTATTCTCTGGCAATGTGTTCTCGACGCTAGTTTGCGTCACTTGCACATTTTTAAGCCACGCATCCCCTTCATGCTGCCACAATTTTAAACATTCATAATATTTGACCTTTTTCTCTCGGGAGCGCATCAGACTGATGTGATCCCGGACATTATCTAGTACATTTTTATCAAAACTACCAATTCTGGGAAATGGTCTAACATTCTTCATCGTCATTTTAAACCATACATTACAATACCTTATCGCCTAAGTACCGTACTTAGTATGCATAATACGACGGCCGATCCAATCGGCGCTTTCATTAGCAGCACATCATTGTCTAACATCTCTACTGTTTGCATGGCTCCCATTCTGAGACAACTCCTATGCTTTTCAATAAAGATTTAAACTGGTGAAAGACAATCAAGATACTTTCACTTACCTGTGGACGATTTAAACGGCAGCGCCCACACACCTGGATAAGATTTGAAAAAGGCAACTTCCACACCCGAATAAGATTTAGAAAGGCAACTTCCACACCTGGATAAGATTTAAATAGGCAACTTCCACACCTGGATAAGATTTAAATAGGCAACTTCCACACCTTCTCTACAACAAAGACAACATGTACACCTGCTACTGTGTATAGAACGGTAAGCTGCTTACCGAGCGACTAGCACTTAGCCCTTAAAGGTCATACGGTACCTCTAACTGTAGGGAACAAGTTACCCCTACCAACAAATACTCACTGTTACACACTTTTTCCTGCGCAGAAAAATACACGTTAACCCAGATATTGATAACAATTGAAAAATGTAAACCTCAACGGCTTTGTTTAAACACTGTGGCAGCACAACCGGAAGTACGTATACGCTATGGTGCAGTTGCATACACAATAATGCAACTACCACACAACCGTTTGACAACTTTTTAGCTGCGTACACAAAAGTGCGTCTTTGCTGTGCGTAAAACTGCGACTCAGCCGCGTACTCAATACTGCGGCACCCCTTTAAACATTAGGTTCTATCAACAAAGGAAAACACACTTTTTCCTCTCTTGTCCTTGGATTCTAGTCAGCTTCCTTGACTCACATGGAAACGGATAGCGATCTTTCAGAACAAAGCGGTTGCAGGTAAACCCTGCATGTGGCCACTCCACCCTTTGCTGAAATATCAATAACCGTATGTACCGTGTGAGTAGGTAAGTGACTTCACTACTAGCCCCCAACTAACGATACTGGTTTACAACCTCTATACACTCCTTCCTATACCTTCTAATATCCTGCCTATACCTTCTAAGGATGATGCTAATTTGCGTACGCAGTTTATACAGTAAATAAAGACTCCAGACTTGGAACGTATCGTTCTGAAGCACAAAGTATTATTCGAGTAAAAGTACAGTCAGTTACATGCTATTGATCCATACACAATTTGGCGCAAAGGAATTATACAGACCCAAGTACAGTATACATACGCAGCGCTTCCGGACCGGATGTTAGGCATCAGCAAGAAACCCTTCGTCAATCAGCATTCAGCACGAAGACTAAGACCCAGTGTTGGAGCACCCATATTTATACCCCCAGAAATAGACAACACAATAGAGAAGTTTGTTGCTGATGCCATTAGTCCTCAAGGGGGATGCATCTGTTACAGAGCATTTAACAGGCTGGTTCAAATAGACACAACCCAGCCTCCAACAACTGAGGGTCTCTGGTTTCCCGCCCCATGCAACATCCTAACATTTGTTCATAATATACATTTTGTTGCTTGAAGTCTCTGCGGTCCATAAGTTGAGAATGCATGATGCGATCTCCACACCGATAATACCGGAATTCTGTTGAAAGAGTACGCATCAGTACAAAATTCAAACACCGTCTTACTTAGCATGTATAAAACCTTAGTTAACAAATAATCTTTATTTCACAGCATTTATACTAAATGCACAAACTTAAATCTTATCCCTTAAAGCTTATGGAACCTTGTATGAGGATACGTAATGTGTGAGTATGCGGGGTTTGATATAAAGACGCTAGTTAACTTGGAGCAGATGCGTGCACATAAAGCTAATGAACAGCGTTTTCATATAGGATCTTATGCATTTGCTAATATGCGATTAGTTACCAGCGGAATTGTGCGTATTAATGTGTGTATGAGAAATGGTGCACTTAGATCTCACTTAAACTAAGTGAACACCTAGCAGTGTGGAATGCTGAGCCTTAGAGTTCCACAAGCCCCCCCTCTCTCTCAACAGCCCCCACCCTTCCCAGGCTCAAAAGTAAAGTCCTTTGTTCTCCCAGACTTTTGTGTAGATGCTAATTACCCAGCTACAAGACCCAAACCTAAGATAACACTCTTGGCTTTGAAGGTATTTTATTGCAGGAAGCCTGCTAATGTAAGGTGTGTATTCGAGCAGGGCCACCTGGAGTGAGAGCAGACGTTATATTCAGGAAGCTTGTCTACACAGGCTAGTTGTCACGTGGCCATTTGCTCTGTTTAGCTTATGCAATATATCCTTTAGGGGAATTATAATAATATACACTTTATCTAGAGCACCCAAACTATGTAAAGTCATGAAATGGGCTTTTGGTGAATCGCCGTAATTTATGGTGATGGTCACAGATGCAATCGCATGATGCTAATAGTATTATCGCCACATGTACTAAAGTGTGAGTTTATCTAAAATGGTGCTTAGGCGGCCATTCGCAAAATGGCGTCTTGCGGCCAGTTGCGAGATGGTGATGCTGCGATTTAATTTTAAACTGATCTTGTCTCAGCCAATAATCCAGCTTCGACAGTACGCAACTGCGATTATGCACGGAATGGACTTCTAGTTGTGTTCTGCGCATGCATATGCATCGCAGTGCGCGTGCACAAACTAGCTATTGGGATCAGGATTGACTACGCAGACCCATTGCAGAGTGATTGACAGGCAGTGCCGTTTGTGGTGGTGACGGGGGGGGGTGGTCGGCGAAAAGCTAACGTGCCAGCGCGTTTCCTAGCTGTTGCAGGGGCATGTATAAATTATCCAATGCGATGCCCTACGCAGCGTGAGGTGCATGAGGCTGCGATGGTACTCGATTGTACCTATGGTTTCACAGTCTTGCTAAACATTATGGATGTGTGGAAAGTAAAGTGGGTATCCTTATGTAGTTCTGTGAGGGAATAGCATTCGCAATGGATTAGCATACTATCGCAGTTGAACAGAGGGCCTGATTCAGACTCGCTTGCTAGATGCGATCGCTCGCACGAAGTGTATGCAAATTGTATAGGCAGTGCTATTGAACAGCAATGCATTACCACGCTCAGTATTTCTTAGAGAGCGATCACATAGTGTATGCAGACACCCACCAGCCTGTTTTAAGATGCCCACTTGTGCACGTCATGTCCAGGAAGTGTATGCAACCATTGGTACATCCAGGGCCGGCCCGAGCCTTATTTTTTTGGTAAGCGTATATAGATTTTGGCGTCCCCTGTTTAAGTAATCCCGATTTTCCGGCGCGAGAAAAAGGCTATTTAATTGTACAGTCTTTCCCCGCGCAGCGGGGATTTCTGACGGTAATTAGTCTCGGGCAAAACAACAGGCCCCACATGAAAATAATTAAACACACACATAGGTCCCCACATGAATATGTATGAAGTCCTTATACAGAAGGACCACCCTGGGTGCTAAGATACAATTATACCCAAAGATACATATTCACGGAGAGGGTGACAGCACTGTGTGACGGGTAGTGGGTAACAGCACTAGGTGACGACAGGGAGAGGGTGACAACAGGGAATGGGTGACAGCAATAGGGGACAGGGAGAGGGTGATAGCAGGGAGAGAGTGACATCAGTGGGTGACAGAGAGAGGGTGATGACGGAGAGGGTGATGACAGGGAAAGGGTCTCGGGGAAAGAGGTTATGACAGGGAGAGGGCGATAGCACTGAGTGACACGGAAAGGGTGATAGCACTGGGTGACAGGGAGAGGGTGATGACGGAGAGGGTGATGACAGGGAGAGGGTCTCAGGGAAAGAGGTGATGACAGGGAGAGGGTGATAGCACTGAGTGACACAGAAAGGGTGATAGCACTGGGTGACAGGGAGAGGGTGACAGCAGTGGGTGAGGGTGACAGCAATGATTGACGAAAGGTAGAGGGTGACAGCAATTGGTGACAGGGAGAGGGTGAGAGCAGGGTGAGAGCGACAGCAGTTGGTAACAGGGAGAGGGTGACAGCAATGGGTGACAGGGAGAGAATGACGACAGGGAGAGGGTGACAGCAGTGGGTGACAGGGAGAGGGTGACAGCAGTCAGTGTCAGGGAGACGGTTACAGCCAGTGGATGACTAATATACAAACCAGGCCACCATATTTAAATTTTCTTACCTGGGCCGAGAACTCCTCCTTGAACTTAACGCCGGGGCCGGTCACGAAATCGGTCCCTCCTCCCCCTCCAGCCATGCCTGTACTCAGGGCCGGTTCCAGGGGCAAACACAGGATACTTAAAGGGGGGTTTCCAAATCCCCAATCTCGGAAAAAAAGCCAAAAAAAAATAAAAAAATAAATAATATATATATATATATATATATATTTGACTCTGTTATATTATGGCATATGGCAAAAAAAAAAATATATATATATATTTGTTATATATACACGCCTGTATATTTATCTATACACATATATGTAAATATATATTATTTGTTTATTTATTTATATAGCGCGTACATATTCCGCAGCGCTTTACAGAGCATATTTGGACATTCACATCAGTCCCTGCCCCAGTGGAGTTTACAATCTATATTTCCTACCATATGTACACACGCACACACACACACACACACATACAAACTAGGGTTCATTTTTTCTTGGGAGCCAATTAACCTACCAGTATATTTTTGAAGTGTGGGAGAAAACCGGAATATCCGGAGGAGGAAACCCACGAAAGCACAAGGGGAATATACAAACTCCGCACAGTTAGTGCCATGGTGGGAACTCACGACCTCAGTGCTGTGAGGCAGTAATGCAGTGGCGTCCCTCCCCGCGGTGACACCCGGTGCGGGGAGGGACACCTTGCACGTCACAATCGCCGAAATGGGGGCGTGGTCTTCAGGAGGGGGTGTGTCAGGGGCGTGGCCTCACATATTGGACCTTCGGGAGGGGCGTGGCCTCACGGCGCTTACCCTGCCGTGGCCGCGGTAAAAAAAAATGTATGATACATTATGTATCAATGGCGTGGGGGGTGCAGGAGGTGCGGGCATGGACAGTGCCGGCTCCCTCACTGACAGGAGCCGAGCGCTGCACTTAATGCTATAGTGCAGCACCCGGCTCCCGTCACTGAAGGGGAGCCTGCACCTTGGTGTCACCCCTCGGCGGGTGACACCCGGGTGCGGGCCGCACCCCCCGCACCCACCTTGTGACGCCACTGCAGTAATGCTAACCTTTACACAATCTGTGCGGCCATTGCACCGTCTGTGCAAGTGGCTTGTGACCACATTGCTTAAATAAATAAAAACAGAAAACTCAGCACTCACCATTGTTAAAGCACTCACAATAATAAATAAATAATGGGGTTTTGGTTCATGGATTGATCAATTCATTTAAGCCTGCAGCCCACATCATGGACCTTACTTCTCTGCAGGTCCTACACTATCTGTCATACTTATGAAAACCTGGTAGCTGCTATCACAGAGTTTAAACTGAAAAATAAGAGTTATGGTATGACATACCTTTGTTAACTCTTTTTCTTCGAGGTCCATGGGGTCCACAGCCAATATGTTGGGGTATGAATCCCGGTCACCAAACAGTTAATACAAACGAGCTCTCTGCTCCCAGGATGCACCGGGTCCCTCCTCATATACCCCACCCCCTGCCTCAGGTAGCCAGTTCATTACCAAACTCAAGCAGGCAGAGACAAAACAAAGGGTAAGAAAGAAGAAACCCATATTCATGAGTCCAGACTCACAAGAGAAGACATTTTCCGGAAAACCCCCCCGGAACTACAAGTGCGTCTGGGTGGGTGTCCTGTGGACCCCATGGACCTCAAAGAAAAAGAGTTAACAAAGGTATGTCATACCATAACTCTTATTTTCTTCTTCGAGGTCCACAGCCAATACGTTGGGGATATCCCAAAGCACTAACCCTATGGGCGGGGACGCACCTGACTCACGGAAGAGAGGAGAATCCTACGCCCGAAGGAGGCATCCTGAGAGGTAAAAGTATCAAAGGAATAAAATTTGACAAAGGTATGGATGTAAGACCATGTGGCTGCCCTGCATAATTGCTCAGTAGAAGCACCCCGACGGGCCGCCCACGTCGAACCTACCGCCCTAGTCGAATGTGCCGTTACTGAATCCGGCACCCGCATGCCAGCCTGTGTATAAGCCAATGAAATTGCCATGCGAATCCACCTGGCCAATGTCTGTTTATTGGCTGGCCAGCCACACTTATGACAACCATAAAGCACAAAGACTGAATCAGACTTCCTCCATTTGTTCGTGCGTTTCACATAGATTTTCAATACACGGACCACATCCAGGGAAGCCTCTCCTGTCGAGAGACTAGTGCCCTGAAATGCTGGAACTACTATTTCTTCATTAATATGAAATTTTGACACTACTTTCGTAAAGGTAACCCGCCCTAGTACGCAGTACTGCTCTATCTTGATGAAACACTAAGAACGGCTCACGGAAGGAAAGTGCAGCTAAATCTGACACTCTGAGTGCAGATGCTATAGCAAGAAGAAATACTGTCTTTGCTGTTAGCCACTTGATGTCTATTGAATTTAAAGGCTCGAAAGGAGGAGCCTGTCAAATCCCACGGAACAACTGGGGGAACGAAGGGAGACTGAATCCTCAACACCCCCTGAAAAAAGGCCTTTATATCTTGTCTCAGAGCAATTTTTTGTTGGAACCAGACTGAAAGAGCAGACACCTGTACTTTCAAAGAGGCCAGACGGAGCCCTTTTTCCAGACCTCTTTGAAGAAAATCAAGCACCCTGGAGATCAGAAATTTTTCTGGGTCATACCTTTTCAGTTCGCACCACTGAAAGAAAGTATGCCAAATTCTATAGTATATACGAGCTGAGGATGGGTTCCGTGCCTTCAGCATTGTCCGTATAACAGACTCGGAAAACCCCTTCTTCCTCAAGACGGAGGCCTCAAGAGCCATGCCATCAAAGATAGCCGATGAAGATCCGGGTACCAGCAGGGACCCTGTAGCAACAGATCCGGTCTCAATGGCAGAGGCCACGTAGTGTCTATGGAGACAGACTGTAGATCTGTGAACCAGTGCCATCTCGGCCATGCCGGAGCTATTAATATCACGGTACTGCCCTCTTGTTTGATCTTTGTGACGACTCTGGGAAGAAGAGCAAACGGGGGGAACAGATATACCAGCTTGTAACTCCGCTTTACTGTCAGTGCGTCTACAAACTCGGCTCTCAGATCTCTGGTCCAGGATCCGTACCTGGGAACCTTGTTGTTCCTTCTTGATGTCATAAGATCTATTTTTGGTAGACCCCACCTGTCCGCGAGGTTCCGAAAAACCTGTGAATGTAGGGCCCACTCTCCTGCATTTATCTCCTGCCGACTGAGAAAGTCGGCCTCCCAATTCAGGACCCCCGGAATAAACACGGCAGATATCATGGGAAGATGACTCTCTGCCCACACCAGGATTTTTGATACCTCTGCCAAGGCAGCCCGACTCCTTGTGCCCCCTTGATGATTTAGGTAGGCAACAGCGGTGTGATTGTCTGACTGTATCTGCACCGGCCTGCCCTTTAGGATTTTCTGAGCCTGCACTAAAGCTTTGAATATAGCTCTTAGTTCCAGGATGTTTATAGGTAGTCGGCTTTCCGCCACTGACCACTTTCCTTGGAAGGTGTGTGACCCCATCATCGCCCCCCAACCCTGAAGACTAGCGTTGGTTTTGAGCAATGTCCAATCCGACACCCAAAAGGGGCGACCCTGCCTGAGATGCTTTGTCTGCAACCACCAGGACAGGGACAACCGCACCTCTGGAGAGAGACGCAGCAACTGAGACCTGATCGTGCGGTGATCCTTGTCCCAGCGAGACAGAATTAATTGCTGCAGTGGTCTGGAGTGGAATTGAGTGTATTCCACCATCCTGAAGGTGGCCATCATCGACCCTAGGACCTGCATGGCCACTAGAACAGATATCTGCCTGTTGCGGAGCAATCTGCATATTCGCGATTGTAAAGCAAGAATCTTCTCCTCCGGTAGATATATTTTCTGCACCACGGAGTCCAATCTTGCTCCCAAGTGACACATCTGTTGTACCGGACAGGGTGATGACTTATTCCAGTTTATGATCCAGCCGTGACTGTGCAGACATGATACTGTCAGTCCCAAATGATCCTGTAACTGCTACGGGGACTGCCCTAGCAACAGGAGGTCGTCCAAGTAAGGCAAGATCCTGACGCCTTGGGGTCTGAGGCATGCCATCATCACCGCCATCACCTTGGTGAATACCCGAGGGGCTGTGGACAGGCCAAAAGGTAGGGCCTGGAACTGAAAATGTTCCCCCCCTACTGCAAAATGAAGACATTTTTGATAAGCCTGTGTGATTGGTATGTGGAGGTAGGCATTCTGTATATCTAAGGATACCATATAGTCCCCCTGCTCCATTGCCAATACAATCGATTGCAATGTTTCCATCCTGAACCCGGGGGCTCGAACAAATTTGTTGAGCTCTCTCAGATTCAGAATGGGCCGGCACGACCCGTACGGTTTTAGAACCAAGAACAGATTGGAGTAAAACCCGTCTCGAAACTGATTCTCTGGCACCGGAACCACTACCTCCAATCCTAGTAACACAAGAATTGCTTTCTGAAGGGCCATAGCTCTTTCTGAACCCTCCTGTGGGTTTATTTAAAAAAACTTTGTGGAGGAGTCCTCCAAAACGTCAAGGCGTAACCCTCGGGAGACGACTCCTCGAACCCAGGCATCCTCTGTCATGAGGTGCCAGGGCTCTGAGAACTGAAGTAGTTGGCCCCCCACCCTGGGATCCCCCAGAGGGAAGCCCATCCCATCAGGCCACTGGTTTATCCTGGACCCTAGATCCTGGACATTTGTTCTGCCACGGCTTCCTGGGTCCTGCCTTTTTTGGTGGAAATCTCACCAAGGGCTGACCCTTGGCCTTGCCCTGTGGCCGAAACCCCCAAAAGGATGCCCGTCTAAGTTTAGACGAGGTTGCTGATGGCAGACCTGCCATCTTTGAGGCTGCCATGGAGGCTACAATTTTATCCAATTCTGGACCAATGAGGACTCCCCCTGTAAATGGAAGGGATACTAGGGCCTTTTTGGACCCGGCATCCGCCTTCCAATCCTGTAACTAGAGAATCCTACGTGCCACCACGGATTCCGCTGAAACCCTGGAGGAAAAGATCCCTGCATCCAAGGCGGCATCTCCCAAATAAGACGCCCCTTCTCTAATAAAGGAGATCATGTCCAGCTGCTCCTTAGAGGCATCTCGTAGGGACTCTACTAGAGTTTTAGCCCACTCCTCAATAGCGCTTGCTACCCAAGCAGTAGCCATAGCTGGACGGGTGGCCATTCCCGCCAGCGAGAAGATCGATTTGAGGCAACTCTCCAGTCTTCTATCCATGGCTTCCTTCAGCGATGCCGCTGGGATCAGCAAAGTGGTACGCTTGATCAGCTACTCCACATGTGCATCAACTGACGGTGGATTCTCCCACCTAGCACAGTCCTCTGCTTGAAAAGGATAGAGAAGTGCCATTCTTTTAGAAGGATGGCTTTTCTTATCTGGACAGACCCACGCTTCCTCCATAAGTTCTGATAAATGCTCAGACTTTGGGAATTCTGCCTTGACCACTTTCTGGTGCTTGAACAGGGGTGCCTTACTAAGTGAAGGATCCCCTTCCTCGATATTTAATACTGATTTCAAAGCCCTAATCAGAAAGGGGACATCGGCTACTGGGAAATGATCATCACCCTCCTCGGAGCTAGACTCCGAGAAGGAACAGGCACAGGACTCTTCTCAGGAGGAGGCACTGGAGTACTCACCCATGTGAGAAGGTAAATGGCGCCTAGATTTAGGCTGCTTTGGTTTGACAGCCTGAGGAGGCTGAAAAACTCCCGAGGATGATGCCATAACCTTACCAGCACCAGGGTCCATCCAAGGCGGCCACATCATGGGCATAGGATGCATCTGCTGAGGCAAACCCCAAACCGGTGGTACCGGGGCAGCCAGCCGCTCCACCACCTGAGCCATAACCTGAGAAAATGATGCCCAAGGGGGCTCAGGGCCTGTAACAGGCAAACTTAAGTGGTGTGGTGGCTGTCTAAAACAGTTCCCACAAAGCCCATTTTGTAGAAAGTCCTGTGGGGACAAGCCTGCCTTGCAGGCTATACAGGATATCAGCAACGGGGCTCCCGCTACCTGACCCTCAGACTCCTTAGACATGTTAACTATGCCAATGGTTCTGAGTGTATATGTGCTGCTTTCTACTCTCAACCCACACACCTGCAGTAAGGGAAGGGGAGAGACAGTGACAGTTTACAGGAATTACAGTTCTTTTACAGAAGAAACAGTGGCCCTCATTCAGAGCCGTACGCTCTGAACAAAGCGCTCGCTCTGAATGAGGGCCGTCCTCCATAAAAATGGAGCGTCCTCCTGGACGCTCGTATAGCTGTGGGTCACCACCCACAGCCTATACGAGCGTGCAGGTTGATGGTCGCGATGGTCTTGACCATCGCGACCATCGCCACTGCGAGCCGGAGCCTGCGGTTGAGTTTCTCAACCGCAAGGCCCGGAGTGATTTTGGCTCTATCAGAGCCAAAATCACTCCCACTGACATCACTAGTGATGTCAGTGGGCCGGCTTCTGACGGTAGGCGTTCCTTTGGGAACGCTCCCGTCTGGGAGGCACGCCCCCGGCACGCCCACCAAAGGGGGCGTGCTGTCAATCAACATCGACAGCACGCCCCCTTTGATCAGACACAACGAGCGAAGGAAAGTCCTTCGCTCGTCGCATCTCGCGCATGCGCACGACGGAGCTCCCTCCGTCGTGTGCATGCTCAGTGCACACCATCGACCCACTTGCGAGCGGACAGCCGCTCGTGAGTGGGTCTGAATCAGGCCCAGTATCCACAGACAACAATCACATGTCATGCATAAACACTTCTATGAGTCATACGCATTTAAGCTCTCACTACCATAATAATTGCTAGGCTTAATAGGACAGATTGCACAGCCGATATATTGGTCAGTGTGTGCCATTAGGGGTAGATGTACTAATGGTCTCATTTATCAACGAGTTTTATCATATGCGACGAGTGATAAAACTCTTTGCTTAGGATAAATGATGCTCCAGCCAATCAGCTCCCAACTGTCATTTTTCAAACAGATAACAGTTATGCTGGGTACACAATATCTCATCTATTGCGTACCCTCAATGTCACTGACAATGCACGATCCCAAGCATCGTCAGCAACATGCAGGTCCGACGGGTGACATCATTAGCGAGCGCCATGCTGCTGAATGTAGCATGGCCCCCGCTGTCGCTGCCGGCATCGGCAAGTGTGTATGCACTTGCCGATGCGTCACCCCGCCGGGTGCCGTCACTTACGAGGTCGGTACACACTAGACATCATATAGGAGCTGTTTGGCTGGAGCACCATTATCATACACAACAAGATTTGTCACTCATATAATAAAACTTGTTGATAAATGAGGCTCTAAAGCTGGGTACACACTTGCCGATATGTGTACCACCGATGCGACGTCCGACCACACGATATATCGGGTAGTTGGTACACACTGCACAATGTGGTGACAGACAGACTGCCCGATATGTCGGTCACCGGCTCCATCCACTATGCCAGCGATCCGCAAGATTGGGCAACATATCATCTAGTGTGTATCCAGCTTTAGACATGAATTGGCATTTTGCCATTGTAACTTCTAGGACCCAAGGATCATTGCATCCGTTTTCCAGCAATAAAACTCTCATTGTGTCATTCTCCAATGACCCAAGTATCAGTTTGTCATTATTCCAGGACTAAAGTGCCTTTGTGCTATTATTCTAGGAACCAAGTGACAGTTACCACAGTATTTGGACCCATATTTTAGTGCACCATTCTTCAAGGACTCCAAGTGTCAGTGTGCCAATGTTTTAGTGTCAATGTCTCATTGCTCAAGGACTCAAGTATTAGTTTGCTATTATTCTAGGACTCAATTGTCAACGTGTCATTGTTCTTGGACCCAAGCATCAGTGTGCCATTTTTTTTAGCACACTTTGTTATTCTGCCCTTGTTGTAATATCTTTCTGTTTGTCTGCCCAGAGCCGGCCCTAACCTGTTTGATGCCCTAGGCAAGATTTTGGTGGTGCCCCACTGTCGCTAGTTCCACCTCTGACCCAGCACCACTCTCCCAGCACAGCACCAATCAACCAGCCATACAGATCACAGCAGCAGCCAGCAACATCCATCACCCCTCACCCATTTCAATCCTCATCTGTACCTAGACATTTTGGTGCCCTGTGCCTCTGTTTGTCTCCCTGCAGTCCCTACTGGATTCCAAAAAGGTCCATGGGAGGAGGAGCTGCTGTGGCTGGGCATGCCCAGCAGCCCTCCTCCAGTGGCAATTTTTGTTACTGGCCGCTGCCTCCACTGTCTCTGCTCCCCACTTCCACCGCTGCTGGCTGTATTATGAGCTGCTGTCCAATCAGAGCTGAGCTGGAAGCTCTGATGGCGGTTGGACAGCAAGCACAGAGGTGCCATCCGCCTGTCCCGGTCCTGCCGTTGCCTGCTGTCAAGCTGAGCTGGCCCTAAAAGCTTGGAATGCATGCCCCTAGGCATTCCAAATGAGATTGCCTTTGTTCTAGGATCTAGGTGTCAGTCTAGCAAGGATAAGTGCACAATTATTCCAGGAATCAAATTGTCAGTGTGCCATTGTTCCAGGACCCAAGTGTCAGTAGGGCATGGTTCCAGTGTCTGTGTGTTATTATTCTAGGATCCAAGGGCCTGATTCTGAGTGGCGTCCGTGTCTGCATCTTTTCCCAATAACACATGGCGTGCGTCTGAATGTGCAAGGTCTGAGATGCCCACATTGAGCATCTTTAGACATTTAAATACCACTTGGTGCATATTTAGGCTAGAGATGTGCGGGTTCGGTTTTACTCGGTTCTTTTTGCCAAAATTATCGCAAGTTCGGATTAGTTCAGATTTCTCGGATTGGCTATCCAAAACACGTGACAGCCGGATAGCCAACACGACAACAGTTTTCGAGATCCGAACATATCCGAGTAAAACCGAACCGCACATCTCTAATTTAGGCACTTCACCATCAGTTGCACCATCGAAACTTGCACCGGTCCTGGGGTAGATGCAAGTTTTCTGTCTGAGTATGGCTTCCAATGTGAGTGATTAAACATCTATGTATGAAACCACTTCAATGATATACTTATGACACTCCCATAACACACCCATAAGATGGACCATCTTTGTGCGACTTAATAATCACCTCTTTGTCACCAACCAGGAATGCCCAATATGTTTTCAATATACTTCTGCTTGTGTATGTCTGAAACTGCTACTGCAACTCTGGCGCTCGCTATGAATCAGGGCCAGCCTTCTTGTTCACCCACAGCAATAGCGAGAGGCCAGGAAGACCATCGGGCTTGCGACGAGACCCTTGTGGTAAGGTCTCGTTGCCGCAAGCCCCAGAGAGATTTTGGTTCTCACAGAGCCGTAATCTCTCCCACTGACATCACTCGTGATGTCAGTGGGGCTGCCCCCAAACGGAGACGTTCACATGGGAATGCCTCCGTTTGGGCAGCCACTCCCCTGGCCCGCCCACCAAAGGGGGCGTGCTGTCACTTAACATCGACAGCACGCCCCCTTTGGTACGAGACCCGGAGCGACGGTTTGCCCGTCGCTAACTGGGTCTCGCGCCTGCGCACGACGGAGCATGTGCACTGGGCCACAATCGACCCGCTTGGGAGCACATAGCGCTCACGAGCGGGTCTGAATCAGGCCCTCTGTGCGTAAACAATCGGGATGCATGCACGGTTCGACTTAACGTATGAGCAGTAAAAAAAATGCTCAATTGCGTTTGTCATCGACAACTCAGAATGGTCAGTGTGCCATTGCATTAGGCCCACATGTAAGTGCACCATTGTTCTAGGACTCCAATTGTCAATGTGCCATTGTTCTAAGGATTAAAACCCACATCGATGTCAGTTGGTTTTCCCTGCTGTATTTGCCATCAGCTTTGATTTTCCATTCCAAATTGATGCCAAATAGAAGTATAAACAAAATGTAAAAATGGTGTGGTTCCCCCAAATCTATAACCAACATCGTACCTCTCAGCATGGGCTGGTATTGGATAATAGAGGGAAAAAACAGTGTAGGGTGTTCCCCTACTTAACAGTACACCAGCACCAGGCTGAATCAGCCGGGGGATAATACTATACAGTAGCAGGGAGATGCACAGCTTGGGGTCCCCCTGCTATATTGTTAATCAGCCCCAAATTGGTCAGTCAGAAAAACCCAACAAACTATCTTTATGGAGAATCCCATAGCATGGAAGCAGCTCTCCCAGCCAATCAGAGCGTCCCTATTCATTTCTATGGAGCGTGACAGTAGAATACCTGTCATTTGCTATGAGACTTTCCATAGTGATAGTTCGTTGGTTTGTTCCCAGGATTTTGCGAGTATTAATTTGGAGAGATGTGAGGGAGTGTTTATATAATAAATGTATACAACAGTCGGTGTGTGTGTTTTGTCTTTATTTTAATATTCTTTTTACAGGCGGACTACAGGTGCCAGCAGGCCCTTAATGTTCCTCTTGTGGCAGACTTGCTGGGACTTGTAGGCCACCTATAAAAAACAATATTACTTATCTCTTTAATGACTATTACCTCCGCACCCACCTCCATAGTGATCTGTGCAATGCTTCTTTCAAACTCGCCTGCCACAGGCGGGTCTATTGTTTGGGTAGGTATGGCATCATTTTATGGCTGCTTTTTGGTCGGTTTTAAAACTGACCATCAGTAAGTCTGCAGCTCTTATTCTTGTCTATGTGAAAATATCGATAGTTGGTCTGATGTTCTAAACTGATCTAAAGTCAGGATTTTGGTCATTTGCCATCCGTTTTGACTTTAGTAAATGGTTAGTTTGCAAACGGCCAAAATCGACCTTTAATATACCCCTGAGTGTCAATGTGAATTACTCCAGGCCCCAAATGTCAGTGGGCTGTTGTTCTAGGATTATAGAAAGTAGATTTACAAAGAAGCAGGTTGTAAAGCCGCAGATTATCACTGACTTTGACTGACAGATTTAAAACAGCAATAGATATACATGCTAGACCAGGCTTGTTTAGCATTTATTCCAATTGGTGTTTTAAAACTATGGGTCAAAACCGCTGAAGATCGCTGGTTTTGAAAAAACCTCCTAGTACTGTATCATACTGCCATTGTTTTAGTATCTAGGTGTCAGTCTGCTATTGTTTTAGGATCTAGGTCAGGGGCGTATCTATAATGGGTGCAGGGTGTGCGGGGCACAGGGGCCCCTGGGTCCAGGGGGGCCCCACACCGCACACCTTGCACCCATAGTATTACTTACCTCTCTGGAGTCCCACATCGGCGCAGGGGTCCGGCGCTGTAAAACGACTGGAAAATGGCCACCGCAGCCATTTTCCCATCGTTTGCGGTTACCTGCGCATACTCTAGTGCTCAGAGTCTATAACTCCGGCGCAGGCCGCACACAGCTCAGTGTGCTGCCGGACAGAGAGGAGGTGGCCCGTGTCGGAGACTGCACACTGGCCCCTTCCCCTCTAGAAATGTCCATGATCTAGGTGTTCATCTGCCCTTATTCTGGGATACAAGGGTCAGTGTGCCTTATTCCAGAAATCAAAATGTCAATGTGCCATTGCTGCAGAATCAAAGTACGTGTTTGCCATTTTTTAGGACTCTGAGTGAATGTGCCATTTTTCTAGGACCAAAATAGCCATGTGCCATTTTTAGTAGGCAACATGTGTCAGTATCATTGTTCTATGACCCAAGTGTCTGTATGCCATTGTTATTGGGCCCAAATATCAAAGTGTCATTGTTATAAGATCACATATGTCAGTGTGTCACTATACCAGTGTCAGTTTGCTTTTGTTCTATGATCTAGGTGTTAGTCTGGCCTTCCTCCATGATTCAAGGATTAATGTGCCATTGCACTAGGAATCTAAGTGTTAGTGTACAATTGTTTTAGGCTTTAATGTGTCATTACTGTAAAAAATGTCACACTGACACTTGGATCCTAGAATAAAATCAAACTACTGTAACACTTGGATCCTAGACAATGGCACATTGACATTGTTCTAGGATCCAAGTGTCAGTGTGACATTGTTCTAGGATCCAAGTGTTACAGTAGTGTGATTTTATTCTAGGACTTAAAGTGTCAGTGGGCCATTGTACTAGAGCCCTAAGTGTTATTCCGCCATTGGTATATATCTAGGTGCCAGTCTGCTATTATTCTAGATTCTAGAACTAAAGGATCAGTGTGCCATTAATCCAGGAATGAAGTAACAGTGTAGCGCTGTTCCAGGACACAAGTGTCAGTGTGCTATTAATTTATGATCCAAAGTGTCAGTGAGCCATTATACTAGAGCCCCAGGTGTTATTCTGCCATTGTTTTATTTTAGATGTTTGTCTGCTATTATACTAGGATCTAGGTATCAGTCTGCCATTGTTCTAGAACCAAAGGGTCAGTGCCATTAATCCAAGAATGAAGTAACAGTTTGGCGTTGTTTCAGGACACTAGTGTCGATGTGACATTATTCCAGGACCCCAATGTCTGTGTGACATTGTTCTAGATCTCCAAGTATTGGTGTGCCATTGTGCTAGGACATGAAGGTGGAATTCAATTAGCCGTGAGACATGCCCCAGAGCTAATTCATAACACTGCGCGGGAATAGCATTTTCACCATGTGGTCAACCAGGGGTTAACATGTGCTAATCCACTGATTCCTGCATAAAGTGTAGAATAAATGGGCTTTCCCTGCACATTAAACCCCAGGTGGTGCCTTTTCTCGCTGTATTTTACTTGCAGCTCCTGAAGCTGCGAGGAAAACTGCACCTCTAAACAACACTAATTGAATTGGCCAGCGGGGGTAATTGAATTCCCTATTGGGTAAATTTACTAACAGGCAGTGTGTTAAAGCCGCCAATGATGGTCTTGCTTTTTAAATTATTACCTTTTTAAAAATACAGGCCACTGTAACTTGCAGGGGCATCTTCAGAGAGGAGAGGGGTACGTGTGCACTCCCCATGCGGGGCAACCTCCTCTCTCCCCGGTGGCCGGCAGCTGACTGACGCGGCTGGCCAGCCACTGGAGCATTAGTAGACTCCAGGCACTAGAGTGTGCCCGGAGTCTACTGCGCATGCGCAGAACGCCTGAAAAATGGCCGCGGCGGCCATTTTCCGGTGTTCTGAGCAGCTCTGACACTCGACACAGGACCATGGACAGGTGAGTTTAAAATAATATGGGTACAGGGTGTGCGGTGCGGGGCCCCCTTGGACCCAGGGGCCCATGTGCCCCGCACACACTGCACCCATTATAGATACGCCACTGGTAACTTGCCATAATCGTTCCCATATCTGCATCTCGCAGGCTAATACATAAGGGCCATGATCTACTATAGCTATATAACATTTCATGCAAGGGTTTCCATTCAGTTTTATTTCTAATGTAAGTGGCTGCTCTGTCTCTAGTCAATATGAAACTGACTTTAAAACTAGCCTCTTAGGGGTAAATGTACTAAAGTGCGTACCGTGCAGAGGGGGCGGGGCCATATGACCCAATTAAATGAATCAGTTATTTGTCCCCTCCCCTATTCAAATATATGCGATTCACGGGATTACCCGCACAAGATAACTGTGGTGCACTGAGTGACAAACATAGTAAGTGATTCTACCAAGACATTTCAGCAATGGAACAAAGATATCAGGGTAGGTGAATCACTACTGTTGGACAGTGACAAGAGATGCCCCAGAAGAGGAGTACAAGTGACAAGCAAAGAGAAAGCATCCCCATGTATAGGCCACTATATTAGATAGTACTTTCGTATGCTGTATGTTTGTTTCGTATGCTGTAGGTTTGTTTCGTTTTGTGTTCTTATTTGTGATTGATTGATTGAATTAAAACAACTGTTATTTATTTTCTATCAAGAAAATATCAATTATTTTAAAATAGCTTTTCACTATGACTATATTACTAATGTACATCCAGTATGGTGCAAGTAGTGTAGCTCAAAAAATAGAGCTAGTAAAAACATTCTGAAATCATTTTACTTTTTCTTGACCTCAAATTAGTAATGTATGACTATTTTTAGAAAGGAAACAAATTAAAAGTATTAATTTGTTGTACACAGGGGCGCCGAGAAGGGGGAGAGCGGGTACAGATTAACGGGTCCCGGGCTTCCTGAGGGTCCCGCCGCCGCTCCCCCTTCCCTACTGAGCAGCAGCCACAGCAGTCTCCTATGCCTGTGGGGGGGAGCAATCGCGCCCCCCCTGGCTTTGAGCAGGGCTGAGGGGGCCCAGAGCACCTCCCTCCCCAGCGCCAATCTTTTTTTTTTTTTCGGGACGGGGACGTGGCCACGCCTCCCGTGATTAGGCCACGCCCCCTATTTCCCGGGCCCGCCGCGGCTCTCAGCGGGCCTGGTTGTACAGTGTAATTATAGTGGGCATTCCTGAGAAGTAACAGTGGGGTGGCAAAGCCAATGCAAGCGCGTCACTGAAAACAGCTGCTATTAAAACACAGACGCTCACAGGAGGCCATGCTCAGGTAGAGAGACTGCACCTGTCCTAGGGCTGGTGCAAGTTTACATGCGCACATTGACGGAAATGAGCCTGGTATGAAACGCAAGTGAGAATCTCAGTTGTTTAAAAATTGGATGTGGTATTAGCATAAAGACGCTTCTTTAGCAGCATTAGGATAAAGATACAGGCGCGATTGCGGCAAAAGACACAGCCCCTGTCATTGCCATCTCTGAATCAGGCCTCAGCACAGTTATATAGATGCCCCGTTAACACCAATATTAATGGGTTGGTGTCTGTTTATACCAGATATACCAGTGTGGAAGGAACCCTACACATACATATGCCAAGCAGCTGCATGTCATGAGGGACAGGGATGAGGCACAGCAGATCACCAGCAAGGAAGTCACCTTTGCATAAAACTGAATGTGTATGTTTTCCACTGATCTAGTAGCAAACTATGGGCCTGATTCACTACTGATTGCAACTGCGATTGCAGTAACGATTACGCACGCAGTTTAGTTGCGATAGTATGCTAATCCATTGTGAACGCTATGCCACCGCAGCACTACACAAGGACGCCCACTTTACCTTACACACATCCATAAAGTTTTAACAAGACTGCAAAACCATCGGTACAATAGAGTACCATCACAGCCTCACACACACTTGCACAAGCTCTGACCTTACTCAGAAATTGCTAACTTCCATGCACGCTATGAGACCTTAGGCTGCGTATGGCATCACAGTGGCTAATTTATACACGCCCATGCTACGGCGTTCAAACACACTGGCATGCCTGCGTTTTGCCGACCACCCCTTCGTCACCACCCCCAAAAGGCACTTTCTGTCAATCACTCTGCGATGGGGTTGCATAGTCACTGCAATTGTAGTCCCGATCACAGTGGCCGGCTCACGCAGCAATCACTCGATTGCGTGCGTATTAGCAACTGCAATCCAAGCTCAATCAGGCCCTGTATGTATATGGATGTGGTACTGTCAACATGCACAACATAACGTGTTTACAGTATTTAAAATCTAATATTAACCCTACCCTATCCACAGCCTAACTCTATGCACTGCTAAGGTCTAAACTTAAACCTAACCCTAACATTGAAATCTACTGTCGACATTGTGACTTTCAACATTTACAATGTCAACATAATGTCCATGTCAACATGTTCACTGTCAACACTTCGACCATGTCAACATTCTTAATATCGATATTCAGACCATATCGACATCTATTGTCAACATAATGACTACATACAGTACTGTACCATCTATATACTGTAGCTCAGGGCTGATTTGAGAATACTTACTATTATTCAGTTACAGTTTTATGGTGGAAAAAAAGCTAATTGTGACACAGGGGAGCATTGATGTGCCTAAACTTATTTAAAAAAATGGCCCTGAAAAAGAGCACAATGATTTCTTATTAAAGTAATTAATATTGCATGTAGAGTATAGTATGTGTCAGGTTTGGGGTCCAGATTTTGGAAAGAACTCGGGGTGAGAGGCCTGAATAAAAGAGCTCCCCGTCCACCTTGGACTTTGGCGAGACCTAGTCAATGGTGCGGAATCTAACCTGCAGGGAGATGTTCTCCAGTGACCCCTCCAGTCCTTTGACCAGGTATCCAAGCTCCGTGGGAATAGAGACTCGAGATATCAGTGGCCTGGGGAGAGTGCCTAACCAAGGCACTGTTACACAGAGGGATGATACTTGAGAGTATTCCTGGAATGAAGTACTGACGCACTTTAGCACAACTGGTTGACACTAGAGAGATAATATGAGATATGGTACGAACTTACCCTTGTTATCTCTATTTCTACGAAGTCCATAGGGTTCCACAGGATACCTTGGGTTATAGGTGTGACGTCAGTCATCGGGCACCATAGAGTTAAAGCTTTCAGCCTCCCAGGATGCACTAGGGTCCCCCTCCTATACCCCGCCCCCGAGCCAAGGCACCTCAGTTAGTTACCAAGCCATAGGCCGGAGGAGGAGAAGGAAGAGAGATAAAAAAGATCTGGACACACACAAGAATCACATTCTCACCAGAGGGAGACGGAAAAACCGGTAACCAGAGCAAAGCCCATCTGCAGCACAGGTGCGACAGGGCGGGAGTCCTGTGGAACCCTATGGACTTCGTAGAAATAGAGATAACAAGGGTAAGTTCTTACCATATCTCAAATTTTCTACTTCAGGGTCCATAGGGTATCCACCTTGGGGATGTCCCAAAGCAGTATCCTTTAAGGGTGGGGACGCTCCTGTGCAGAAAGGAGAATCCACCGCCCGAAGGAAGCATCCTGAGAGGCAAAGGTGTCAAACCTGTAATACCTCACGAAGGTATGGACAGAGGACCACGTAGCAGCCTTGCAGATCTGGACTGCAGAGGCACCACGTCGAGCTGCCCACGAAGGACCCACAGACCTAGTGGAATGAGCCTTCACAGAAGGAGGAACCGGCAGGCCTTCATGAAGATAAGCTTCAGAAATAGCCATACGGATCCAGGCTGCCAAAGTTTGCTTTGAAGCAGGCCAACCCTTTTTACGGAAGCCATAGAGGACAAACAAGGCGTCCGACTTCCTAAACGAAGAAGTGCGGTCAACATAAGTCCTTAAGGCCTGCACAACATCCAAAGAGGCCTCACCCACGGAAAGACCAGGTGAGTTAAAGGCCGGAACAACGATTTCCTCGTTGACATGAAACTGGGAAACAACTTTGGGAAGAAACTCGGGCCGAGTGCGGAGCACTGCCCTGTTCCCATGAAAAACCAAGAAAGGGGGTCTACAAGAAAGAGCCCCTAAATCAGAAACACGTCTGGCCGAAGCAATAGCCAGAAGAAAAACAGTCTTAGCTGTTAGCCATTTAAGATCCACTGAGCCCAGTGGTTCAAACGGCGGTCCCTGGAGAGCCCTCAGGACCACAGCCAAATCCCAAGGCACCACAGATGGAACAAAAGGCGGCTGAATGCGGAGAACACCTTGCATAAAGGTGCGCACATCCGGGATTGTAGCAATCCTACGGTGAAACCAGACAGACAGGGCCAAAACCTGTACCTTCAAAGAAGCAAGGCGAAGCCCATGATCTAGTCCCGCTTGTAGGAAGGCGAGTATCCGAGACAGACAAAACTCCCGCGGTGCATAACCTCTCAGTCGACACCACTGGAAGAACGTATGCCACACGCGATGGTATATGCTCGCGGAAGACTGTTTCCGAGCTCGTAACATGGTACGCACTACAGAACTGGAAAACCCCCTGGACCTCAGCACAGCCACGCCGTCAAAGACAGCCGAGTCAGGTCCAGGTGAAGACAAGGACCCTGTGACAGAAGGTCCGGTCGTAGCGGCAACCGCAGAGGATTGTCCACGGACAGACCCTGAAGGTCTGAGAACCAGTGCCGTCTGGGCCACGCGGGAGCTATCAACAGGAGCGTCCCTCCTTCCTGTTTGAATTTCCGGATTACCCGTGGAAGAAGGGAGACCGGAGGGAACAGGTATGCGAACCAGAACATCCACCGGACAGACAGAGCATCCACCAGAGACGCCCCTTCGTCTCTTGTGCGAGACCCGTACACCGGCAACTTGTTGTTGTGCCGGGACGCCATGAAGTCGATCTCTGGAAGACCCCATCTGTCCACCAGCAGTTGAAAAACGTCCGGGTGCAGGGACCATTCCCCCGGATGAACGTCCTGGTGACTTAGAAAGTCTGCCTCCCAATTTAGCACTCCCGGGATGAAGACCGCTGATATGGCCGGAAGATTGCGCTCCGCCCATACCAGGATCTGAGAGACCTCCACGAGAGCCGCCCGACTTCGGGTTCCGCCTGGCCTGTTTATGTAGGCCACGGTGGTAGCGTTGTCCGACTGGACCTGTACCGGACGACCCTGGAGAACCCGATGTGCCTGCTGGAGAGCATTGAAGACCGCACGGAGTTCCAAGATATTGATTGGAAGCTCCGCTTCTGTCGGCATCCACCTGCCCTGGAACAAGTGTAGACCCGAAACTGCTCCCCAGCCCCGAAGACTGGCGTCCGTTGTCAACAGGATCCAATTTGGAACCCAGAACGGACGTCCCTTGATGAGATGGGTCGTCTGTAACCACCAGGCAAGGGACAGGCGAACCTCCGGGGTGAGCACAATCATCTGGGACTTCAGAGACTGAGGCAGCCCGTTCCACTTGGACAGGATCAGGTGCTGCAGAGGTCTGGAGTAAAACTGGGCATATTCCCCCATGTCGAACACCGACACCATGGAGCCCAGTAACCTCATCGCCGAGTGTAGAGACACCCGGCGGCTGTGCAGACAACTGCGTACCCTCGACTGTAAAGCAGAGATCTTTTCCCCCGTCACGAAGATCCTTTGCTGTTCCGAGTCCAATAAGGCTCCGAGGTGCAGAATCCGCCGAGACGGGATTAGAGTGGACTTCTGCCAGTTGATTAGCCAGCCGTGCCGTTGCAGTAGCGCAATGGTCAGGTCCAAGTGGCGTAGAAGGAGCTCTGGAGATCCTGCCACCAATAAAAGGTCGTCCAAGTACGGCAACATACGGACTCCCTGCAGCTGCAGAGAAGCCGCCATGACCGCCATCACCTTGGTGAACACACGTGGTGCTGTCGCCAGGCCAAAAGGTAACGCCCGAAACTGGAAGTGGTCGCTGCGGATTGCAAACCTGAGGAACTGTTGATGGCGCAAAAGAATAAGGACATGCAGGTAAGCGTCCTGTATGTCCAATGACACCATGTAGTCCCCAGGTTCCAGCGCCAGAATGATGGACCGTAGGGTCTCCATCCGAAACTTCGGTACCCGCAAAGACTTGTTGAGAGCTTTGAGGTTGAGAATCGGACGATACGACCCATTGGGTTTCTGTACCAAAAAAAGATTTGAATAGAAACCCTGGCCCCTCTGGGAGAATGGAACAGGCACTATAACTCCAGCCTGGAGCATAGTGTGCAATACCTTCCGCAGCTCCGTAGCCTTGTTCCGGTCTGATGGTAGACCCGTGGTGAAGAATCGAGCCGGGGGTCTGTGCCGGAAAGAGAGGGCGTACCCGTGGGAGACCACCTCGAGAACCCAAGTGTCTGTCGTAGTGACCGACCAACACTGGACGAACTGCAGCAGGCGGCCTCCCACTTTGGGATCCCCCAAAGGGAGGCCCGGACCATCAGGCCGCAGGCTTGTCATCTGGCTTAGGGGCCGGATGTCTGGTACTCCATGCCTCCTTCCGGGGCTTGGCCGATTTCTTAGGGCCAGCCTGTCAAGGAAAAGACTGTGGTTTGGGCCTGCCCTGGGCCCTATAAGACCGAAAGGATGATGGTCCAGAACCAGAAGGGGCAGCGGCCAACGGGAGACAAGCCGATTTGGCTGCCACCAGCGTGGCCACAATCTTGTCCAGATCCGGACCAAAGAGAACTTCTCCGGTAAATGGCAACGCCTCCAAACCCTTTTTGGAATCTGCGTCCGCCTTCCAGGATCGCAGCCACAAGGTGCGACGAGCAGCCACCGCTGCTGAAGAAATTCTAGACACCAGAGTACTAATGTCTAAGGCCGCCTCGTTGATAGAAGTGGCCGAATCACGGAGATTACCAATCAACTCCGCCTGTTCGAACAGTCGGAATCAAAAGACGCCTCTAATGAATCCACCCAGTGCTCCATCGCTCTGGCAACCCAGCAAATGGCCATAGCCGGCCGTGCTGCCCCCCCCGCAAGGGAATAAGCGGACTTCAGGCAGATCTCCACCTTGCAGTCCGTTGCATCCTTAAGGGAGGACATGGGTGGCATCGGCAATGTGGCACTACGGACAAGACGGGTCACGTGAGAATCCACCTGTGGAGGGGATTCCCACTTTGCAAAATAATTATCCGCAAACGGATAAGCCACTGCCAGGCGCCTCTGCGGCTGGTATCTTTTGCCAGGCTGATTCCACGCCTCCTCTAAATGGTCCACTAACTGACCCGAAAGAGGAAAGACTGTGGCATCGCCCTTCACATCTTTAAAAAAGGCATACTTGGATTTAGCCACTGGGGGAACTTCGTCCTCAATCACCAAGGCTGTGCGGACTGCCCGAATAAGTCCAGGAATATATACCTTGGACTTAGCATCAGCGTCCTTAGTATGGAGAGGTTCCTGATCATAAGGATCCAGAATCTCCCCATCATCAGACGTCCCCTCGTCATCCTCATAAGGAGCCGACAGAGATGCCACCGGCCGTTTATGTGGCCGCATCACAGACTCCCCTTGCAACACATCCGACAAGTGCTGTACAGAACTCGTCAGGGAGTTAACCCACGCCGGCTCCTGAGAAACCGGGAGCGGGGAAATAGGGAGACTGTGGGGTACCACCAATTGTCGTGGGAAACCCTGCATGGGTGACGACACCACTGACTGCTGGGACAAACCCATCGGCGTAAACGCGGGCTGCAGAGCTAACTGGCCCACTAAGGTTGTAAGCGCCTGAGCTAAACAAGCCCAGGGCGGCTCCTGTACCGGTGCTGTAACCGTAATAGGCTGTGCCATAGACAAACACTTCCGGCAGAGGCCCTCCGCGCTACCCTCCCCCTCCGCTAACGGTACTTTGCACGTAGTACACTGTAGCCGGAGAGGAAAATCACTTTCAGACATGATGGCACCAAGTATGTGACTCCTCTCACCAATTATATATTAAATAGGCGAGAGACCACCCTGCAGCACCGCACCGCAAGGGCTTAGCAGAAAGGACAGGGACAGTAATAAAGCTGACAGTTAGAAGAAAAGTTACAGGCAGCAGTGCTAGCACAGTCACATACAATGCAAAGAAAAATCAATTCCTGCACTAACAGCGCTGATCACTGAACTACGCAGACACAGGGCCTGGTAGGACACAGCGCAGCATACACAGACCTGACCCAAATCGGAGGAGAGGTATGCGGGGGGACCCAGACCACGATGCTTCCGTCCAGTGCTTCCAGCAGCGTTCACCATGTGTTGGAAAGATGGCCGCCGAGGAGCAGAGAGGAGGCTGGCCTGGGGGAGGAGCGCTGCTACAGGACCAGTCGGCAGTGTGCAGAGAGGGCTGTGTGCAGCGGGGGAGGCGCCGGCTGTGAGACAGGGAAGGCGCGCTTCCCTGGCATGCATTTAACCCCTGGGACACCGCAGCGCTACCACTCTGCAGCGGTCCGCTGTCCCAGGGGGTAGTGGAAGCGCAGGTTCATACCTGGCTCCACGCTGCAGCCAGTCCCCAGGGAGCCCCCTGCCTGAGGACTCTGGACCATGTAACAGCGGGGACCCACCGCGGGACCCCGCTGCTTACCTTGCTGTCCCCCTTGAATCCGGCCATGGTCCGGAACATCTGGGGTCACCGCTAGCTGTGACCCCAGATGCTCACCAGCATCCCCGGATCGGTACCGGTGTTCTGGTACCGGCGGGGGTGTAGGGAAGACAGCATGGATGTCAGGACTGACTGTCCATGCTGTTCATCCAGATGTGCAGCCACAGCTGCATGAAGAAAAAGCTTCAGGGGCTCTTCTAGCCCCCACTCCAACAGGTGCACCCGCCTCCGGCCGGGCACCAAACGAAAACTGAGGTGCCTTGGCTCGGGGGCGGGGTATAGGAGGGGGACCCTAGTGCATCCTGGGAGGCTGAAAGCTTAACTCTATGGTGCCCGATGACTGACGTCACACCTATACCCCAAGGTATCCTGTGGATACCCTATGGACCCTGAAGTAGAAATTAACAGTAATACTGAGAGGTTCACTGGAATCACACCTTAAGAGGCACACTGGGAATGACACTTGAGAAGACATCGGGAGTGACGTGTGGACGCCCTTTGTCACATGGAGTGGCACTAGAGGAATACACAAGGCGTAGTGCAGACGCACTTTAGCACCACAGGTAAGACACAAGGCATACACAGGGAGATGGCGTGTGGACGCACTTTGCAACACAGGGTGGCACAGGTGCTATATATAGGCTAGGATGTAATTGCTCTGTAACTCACAGGAGACACTGGTAACTTAATGCACAGGCAGGGATGTTGGTCATACTGCTGCTCACTGGGAAACACTAGAACTTAGGCACACAGGCAGAGAGGTAATTAGCACTGCTGCTCACAGGGAACACTTGTAGCTAGTAAACAAGGAGAAGATTGCATAGTGGTGCAGCTGTGAGACACACAGGATAACCTTGTAGTTTGCAATCACAGGAACAGCATGCACAGGCAGGGATGTATTAGCACTGCTGCTTACTGGAAAACACTGTAACTTAGGCACACAGGCAGAGATGTAGAGATGTAGATCGCACTGCTGCTCACTGGAAAACACTGGAACTTAGGCACACAGGCAGAGATGTATTAGCACTGCTACTCACATGAAAACACTGGAACTTAGGCACACAGGCAGAGATGTAGATCACACTGCTACTCACTTCAAAACACTGGAACTAGGCTAGGAATCCAAGGGAGCCTGGAACAGACCTAAACTAGAACACTAAGAGTGACAATTGTTGATCAGGCCACTTCCTGGAGTTCTGGAGGTGGATTTATACCCAGGGGTAGCATATGATAGGAGCACAGCTTCGGCTGACTGAGATCATGCTACCATTGGTTAGGAGGACTGTCAAATGAGAAGAACTGTCATGGCAGCACCCATGATGGGAACTCCGATCCCCAACACACACAGCCGACCATTGAAGTCCACTGAAAGCACCTAAGGCAGAATACTCAGCATCTTGCCCATCACTGCACCAGACGTCTGACCACAAGGAAGTCAGGGGAAGCCGGCATGGAGGTAAGAAATAGCCGATCCTAGGCTGAGCCCTGACAGTATGGTTAGAGATTAGCGGGTTCAGTTCTCAGAGAACCAGACCCACCCGAACATTGCAATTCTGAGTCGGATCCAAGACCGGCTCAGGTTTTCCCATCTGACTCAGATCTCAAAACAAGGCAAAACGTCATCCTCCAGCTGTTGGATTCTCGCTGGTATTGGATTATATAAAGATCCCCGTGATCGGTGCCATTTTCACACCGGCTGTGGAGAGAGAAGCTAACAGACGTGTAGTCACTGTCAGTCACTCAGTGTTTGTGTCCAGTCGGGGTCTTGGCCTGAAGGTTGCTGCTGTGTTGTCCATAAAGGGGCTTAGGCTGCAGTATATAAAGGGGGGCTTCCTTCAGTGAGTGCTGCAGCTACTGTCACTTGTCCTGTCAATTAACTGTGGCTGCTGCTGTGTTGTGGTCCTGTCTATCAGGCTAGGGCTGCAGTCCATAAACTGGTGCTGTGTTGGCCCGGGGGGGGGGTGCTCTGTCAATTAGGTGCTCTTCCCCAGTGTAAAAAAAAATAAAAGTGCTTTTTTTCTTTCTTTCTTTTTTTTAGGTGCTCTTCCCCAGTGTAAAAAAAAATAAAAGTGCTTTTTTTTTTTTTTTTTTGTGTGTGTGCGTTAGCAACTGCGCTATTATTGTTTTGTGACACTGCCGGCCAGACCGCAGTTTATTGACCACATACTGTATTTGTGACTTTGCAGGTGGTATGTCTGCTCTCGGAAGGGTTGCTTTGTTGTCCATAAGAAAGGGGTACTGTCTGTGTTGCTCATCAAGGGGCTGCTGCCTCATTCAGGGGTGCTCTTCCCCAGTGTTAAAAAACAAAAGTGAAATAAAATTAATATTATCAATCCACAAAAAATAAAAAAAAGATTTATTTTTTTTGTCTGTGTGCGTTAGCAACAAGGCTGCACTATTATTGTTTGGTGACACTGCCGGCCAGACCGCAGTTTATCGTCCACGTATTGTGACTCTGCAGGTGTTCTAGCAGCACCTCCACCAGCAAGGCCACCTCATTTCTATCAGATGTATAAAAATAAAAAAAAAACTCCTCCAGATCAAAGATGTCTTTTAGGAACTGAATAACTTGATCCTAGATTGATCTTCCCTCATAATTTTTATTAAAGAATCAAAACATTAAAATAAATAAATTAAAACTAATCAATCCTTCCGTCCTTTCCCTGTCTTCAGTCTATAAACATATTCCAACTCCGTCGGGCCTCTGACCTAGTTAAGGAAACATTCTTGGTTTTTAAACTTCCTAGAGGTCATATAGTTTATTAAACTGCCATCCTGTCTACCACTGCAGTGCCACTCTGTGCCATGTTGGAAGCTGAACTGCCACATGTTAGTGCCGCCCACTGCTGTCGCTTAGTCGGCCAGCAAGCTGGATGCAACCTTTTGGCCCTAAACTAGATGAAATCAATATTGCGAGTTGTGAGGTGGTCAAAATTGACTGGAAATAAATGTTATTGAGGTTAATAATACTGTAGGAACAAAAACAGTCCCAAATTATGTGATTTTAGCTGTTTTTATGATTTTGTTTACAAAAATACAGATCCTAAACCAAAACACGCAAGGGGCGGTTTTGGTAAAACCAAATCCAGATCCAAAACACGAGGAGATACAGATCCAAAACCAAAACATGGGGGTTGGCGCACATCCCTAAGTATGGTACATAGGCATTAAGCAGTCAGAGACCAAAAGACAAATTATACCTGTAGATACTGCAGAGCCATGCACCTCAGTCCTCTTCACATACTCGCCAGACCATGCCAAATGCCATTTACATGTCCATTAGACCTCCCCACATGCTATCAGACATTGCCATGTGCCACTTTCATGCTCATGTTCCACGATGTGGCCACCAAAGGTATAGTATAGATAGAGGGGGAGATGTATCATACATTGGAGAGAGATAAAGTACGAACCAATCAACACCTGTCATTTTTTAAACAGCCTGTAAACTGACAGTTAGGAGCTGATTGGTTGATACTTTATCTCTATCCAAGGTTTGAAACCTCTCCCCCTAAGAAACCAACATGTTCGTTAAATAATTTCACTTCTTAATGTGACTTGATTCCATTTCTGTATTTTACAGTTATTCAGGAGTCTCCAACAGATGGTGTGAGATGGTCAATCCTAAGTATGAATGGTATTTCCTACAAAGACGCAGGAGAATACCGATGCAAGGCTAAAAATTTGGCTGGTATATCAGAAGCATCAATAACGGTCATAGTAGTTGGTGTTGTCACTACAACAGGATCCCCGCAACGTTTTGGGCGGAGACCAGGAACAGAACAGATAAGTAATATGCAAATAGAAATAAAGGAAGAAGTCACCCAAATGAGCACAGTCTCATATCAGCTTCCAACAGTAACATCACCATCAACAGAAACAACAGCAGAGCCCACTATAGTTCCGACTAGTGTTACATCTACCACAGTGAGGGTCCAAGAGAAGAAACCACAGAAAACCACCAAGGCGCAATCACAGGCAGCAGGCAAGAAAACATTTTCAGTAGGTAACAAGGAAGGAGATGCACTAAATAATGTGGCAGCTGATACAGAAACAAACTCTGTTGTACGTAATCTAAAAGTCATCAGTGAAACAGAGGATCGAGTCATGCTAACATGGAAAACATTAAATACCACAGATAGCTCATCTTTGACAGTGCTTTATTCAAAATATGGTGAGGAGGAGATGTTGAGATTGAGCACAGATCCAAGTAAAAATAAAGTTACAATTGATGGCTTACAGCCCAGCACAAAGTACATGGCCTGTGTTTGCCCCAAGTCAGCCCGACCAAAGAAAGACCAATGTATTGTGTTTTCCACAGATGCTCTGCCTAAAAGCGAGCAGAGCAGCTCCCAGGTGTCTCTCCTAGTAGTGGCCAGCAGTGTTGCTTGTGTGGTCATCTTGCCCATCATCTTTTTCTTGATTTATAAAGTTATGAAACTGCAACGTAAGCCTCAGTCTCCCGGTGAAGATGACCTTTTAAAAGAGACTTACATAAAATTTGAGACATTGTCCCTTAGACCACGATCCATAAATCAAGGAAATGAACTATGGGCACGTAGAGGCACAACAGAATCAGAAAGACATCTTTTGTGCTCAAGGTCAAGTATGGACTCACAAGTGACCTGTAAAAGTGAAGGATCAAGGCCCGAATACTACTGCTAGTACTGTAATGCATTCTAAATGGTTTTATTTGTTCTACATTGTTTTATTTATTTTTATTTTGGTTTTCAATAAATACAATTTGACACCTGTTTAGATTTATTGAAGATTACATAACTTGTTTTCAGGCACTACACTAATGATTTGTTGACTGACAGTGAATTTATGATCATATCAGCTTGCCTGATCCTTTACTGGAGAGCTATAAGCCCTGACATAGGACCTGATTCATACCTGCTCGCTAACTGCGATCGCTCTGTCAAAGCCGGATAATCAGCTGAGACAGAATCTGTTTACAATCGGAATCTGCGCAACGCCATCTCACGAATGGTGACAAGACTCCATCTTAGAAATAGATCACACAATGCCATTTTGTCAAAACCACAGAGTAACCATCTTCCCCAGACACATACCGACAGTGTTTAACATACATAAAAAATGATTTATTAGCATTAGAACACTTTTTAAGTAATCCTTCCTGAAATCATGCCCTGATGTACACAAAGCCCATTCTGGGGACAACCTTGATACCAAAACAAACACAGTATCAGTTAGCAACTAGAAAAACAGCTTCCTGAGAAAAGGAATTAGAAAAGAACTATACACCAGAAAGTGCGTGTGTTTTTTGCATGTAAATGGAGAGACTCCACATGTGGACAGGTGTAGCTGTGGCAATTGTAATTTGGCCCAGACACTTGAATTAAATCTGCTCTTTTTCAGACAGGCTGGCACCAACATGGTTGGGGGTCTCCACCCTGTTTGAGGCTCACTGCCCATAACACATTTGCATTGCAGTTTGAAAATGTTAGTAAGAAATGAGATAATATATATATATATATTATATATATATAAATTAAATCCATCATAAATAGAATCTCATGCATAAACACCGCACATTACGCACAGTTGCGCCGCTAACATGGTGCACATTAGTGAATGCACAATATCCTGCGTGCGAACGCGGTTTATTAGCTGCATGCATGCACATCTGCCCCAAATCAGATAAACCTAACTAGCGTCTTTCCCCAAACCCCTAATACATACATAATGCACACTCACATAAAAGGTTCCATAGCTTTAAAGTATAAGATCCAAGTTTTATACATTTATTACAAATGCTGTGAAATAAAGACTATTTTGGTATCTAAGGTTTAATATGTGATAAGTAAGCCGTGTTTGGTATTGTACTGATCTGCATTTCTTCAACAGCTTCCTGGTATCATCGGTGTGAAGATCGCAACATGCATTCTCAACTTATGGACCGTAGAGATATAAAGCACCAAAATGTATTTTGTGAAACCAACTGCCTAGATTTGCATGCAGGGGAAATAGAGGAGGCAACAAGCTGTTAGAGGCTGTTCTGTGTCCATTTGAACCAACCTGTTAAATGCCCTGTAACAGATGCACCCGCACTGGGAACCAATGGGATTAGCAACAAACCCCTCTTTTGTGTTGTCTGTTTCTGTGAGGGTATAAAGGTGTGTGTTGTGACCCCAGTCTAGAGTCTTCTTGCTGATTGATAGAGGTTTCTTGTTGATGCCGGTATCTGGTCCAGAGCGCGTGCGTAATGTATAACTGTATCTTGGGTCTGTATAATTCTTTGCGCTAAATTGTACTTAGATCACAGCGTGTAACTGACTATACTTTACTTGAATAATACTTTGTGCTTTTGAACACATGTTCAAGGTCTAAAGTCTTTATTTTACTGTATGACTGCGTATGCAAATAGCGTAAATTTTAGAGGTTTATAGGCAGGGTTTAGAAGGTATAGGTAGGTGCGTATAGAGGTTGAAATCCAGTATCCTTAGATGGGGGCTCATAGTGTGAGGTCACTTACCTGTTCACACGATAAAATACGGTTATCGATATCTCACCAAAGAGTGGATAGTGGCCACATGCAGTTTTCCCTGCAACCACTCTATGCTGAGAGATCGCTATCCGTTATCGTGTGAGTCAAGGTATGCTGACTAGAATCCAGGGACAAGAAAGGAAAAAGTTTGTTTTCCTTTGTTGATAGTATTTTACGTTAAAAAGGGTACCGTAGTATTGCGCACGTGGCTGAGTCGCATTTTTGCACGCGTAATAGACATGCACTTTTGCATACGCAGCTAAGGGTAAGAGTCTTACGGTTGTGTGGTAGTCACATTATTGTGTATGTGACTAGTCGCACAAATAGAATATGTGTATTTCCGGTAGTGCTGCAACGTGTTTAAACAAAGCCGATAAGGTCACATTGTCAATTGCTGCCAATAACTGGGTTAACGTGTATTTTTCTGCGCAGGAAAAATGTGTGTAACTGTGAGTACTTGCTTAGGGTGTAACACAGGACCTAAATGTTAAGGGTATCGTAGGACCCTTAAGTGCTAGGCGCAGGAGTTGGCCTAGTGACTCAGTAGCAGCTTACCGTTTACTTTACACAAAGCAGGTATATGGGTTGTTATTTTTGTTAGGGTTCGGCTCCCAGCGTGATTATAGCGTTCAGTAATCAATGTGTGTGATCTGTTAGGCTTATTTGAACACTATAATTGAACCGCATAATTTTGGTTAAATTGTAATTGTGAGCTGGTGGGTACTTTGCTGCCCCCTAGCAGTTGAAAGGTAGTCAAAAAGGGATTGCTGAGCGGAAGCGGCCTTTACTTCCGTAGGTGAGTGGATGCGTCTAGAAGTCCTCCATAGGGTTTGCGGATACACCCTTTTTCAAAGGCGTCCGCAGGTAAGTGAAAGTACCTTAATTGTCTTTCACCAGTTTACATTTTTATTGAAAAATGTAGGAGTTGTCCCAAGATGGGAGCCATACAAACAATAGAAATGTTAGACAATGATGTGCTGCTAATGGAGGCGCCGCTTGGAACGGCCCGTCGTATTATGCATACTAAGTACGGTACTTATGCAATAAGGTATTGTGACGTATGGTTTAAAATAACGATGAAGAGTGTTAGACCATTTCCCAGAATTGGTAGTTTTGATAAAGATGTATTAGATAATGTCCGGGATCACATCAGTCTGATGCGCTCTCGAGAGAAAAAAGTAAAATATTATGAATGTTTAAAGTTGTGGCAACATGAAGGGGATGCGTGGCTGAAAAATGTGCAAGCGACGCAAACTAGCATTGCGAATGCATTGCCAGAAAATACACCCGCGGCGCTAAATTGCAATGCGTGCGAGCCGCAAAATGGCGCGCACGTGCAGCAAGGTAGCATTGCAGAAGGTATTGGCAGTAGTTCACACACACCACCGCCACCTTATGTGGATGGGGGTGCAGGTACAGTTATTGAAAAAACTCATAAAAATGTAACAAGCAATTTGTACTCTCTGTTAAGTAACCATAAAGAAAATGTTTATGATGTGGATGATGAGCCTATTGTCATGTCTGCCGTTTCCCATGCTGTACACATGGCATGGGAAAGCCCAAGTGGTGCCACCATCTCCATCAGTAACAGCGCGGGAAGTGTTAAACTCCTCTGCGCCCATGGAGGAAGTTGTTAATACTGTACGTTGCAGCAACAGACTAAACCCCCAGCCAGGTAATAAGGTCAAAGGTAGCAATGCGGCCGGTCTGCATCCCATCCGGACAATAACTGTTCCGAATGGTAATGCGGATACGAACGGAGTTGTACCTACAAGGGATGTGGTAATGCATTGTCCTTGGACAAGAGCAGAGCTAAATTCCATCATAAATGATTTCCCCGATCCCAAGAGGGAATTAGCCAAATGTCAAAGATTTTTGAGAAATTTGGGTAGTTCTCACGAGCCAACTAACAAAGATTGGCGTGTGGTGTTGAGGGCCTGTCTACCACGCAATATCGACGTGACAAAATTTATCACAGATTGTGTATTGGATGGTGACGTTCCCTTAACAGATGAAGTAAACCAAGGTGACATTACCCGTATTATAACTGAATTGGGTGTATATTTTCCAGTAGTTGTTAACTGGAACAAAATTTTCACTATAAAACAAAAAGAGAGTGAATCTGCAGAAGACTATTGCGACCGGGCTCTGCAGGCTATCACCCAGTACACTGGGTTAGAAGATATTAAAGATAGCACTCACCACAGGGGAATGATTGTCACCATACTCATGGATGGCCTTAAAGAGAACCTAAAGACCCGGGTTCAGACCTCACAGCCTGGCTGGAGGGGAGTCACAATATATACCCTCATAGAATCCGCCATAGAACATGACAAAAACATCTCAAAGAAGAGAGAGACCCAGAGCGAGAAACTAATGACTGTCAGTATTCAAGCTCTGGAAGGAATGACGGTAACATCACAGCCAGCAGACACACCTGCACCCACACCCACACCTGCACCTGAACAGTTATACACCCTCACTAATCCTACACCACAGCAAACACAGCCTTATCCCACTTATCCTATACAACCACAAGTCTCATACTACCCACAGGCTCCATACCTCCCACAATATCCTTTTCCTCAATATCCTTACCCATACCCACCACCTTTCTCTCCTGCTCAACCCACACAACAATCCTTTCCATGAAAATGTTTTAATTGCAACCAGCCAGGACACATAAGTAAGAGCTGCACAGCAAAGAGGGTAGGACCCCCAAACCAGGGAGTACTTGGATTTCCCCATAAGGGATATGCACAGAGTCCAGCAAATGTCCAACAGGCACCAGCTCCAATTGTGGCTGTTAATGCTTTATTGGAGAGTGGGAGCCAACGCTAGTAGTCAGGTCATACTTGTGGTCTGCAGATAGACAGGTTGACGGGAAGTACTAGGGAAAAACTGGTAATGGCAATTGATGTAACTGATGCCCAATCTCTGTTCTGCTTTCTTCCCTGTGCCCTAACACCCTGACTGTCAGTATTTTTCTTTTCCCACCTAGGGGGAGGTGTACACTACACATGAACACGAGTGTCCCATGGGTTCATAGACAACCCCAGTATCTTCTCCCAGGCCTTATATGACTGTACAATCTTTTCAACCTGCCAATGGATCTGTTCTAATGTAAAATGGGGACGATTTATTGTTGTATTTAGGTCATGTTTAAATGATATTAAACTGTGGTGCTCTATCTCTCACACACAGGACACAAGGGCCCTGATTCAGAGCCGGACGCTCTGACCAGAGCGCTCGCTCTGAATCAGGGCCCACCTCCATTAATATGGAGCGTCCTCCTGGACGCTCGTATAGCTGTGGGTCACCACCCACAGCATATATGAGCATGCAGGATGATGGTCGCGATGGTCTTGACCATCGCGACCATCGAAACTGCGAGCAAAAGCCTGCGGTTGGGTTTTTCAACCGCAAGGCCAGGAGTGATTTTGGCTCTATCAGAGCGAAAATCACTCCCACTGTCATCACTAGTGATGTCAGTGGGGCCGGCTTCAGACGGTAGGCGTTCCCTTGGGAACGCCTCCGTCTGGCAGGCACGCCCCCAGCACGCCCACCAAAGGGGGCGTGCTGTCAGTCACCATCAACAGCACGCCCCCTTTGATGAGACACTCCGAGCAAAGGAAAGTCCTTCGCTCGTCGGGTCTCGCGCATGCGCTTGACGGAGCTCCCTCCGTCGTGCGCATGTGCAGTGGGGAACATCGCGAGTGGGTCTGAATGAGGGCCAAGGTTCGCTAAGGACAAACAGCAGCCATGCCAGGCTAGGGTGAAATACTCAGAATACTGTCCAACCCAGGGGCCCAGGCAATATTTAGAGCAGTAGATATTGATAACAGAATTTAAATTGCAGGAATTTGTGAACAAATACAGTATCCCTAGATTAATTGAATATAGGAGGGATACGCATTTCACAATTAATGTCTTTTATAACCTGTGTAAGGTGATGGGTATTAATATCAAGATCATCCCAGACCATCTGTCTACCTGTCCTCCTTTGATATACTGTTTAACAGGCAGCCTCATGTGAAAATATGATAATGAGGTTACTGTGCAGTGTCTCACGAAGATGAGTAAGAACAACAGGAATTGAAAGTGTTATTAACTAACATGACTGAAGCAAACCCTCATGATGTTAAACCTGGAGAATCCGTTATGATCCAATAATTCTTATGTTCATTTTGCCTGACTGATCGGTGGAAAGGTCCATATCTGACGTTGTTGACAAAGTACCACATCCTCAAAGGGTGGCCGGGGAAGATACGTGGGTCCATTCCACTCACTATAGGGAGGTTAACCAACCGGTGGAGATACAAGGCGGAGACAAGGCCGATAACGTGGACCTGTCGATTGCGAGCTTGTGCCGGGAGGATTAAAAAAGTGACAGTGAGAAACCTGAGCTAAAAGAAAACTGTAGATCAGTGTCGCAGCAAGGGATTGTTCTGCTGTGTTAATTTTTGTATTCTTCTACCAGAGTTTCCGTCATCTTGGTTTGTCTGGGGATTTCCGGTTCCTGTGACGGAGGATAGATAGAGGAGATGGGAGCTGATGCTGCTGTTAATGGAGTGGAATCAAGAGGAGGAGTGTTATACCAAATCAGGGGAGTGTCTGACCAATTTTAGTACAGTAAATTGTTGTGAGATATGGATACCAATAATAAGGAAGAACTGTATTACAATCCTGAGTTATAATGTAATGTATGACAATGTAATCTGAATTTGAATAGTTGTGCATAAATATATAATTTAGGTTATTTTAAGTCATCTTAGGTAACACAGTCCCAATCTCCTTTCCAAACTTCCTTTATAGGCTAGATGAGTTCCCACATCCTGCCAATGATCCCTTGAGGATACGCAGATGGCATATAAGGGTTGTTTTACCCTTCTTGGAGACGCATTATCTAAATGGTTCAAATGAACAAACTGTGTCATACCATAGTAACATTAAACGGTATATTCTCATGCATGGCTAAACAGATTCAAAATAGTTTGTGATAGCGTCTGATTGGCTATCAAAGGGTGGAACTGTCAAAGCCGGATAATCAGCTGAAACAGAATCTGTTTACAATCGGAATCTGCGCGACGCCATCTCACGAATGGTGACAAGACTCCATCTTAGAAATAGATCACACAACGCCATTTTGTCAAAACCACAGAGTAACCATCTTCCCCAGACACATACCGACAGTGTTTAACATACATAAAAAATGATTTATTAGCATTAGAACACTTTTTTTTAGTAATCCTTCCAGAAATCATGCCCTGATGTACACAAAGCCCATTTTGGGGACAACCTTGATACCAAAACAAACACAGTATCAGTTAGCAACTAGAAAAACAGCTTCCTGAGAAAAGGAATTAGAAAAGAACTATACACCAGAAAGTGCGTGTGTTTTTTGCATGTAAATGGAGAGACTCCACATGTGAACAGGTGTAGCTGTGGCAATTGTAATATGGCCCAGACACTTGAATTAAATCTGCTCTTTTTCAGACAGGCTGGCACCAACACCGTTGGGGGTCTCCACCCTGTTTGAAGCTCACTGCCCATAACACATTTGCATTGCAGTTTGAAAATGTTAGCAAGAAATGAGATAATATATATATATATATTAAATCCATCATAAATACAATCTCATGCATAAACACCGCACATTAAGCACAGTTGCTCTGTTAACATGACGCACATTAGCGAATTCACAATATCCTGCATGCGAACCCTGTTTATTAGCTGCATGCATGCACATCTGCCCCAAATCAGATAAACCTAACTAGCGTCTTTTCCCAAACCCCTAATACATACATAATGCACACTCACATAAAAGGTGTGAAATAAAGACTATTTTGGTATCTAAGGTTTAATACGTGATAAGTAAGCCGCGTTTGGTATTGTACTGATCTGCATTTCTTCAACAGCTTCCCGGTATCATCGGTGTGAAGATCGCAACATGCATTCTCAACTTATGGACCGTAGAGATATAAAGCACCAAAATGTATTTTGTGAAACCAACAGCCTAGATTTGCATGCAGAGGAAATAGAGGAGGCAACAAGCTGTTAGAGGCTGTTCTGTGTCCATTTGAACCAACCTGTTAAATGCCCTGTAACAGATGCACCCGCACTGGGAACCAATGGGATTAGCAACAAACCCCTCTTTTGTGTGTCTGTTTCTGTGAGGGTATAAATGTGTGTGTTGTGACCCCAGTCTGGAGTCTTCTTACTGATCGATAGAGGTTTCTTGTTGATGCCGGTATCTGGTCCAGAGCGCGTGCGTAATGTATAACTGTATCTTGGGTCTGTATAATTCTTTGCGCTAAATTGTACTTAGATCACAGCGTGTAACTGACTGTACTTTACTTGAATAATACTTTGTGCTTTTGAACACATGTTCAAGGTCTAAAGTCTTTATTTTACTGTATAACTGCGTATGCAAATAGCGTAAATTTTAGAGGTTTATAGGCAGGGTTTAGAAGGTATAGGTAGGTGCGTATAGAGGTTGAAATCCAGTTTCCTTAGCTCGCACCCAGCGTATGCAAATTTGGCTAAGTGACAGCATGGCAGGCGCTCGCTCGGAAAGGCATTAGCACGCCCACTTTGTTTTGGAGAGCGATCACTTTGTCTCTATATACGCCCTTTAGTTTATGAGGAGACGCCCACTAGCACATGTCATCTCCAGGAAGTGTATTAAAACATTGGTACATCGAGGACAATCGGAAGCGATCGCAGTGCTTGTGGTTGCCTTACCCTACCGCAAGCACTGCGAGGACTTCAGTGTATAAAACAGGCATGTGATGTGTACTACGACGCTGGCTGTTAATTATGGACGCCTCTGAAACTGCGTTGAAACACTCAGGCACGCCTGCGTTCGCACCTCCACTCCCCCGTTATTGAGTCCTGCCCCTGTTACCACTCACAAACGGCCTCTCCTGTCACTCATTACAATGGGCTGTCATTGCTGGGCGAGTGAGCGGATTCCGATCGCTCCGAGTAGTTTGCGCACGCACAGAACGAAGCGTGCGCATGCGTGGTCGCTTACCATCGGCCGCGAACGAGCAAGCGGCCGCTTGCGAGCAGCTCTGATTGAGCTCCATAGTACACGTTTATTTTTTAAATATAATGAGCCTATTCAGAGTTGGATGTAAACAGAATTGTAAAGTGCGTCTGCAAAAAAGTAGCATTTTTGCGATCTAGAGTTGGACAGATGCTCCAGTTTTACAGATGCGGCTCCCATCCCATCACATATCTGGGTCAAATGCAGCTGGAATGTGACTGGAGGCTTGTCTTCACTATGTGTACTAATAATGTTAACATTTGCAGGACACAATGCATACACATTTCATTTTATGCCCATGTAGTGCAGATAATAAGTAACTAAGGGGTATATTTATCAAAGTTCGATTTTGAAATCGATTTTATGTTCAATTTAGCTCACCTGAAACCGAATCAAATTGAATGTAGAAATCCTGTCAAAATCCCACATTTACTAAAATTCGATTTTGGAAGTCTTTTGGTTCGATTTTGAATAGTGATTTCTTGATTTTGCACGCACATGTCCTTATCGAACACAAAATCGAACTTTAAATTTAACTTCAAATCCCCAAAATAATAGACCTGCTTCATGCTGGAATTGTTAGCATGAGCAGGTGTGAAGGAAGGTGCATGTACTTGCGGGTTAGGATGACAGCTGGAAGGCTTTGATGAAGTAGTGGGTCTTGAGAACCTGTTTGAAGATTTGTAGAGCAGTAGAGAGTACAGGAAAAATCTTGGAGGTAGGAGTAAGAGAACGTAATCAGTTGGCAGGAGAGGTGGCATGCATTTGTTGAGCGAAGAGGGTGGGCGGGAGTATGAACAGAGGTGAGCTCAGAGATGTAAATTGGAGAGGATTAGGTGAGGGCATTGTTAATGAGTGTAAGAACCTTGAATTGGGTTCTGAAGGGCAAGGGGATCCAGTGTAGGGCTTGTAGGAGAGGGGAGGCAGATGAAGAATGTTTGGAGAGGAAGATGAGCCGAGCAGCAGCATTGAGAACAGACTGGAGTGGAGAGAGGTGGGAGTCACGGCCAGATAGGAGGAGATTACACAGTAGTCAAATCTGGAGATGACCAGTGAGTGGATAAGCAGCATCCTGGGTGAGAGAGGGTCTGATCCTGGAAATATTTTTGAGATGGAAATGACTGAGAGAGGTGCTGAATGTGTGGTTTGAAGGAGAGGGAGGAGTCCAGGATAACTCCAAGACAGCGCACTTTGGAGCTAGAGGAGATAGTTGTGATGTCAATTGATAATGAAATTGTGGGAAGTGAGGTTATGCAGGAGGGTGGGAAGATGAACAGCTCAGACATACTATATAAAGTTTAAGAAAGTGCTGGGACATCCAGGAAGAGATTGCAGAGAGACAGCTGGAGATAAGAGTGAGGAGAGAGAGTGAATATTCAAATGGGCCAGTAGCACCACTAAAGCAGCTGTCCGCAGCAAATAGTTTGGGGTCTTGGTGCGAATTCTATATTGTCTACTTCGACCTCTTATGTTTTTGAAGGTTTAGGGGTTTATTTACTAAATGTTGGGTTCTAAAACCTAGCGCTTCCTAATGTGTTGTCCGAAATTTAAAAGGGCAATGATTTTACTAGTGAAATTCAGGCTAGAAAAAGTATTGCCCTTTTATATTTCAGTCATAAACATGATCAGAAGCACTGGGTTTTAGAGCCCGATGCTTTGTATTCAAACCCCCTAGCCTCATCTAATTGTACTGTATTTTTACCGGGGGTGGAACTACTGGAGAAAATGGACAATGGGCACCAGTCCTGAAGTGGGCACGCTGACCACCTCCATTAATCCAGGTTTTGCTATATGCTACCCCGAGCAGTAATAAGCAGGGAACCCAAGGGGCATGTGTCACTGTCCTCTCTCTCCCAAGGCCCCCACCCGGGAGTCTGCTCCCAGTCTAGGGCTGGAACTCCATCAAGGAAACCGCACCAATCTACTTAAAAGGGATGGAGCAGAGACTAGAGTGCATTTCCCCTCCTTTGTTGGCTCTTCCCTCTCACATATGTGAGACCTGCTGCCTCTGCTGTTGCTGTGGGAGCAGATCAGCAACAAGTAGTCTTTGTGTGCTGGGGTGTTGATAATTATTTGGGGGAGGGTATGTCTGTTTGCTGCTAAGGTGATGACAGTGAATACAGAGGAGTAGTGAATTTGTCTCTTGGTGCTGCTGGAGTGTTGGAATGAATGCAGGGGGAAGTGTGTGCCTGTGTGCTGCTGGTGTATTGTCAGGAATTGGGGACTGGGGAATCGTATGTCTGAGTGCTATCTGGATATTGGTAGATACTGACAGTTGGGATTCTGACCGCCGGGATCCTGAGCGCTGGCATTCCATACTAGAGATGTGTGGTTCAGTTCTCCAGAAATCCGAATCCATCCGAATTTCGTGAATCCAGGTAAATCCGAGTCGCGGTTCTTATCTCCTGAGGAGATCTGGGTAAATCCGAATCGCGGTTCTGATCTTTTTGTGGTTTGGAATTCGGAATTTAAATCCGAATTTTATGTTTTGGATTGCATAAATTACATGATTTTAACTGTTTTTAATAGTTTTTATTTCTATATATTTTTTTAAATCCAGATCCAAAACCAAAACACTTGACGGTGGTTTTGAAAAACAAAAACCAGATCCAAAACATTGAATGAGATACAGATCCAAAACCAAAATATGGGGGTCGGCGCACATCCCTATGAATCCATACCCAACCCCTTCATCTAACTAGTCTATCTAACTATTCACCAGATGCAGGTGCTCACATCCCCCCTCACTGCTGTGCTAATTCAGACATTTATGTAATTGTAGATTTTTATGTAGCTGCAGCATGATTGACATATAATACAGACATGGGTGACACATTCACTGCCCAACGGTCCCTGCATCTGGCTAGCAGGGTGCCTGAAAGTGCTTTCTGATTGCAGTACCAGGGGAAGAAGCCCTCCTCCACCCTTCCTCGGGACTGAATTTCTGGTGTGTGATTAGTAGAAGGGCTTCCAATGTGACGAGCTGGGGACTTACCGAAGGTGGTTTATTTTAGCAGCAGGGTATATGGGCACACACACATGCCAGGGCATTACTGCATACCATGGCTCTGTCTCGTGTGATTCCACTGCCCTGTGTGCTGCCTTCCAGCGGTCTATGGAGGGGCTCCCATCAGTCTCTAGGGGCGGGTTGCAGCAAAGGTAGAAATGCGGTCAAACCACAAAAAATGCGAGTTTAAGTGCTTTTCTCATATGCACCAAGCCCTGGAATGCGTTGCTTGGTTGCAGTGGATAACGCCATCTTCCTGATGGCATTACTCCATTGAAGCCTATGGGCTTCTATCCGTAGAGTGTTGTGAGAGGTATCAAATGGGATCCCTCCCAGCACCCCCCGTGGCACATGCGTCTTTCAGCGCATGCACAGAAGGACGCCAGAGGGTTTTCTGTTTCATAGAACCGGAAGTGCCTCCATTGCAAAGGGCTGCTCTTACCGAGAGAGAGCTGTCCTTTGTGGTGTTCTTCATGCATACCGGCGTTGCTAATGCCATCATGCATGCGAAGGGTGGCGGGATGCATCACATCCCGAATGCGATGCTTCATGCATCCTGTCCTAGGTGAGGAATAGGGGTATTAGTAGTAGGGACCTACACCTCCAGTGTAGCGTGGGCTGGGCCAAGGTCGAGGTGATGGCCGGGATCCTCCCTGTTAAACAATGAAGACAGAGGTGTAATAAATGCGCAAATGACAACAGCCTATACAAAAACTCCTATAGGGTGATTCCTCATGCCCCATTTAAAACAGCAACCAATAAATAAAATAAAATGACGACCCTTCCTTCTGGTGCTGTACATCAGCTCAACAAGGTAGTGAATTAAGAGTTATAATGATAAATATTCACATTCCTGATTAAAGTAACCAAGTTCACCTTTATTGTGAACTTTTCATGTCCATCAAACACTTGCAATACCTAGAATTAACTTTTCTTGCTGGTATCCCTCTCAGGTCCGCATGATCCAAATAGGTGTAAAGTATGTGTGTACCCAAAACGAATGAAAAAGTATATAGCATAATACTTTTAATACATTATGGAGCTCATTCAGAGCCTCTCGCTAGATGCGATCGCTCGCATCCAAAAAGGGGCCGGGCATGCAAAAACCACGATCGCACGATGTGAGCGGCGTCTAAGCGCTCGCAAGCTCATGTAATACCGCCCCCTCTACTCTCGCAGCACACATCATCTCCAGGAAGTGAATAAGACCATCAGTAACATCGAGAGCCATCGGAAGCACTCGCACTGCTTAGGGTAGGCTTGGCTCCCGCAAGTACAGAGAGTGCTTCAGTCAAAAAAAAAGATGCCAGGTGACATGTACAATGACGCTGCTTTTAAATTATGCACACCCATAAAACGCCGTTATGACGGCCAGACACGCCTGCGTTCGCACTAACAGCACCTTCCCCTGTTACCACCCACAAACGGCACTATCTGTCACTCAAAGGAGCGATCTGCCTTTGTGCTACGAGCGCTCTATTCCTGATTGCAGTGAGTGGTTTACGCACGCGCACTGCGACTAATGCGCATGTGCAATTTGCACGCAGCATCCATTCAGACTCTGGGGTCCGGCACTGCCACACAGCTGTGGCGGTGGGGGTCCCCAACATCCCGATTTGACCACCCATGGGCCACTTCGGCCAACGGGTGATATCGGGATGTTGGGGAGGGGTGCGCCCTCTATGGCTGGCGCCCCTGTTCGACCGCACTGGTCGAACACCCCTAGAGCTGGCCCTGGTAGACATTCACAGTGTGTGTGTGTGTGTGCTCCTGTAGTGGAAGAAATGAAACAATTACCAGTTTCAGGTGCAGAACTGACAGCTGACAGTTCTGTAAGAGCAGTTGGTGAAACACCAGTAACGTCCCATACACTCTGGCGTTCCCTCTGGTCACTGCTAGGCACTCCCACTCCACCAACGTGTTTCGACCCAAACGGGTCTTTTTCAAGGTGAGTAACTGAATTACTATGACCTACAACTTTCACTTGAAAAAACCCTTCCAGCAAATCACCAAAGGCCAGCGCAGCTGCTACCTAATTCATAGATCAACTCACTACCATAATCTTTGCCCGCTAGCACCTGGTCAAAACCTCCTTCCAGATGGGTCATGTGATATCCGAGTGACGTAAATGTCATAGCAACCCATCATTCTACACGGAGTAATAGTCTGCTGTGCATATTTAATTCCCACTTCCGGCCACGGGTCAAGCGTTGCCCTATGCCGGCTTCCTGTTAGCCACTGTCAGCATGGCAACATCGCCATCTGACCTCTTATACAATATATACTAAATATATATATAGAGGTATTCAGAGATGTCATACTGTAGTTTTGCTGGAAAGTTAAAATCAATTTCTGCCAGGGGTACATCATTTTAGTCACTTTCCCAAAACTTTGAAATGTAGAAAAAGTAAAACATAACAACAATTAGACATATATACCATAAACAGTGTATCTAATATAAATGTAGTATACAATAGACTTGTAGTAGACAATCGACCAATAAGAACACATATAAAAATACATATAAAAATTTGCACATATAAAAGAACCAAACTGCAATATAAATACTCTATAAAAACTTTATAAAAAACGTTTTAACTCGAAATCAACATTTAGCCCACCTGGTTTTAAAGTCCCAAATTCATACAGTATATACACTTCATCTCAGCTTTGGCAAGTTGAATGGCTACATATCTCTGATGGCAATTGCCTTTCACCAGTTGATTACCTAAAAATCTTTAAAAACCAGAAGTAGAATAATTGTGGTGAACTTTTAAATGGTTGGACAGGGTATGAGATTCCAGATCCTTTGCAATATTTCTAAGATGCTCGACTACCTGTATCTTTAAGGGTCTATAGGTGCACCCAATATAGAATAGGTTACACACACTCAATGGCATAGACAACTTTTTAGTGTTCACATGCAGTATACAAAGAAGAAAAGTAAGTAGTTTTAATAGGAGCACTGGGACCCACGTTGGTAATTTAAAATTTCATATTTTTAATAGGTATGTTTTAAAATATCTCACTGTATTTAATTTGTTAAGATGGTGAAATATAAAAAGATAGAATTGTGCAAAAGAAATTAAAATTAATGTGTACAATAAAATATGCAAAACGAAACCGTTGTCAATTTGTCATTATTTCAATATGATCAGTGTTTAGTAACACATGCCTTGAGAAAGCCTGACTGGTGAAACGGCCGTAGGCTATCTGTAACCGATTGTTAATGTCATATAACTAAATTCAATGTTAATATGTTGCTAAATGGATATAAATCCCAGCCATTGATGTCTAAGTTAAAATGATATATGCGCTATACATAGCGATGAGAATAATTGCTATTACCTATGATTATTGAAAGCTATGTTAAATATATGAGGCCTATGCTCCAGCTACTGATGAATAAAATGATACATGAGCTATACGCAGTGCTGGGAATGATTGCAAGTGCATAAAGGTTCAGTTGCATTATTGTATACATGAATACCCAGAGCTGCAAAGGTTAACATTTTTTCCTATAAAACCTTTTCTATGTTATGTGATTCACACACATGATATAATAGGAACTACTAATATATATCACATGTAGTGGAGATCCATTAATACTAGGGATGAGCGGGTTCGGATTTCTGAAATCCGAACCCCCCCGATCCGAGTCGTATCGGATCTGAAATCGAGGCAAAACATCATCATCCCGCCTTCCGGATCTCGCCGGGTTTTGGATACTATAAAAGGTCCCCACGTCGGCTCCATTTCTCACTCCGGCTGTGGACAGTGAAGAGAGAGGGTGGGAGCTAGGGCTGGCTGGGCTGTGTTGTGCTGCTGTTATCCATAGGGGCTGTGACCACTCAGTCCATAGGGGCTGACTGGGCTGTGTTGTGCTGCTGTTGTCCATAGGGGCTGGCTGGGCTGTGTTGTGCTGCTGTCATAGGGGCTGGCTGGGCTGTGTTGTGCAGTCAGTTGCAGTCATAGGGGCTGTGTCCACTCCAAAGTCTATAGGGGCTGGCTGGACTGTGTTGTGCAGTGATCCATAAAGGCTGTAGTCCTAGAGGGGTGCTGTAGTGTTGTCCAGGGGGTGATCTGAGCATAAGCGGTGCTCCCCCAAAGTGCACTCCAAAAATTTTTTATTTTTTTTTGTGTTTGTGAATTGTGTGCGCTGTAGTCGCACGTGCATCAACAAAGTAACGCCAAGCGTGCGCCTGTGTCATAAGTAAAGGGCCGGCTGGCTTGACCGTTAAAGGGTGCTGTAACCCCCAAAGTGCACTCCAAACAAATTAAAAAATAATTTTCTGTGTTGGTGAATTGTGTGCGCTGTGGCTGCACTTGCATCAACAAAGGAGCAGCGCCAAGCGTGCGCCTGTGTCCCATAAGTAAAGGGTCGGCTGGCTTGTCCGTCAAAGCGTGCTGTAACCCCCAAAGTGCACTCCAAAAAAAAAACATTGTTTTTTTTATCGTGTTTGTGAATTGTGTGCGCAGTAGCCGCACGTGCATCAACAAAGTAGCGCCAAGCGTGTGCCTGTGTCATAAGTAAAGGGCCGGCTGGCTCGTCTGTTAAAGGGTGGTGTAACCCCCAAAGTGCACTCCAAACAAAATAAAAAAATATTTTCTGTGTTTGTGAATTGTGTGCACTGTGGCTGCACGTGCATCAACAAAGGAGCAGCGTCAAGCATGCGCCTGTGTCCCATAAGTAAAGGGCCGGCTGGCTCGTCCGTTAAAGGGTGCTGTAACCCCCAAAGTGCACTCCAAAAAAAAATTAAAAAAATTTTTCTTTGTGTTTGTGAATTGTGTGCACAGTAGCCGCACGTGCATCAACAAAGTAGCATCAAGCGTGCGCCTGTATCATAAGCAAAGGACCAGCTGGCTCGTCTATTAAAGGGTGGTGTAACCCCCAAAGGGCACTCCAAACAAAATAAAAAAATATTTTCTGTGTTTGTGAATTGTGATGCATGTGCATCAACAAAGGAGCAGCGCCAAGCGTGCGCCTGTGTCATAAGTAATGGGCCGGTTGGCTCGTCTGTTAAAGGGTGCTGTAACCCCCAAAGTGCACTCCAAAAAATATATTTTATTTTCTGTCTTTGTGAATTGTGTGCACTGTACGTGCATCCTCAAAGCAGCAGCGCCAAGCGTGTGTCTGTCTGTTAGAGGGTGGTGTAACCCCCAATGTACACTCCAACAAAAAAAAAAAAATTTCTTCTGTGTTTGTGAATTGTCTGCACTATACGTGCATCCTCAAAGCAGCAGCGCCAAGCGTGCATCTGTCTGTTAAAGGGCGGTGTAACCCTCAAAGCGCGCTCCACAATAAAAAAAAATATATTATTTTTCTGTCTTTGTGAATTGTGTGCACTGTAGCTGCATGTGCATCAACAAAGGAGCAGCGCCAAGCGTGTGCCTGTGTCCCATAAGTAAAGAGCCGGCTGGCTCATTTCTTAAAGGGTGGTGTAACCCACAAAGTGCACTAGTCTCCAACAAAAATAAAAAATTATTTTCTGTGTTTGTGTGCGCCTTAGCCGCACATATATATATCAATATAACATAAATGGAGGACCAAACTTTCTCCGATAAAAATAAAATAGGGAAAGATCAAGAACCACTTCCTCCTAGTGCTGAAGCTGCTGCCACTAGTCATGACATAGACGATAACATGCCATCAATGTCGTCTGCCAAGGCCGATGCCCAATGTCATAGAAGAGGGCATATACAATCCCAAATGACAAAGTTGAGGAAAATGACCTTAAAAAAAACATTTAAATCATCTGAGGAGAAACGTAAACTTGCCAATATGCCATTTATGACACGGAACGGCTAAGGTCTTTCCCTATGTTCATGACTAGTAGTTCAGCTTCACATTACGATGGAAGCCCTCCTGCCGCTAAAAAAATCAAACGAGTTAAGCTGGCAAAAGCACAGTGAAGAACTGTGCTTTCTAAGAAGATATCACAAATCCCCAAGGAGAGTCCAAGTGTGGTGGCGGTTGCGATGCCTGACCTTCCCAGCACTGGACGGGAAGAGGTGGCTCTTTCCACCATTTGCATGCCCTCTGCAAGTGCTGAAAGGAGCACCCACAGTCCACTTGCTGATATGCAAATTGAAGATGTCACTGTTGAAGTACAACAGGATGAGGATACTGGTGTAGCTGCCGCTGAGGAGGGTTCTGATGGTGATGTGGTTTGTTTAAATCAGGCTCCGGGGGAGGCAGTTGTTGTCCGTGGGATGAAAAAGCCCATCACGGTCATGCCTGGGCAGAAGACCAAACATTCCACCTCTTTGGTCTGGCAATATTTCTATCCAAATCCGGACAACAACTGTCTTGCCATATGTACCATATATAAAGGTGAAATAAGTAGGGGTAGGGACGTTAACCACCTAGGAACATCCTCCCTTATACGTCACCTGCAGCGTGTTCATAAAAAGTTGCTGTCAAGTTCAGAAACTTTGGCTAAGACTGTAAGCAGTCCAGGGACACCTAAATCCCTTTGTCCTGTTCTATCCAAGCGCCTGCAAACCACACCGTCAACTCCCTCCTCGTCAATTTCCTCCTTAGTCAGGATCGGAAGTAGTCCTGCAGGCCATGTCACTGGCATGACTGACTCTCCTCTACAGGATTCCCCTGGAGGATCCTGCATTGCTACGCCTACTGCTGCCACTGCTGCTGTTGCTGCTGGGAGTCATTCATCATCCCAGAGAGGAAGTAGGAACACCACTACTTTTACTAAACAATTGACCCTCCAACAGTCCTTAGCGAGGAGGATGAAGTACGACAGCAGTAAGGATACTGCCTTTGATCCTCTATACACCCCTGCCTATACCTTCTGATATCCTGCCTATAAACCTCTAAGGATGACGCTATTTTGCGTACGCAGTCATACAGTAAATAAAGACTCCAAACCTAGAATCTGTGGTTCTAAAGCACAAAGTATAATTCAAGTAAAAGTACCGTCAGTTACACACTGTGATCCTCATATAATCTTAGCGCAAAGAAATTATATAGACCCAAGTACAGTTATACATACGCAGCATTCTGGGCCAGATGTAGGCTTCAGCAAGAAACCCCCCGTCTATCAGCATTCAGCAAGAAGAGACAGACTGGAGTCACAACACACACGTTTATACTCTCACAGAAACAGACAGCACAATAGAGAGGCTTGTCGCTGATGCCATTGGTTCCCAGGAGGATGCATCTGTTGCAGAGCATATAACAAGTTGATTCAGATAGACACAGTCCAGCCTCTAACAACTGATGGTCTCTGGTTTCCTGTTCATGCACATCCTAACAGTTGGTCATATAATGTACATTTCGGTGCTTTAAGTCTCTGCGGTCCATAAGTTGAGAATGCATGTTGCGATCTTCACACTGACGATATCAAAATGCTGTTAAAAGAGTGCAGATCAGTAAAATATCAAACATGACTTACTTATCATGTATTAAACCTTAGCTACTAAATAACCTTTATTTCACAGCAATTATAATAAATGAACAAACTTGAATCTTATACTTTAAAGCTTATGAGACCATTTATGTGAATATGTACTGTGTAAGTATGTGGGGTTTGATAGAAAGACGCTAGTTAACTTGGGGTAGATGCGTGCGCATGAAGCTAATAAACAGCGTTTTCATACAGGATCTTATGCATTTGCTAATATGCGACTAGTTAACAGCGCAATTGTGCGTATTAATGTGTGTATGAGAAATGGTGAAAGATGCAATTGCATGATGCTAATAGTAATGTCGCCATATGTACTTAAGTGTGAGTTTACCTAAAATGGCACTTGGGCGGCCATTCGCAAAATGGCGTCTTGTGATCTCATTTTCTAAAATGGCGTCTTTACGATCTAATTTTAAGCTGATCTTGTCTCAGCCAATTATCCAGCTTCGACAGTCCACCCTTTGATAGCGAACAACATGCTATCACAATCTGATTTTAAAAAATTAATTTAGGCTTACATTTATATATTATTTAGTGTTATTATGGGATGGCACAAGGTGGTTCTTAATCCGTCAATAATGTGTCTCTGAGTGGGGACATAAAATTACTATTATACGCACACCGCGGATTTTGGAAGATCATGTGAAAGGTGTGGGGATACACCAGTCCTATAAAGGCAGTCTTGAAGAGGAATTTGAGACTTTACATTATCTGAGGTGTTTTAAAAATAACATTTCAATAATACATTATATGCAAGTCTAAATATAATACATTAAATGATGGTATTTCCTAGTTCAGGGTTGTAATGCAGTTCTATATTAACCTCAGTATTCATATTGCCATTATTGACCAGCATCATAATTTCGTTCTTTCGTTTTACTCTATTTTTACATTTTCCACACTTCAACACAATAGGAACACACCGGACACATAGGCCAATTATTATGATGACAATCAGTGTAAGGATTAAGAATTTGCCTATGCTGGCGATCACTTCCTGGACCCATTCCTGTAGACCTGAGAACCATTTTACTGGGTTCAGCCATGAAACCCATCCTTCTATCTTCTCCCCTACTTCAGCCACTAAAGCATTATGGTTCTTACGAAATTCCCATTTGCAGAATTTCATCCTTCTTTCGGTCTATCACCTCTTTGGGGTCGCTGGTATCATTGGTGACATAGGTGCAACATTTTACTCCAAATTGGGTGGCCAACGTTACGCAATACCCTCCAGTAACAGCAGTTAAATAATTTAACACTAGCCTGTGTTGCACCAGTTCTTTCTTGTACGCTTGCAATTCTCTCCCTGTATACCTGAATGTGTCATCGTACATCTTGGTGATATTATCTATTAATTTAGCAAGTTCCTGAATATATCTAAAATTTAATGTACCCCGAGCGATCCTGGTGGGATCCAATGCGACTAAAACTTGAAAGCCAGTTGTCTCACTAATTAACTGAGTGGCTTTATGCACATCACCAGGTATCATATTTCGTTTGCCTCTGTGTTCATATTGCGTGTGAAGATATGGTGATGGTATGTTTTTATGTATACCAAGCATTTCAACATGTGTGAGGGTCATAACTTCTGGGACTACTCTTCCCAGGTAACACAATAACAGTACTAAGATTGGTCAGACACTCCCCTGATTGGCAACTGCACTCCTTCTGACTCCACTCCATCAGCACTGCCATCAACTCCCCTCTCCACAATCGGTCCCCCTTCACAGAAACCGGACATTCCCGAACCGACCAGGATGGTGAACACTCTAAAATAGAACATGAAAATGAACACAGCAGGCCCGTCCATTGCCACAACAAGACCTGCAGATTTCTTTTAGTTCAGGTATCTCACTACAACCTTTTCAATCCTCCCGGAACAAGTTCGCGAGTGACAGGTCCACGCTATCTGCCTTGTCTCCGACTTGTTTCTCCACCGGTTGATTGACCTTTTTGCAGTGAGTGGAATGGACCCAGGTATCTCTCTCAGCCACTTTCAAAGATGTAGTATTTGTCAGCAGCACTTGGTATGGACCTTCCCACTGATCAGTCAAAAACCTGAACGCAAGAAATTTCTGATCATAACATATTCTCCTGATTCAACATCATGACAGTTAGCTTCAGGCATATAATTGGACAACAATTTCAGTTTCTGCTGCTGTTGTTTTAACTGCTTACTCATTGATATAAGATACTTTACAGTTACCTCGTTGTTACTCTTCAAGTCTTCCTGTGGACTTATAATCAAATGAGGTTGTCTACCGAACAGTATTTCAAATGGGGACAGATTTAGATGGGGTCTAGGAGTGGTCCTTATACTATGTAGGACCAAAGGTAACGCTTCTGGCCATCCTAGTCCAGTCTCTGCCATGATTTTACTCAACTTATTTTTAATAGTCCCGTTCATCCTCTCTACCTTGGCACTGGCTTGCGGTCGGTAGGGAGTCTGAAGTCGACTATTAATACCCATCAGCTTACACATATTTTGAAAAACATCACCTATGAAATGAGTACCCCTGTCACTCTCAATGATTTTAGGGATACCGTACCTGCATACAAATTCCTGAACTATTTTCTTGGCAGTAAATGCAGCAGTATTAGTGGCCACTGGGTAGGCCTCAACCCAATTAGAAAATACATCAGTGCACACTAATACATACTTAAGATTCCTGCAGGGTGGTAATTGGATGAAATCAATTTATATCACCTGGAAAGGTCCATCAGTCGGTGGAATGTGGGACGGTTCAGTAGGTATCGCTTTCCCTATGTTCTTCCTCAAGCAGGTGTGGCAGGACATTGCTATCTTTTCTGCTTGTGAAGAAAAACCTGGTGCGCACCAGTATGCTCTCACCAACTTGCACATACCTTGCTTTCCTAGATGAGTCAGACCATGTGCTGCCTCAGCCAGCCTGGGGTAATATGCCTTGGGGGCTACTGATTTACCATGTCCGTCCCTCCAGAGCCCGGAGGACTCTTGTCCACATCCCTTAGACTTCCAGATAAACTTTTCCTGGATTGAACACAAATTTTGCATCTCAATTAATTTCAGCATATCAATTGTTTGAAAAGACATAATTTGGTCAGTTGGAGAAAACATTTTTAACCCTACTGCCCATTTTGCAGCTTCATCGGCTCTGTTGTTGCCCTGTGACACCGGATCATCCTCACATGTATGGGCTTTACACTTAATTACTGCCACCGCTTAGGGCAGTTGGATTGCTTCTAAAAGATGTTTTATGTGTCGGGAATGTGCAACTGGTGTGCCTGCTGCTGTCATAAAATTTCTCAGACGCCATAGAGCCCCGAAATCGTGCACCACCCCGAACGCGTACCTCGAGTCAGTGTAAATGTTAGCAGACTTGCCTGCTGCCAGTTCACTTGCTCTAGTTAGTGCTACTAACTCTGCCACCTGGGCTGAGTGAGGAGGACCAAGAGGTTTAGCTTCTATGATGTCTGTGTCATTTACAACAGCATAACCTGTACATAACTCTCCTGTGTCTGTTTGTCTATGACAACTCCCATCCATGTAAAAAGTCACATCTACCTTCTCTAAAGGTGTGTCGTGTATGTCAGGTCTAGCAGTAAAGGTCTGATTCAGATATTCCATACAATTGTGTGTATCATTATGTCCGCTGAACTCACCCTCCGCCAGCAACTCGTCTCCTTCCACCCTTTGTACATCATGTTGTACATATGGTAAATACATTGCTGGATTCAGCGTGCTGCAATGATTAACAGTGATGTTTGCAGGTGCGATTAAAGCTAGTTCCCATTTGGTAAACCTAGCCGAAGAGACGTGTCTGGTTTGAGCAGAGTTCAGCAGAGCAGATACAGCATGGGGAGTGTAAACACTCATATCATGACCCAATACTACATCCTCACTTTTACTCACCAATAAAGCGGTAGCTGCTACACTTCTCAAACAGGTGGGGAGTGATCTCGCCACAGTGTCCAATTGGGCACTGTAGTATGCTACGGGCCTACTGGCATCACCATATTTTTGTGTAAGGACACCTGCATCACAACCATAGGCTTCTGTACAATACAAATCAAAAGGATTTTCATAATCAGGTATTCCCAATGCAGGTGCTTTTGTCAGACTATCCTTAAGATTAAGGAAAGCCTGCTCTGATTCCTCTGTGTGTATGACATGATCGGGCTTTGAGGAAGAGATTAAGTCCTGCAAAGGCAAGGCCAAAATAGAAAAACCTGGGATCCACATTCTACAGTATCCACACATTCCCAAGAAGGTACGAATTTGCTGTTGATTCTGTGGCAGTGTCATGTTCTGTATGGCCTGGATTCTATCATTTGTGAGATGTCGTAACCCCTGGGTTAGGCAGTGTCCCAAATATTTTACTCTGGATTGGCACGGCTGTAGTTTGTCCTTAGCCACCTTGTGTCCTGGATACGAGAGATGAAGCAACATTGACAGGTTCAAAAGATTGTAAACAGTCGTGCAAGGCCTGGGAGAAGATACTGGGGCTGTCTATGAAACCTTGGGGCAACCGTGTCCATGTATATTGTACACCTCTGTATGTAAATGGAAATAAATACTGACAGTCAGGGTGGAGAGGCACAGAGAAGAAAGCAGAACAGAGGTCAGTGACAGTGAAATGGGTTGCATTTGGTGGGATCTGCATAAGAATGACAGCTGGATTTGGCACTACGGGGAATTGGCTCTCTACTACCTTATTAACACCTGTAAGGTCTTGTACCAGCCTATAACCTCTCCCACCACTCTTCTTCACCGGAAAGATGGGACTGTTGGCTACACTAGCTCTACGAACTAAAATTCCCTGTTGCAATAATCGCTCAATTATTGGAAAAAACCCTAATTCTACCTCCTGTTTTACTGGGTTTTTTGGAGCTTGCCTACCGCCTTTTAAATTTACCATTACGGGGCTTATGTTTGCCATTAATCCAGTGTCCTGTCCATCCTTAGTCCAAAGGGAATCTGGAATTTGGGACAACATTTGATCTACCTGGGATGGATTTTCATTTAAACTGGTAGAGTGATACATTATCCTTTGGGGAGTGTCTAACATATCCCGCACCTCATGTGCAACTCTCTCAGGGATATCTAAAAATACACCATCAGGGGTGCAATATATAACACATCCCACCTTACATAACAAGTCTCTGCCCAGCAGGTTAGTAGGAGCCGCAGCAGCCAAAAGAAAAGAATGCCTGGTATGCAATGGCCCAATGGTAACCTCTGTGGACTTTGTTAAAGGATAATGTTCCACTTTACCTGTTACACCCATTGTTGGTACTGTCTCGTTGGTCACCTGTAAATTAACGGGAGATTTTATCACTGACCTGGTCACCCCTGTGTCTACAAGAAAAGGATATTCAGTACCAGCTACATCAACCATCATGACCGGTTCTTCCCTAGTACTTCCTGTTAACCTGACTATCTGTAGACTACAGGTATGACCTGACCCCTAGTGTTGGCTACCATTCTCCAATAAAGCATTAACGGCCACAATTGGAGCTGGTGCTTGCTGGATATTTGCTAGCCTCTGTGCATATCCCTTATGGGGATATGCACATTTTCCCTGATTTGAGGGTCCTACCCTTTTTACTCTGCAGTTTCTAATTAAATGTCCTTGCTGGTTACAATTAAAACATGTTCATGGATCAGATGAAGACACGGGTTGTTGTGAGGTTTGAGCAGGGGGAAAAGGTGATGGATATGGGTAGGGATATGGAGGATAAGGGTATTGTGGGGGGTATGAAGTTTGTGAGTAGTATGGGACCTGTGGATGTGTAGGATTAGTAGAATAGAGCTGTGTTTGCTGTTGCGTGGGATTAGTGAGGGCATATAACTGTTCAGGTGTAAGTGTGTGTGTGTAGATGCAAGTGTGTCTGCTGGCTGTGATGTTACCGTCATTCCTTCCAGAGCCTGGATACTGACAGCCATTAGTTTTTCACTCTGGGTCTCTCTTTTTTGAGATGTTCTTATCATGTTCTATGGCAGATTCTATGAGGGTATCTATTGTGACTCCCCTCCAGCCAGGTTGTGAGGTCTGAACCCGAGTCTTTAAGTTTTCTTTAAGACCGTCCATGAGTACCGTGACTATCATTCCCCTGTGGTGAGTGCTATCTTTAATATCTTCTATCCCAGTATACTGGGTGATAGCCTGCAGAGTCCGGTCGCAATAATCTTCTGCAGATTCACTCTCCTTTTGCTTTATGGTGAAAATTTTGTTCCAGTTAACTACTACCGGAAAATATATACCCAATTGAGTTACAATGCGGGAAATGTTACCTTGGTTTACTTGGTCTGTTAAGGGAACGTCACCATTCAATACACAATCCGTGATAAATTTTGTCACGTCAATATTGCGTGGTAGACAGGCCCTTAACACCACACGCCAATCTTTATTAGTTGGCTCATGAAAACTACCCAAATTCCTCAAAAATATTTGACATTTGGCTAGTTCCTTTTTGGGATTGGGGAAATCATTTATGATGGAATTTAGTTCTGCTCTTGTCCAAGGACAATGCATTACCACTTCCCTCATGGGCACTACACCGTTCGCATCTGCATTTCCATTCGGAACAGTTATTGTCCAAATGGGATGCAGACCGGCAGTGCTGCTACCTTTGACCTTGTTACCTGGCTGGGGGTTTAATCTGCTGCTGCTACGTATGGTATTAACAACTTCCTCTAAGGGTGCAGAGGGTGTTAGCACTTCCCTTGCTGTTACCGATGGAGATGGCGGCACCACTCGTGATTGTCGTGGCGTAGCATCTATCATTTGTACAGCATGGGAAATGGCAGACATTACAATAGGCTCATCATCCACAACATGAACATTTTCTTTATAGTTGCTTAAGAGAGGGTACAAATTGCTTGTTACATTTTTATGGGTATTTTTAATAACTGTACTTGCACCTCCATCCACATAAGGTGGAGGTGGTGTGCGTGAAGTGCTGGCAATACCTTCCGTAACACTACCTTGCCGCACATGCACGCCATTTTGAGGCTCGCACGCATTGCAATTTAGCGCCTCGGGTGTATTTTCTGGCAATGCGCTCGCAACGCTAGTTTGCATCGCTTGAGCATTTTTAAGCCACGCATCCCCATGCTGCCACAACTTTAAACATTCATAATATTTGACCTTTTTCTCTCAGGAGCGCATCAGACTGATGTGATCCCGGACATTATCTAATACATCTTTATCAAAACTACCAATTCTGGGAAACAGTCTAACACTCTTCACCGTTATTTTAAACCATACATCACAATACCTTATTGCATAAGTACTGTACTTAGTATGCATAATACGACGGGCCGATCCAAACGGTGCTTCCATTAGCAGCATATCATTGTCTAACATCTCTACTGTTTGCGTGGCTCTCATTCTGAGACAACTCCTATGTTTTTCAATAAAGATTTAAACTGGTGAAAGACAGTCAAGATACTTTCACTTACTTGCGAACGTCTTGGAAAAAAGGCGCATTCGCAAACCTTATGGAGGACCTCTAGATGCCTCCACTCACCTACGGAAGCAAAGGCCGCTTCCGCTAAGCAATCCCTTTTTGACTACTTCTCAACTACTAGGGGGCATCAAAGTACCCTTTTTGTTCCGGTTGATTTCGTCCACTCTCCCACCAGCTCACAATCACAATCTAGCCAAGATTATGCGGTTCAATTATAGTGTCCAAATAAGCCTAACAGATCACACACATTGATTACTGAACGCTATAATTATGCTGGGGGCCGAACCCTAACAAGAATAACAAACCATACACCTGCCTTGTGTAAAGTAAATGGTAAGCTGCTACCGAGTCACAAGGCCAACTCCTGCGCCTAGCACTTAAGGGTCCTACGATACCCTTAAGTTTTAGGTCCTGTGTTACACCCTAATCAAATACTCACAGTTACACACTTTTTTCCTGCGCAGAAAAATGCACGTTAACCCAGATATTTAGCAACAACTGATAATGTAAACTTAATGGCTTTGTTTAAACAGCACAACCAGAAGTACGTATACGCTATTGTTCGACCAGTCGCATACACAATAATGCGACTACCACACAACCGTATGACAACCTTTAGCTGCGTACACAAAAGTGCGTCTTGACTGTGTGCACAACTGCGACTCAGCCACGTGCTCAATACTGCGGCACCCCTCTAAACATAAGGTTCTATCAACAAAGGAAAACAAACTTTTTCCTCTCTTGTCCCTGGATTCTAGTCAGCGTCCCATGCTCACACGAAAATGGGTAGCGATTTCTCAGCACCAAGCGGTTGCAGGTAAACCTTGCATGTGGCCACTCCACCCTTTGGTGAGATATCGATAACAGTATGTATCGTGTGAGTAGGTAAGTGACTTCACTATGATCCCCCAACTAAGGATAGTGCCTTTGAACCTCTATACACCCCTGCCTATACCTTCTGATATCCTGCCTATAAACCTCTAAGGATGACGCTATTTTGCGTACACAGTCATACAGTAAATAAAGACTCCAGACCTAGAACCTGTGGTTCCAAAACACAAAGTATTATTCAAGTAAAAGTACAGTCAGTTACACGCTGTGATCCTCATATAATCTTAGCGCAAATAAATTATACAGACCCAAGTACAGTTATACATATGCAGCGCTCTGGGCCAGATGTAGGCTTCAGCAAGAAACCCCCCGTCTATCAGCAAGAAGAGACAAACTGGGGTCACAACACACACGTTTATAATCTCACAGAAAAAGACAACACAATAGAGAGGCTTGTCGCTGATGCTATTGGTTCCCAAGAGGATGCATCTATTGCAGAGGATTTAACAAGTTGATTCAAATAGACACAGTCCAGCCTCTAACAACTGGTGGTCTCTGGTTTCCTGTAGCAGCATCTCAGAAACGCCAGCTCGTTCCAAGGCAAGCTACTCTGTGTATCACCGGTTTCAGTAAGATGCACACTGCCGACAACCTCTTAGAGAAACTGAGGGAAATCATCGCCCAGTGGCTTACCCCACTTAGACTCTCCTGGGGATTTGTGATATCTGACAACGCCACCAATATTGTGCGGGCATTACATCTGGGCAAATTCCAACACGTCCCATGTTTTGCTCACACAATAAACTTGGTGGTGCAGAATTATCTGAAAAGTGACAGGGGCGTGCAGGAGATGCTTTGGGTGGCCCAAAAAATTTCTGGCCACTTTCGCCATTCAGCGACTGCTTGCTGAAGACTGGAGCACCAGCAAACACTCTTGAACCTGCCCCGCCATCACCTGAAGCAAGAAGTTGTGACGTGGTGGAACTCAACCCTCTATATGCTTCAGAGGATGGAGGAGCAGCAAAAGGCCATTCAAGCCTATACATCCACCTATGACATAGGCAAAAGAGGGGGTATGCACCTGACTCAAGCGCAGTGGAGAATGATTTCCGTATTGTGCAAGGTTCTCCAGCCTTTCGAACTTGCCACACGTGAAGTCATTTCAGACACTGCCAGCTTGAGTCAGGTCATTCCCCTCATCAGGCTTTTGCAGAAGCAGCTGGAGAAAGTGAAGGAGGAGCTAAGATGGAGCGATTCTGCTTGACATGTGGGACTTGTGGATGAAGCCCTTCATTCGCTTTGCCAGGATTCCAGGGTGGTCAATCTGTTGAAATCAGACCACTATATTTTGGCCACCGTGCTCGATCCTAGGTTTAAAGCCTATGTGGTGTCTCTCTTTCCAGCCGATACAAGCCTGCAGAGGTGCAAAGACCTTCTGGTGAAAACACTGTCAGCTGAAGTGGAACGTGACATGTCAACAGCTCCTTCTTCATTTTCTCTGAAGGACCTGGCAACAATTTCTGACATGTCTACTGTCACTGCATATGATACTGTCACCATTGACAGAATGGTGGAGGATTACATCGGTAACAGCATCCAAGTAGGCATGTCATGTTGGAGGCCCCTGTACAAACTAGCTCTATTTTCCTGAGTTGCCCCCCCTCCAGTGTGTACTCCGAAAGAGTGTTTAGTGCAGCTGGGAACCTTGTCAGCGAAAGGCGTAGGAGGTTGCTTCTACAAAATGTGGAGAAGATGATGTTCATAAAAATGAATTATCAACTCTTCCAGGGAGACCACCCTCCCGAACGTACAGAGGGACCTGTGGTTGTGGATTCCAGTGGGGATGAATTAATACTCTCTGAGGATGAGGATGTACACAACACTGAAGAGGGTGAGGAATCGCTGGATGAGGAGGATGAGGACGACATCTTGCCTCCGTAGAGCCAGTTTGTGCAGGGATACATTAATTGCCAGCTTGTTTTGTGGGGGCCCAAAAGAACCAATCATTTCAGCCACAGTCGTGTGGCAGACCCTCGCGCTGAATTGATTGGTTTGTTAAAGTGTGCATGTCCTGTTTATACAACATAAGGGTGGGTCGGAGGGCCCAAGGACAATTCCATCTTGCACCTATTTTTTTGTTTGCATTATGTACTGTTTGGGGCCTAGTTTTTCAAACTGCCATCCTGTCTGCCACTGCAGTGTCACTCCTAGATGTTCCACGTGTTTGTGCCGCCCACTCGTGTCGCTTAGCATAGTCATCCAGCTACCTCGGTGCAACCTTTTGGACATAAAAACAATATTGTGAGGTGTGAAGTGTTCAGAATAGACTGGAAATGAGTGGAAATGAAGGTTATTGAGGTTAATAATAGCATAGGAGCAGAAAAACCCACAAATTCTGTGTTTAGCTGTTTTCATGCTTTTTAAAAAAAAAAAATACAGATCCAAAACACAATGGGCCTGATTCAGAGCCACTCGTAAGCGGCAGTACGCTCGTTCGCCGAACGAGCGAGAAAATGTAAATTCCAGCGCTCGCTCGTAAGTTCGCTCGTAGCTAATCTTCCGCCCCAAAGTCTCCCAACCCCTCCTCTAGCTAACGAACGAGCAAAATTGCGACCGTCCATCTCCCAATTTGGTTGCAGAGAACGCTCGCACAAGTCCAAACCGGAAGTGGGCCTGTCAGATTTCGATTACCTGCTCGTTCATTCTGCATACATACTTTAATCGTTTCATGCCAATCAATATATTAATTAGCTTAATTGCTCTTCACATGTTTGCAATCCGTTTTTTTTTTCATTTTCAATAAACTTTAATCTTGTCCGTGTGTAATTTTTCCCGCAGAATACGTACGGTTTCAACAATGTTTAACTTTATAAAAAATACATGTTTGAACCAATGATCCTATTGTTTTCATGTGTTTGTGATAGGCATATTTTAGTTTTTTCATTTCTTTATTTAAATTACCTTACGAATGTCACTGCATCAAGCCTATCATAACTCACATTATATTTTTTAGGCTGGAGGACACATGACATACAATAACCAATAGAATGGTTCCTGTTAATTTACCAATTACATTAGCCAATCAAATTTTTTCTCTGGCCTTTATTAAAACTGTTTGTTTTAAAAAAAACCATTGCCATCATGAGAGCCTCCGCGTTTACCAGGCGGGAGCTTTTGGTCCTAACGGAGGTGATGGACCGGCGGATCACCAGCCAGCCTTCCCCCATCAGCAACCGCCAGAAGCGATCCGTCTATGCGGAGGTTCGCCGCCGCCTGCGCTCCTTCGGCTCACGCCAACAGATCGGGCAGCTCGAGCGCAGGTGGTCGGATCTGCGCCGCCGCACGTCACGCTTGCTGGCCTGTTTTCGGCAGCGGATAGCTGAAAGTAAGTATTTGTTTGTTTTTTTTCCTTTCTTTTTTTGCAGCCCTATCTGCGTGTGCATGTTTTCAGTCTAGCCCTGTTGTTATTTTTTGGACAGGCCTGCGTGTGCATGTTTTCAGTCTAGCCCTGTTGTTATTTTTTGGACAGGCCTGCGTGTGCATGTTTTCAGTCTAGCCCTGTTGTTATTTTTTGGACAGGCCTGCGTGTGCATGTTTTCAGTCTAGCCCTGTTGTTATTTTTTGGACAGGCCTGCGTGTGCATGTTTTCAGTCTAGCCCTGTTGTTATTTTTTGGACAGGCCTGCATGTGCATGTTTTCAGTCTAGCCCTGTTGTTATTTTTTGGACAGGCCTGCGTGTGCATGTTTTCAATTTTTAAAATGTTAGAATATTTGTGTAGTTGCTAATTTGAGGCCCAACCCCCCCACCCCCCCCAAAAAAATTTCTCTACTCATTTAGGGGCTGAACGCAGAATCCGCCATCGCCGCAGGCACAGACGCCGGACTCGGCCCCTCAGTCCTACGCCAAGCACAGCAGCCACTCCCCAACTTTCCCCCAATTCCCCCTCCACCCCTGACCGGCCACTTCCTGAGGCCCCTCCCTCTGGAATTTTGAGCCCCCCACTAATTTCCGACTCCACTCCCCCCCCTTCTCTTTTCTTCACCCTCCCCTCCCCCCACCGGCGCTTTTCAATGCCATCAAGCAGCTCCCAGATCTCCCCTCCGTGGAGCCTACTGCACTGTACCACCTCCGAGGAGGAGGAGGATGTAGGGCCTACAAACCCCCAATTCCCGATGACCGGTAGGTTTCTCTGTTATAAATTTGAAAATTTGTCTTGTTGACATTTTTATTTTGATAGACAATGTATTGGATTTTTACCAATGATACATATCACACATGTCCAAACACTCATACTTGGGTAGTTATTGTTTACCCTAACAAGGGTACTTCTTATTGTTTGTGGTTGCCTTTTTGTGTGTTCATTTGTAATTTAGTATTTCTGCCATCTTTGCATTTGCCAGTACTTTGTTTTTTTCATCACAACTGGATCTTTGTTTACACTTTTTTTTTGGGAGGAATTGGTTTTTTACACTTCTAATGTAAGGTTTTTGTTTTTTTCTCTTTGTTTTTTCCAACAGAGGACCAGAGGCGGCTGCATTGTATGCAGGAAGGTTTGGCCGCCTTGCGTGGCCACATGATTGCCATGTTAGTGGTCCTTGACCACATGGCGGCGGCCCTTCGGCGATGAATTTATTTTTTCCTTGTTTTTTGGGGGCAAATTATTGTTTTGAAATTAAAATTTTGTTGTATTTTAACGAGTCTCATTCATTGTCTGAAACAATTACATTGTTTAACCTTCCATAAGTCCACTATTTGATCATGTTCTTTAAAGTAAGGTCAATTATATTGTACAAAGCGCTAGGAAGTATGTAAGGTGCCACATTAAACACCTCACCATACCAATAGGTTATTACAAAATCAAACATTTTCTTGTTTTTCTTTGGGTGGGTAATGTAATTATTTAAAAAAAAACAGCTTAGACCTAGTTTGTGAAACCTACTGATTCAACATAATACCTTTGATGTTTTTGTTAAGCCAAAAACCATGTTCAAACACGTAAACATTTCACACATTACAGTGATAGGCATTACGAAAGTTGGCCTTTTTTGTGCCAGGTTACACATGATTAGAATTTAGTAAAAAACAGTCTTTTTAACGTCAAACAAAAATTTAATACACACCAAACACATACAGAAAGTGAATTGTGACAAGCAATTCACACAGTGAAAAGACACTCCCCAAAAAACCCAAAAGCAAACAAAAAAAGAAACAATCAGGAACTGATGAAATAAGTAGCAGGACAACATAAAGCCACAAATGAGGCAATGAAATAATTGATTCCAAAGTTAGATCCAATGTGGCCACATGTACACAATTTAGTGGAGCAAGTAGTAGGCATCGTTTTGTCGAGGTGTGTAAAGGAAGACAAGAAAAGTTAAAAATAAATTAATATTTTCAAAAAGGAACATTACAATGGTACATGTCGACATTGTGTCAATTAAGAAAATGTTTGACAATAATTACCTGAAAAATCGGGCCACCACATCATCGCGTATGGCCCCCCCACATACTGTCCTCTGACCAACCTCGGGGGGGCCATCCTCAGGCAAGGCATCCTCTGGCTGCATTGGGACACCACTCCTTATGGCGATGTTGTGAAAGATCCCACACAGGACCACAATTTTAGAAACCATAGCCGGCAAATACATGAGTTCACCACCAGAGCGGTGGAGACATCTGAATCGGCCTTTTAAAAGGCCGATACAGCACTCCACCACCTGCCTGGTGGCTGTAAGTGCGGAATTATACTCACTTTGTGGCCCTGGTGTGGGAGCCAAATAAGGAGTGAGCAGCCAGGGCGTGCAAGGGTAACCACTGTCTCCTGTGAAAAAACAAATACAACAATCAGGATCACTGTGTATCAAGCTTTGCATTGGATTCAACTAAAGGTCTCCACTTACCCAGAAGCCATGCATCACCAGCTTGTAGGTTGTCTAATTTATGCCAAATCCCTGATTGCCGGATGACGAATGAGTCATGTGCACTCCCGGGTAATTTTGCATTTAGGGACAGGATCTGGAGGGAGGCATCACATACCACCATTACATTCAGTGAGTGATAGTGCTTGCGGTTCCTAAAAATTGCCTCCAGCCATGCTGGAGGCTGAAGTGGTATGTGAGTACCATCCACAACCCCTATGATGTGTGGGAAGCCAGCTATTTGGTAAAAATTGGCCTTCGCCACACTAAGGGAACCCATATCCAATGGCATTTTAATAAAATGATGGAGGTGCTTGAAAAGGGCCTCCATCACTGCCCTCAGGATCCTTGAAAAGGAGGATTGGGAGATTCCGGCCACTATTCCCACCGTGGTTTGAAAGGATCCTGAGGCACATAAATGTAACATTAATTGCGTAAGTGGTGGTATTGCTGTAGGACTGTCAATTTGCCGCTCCAGATCACTTTCTATTAATGAGAGAGTGTCTATGATGATTTGTGGAGGAAGACGGTATCGTCTTAAAACCTCATCATCGGGCATTCCAAAAAGGGTGACACGTGTTCTATATATCTGGGGCCTTGCATGCCTACAATTCGAATTGCCAATGCCCTGGAGCAGCTCGTTCGCCAGCACATGGTGGAGCCGCCCTCCCTTCCTGCCGGAACATCAGGATCCTCCATCTCTGGCACAACAACAGCCATCCCTCCAAATGTGCCTAGCCCTCTGCCTAGTCCAGAGGCCCCAACATCTGCCTCTGGAGAGGCCAGCCAAAGGACATCCCGGACCCGGTCAGGCTCCCACCCTACCCCAGCCAAACGGGGCAAAAAGCGATGACAGCACTGGCTAATTTTCCCACAATCCTTCTGTGCTTGCCCCATATTCCTTAAGGGCCAAAACTTCCCTCTCCTTTCTTGTGAATTGTTTTTAATGTGTGTTATTTTATTTTTGCAGAATGCCACTATTGTTGTTTTTTTTTTTTTTTGCTCAATTTTTGACGTTAGCCAGAACTGCAAACTGGCAAATGCACATGAAAATATAAAAATGTGTGTAAAAAATACAAACAATTCAAAATCTGCTCCATTGTATTGTGACATTATTCTAAAAATGGTGTTTAGGTAATCCCGGCCCCAAAAAAAAAAAAAAAAAATATTTTAATTCAGATTCCAAAGGGTTAAAAACCATTTAGGAGTTTAAAGGAACACTTTGCCCAAACTAAATGGATAAGAAATTTCCGGGACCATTAAAAATGTTGCTAAAACACAAACATGATGACAATATTGTTGCAATAACACAAAACCAAAATTAAAAAACCCAAATAAAAAAAAAAAGGGTACGCTAATTGATTGTCTAATCCAGAAATTAGCAGCTGAGTATTTCACCTGCGTATGGTTTTGTGCTACAAAAAAAAAAGTTGCTAAACACATTACAAGCAAGTTTTCAATTCTAAGTTGATTGCTTTTCTGGCAAGAAATGATAAATCGATGAAACATCAAAGAGGCACGGGAAGGAGGACGAGACCATCGACATTGTGGTAGAGTATACCAGACCACAAGCTGTGCGAGCAGTTTGAACGGAAAGTGGATCAGACAATGACGTATGCCTTGTTCCGATCACATTTGCCGTTCGCATGAGATAATTTAGGGACGCCCACAAAATGCCTCGACACGCCTGCATTTTTCCATCTCCACCCCCGTCACCGCCCAAAAACGGCCTGTTCTGTCAATCACATTTGACATGTCACTTCCTGTTCGATATTCGACGAACGACTTAAAAAAAGCTCGTAATCAGCCGTACGCACATGCGCAGTGTAACACCGGCGCATGCGTGGTTTCACAACATCGGAACGCTACGAGCGTACTGCTGCTTATGAGCGGCTCTGAATGAGGGCCAAAATCCAGAACCCAAAACAGGGAAGGGTGGTTTTGGCAAAACCAATCCAGATCCAAAATGAAGAAAGATCCAGATCCAAAACCAAAACACAAAATACGAAAAGTGGCCGGTGCACTCCCCTAATTAATACTAGGTCTGTTGATCAACTATATACTAACATAATATACCTGCTGTGTGGGATTAAACCTTATAGCTAAGAGACTCAGAACTACAACATATGTTTGTATATACTGCATAGCTAAGAAATATTTACTTTAAGCATTGCATGGCAATACATAAGGATAAGACATCTAAGACTAGGAAGAGAAGACACTGCATCAATTTGGAATACTGATTATACACACTATTAGTCACTGCATTGTTTGATACAATTTGCTACTTCCTTCTAGGAGCTGATGAAGGCATTTAGCCTTAAGAAATAATTATTTGCAACATAAATAACAGAATAAATGATACTAAGTAATGAAGCACTGTGTTACTAAACACTGATCATATTGAAATAATGACAAATTGACAACGGTTTAGTTTTGCATATTTTATTGTACACGTTAATTTTCCTTTATTAACCATCTTAACACATTTAATACAGTGAGATCTTTTAATGCATACCTATTAAAAATATTAAATTATAAATTACCAACGTGGGTCCCAGTGCACTCATTAAAGCTACTTACTTTTCTTCTTTGTATATGTGATTTCTATAAGTAGTGTGTAGCACCTCAGCAAGCTTTATATTTAATCTGTAGATACAGATGAACTGAGTAACAGCTAATTGGAGAGAGGACAAACAAAACTGTAAACTATAAATTACATAATAGATGGCTGGTGCTGGTTAGGTGGTTTATTTGAAACAATGTTTTAGTGTTAAATGTTATGAAGTCTCTCAAGGTGTGTAACTTATTATAACTATCTCCCCATCCGACCATTGAAGTCACTCTTAATTTCCTTACGACCCAAACAAGAACCACAGCGATATAAACCTTTTGTTGGGAGTGCACTCCTAACCAGACTGTTACCAATATAGTGGGCCCTCCTGTAGATACATTTAGGTCTTATTGGGAGCATACTCCTAATGATAAAATCCTTTTTTAGGATCCACCATTGTTTATATAGAGCTCTCTCACAGTGGCATCACCAGGGGGTGCGGGCAGCACCCAGGTGTCACCCGCCGAGGGGTGACACCAAAGTGCTGACTCCTCCTGACAGGAGCTGGGTGCTGCACTGCATCAATATGTGCAGCACTCGGCTCCTGACACAGTAAGGGAGCCGGCAATCTGCACTTCCTGGACCTTCCCTGAGTGATTACAATGGGGATTGGGCCACGAGACCAGTACCCTACCTGTGAGACCACGCCCCTGCCCGTAAGGCCACACCCATTTTGCCACTACAGACCTCACCGCAATGGGTGTCACCGCGGGAAAGGATGTCACTGCTCTCTCAATCTGTATAGGTGAGCACCTCTGTTGCTTACGGTGCCCCCTGCTATCTGGGGCCTGCGCACTCTGCAAGTCGGGTCAACCTCAGGCACTGGCCAGTGTAAGAAAAATGTCAGATGGAGCGCACATTCACAAGGCCCTGGGGAGAACACTTATTTGTGAACTTTAACTACCCAAGCAATTCTCTCTATACCCTATGCTCACTGACATTCTCTGACAGCTTATTAAGCTTTCTTACTTGTAGTAAAAATGCCCATTGTGGCCGTGGCCTCAATGATAAAGCTGCAGCTGGAACTTGGGGAGGAGGGGCACACCACCCCGCACCTCTCCCTGCTCTTTGTCAGGTGCACATACAAGTTTTCAGAAAGCGTAACAGCAGCCGATAACTTAGGGATGGTCATCAGCAATTAATGGTTGGCAACCATCAATGGTTTGCCATAGAGATGTGCGCCGACCCCCGTGTTTTGGTTTCGGATCTGGATCTACCCTGGTTTTGGATCTGGATTGGTTTTGCCAAAACCTCACCTCCGTGTTTTGTTTTTGTGTTTTGGTTTTGGATCTGGATTTTTTCTTAAAAAATCATAAAAACATCTAAAATCACCTGTTTTGGTTCCTACAGTATAATTAACCTCAATAAGTTATTTCCAGTAATTTCCAATCAATTTTGACCACCTCACAATATTATTTGCTTCATCTAGTTAAGGCCAAAAGGTTGCATCCAGCTAGCGGGCTGACTAAGCTAAGTGACACTGTGGGCGGTACTAACATGTGGCAGTTCGGTTTCTAATTTCCAACACAGATACAGTGTGTTATACAGTGTGGATTGGATACACCAATAGTGCACTTACTGTGACAGCAGTGTCGGCAGAGCAGGGTTGCTGACGGTGTCCTCAGTACATGGAATGGCAGTGCTGTAGTGCTGGCAGTGTCCTCAGTGAAGGGTACCGGTAATGTCGGCAGTGCGGGGGTGCCAGCGGTGTCTTAGTGCAGGTTTGCTGGCTGTATCGGCAGTGCGGGGGTGCCAGCGGTGTCTTTAGTGCAGGTTTGCTGGCTGTGTTAGCAGTGCGGGGGTGCCTGTGGTGTCCTCACTGCAGGTTTGCTGACTGTGTCAGCAGTGCGGGGGTTGCTGGCGGTGTCCTCAGTACATGGAATGGCAGTGCTGGCAGTGTTCTCAGTGAAGGGTACCAGCGGTGCCAGCAGAGCGGGGGTGCCAGCGTTGTCCTCAGTGCAGGTTTTCTGACTGTGTCGGCAGTGCAGGGGTGCTGGTGGTGTCCTCAGTGTAAAATAACAATAATATGTGAATCCACCTCTAGCGCTCCTCTGAACCCAAATTCACATCAAACCATGTGGTAGATATATTAAACTAATGATCACCATGAATGAGTCCACTTGATAGTAAGCAAATGTACACCAGGTCCAATAGGAACTTCTTATACACAGATGATTGATGACATCTAAAAAAATTCCTCTGTTTGTGTGTTATTAACACCAATAGGGGGAATAAAAGAGAAGACAAAAAATAGTGCAGATCAAACTTGGACATATAGGTTTTAATGACAAGTTTGCACTTACAACATGCAGGTTTAAACAGGCATTTGTTTAAAAACATCAATGGTGGTAGGCTGACAGCACTCCCAATGACTCCATCCTTCACCTTCTAGATGACAAATGAGGGAAGGCAATAGCCCAGCTCCGGATACTCGGATATGCCACACAGGAAGGGGTACTCCAGGAAGCGCTCCACCACTTAGCCCACGCTTAACGCGTTTCGGAACATCAGTCCTTCATCAGAAGCGTGTATATGGCTAAACAAACAGGATAGATATACTCTCAATATTGGATCCAACAGTTGCCCTTAATTGCCGCTAATCGGCATCTAATTTGCTTCTGCACATGCGTCGATTCTCTAAGTCCCGGAAGCAAGATGGCCGTGCGTTCCACGGCTCCCGGAAATGAATTACATCCATGTGTTATGCATTCCACTCGTCTCTGATCACCGCGATGCATGTGACTGCATGTCAGTCACATGCTTCCACATGCATAATGAATATGCGTTCCAGACACCCGGAAGTGTCTCATTCCTGGACAACACTTGCGTTCCATTCTCCATTTATAACTTTCAGTAGATCCACATTCTTTGCTGACAAGTCCATTATTTACCTCATATCTTTATATGAATAATAGATGTCACTCAGAGCATCAAGTCCACAAATCAAAGTCCATGAATATTACATGAAAAACAACAACAGAGAAAAACATTTATTAATAAACCAATACATAAAAAGCAATAAATAAGAGTAAAAATATTTCCACATATATATAGATAAAATGTGCCAGGCAAAGCATATTCCCATACAATTCAGGTTAAAAAGCACTTCAATTCAAAATCCCCATTTAGTCCCCTGGGTACAAGTGTCCCCAGTTGATGGATCCACCTCATCTCTGTTTGTGATAAACGTTTGTCTAGATCCCTTGTTCTCCATTTTGGTAAAATTACTTGTATACCTAAAAAGCTTTTTAAAAAACATTCTTTAGAGATATGGTGTTTTTTGAAATGCATTGAGACCACATGTGTCTCTAAACCTTTTCGAATATTATATATATGCTCTGCCCATCTTGTTTTTAAATTTCTAGTGGTTTTACCCACATAGAATAGGCCACATGCACATTCTAAAATATAAATCGCATTTTTTGAGTGACATGTTACAAAATCTTTAATAAAATATGTCACACCATTAATAGTAAATTCTGTAACCTTTTTTTCATTAGATTTAACCGTTTTGCACATTAAACAGCTTCCACAGCGGTGGAAGCCCTTTGTTCTTATACTCTGTCTTTTTTCAACATCAATACTACTACAAACCAATTTATCTTTTAAAGATGGTGCCTTTCTATAAATAAACTTCGGTCTTTCCGGAATAATATTACCAATGACTGGATCTAACCTCAGTAGGTTCCAATTATTTTTAAAGACCTTCTCTATTTGTTTATAGGCTGAGTTAAATTGCGTAATGAAAGCCCACTGATGTAGATCATTTGGACCTGATTTGACTATTCTCTCTTTGATCAAATCAGCTCTATCCACACTTTCTAATTTTTCTCTTGCTCTCTTAAGATTATCTACTGAATAACCTTTTGATATAAAGCGATCCTCTAATTCATCTATTTGTTGCTGGCATACATCCCCCTCAGTACAGTTCCTTTTTATCCTTACGAACTGTCCATAAGGAATTCCATTTAACCAATTTGGATGATGTTCACTCGTTCTTTCAATGAATCCATTTGAATCAGTAATTTTTCTAAAGGTTTTAGTATTAATTGACCCATTTTGAATATAAATCAAAAGGTCTAAAAAAGAAACTTCTAAAGTGCTATGTGCAAACGTAAACTTGATAGCAAAATCATTAATATTTAATAAAGTGCAAAAATTTAAAAGGGCCTCTTCACCTCCCCTCCAAATAAAAAGAACGTCATCTATAAAACGCTGCCAGGACACCAGGTTTGTCTCCAGGCTACCATCTTTCCATATATATCCATCCTCCCAGTACGCCATAAATAAATTTGCGTAACTGGGAGCAAACCTAGTGCCCATGGCAGTGCCAATGATTTGCAGATAAAACGTTCCATCCAGATAAAAATAATTATTTAATAAAATAAATTTAATACTTTCTAAAATGAAGGACTTAATTTTATCACTATAATCACTCATATTTAAAAAATATTGCACTGCTTCCAAACCTTTTTCTAAGTCAATTATAGTATACAATGTACTCACATCTGCACTACACAGAATATCACCATCTTGCCAATCAAGATCTGAAATTTTTCTTAATACATCGCTAGTGTCTTTTAAGTAAGCTTTAGTATTTTGAACAAGTGGTTGCAAGTAAAAATCTATCATTGCTGATAGATTGCTGGTAAGACTATTACAACCAGACACTATAGGTCTGCCAGGAGGGTGGAGGGGATCCTTGTGCACCTTAGGGAGTACATACATGGTGGGTATAGAGGGCTCCTTAATTAACAAAAAATCAGATTCTGTTTTCGTGATCACATTATCATCTAAAGCTCTTTTAACTAAATCTATAAGGGCCTTTTCTATCCTTGATGTGGGGTCACCCTTTAATTTTTTATAAGTTACCCCATCATCCAATTGTTTCCTTATTTCTTCCATGTATGCATCTTTATTCATAAGGACTACCCCTCCACCCTTATCTGCCGGTTTTATGATTAGATTTTCGTCATCTTTCAAAGATTGTAAGGCTTCAAATTCTTTCTTACTTAAATTAAGTCTTTTTTTATATTCTCCTTTCTGTATAACTTTTTCAATGCCTTCACAGACAGTTTTATTAAAGCAGTCTATATAACTTCCTCTGGCCTGTACCGGATTGAATGAAGATGGAGGTTTAAATTTTGACCTAGTTTCCATTGCTTGTATGAGGTCTATCTCTTCCTCCTACTCTTTACTCAAAAAGAAACATTTAATTGTTAATTTCCTGGTGTATTTTTGTACATCCAAAAATAAACCAAATGAATTTGGTTTATTAGAGGGCGCAAATTTGAGTCCTTTTTGTAGGACCTGTTCCTCATGTTTAGTTAAAATTCTATCAGACAGGTTGAAAATTTTTCCTACATTTGCACTAACTGGAACTACATGCTTCTTTTTACCCATTTTTCTTCTTCTTCCATTTCTCTTGCCCGCTCTCTTTCCCCTACGTAATTTTGTCGGGTTAATCTTTTTTGAAATCTGTTTTTCCTTGGTGTTCTCAAATCCCACTTTAAAAAAGACGAGTAATCCGATGTTGATGGACCATCGTTATTAATACCCTCTAATGATGAAAAACGATTAGATAGCATTGTATTTTGATATCTATTCTTATCTCCATTACGTCTGTTTGGAGGCCGATCATTTCTCCATCTGTCCTCATAATGTCTTTTATTTCTATTTGTTACTTTCCTCCAACTTAAATATTTTGTTTGGTAATTATCAGGGGAATGAACAGTTCTAATCAATTCTTTCTCAGGGTGTTTATGTCTTAACACAGGTTCCCTGTTAATTAAGTCATAGTTCTGTTTTCTTACATTATCCTTCATAGTAACACCTATTTCATTTTCTCCCTTACTTGGTGATAATAGAAGATTAATATCTCTCACATATTTCTTTTGTTTTTTATCCCTTAATTCCTTTGTATTTTTATTAATTTTTAACATTAACTCTTTCTCTAATGTTCTAAATTCCTCTGATTCTCTATATGGATGTACTAAAGTTTGTAGAGTAGTTATTTCTTCATTTAATTTTATCAATGTATTTCTTCTTTCTCTAATAATTAGATCAATCAGGGAAAAAGAACATTTTTCCAGGATAGTTTCCCATTCTTTTCTAAACTTATCATCTGCAGCATCAAATGAAGGTGGTTTTACAATTTTTAACCCTTTCGGAATTAATTGTACAGATTGATAACGTTCCATCGTAACCACCTCCCACCACAGTTTGTTCTCTTTCAACATTACAAATTCTAGTTTATTAAATATAGAATATAAATCATCATCGCTAACTTCTATTCCTTCCATTTGATGTAGGAAGGTACTTTCAATTAGTTCTTGTCTACTTTCTCTATATGTGAACATGTTTGCGGCACCAATTTATCAATAGGGTGAAAGAATAAACAAGAAAAAACTATTTAGATACACAGTGCGCAATAAATACTGAGGTGCAGCAGGTGATGAAGACACAAAAGGAGTAAACACCCACACAACTCCAAAAACATATAAAATAACAATAATATGTGAATCCACCTCTAGCGCTCCTCTGAACCCAAATTCACATCAAACCATGTGGTAGATATATTAAACTAATGATCACCATGAATGAGTCCACTTGATAGTAAGCAAATGTGCACCAGGTCCAATAGGAACTTCTTATACACAGATGATTGATGACATCTAAAAAAATTCCTCCGTTTGTGTGTTATTAACACCAATAGGGGGAATAAAAGAGAAGACAAAAAATAGTGCAGATCAAACTTGGACATATAGGTTTTAATGACAAGTTTGCACTTACAACATGCAGGTTTAAACAGGCATTTGTTTAAAAACATCAATGGTGGTAGGCTGACAGCACTCCCAATGACTCCATCCTTCACCTTCTAGATGACAAATGAGGGAAGGCAATAGCCCAGCTCCGGATACTCGGATATGCCACACAGGAAGGGGTACTCCAGGAAGCGCTCCACCACTTAGCCCACGCTTAACGCGTTTCGGAACATCAGTCCTTCATCAGAAGCGTGTATATGGCTAAACAAACAGGATAGATATACTCTCAATATTGGATCCAACAGCTGCCCTTAATTGCCACTAATCGGCATCTAATTTGCTTCTGCACATGCGTCGATTCTCTAAGTCCCGGAAGCAAGATGGCCGTGCGTTCCACGGCTCCCGGAAATGAATTACATCCATGTGTTATGCGTTCCACTCGTCTCTGATCACCGCGATGCATGTGACTGCATGTCAGTCACATGCTTCCACCTGCATAATGAATATGCGTTCCAGACACCCGGAAGTGTCTCATTCCTGGACAACACTTGCGTTCCATTCTCCATTTATAACTTTCAGTAGATCCACATTCTTTGCTGACAAGTCCATTATTTACCTCATATCTTTATATGAATAATAGATGTCACTCAGAGCATCAAGTCCACAAATCAAAGTCCATGAATATTACATAAAAAACAACAACAGAGAAAAACATTTATTAATAAACCAATACATAAAAAGCAATAAATAAGAGTAAAAATATTTCCACATATATATAGATAAAATGTGCCAGGCAAAGCATATTCCCATACAATTCAGGTTAAAAAGCACTTCAATTCAAAATCCCCATTTAGTCCCCTGGGTACAAGTGTCCCCAGTTGATGGATCCACCTCATCTCTGTTTGTGATAAACGTTTGTCTAGATCCCTTGTTCTCCATTTTGGTAAAATTACTTGTATACCTAAAAAGCTTTTTAAAAAACATTCTTTAGAGATATGGTGTTTTTTGAAATGCATTGAGACCACATGTGTCTCTAAACCTTTTCGAATATTATATATATGCTCTGCCCATCTTGTTTTTAAATTTCTAGTGGTTTTACCCACATAGAATAGGCCACATGCACATTCTAAAATATAAATCGCATTTTTTGAGTGACATGTTACAAAAGTGTGGCAGTGTCGGTAGTGTGGGGGTCGCTGATGGTGTCCTCAGTACGTTGGGCAGCAGTGCAGGAGTGTCGGCAGCGGGGGATGCTGCCAGTGGGGGTGCCGGCGGTGTTAGCAGCGGGGGATTGCCGGTGGTGTCAGGTGGCGGGGGATGGAGGGGGCCATCTTCTTTTCCTCCTTTGTGCTGTTTTCAATGGGCTTAACGCTGATTGGCTGAGAGCCATGACAGACGGCTTTCTCAGCCAATCAGCGTTAAGCCCACTCAAAACAAAACCTCGCAACTCGACAGAGGGGTCGCAAGGTTTTGCCTTGGGTCAGGGATCTGGGGCAGGCAGGGAGATCCGAGCTGCACTCGGATCGCCCCGGATCCCCGAAATTCGGGTGGGTTCGGATCTCTGAGATCCGAACCCGTTCATCTCTAGTTTGCCATCAGTGGCAAAAAAACGCAGCAATTTTTTTTCTAGCATCCACACCTTTTGCATCGCTTAGTACCGTCAGCCTTTCCTGATTGGCCTGTCTCATGCACCTGACCCACATTAGTCATGTCCATCAATGGATCAAACCATCAATATAAAGTATCGATGACACTATCGATGGTTAACCATGTAATGGCCAACCCAAATAACTCTGAGGAGCTATATGATAAGGTGGGAATTCATCAGAAACCTCTCCTGTACTCTGATTGGCTGAGTGACATGACACAGTCACTCAGTCAATTTGAGCACATATCTGCCCTCCACCCGCACACTGCTTGAGACACAATGTAAGCTGCACAATAAGTGGAAAAGGTCAATGAGATGTCATTAAGTGTGTGTCAGCATGCAGTGGCGTCCCTCCCTCTTGTGACACTCAGTGCGGGTAGGAGTGGCCATGCTTGTTATGAGCACGGCAAAGCCAAGCATCGCCAAAAAGCGGGCATGGTCTCGTGGGTAGGGACATGTCCTAGCAGGTTGGGGGCGTGGTATTGCAGCCTGAACTTAGTCACTGATTAGGTCAAGGAGATGCAGACTGCACCCGGAGACCAGTTTGTTTGCAGTGCCGGCTCCCTCACTGCGGGCCTGATTCAGAGCAGCTTGCAAAAAGAGAGTGCTCGCTCTGAATCAGGGTGGACGCTTGTTTTTTAAGTTGCGGCCTCCTGACCGCTCGCATAGCTGTGGGTGACCACCCACAGCTATTGCGAGCGGCCAGGATGATGGTCGCGATGGTCAAGACCATCGCGACCATCGGGGCATGCGACGAGACCCTTGTGATAGGGTCTCGTGGCCGCAAGCACCAGAGAACTTCTGGCTCTAATAGAGCCGGAAGCTCACCCACTAACATCACATGCCTACAAAACGGGGCGAGCAGTCGATCAACATCGACAGCAGCCCCTTTTGTAGTAAGCCCCGGAGCGAAAGAATTTCTCCCTCGCTCCGGGGCTTGCGCATGCGCAGTGCGGGCGCTACGTATGCACAGAGCACACCATCAACCCGCTCGCGAGTGCTCAAGCGCTTGCGAGCGGGTCTGAATCAGGCCCCAAGTCCCAACATTCATTGAAATAGGGACTTTCTCAACCTTGCACCTGCTCCTGACAAAAAAGTTGCCACAATTATCTATTAAAATTACCACATGTGAAATTTTTGTACCCCATTTAATAGCAAAAACCTTGCGCCTGTGGGAAAATCCTGCAGTGCTAGATATTTAAAATCAATTTGTGGCCAATCCAATATGTCCAATGGTGGGTTGGTATTTTATATAAAGTCACATTGTGGGGAGAATTAGTAATAGACTTATACATGGAGTTAGTATATATAAAGATGTATGGTGCAGGGGTATTATAAATAAAAAGGGTTGACACCTGTTTTTTCCATATCACCAACGGATACCTCCCAACCGTCCCACTTTGTCAGGACAGTCCCGCATTTTGGGCATTGTCCCTGTGTCCCATCCATGGCACAGCATCTAAACAGAGCGAGGTAAGCCTGGGGGCAGCCCAGCTGCTTGGGGAGCGCTGGGCATGTCCCCAGAGTGCTGTAAGGAATCGGTATGAATTACCGCTGGACCCCTGGCCGGCGGTTCAAATCCCGACAGAAGAGGAAAATCCGATTGTCCCTAGATAAGTATAAACTAACCTATTTTTCCCCCTAACCCTCCTTTAGGGTGCCTAACCCTAACCTCCCCCCCGTGCCTAACCCTAATCCCCCCTCCAGGTGCCTAAACCTAACCCCCCCCTTCCCCGCCGCCTAACCCTAAACTCCCCCGGGGTGACTAACCCTAACCCTCCCCCTAGCCTAACCCTAACCTCCCGGGGGGGTTGCCTAACCCTAAGTCCCCCCCGGGAGCCCTAAACCTAACCCTCCCACCCCCCGCGGCTGTCCCCTGCGGCGCCCGGCATCCGCCTGTCATTCGTCCCTTGTCGGGATAAAATTATCTGGAAGCCGGCGGTCGGCGTTCCGTCCGCAGGCTTCCTAAACATATACCTGCTGTAAATGAGGGTGTGATGCAAGGCCATGCCCCCTTACCAAGTGGCCACGTTCCTTTTTGTGTGGCTCAGTTGTCCTTCTTTCAAGCTCACAGATGTTGGGAGGTATGCCAACGAAAAACTGATGCGTTTGTGATCAGCCTGCTCTGCTTCTGCCGGCGGCCTGCCTCCTCTGACTGTTCCTTACAGCAGCCGCATGACTTGGCAGTGGCTGCAGTCACCAGGGCTGTAACTAGCTATTGGCAGCCAGTGCCACCGCACAGAGGCTCTGTGGGCGGCACCATTGCCCCCCCCCCCCGTCCCTTGCTCCTGGCTAGCACCCTGCAGCCAGGATTGCTGCTACAGCACATGTGGACGCTGAGGACGCCCGGGTCAGCACTGCACTTACCAGAGCAGCCAGTCATGTCCCCTTCTGCACGTCGTAATGATGTCATGCGCGTGATGTCATGATGTTGAGCACTCAGTGGGCAAGGCCGGCACAGGGCGCACCCGTGACCTGTTACAGCTCTGGCAGTCACTCTGCCTCTGCAGTAACCTCCACACCTGTGGTCTTTGGTTTGGATTCGGTGTGTTGATTTAAACATAGATTATATTTTGATGTGTTCATTTATATAGCCAGAAAATAATAAATGCATCCCACATCATCAAAAAACATTTTTCAAAAACAACTAAATAATTAAAATTGCTCATTAAAAAACATAAAAAAAACAATTAACAATTAATTAAAATTGTACCTTTAATATTGCCCTCTAATAAAATGAAATAAACATTGACGATGGTTTACAAAACCCCATCAAAAACCATAATAGTAAATACAGTAGTTTGGTGCTTCAATTTGCCGGTGACTATCAAGGTTTTCAAAACCTGAGCAAAACTGATGCTTAGGGCCATATTCAATTGCCGGTGAAAAGTACTGGAGTTTTCGCATGTCGGACTTTTCGCCGTCTTCGCCAGCTTGGCCTCCGGAAAAGTATTGCGCTTGTCATTGTGATTCGCCCTATTCAATTGCAAAGGACGCCAGAACGTGTCCCGGTGAAACTGAGATAGGCGAAAAGTACTGTCAGTTTTGGGGAAATCAGCCTGACACGCCCCAAATGATGCACTATGGATATCCCCGAATAGCCCTGCTGAAGGTATTTGTTGTGCTTTAATGATCTCAATGGGTGCTATTTAGCGTATTTGCACAAGTGGTGAAGAATAGCATTTTACATTTTTTTTTTTGCTGAAAATAAATAGTCCCAGTAAATTTGGGGTAAATGAAAATGGATGTAAGTATGGTTAAAAATCGCTAAAGTGCGTTTTAAAAAATCCTAAAAAACACACCTTCAGCAAGCACCTGCATTCAAAAAAACTGGTTGGGCATACTTGGAGGACCCCCTGGAGTTGATTTCGCTAGTTTTAAGTTTGTCCCCCAACTTTGTTTTTTTTCGCCCCCAAAACGAAAGTACTTTTTTGGGGTGTTTTAAAGTATTTTATTAACTTCTTTTGATGCAGTTTACGTTTGGGGGACTGCCCAAGGCTGCAGGAGTGTTCCCACAACTTTGCACCCCAAACCCCCAATTCTGCACTTTTTTCCATCTCCATTCACAGGCGAATTTTTTCCGCTGGTTACAAGGTGCAGACTTTTCGCACCGGCGAAAAATCTTTGCAATTGAATACGGCGGAAAGATTCCGACAGGCGAAATGACGTCATCGGCAAAAACTTTTAAGGGGCACTGTACCAGAGTCTTTGTTGTCTTCTGCGCATGGTGCCCTGTCATTATTTCCTGGATCCGCACCTGCGTTAGGCCCCTAACATTGTGAACCCATGACAAATTATGTTTTTTTTTCCCTTTTATTGAAATGCCCTACTGTGGATTGTGAATTGTTTGTTACTGTTTCAGTTGTCATTTCCATCAATAATGTGCATTTCTTTGAATCATATAAAAGTAAATAATAAATAAAATGAATTGTCATTTCAAACACACAGCCTAGTAAGTGCATACATACTGGCATTGTTCTTCTGTGCAATGTCTCAGAAAGTAAGGGGCATCATACTGTACTTCTTTTTATGTGATTTCAAGAATCTGTGTGACAGTGTTCACATGATCAAATGCATTCTTGAATCTTTACAGTTTCTCAGAGAGCACAGTTGTAGGACAGAGAAGAGACGTTCACATTGTGCATAACCTTTCCTTGTCCTTCCTTCCCTGTTTAAGCAGCAGAATCTGCAGCTGTGCCCACTCACAAGGGTGTGTTTGGTAGCTAAGCCTGAATGCCAAGCTCTTGGATGTCTCTTACTTCCCACAGTGACATGTGGGTCACTGGCCAGTTCTTTGGCTTGCTCTATAGGCAGCTGGTGATTTGTGTGCTGTACTGCTTAGAGTCAGACAATGTGATCAGTCTTGAAAGAGTCACACTTAGCACCTTTTCCAAGTAAGTCTGTGCATCTTAACCAGGAACCTACTTATCCAACTCAGAATTCTACAGAGCACATGCTGGATTGTAGACATTGGAGAAGAAATGTTGACGATTGCAACATATTCTACTGGTGTCATTATATAAGCATGTCAGTTAGCTTACAACTGCAAACACGCCCTATGTGTGATCCCTTGCCCAGTTGGCGATTTATGCCTTTCATGCAGCACTACTGTTTTATTGCTTCATACCGCATAGGTAAGCTAAACATTATCTCTCTGTTGAATGTTGGTAGTAATTCAATACCAAACTTTAATACGTCTACAATTACAGCCGCACTGCTCAGTGGAACGCTTCGTAAGCAAAATCCTGATGTCTTGTTTCTTCTATATTATGCTTCATTATTTTGCCTTATGGAGATTTGTGTCACATAACAGTCAAGGATTACCAAAATCTAATATGTGCTAATCAAATGTCTTTGGTAAGTATTTACCCTAACTGTTTTAACCCATGTATATGAATAAACATTATCAGGTATCCCATCTGTCATACCTAATAGTGGTAAACTCATAATAATTAGTGGGAACATTTAATTATTATCCAATCTCCAAAGTTCTTACAAATAGCTGGGACTTTGTCAAAATACAGAATAATACTGTTTATAATCTAACAATCATATCATATATTGGTGCAACAGACCTGTAGAACAAGACATCAGTACTTGGTCATGCATACCTCTAAAATGTAATCAACTGTTGTTTGATAAAATTAGGACTTACAATAGAGATGACAAAACTATGGCTGACATTATTACAGGCAGACTAGCCTTAAGGCGCACATCCACTATTAGACGATTAAATTGAGCAAGTGAAAGATAAAAATATCGTTATCGTTCAATTGTTCAATAATTGTTTACAAATCGTTTACTAAAATGTCTCAAACGACCTGCGATGTGCTCTCCCGCTGGTTGTTTTAGACATCTATCATTGGCCAAACAAGCTGTACAACCTGACAATAACGTTAGGTTGAGCATGTTAGGGGATGATTGATGTGCCTACACTGAACGACTGCTCATTCAGTGTAGGCACAGCACAGACTGTCAAACGACTGCACGATTACAACGTCGCAATCGTGCAGATGTTTAGAGGTCTGCTAGTGGATGTGTGCCTTTAGACCGGTGCCCAGTTGGTGGCTGCATTCAGGGCCAGATTAACGGGGGGTGGGTAACAGGGGCGGTTATCCCTTGGCCCCCACACATTAAGGGCCCACGCACCCACCGGGGTTAAAGTGGGCCAGAAAGGGAGACGGAACCAGTTCCGCCTCCGGCGGCCCACCTAAACCCCGGCGCCACAGGGAGGCTCTATTTGCTGGGCGCCCACTGGGATTTTGTTACCAGCGGGCGTCCGGCTCACTCCCCACAGAGGGAGCCGGAGGCTGGAGCTCACTCCTTCCGGCTTCCGCAGTGCACTATGGGAGAGACGTCATGACGTCTCTCCTATAGGTCAGAGGAGCAGTCAGGCGGACCAGACGGCAGTGGACGCGGGGCTTAAGGTAAGTATTAGGTTTTTTTCTTGTGTGCTAGTGGCTTCATTATAGAGGGCACTACTATTGGGGGCAATACTCAGGGGGCATTACTATTGGGGGCACTACTACTGGGGACATTACTTATGGGGCATTTATACAGGTGGCACTACTACAGGGGGCATTACTACTGGGGCATTACTATTGGGTGCTCTACTACTGGGGGAATTACTACTGGGGCATTTATACAGGTGGCACTACTACAGGGGGCATTACTATTGGGGGCACTACTAAAGGGGGCATGACTACTGGAGTCACTACTAATGGGGGCATTGCATAGGGGGCACTGCACTGCATAAGGGGTACCACTCCTGGGGGCACTACTACTGGGGGCACTGCATAAAGGGCACCACTACTGTGGGCTCTGCAAAAGGGGCACTACCTCTGTGGGCACTGTCACTACTGTGGGCACTGTATAAGGGGCGCTACTACTGGGGGCACTGCATGAGGGGTATAGGGGGTACTGAATAAGGGGCACCACTACATGGGTCATTGCATAAGGGGCACTACCACTACTGGGGGGCACTGAATAAGGGGCACTACTACTACTGGGGGCACTGCATAAGGGGCACTATAACTACTGGGGGCTTTGCATAAGGGGCACTGCATATGGGGCACTAACACTACTGGGGGCACTGCATAAGGGGCACCACTGCTGGGGGAATTGCATAAGGGGCACTACTGCTGTGGGCATTGTGTAAGAGGCACTACTACTTTGGGCATAAATGTATAGTAGGGGCTCTACTACTGTGGGGGCATTGGCTATAAGTGGAACTACTGTGTGTCATAACATGAATAAGGGGCACTAGTACTATGTGGTGTAATGTGAATCAGGGGCACTATGTGCACTGTAATGTGGATGAGATTGTGCAACTGGTGAGTAATATTTCATGTGAGTGCCTATATCATACTTGCCTACTTTTTATTTCTCCTCCCCGGGAGAATCCTGGGGAGAAGCAGGTTGGCTGTGACGGGGGCGGGGCCTGATGGTATGCATAATTAAGCCCTGCCCCATCGCAGTAAATTGCAGATTGGTGCAAATTTAAATAGGGGTGGGGCTAATTGACGTAATGCATGAAAAATCATGTAATTAAGCCGCGCCCCTATACGGGGACCCACGATCGCCGAGAAAATTCTCCCCATTCTGCCGACTTCACTAGGAAGTGGGCAGAATGCGGGAGAAGTGCCTACCCTTCCAAGGGTGCGGGGAGGTTACCTGAAAAATTGGGAGCCTCCCGCCACTTCCAGGAGGGTAGGCATGTATGGCCTATATGTGTGTTTTTTTCTGTTTGTAAATGTGTGTTTTTTTACTTGTGTGTGTTTGAAGTTTTATTTCTCTGGAGAGACAGTGCTAAAGGGGTTATGTCACTCGCTAAATGTCCTCCTACCAGTATTTAACTAAGCTTAGCTTATCGCTGTTTGTCAATGTACTGCTTACGAGCGTTACGGTCCCCATTGCGCATACCCCCATTTTGTCCATATTTAATAGGGTCCCCACATGTTTGTTGCCCAGGGGCCCCCACAGACCTTAATCTGGCCCTGGCTGCACTGCTATCTTGCAGACATTGCTGGCCATGGCAGGCACAGTTTGAAGCTGATGGCCCATTTAGACTCAGAACATTCCTGCTGCAGCAGATAAATGACAGGGGGTCTTGTATAGCTCGCAGTGGGAGCAGTTGGGGTGAAAAAATCCCTTATGCAATCACCCATAAATTAGGACCACTAAATCCGACTGTAATCAAAGCGTTGGAAAATAATCCAGATCCGAGGGACTAAGAAAGGCGCACTGTGCAAGAGCTGAGACACATTTAATTTGGCAAGGGCTCTGGGAAACGGGGGGGGGGGGGGGGGGGGCTAGGAGCCCAGGGGGCAAATTTAAAAAAAGATGGACGCCATAGTCTACAAATGTCAGACAGCACTAAAATACCACAACATTGGTGAAAGCAACAGAGAAGTTATTAAATCACACCCAGCAAAGATGAATAAAACAAAAAGTAAGTGGAGGATAGATAGCCTGGCAGCTGTTTTGATCCTGTAGTGAGGACCTCCCTCACAGGAATATGTATGGCACAGAAAATGTTACTCAATAAGTAAAAAGTTTATTAATCAAAACTGCATATTAATTTATATATGTATTTATTACATTACTAATATAGCACATACTTATTCTGCAGCACTTTACAGAGAATATTTGGTCATTCACATCAGTCCCTGCTCCAGTGGAGTTTATCTACTGAATATTCCCTATCACATGCTCACACACATAGACACTAGGGTTATTTTTTTTGTTGGGAGTCGATTAATCTACCAGTATATTTTTAGAGTGTGGGAGGAAGCCGGAGTACCCAGAGGAAACCCACGCAAGCACAGGGAGAATATACAAAGTCCACACAGTTAGGGTCATGGTGGGAATCATACTTAAGTTAAGACCACAGTAATGTGAGGCAGTAATGCTAACCATTACACCATCTGTAAAAAAATTCTTGCTCCTTTACTTAAGAGAAGTTCAAGGGGTTAAACTAATTGCATTGCAGATGATATACTATTATTAACATATATCCCATCCTACTAATAACAACAATAATAAACAGATTCGCTACCTTTGTGTATTTATAATTCATTTTGAAAACTCTGTGGTATAGGCAGGGCCGTAGAGAGCCCTGGCGGGCCCAGGTACAGAGGGGGCGTGGCTTAACTGTGGGAGGTGTGGTCACGCCCCCTTCAGCTAAAAAAACCTTTGCGGCATTGCGCGCTGGGGAGGGGGGCGCCTCCTCCGACCCACCTTAGCCCGATGCCGCAGGGAGGCTCCATTTACTCGGGGGCATTACTATTGGGGCATTTACTTGGGGGCATTACTATTGGGGTCTTAACTTCTGGGGACATTAACTCCCCGTATTACTATTGGGGCACTACTATGGGGCATTTACTCGGGGGCATTACTATTGGGGGCACTACTACATGGGGCATTACTTCTACAGGGGGCACCACTCCTGGGGGCACTACCACTACTGGGAGCACTACATAAGGGGCACCATTACTGGGGTCACTGAATAAGTGACACTACAACTGTGGGCACTGCGTAAGGGGCACTACCACTACTGGGGGCACTACATAAGGGTCACAACTCCTGGGGGCACTGCATAAGAGGCACTACCACTACTGTGGGCACTGCATAAGGGGCACCATTACTGGGGTCACTGAATAAGGGACACTACAACTGTGGGCACTGCATAAGGGGCACTACCACTACTTGGGGGACCACTCCTGGGGGCACTGCATAAGGGGCACTAGCACTACTGAGGGCTCTGCATAAGGGGCACCACTACTGGGGGCACTTAATAAGGGGCACCACTACTGGGGAACTGCATAATGGGCACTACCACTACTGAGGGCTCTGCATAAGGGGCACCATTACTGGGGTCACTGAATATTTATTTATTTATTATTTATTTATTACCAGTTATTTATATAGCGCACACATATTCCGCAGCGCTTTACAGAGAATATTTGGCCATTCACATCAGTCCCTGCCCCAGTGGAGCTTACAATCTAAGTTCCCTATCACATGTACACTCACATACACACTGGGGTTAATTTGTGTTGGGAGCCAATTAACCTATCAGTATATTTTTGGAGTGTGGGAGGAAACCGGAGCACCCGGAGGAAACCCACGCAAGCACAGGGAGAATATACAAACTCCACACAGGTAGGGCCGTGGTGGGAATTGAACCCACGACCTCAGTGCTGTGAGGCAGTAACGCTAACCATTACACCATCTGTGCTGCCAATTACATAAGGGGCACTACCACTACTGTGGGTGGCTCTGCATAAGGGGCACCACTACTGGGGCCACTGAATAAGGGGCACCACTACTGGGGCACTAAATTAGCATTACCAATGGCATTACCACTGTGGGCACTGAATAAGGGGCAACACTCCTGGGGGCACTGCATAAGGGGCACCACTCCTGGGGCACTGCATAAGGGGCACCACTACAATGGGCATTGCATAAGGGGTACTACTGCTGTGAGCATTGTATAAGGGGCACTACCACTGTAGGCATTATGTGTATTAGGGGCACTACTGCTGTGGGTATTGTGTATAAGGGGCACTGCTGTGTGTCATACATGAATAAGGGACACTACTATGTGGTGTAATGTGACTCAGGGTGAATCAAGATTGTGCAACTGTGTGGCGTAATTTGAATTGAGAATACTATTGTATGACCACGCCTTTTCTATTGCGATTACGCCCCTTTTTTGCTGTCCCTTTATTTCAAAAAGGGCTGAGGGGGGGGGGGGTGATTGAATATTTACATTGCACATTAGCAGAGCAAGATAATAAGACTGTCACTCACACTGTGATGGTTCAGAATAAAAGTCATACCCAGGATATTGTTGCCATATCTGGTCACTTCATCCCAGAAGATTTGTATATTTTGGCAATCCTAAAAGCAATGACATATATCAGCATTTGCTGTCTTCGATAGGCCAATTATGGGGTAAATCCTATTAGCCGCGATGATCTTGCCGGTGTGAGTCATCGCGGAAGTGGCCACAATTTATGGCAGCCCTATTCACCTAATATTGCTCGCAGCCCGGCTCCATTTGTAAGTGGCAGGCTGCAGTGCAGCTGCTTGGCGGGCAATCATCAAGGCTGTGACTGAGCTGGCCGGCAACTACACGCAGAGAGGACCAGGGCACAGTGTAGTCAGGCTCAGCACTGCAGTGCACTACTGGGTAATAACTCCCAGTAGTCTCTGCAGTGGGGTCAGAGGAGCATGTGCTGAGCTCTGATAGGAGGAGCCCATCACATGCTCCTCTTACCTGGAGTTTAGCAGCAGCACAGCCTCATGGGTGTGACTCATTGTGAGGCTGTGACTACTGCTCTGCTGGCTGCCTGAGGATGCTGCCTGTAAGTATACTGTGTGGACAGTACAGGTGGCATAAAGTGTGGGGACTACCGCATATTTGCCTACCCTCCCGATTCAGCCTCACGAAAATCGGGTGCCGCTCCCGGGCCACCTGGAAAAGGCAGGCAAGCCTCCCGGCCCCCGGCGACCCGTTTGTATAAAACCCGGCGGGGTCGTTGACGCTCTGAATCGCGTCATCTTGGCCCCGCCTCCTGCTTCACAATGCCATTAATCTCGGCATTGTGAAGAGGGGTCTGGGCCACTATGATGCAACCGCGCTGTCATGCCCCATGCCCCGCCCCAATGATGCATCATATACCAGGCCCCCTTATTGCAACAACATGCCCCCCGTGTGGAAGGCCGACAGCTCCCTCCCGGAATGAGGGAGCTAAATGTCGGCAACCCTGGACTACAGTGTGGCATAATGTGTGGACAATACAGGTGGCATAATGTGTGGGCACTACAGGTGGCATAATGTGTGGGGACTACAGTGTAGCATAATGTGTGGGTATTAGAGGTGGCATAATGTGTGAGCACTAGAGGTGGCATAATGTGTGGGCACTACAGGTAGCATAATGTATGGGCATTACAGGTAGCTAATGTGTGGCCACTGTAGTGGTATAATGTGTGGGGACTACAGTGTGGCATAATGTGTGGGCACTATATTGTAGCATAATGTTTAGGCACTACAGGTGGCATAATGTGTGGGCACTACAGTGTTGTATAATGTGTGGGGACTACAGTGTAGCACCACTGCTTCTCCCTGTCACCCTCAAGTTGTTTGAGCTGGTTCATACATGATCAAACTTAAAATTGTACATTTTGAAAGAGATTTTTGTCAGACAGTAAACCTGGAACACGAACACCAACTTTGAATACGAACACAGCAATATTTGCAGTTCACATTAAAAATGTTTATATACTTTATAATTAAAAATAGCATTTTATAAAGGGACTGATTCTGTCACATACAAGTCACATATCTCGCAAACTCCAGAGTACAGTACTGCGCATGCGCCAAGGAAAAAAATCAGCTTCTGTGTATGCGCCAGATCAGGTATCCACACTTGTTAAATGGGCGATTCTGGGCGGTAAGTGGACGGCGATCATGCAATTGCATGGAACTCTTCCATCTGATTGGAGTGTCACCCAAGTGAGTCGACCAACTTCCAAACTCATTCACAGCGCACAGACGGATCTTTTGGACCCAGCATGGGAATATTACTATACAAAGGTGGATTCATGCAATATTATGTAGTAAATAGACATCCGCAACCAGACAGAAATGCATTCGCAGATGTATTTTACTGAAAATCAGCCCCGTAATGTTTAACTCAAACCATGAATCTCAAACGTGAACAATAAACTAGAATGCAATCCGCCAAATTTAAATGCAAGTTTAAATTGTGGTCTATAAATGAAGTGGTAACATTTTGAAGCAGTTTGACATGTACGAGCATCTATAGATGATAAAACTACTGTATGATAATCTATGCAGGTCTTATACACTTTGGTATCTCTGCGGATAACTAATCTTCTCTGCTTGACTAAACATAAATTGATGAGATTATTGATCACTTTTGATCTTCATGTTGGGAGCTTGACAACTCTGGATGGATAAGTTGCAGGTGGTAGCTTGTAAGCTTAGGCTGGGTACACCCTTGGCAATATATCGCTCGTTGCCTCGATGAGTGATATATCGTGAGTGCATTATCGGGTGTGTACACCCGATATGTCCATGAACGACGTCGTTCACAAAAATATCAGGATGGCCTTGCAGCACGGCCGATTGCCGATATATCTGAAAGATATATCGGACGACCCGCCGACTGTCTGTACATTTTATGCAGGGGATTGCCGAAGCTGACATCACAACTGGGCGGGCAAGTTTAAATGCGCGTCCTGTTGTGATGTCAGCCCAGACAAAACAAGTGTGTATAGCTTACCAATCGGCCACTAGGACTGCTGATCGATCTGCTGAATCAATCCATCGTCATATTATTTACACAGCCTTACAAAGAGTGAGATATATACTGTATACTGTTTGTTGCAAATTGGCTTCCTTTATAAGCTTAAGAAATATGCGTAGCCAAATTAAGGTAATTAGTTATTTTACTAGCTTGAACACATTCACAGAATAAGTTCCTGAATATATATTACAGACTCATATAACTGATATTTGGAGATTTTTTTAAGTGATAACTTCATGACACAAGTGCTATAAATGGTATTGTGCTTTTGGTGCATTTCAAAGGACCTTTTTCATTAGCACCATGCCGGGGCATCTAAGCGATACTCAGCTGCACTGGTGATACTGGCACAAAGTGTTGAGAGTTAATTTAACACTTCACTGTGCCAGTATCTGCAGATTCAGGGGTCTATTTACTAAGCAGTGTTAGGAGACAGAGTGAAAAGTGATAAGAAAGTGATAAGGTGCCAGCCAATCAGCTCCTAACTGCCATCTCACAGGCTGTGACAGTTGGGAGCTGATTGGCTGGCACCTTATCAATTTTCACTGTCTCCTAACACTGCTTAGTAAATAGACCCCTAGACTTTGAATTCCACTAATGTGAAGGAATAAAAAGTACAAAAAAGTTAAAACATATTTACAAAAAATTTAAGTAAAGATATTAACTTCATAATACTGAAATGAAAAAGTCTGCGAAGCATACTTACTGATAGTGGTAAACCTTTCATATATGGGGCAAAACAAGTTATATCGCCCATTGATAAACCAGTGCCCACGTGCAGACCAATCACTGATAACATTTAAAGAGATGATCAGAAGGAGATTTTCTACAGGCAGTTGAAAAAGCCACTGATGCAATTGTTTAGGTGACAGAATACAGCTTGGAATATGTCACATAGGCACCACCATTGCCAGCTATAAATTGCACAGTGAAATCAGCCAACTGCCGGTCATATAATGCATAGAGATGAAAAGTTCATGTCAGACAGCACCACCTGCATGGTAGGGATAAAATTATCACCTTGCCTCCTGGCACTCAGCCCAATATTACTTTCCGCTGATGCTGCTGTCACTAACCTGACTCTGCAGGAAGTCACTCTCATTTCTACAATCACTTTATTGGGTCCATGGTAACTAGCATAGGCCCTCATTCAGAGCCGCTCGTTAGCGGCAGTACGCTCGTTCCGAGCGATGTTTGCACATCTGCGCATGCGTACGGTTTTTAGTACGCATGCGCGAACCAGTCAGTGCGGCCAAAAATCGTTTGTACGCTATATAGCGAGTGCCTGCTATTTTGAGTGACAGAATGAGGCGTATGTGGGTGGTAACAGGGGAAGGTGCTTGAAAATGGGGAGTGGAGATCCGAACGCAGGCGTGCTTAAAGGTCAAAACGGGCGTATTATGGGTGTGCATAATTAATACAGCAGCGTCATTGACCACGTCACTGGGTGATTTTATAGCCAGAACTGCTCGCAAATTTGTGGTAGCAAACACCAACCACAAGAATAGCGAGCAGTTCATACGCTGGTCGATGTACTCAATTAATCTAATAAATAGCGGACATGACGTATGGTGCGAGCGGCCAGGGGGCGTTTTTAACAAATAAACGAGCGTATGTTTTGCTCGCCCGTTCAGACTTAGAGGTGTGAACAGACTGCAATGTGCGTACGGATCATTTGAATAGCCACCCCTTGTTTTTGAACAAACGACCGCAAATAGCGAACGGCTCTGAATGAGGGCCATAGTTAGGTAGAGACAGGCAGGGGCGTATCCATAATGGGTGCAGTGTGTGCTGTGCACACGAGCCCCTGGGTCCAAGGGTGGCCCACACTGCACACCCTGCACCCATACTTTTTAATATTTATCTCTCTGAAATCCCACATCGGCTGGAGAGGCGCTACACAAAACGCCTGGGAAATGGCAGCCGCGGCCATTTTCCCAGCGTTCTGCACATGCACAGTAGGAAAATCGCCGGGAAAAATGGCTGCCGTGCCATCCAGTGACCTGCGCAAGCGCAGTAGACTGCGGGCACAGACTAGTGCCCGGAGTCTACTGAGGCTGTCAGTGTGAGGTGGCTGCCGGAGAGAGAGGAGGGTGTCCCAGACGGGAAGTGAACATGGACCCCCTCCTCTCTTAATACGCCCCAGGAGACAGGATATGAAGAATAGTTTTCTCCATTTCTTACAGATAGCCCATCACCAAAGCTAGATTAAGGCCTCATGTTTTTGAGGTCCCCAAGTCTCTGGTATCAGCCAGCCCTCTACTTTTCTGACTGTATGCATCTTCTCTTATGGAACTAATTTGCTAATCTCCCCATATCTGATCTATCTTGTGTGAACATCTGTCTCTCTGCTACTTCCACAAGGATTTTCCAACACTACCTAAAACTGAACTTGTCCAAAACAGAGCTTAACATCTTCTCCTCATCACCTTCTATCAAATGCCCCTGACTGTCAACAGCATCACAATTTCATCACAATGCACTTATGGCTGTCTTGAGATTAATTCAACCAGATACTTAAATTTGCATCAGCTGTTTAGGTGAGAGAAGACCTCGGGCTCTGCA